>OW387783.2:5955000-6700000 GCA_936446665.2 Synanthedon andrenaeformis | reverse complement strand
ATGTGTAAGTAAATGTGTAACATTTACTTAGAGGAAAAGAAAAAACGCGAGAAGTTGAAGACCTCAAAATCAAATAGCAAATTACAGTCAGCTGCCCAAAGATTACCTTTCTGAAGAAGTCCAGTAAGAGACTGGCGACGAGGAACTAGCCAGAGAAACTGAATGGATATGTCAAAAGAGCAGGAAGAAAAGGAAACTAAATTTATAATTATCTCCACCGACTCATACCGAACTTAAAAAAACAATCGAAAAAAGGAAAAACCAAGGAAGTCACCTCTTTCAGATTTCAGATCTACGATTTTTTCGAACCAGGGCAGAAACTTGATAGTGGCGCCCTTTCACTAGCGTTTCAGATAATTTGATAAAATCATAAATATATGATGGGTGGCACAGAACCCTTTAATAAATTTGCGCTCTTTTTTACCTATTAACTAATATTTACATTTATGTAACATAAAATTAAATACATACCTTTAGGAAATTTAACCAGGAAAGACAAGACAATCCATTGGTGTTAGTTTTTGAAAAAGCTCCTAAAAATAAGTGCTAGCTCATTGGACTCCGAATTATGTCTCGAAAAATGTATCAACTGCGGCAGTTTCCCCCAAGACCATCGCCCAGATCCCGGTGACAAGGATTTCTCTGGCAGACATGAAGCACACTATGCACGCGTTTAAAAATCGATTTTCTAATGTTTCTAATTTCTATGTGTATATAATAAATTAAGCCGCAGCTTATGAAACGAATATAAACACAGTTACTTACTTCGAAACATGACCAAAATAAATTAATTATTATCATGCAAAATTTTAAAGCCGCAATTTAAGTGAGTATGTAATTAAGTAGGTTAAGTACATAGTTATAAATATCTTTCTATAACTTTACTAGTAAGTGTTATAATTTTTTTATATGAATACTTTTATTAATACTTAGTAATTACTTAGTAATAATACATTTTTGTGATGTAAGTTTAAAACTGTTCTGAAAATGATTTGTATTTTTTTAAAGTAGTTACTTAATCAACATTTTCCAATTTACTTACGAATACATATTTTATACTTACCTACCTACGAACTGTCGAAAATAGTGTGAACCAAGCTCCAGGATATTTTGGTTTAGTAGTCGTATCGCACAATTTTGTTCCGTACAACTTGTGCGATCCGGTTATTTTCATAATTATTTTCAATTTAAATAATCAATGCAAATTTTATTCTAATTATTATACTAATTATGTTGTAGGTTTTAGCATAGATAAAATAGTACTTAACGTTTTAGTCATGAACTGTACAACCCACCTGGCGACAGTAGTCCAGACGAGGTCTCATTCTGGGGCGTCGGTTGTCCGTCGCAGGCATTATAGCTTGTATAAAAACTTTAAATATATACATATATTTACATTAAACCAAATTCAAGTAGAATTTTCATATTGTGACCATTGTCATACATCTGGCGCCCTCTGTCTGTCGTACTATAGTCGTAGTTTCGAGATTGCAACTCGAAACTAAGAAGTTAAGTAGAACCTTAGACTAATTAGTAACAAGAAAATCTAATAGATGGCATCATGTGAGGATTTTTAAAGTTTAGTCTATAGGTGGCATTGGGGTGACTGCAAAGCCCGACGCGACAGATCACAAACTGTATCCCCAAAGTCGTGCTTTCGCTGAAAATGTGGAAACGGGGAAGCCATCCCGGACCCGGATACTTTGCACGGTTCAGTCGTATTGGGGCACTCTAAGAGTGAACTTCTTTCCAATTCAGTTATTCTTATCGCGACTCCCTGTGCTTAGATATTATTTGATATATGTAATTTAGAGCGTCGAAAATGTTGTTTTAAGTTAGAAAATTAAATTTTATGTTGCGTTTTTTTCTTAATCGCAGTGTTTAAAACTTTAAAACTGTTGGGTAACCAGTGAGGATTTCCTGAAGTCGTTTGCGGATAGCATGATTGGTGAGTGAAAGTTGTAGGTTCATCTACACAGACGTGTTTAGTAAGTATTTAGAATATTCTAAGCCTTACATATTAGGTACCTTATATTATATATTTCTATTTTTATATGTTTTATATGATATTACATAATTTGTATCCAAAGTGGAAAACTTTCATGTGGAAACGAATAACAAGGCTTGCTATACAAGGCAAAGTTAAGTAAGTTAACAATAATTGGTTCAATATATATAATATATTTGTAGCACTTATAATTCTGTGTATAGTCTTAAATTTATACTTGTGCAGACTGACTATCCATGAACATCCAAATCTACAAAGTCTAGAAAGCTGAAATTTGAAACATGGGTTTGAAAAACTTATCAGATCGGAGTTATAGATGCTCGTACTGAATTATGCAAACTCAATATAATTCTTTACATGTGATATCCTTACATATTATAAAACAAAGCCCCAACCGCGTCTGTCTCTCTGTATGTATGTATGTATGTATGTATGTATGTATGTATGTATGTATGTATGTATGTATGTATGTATGTATGTATGTATATATGCATGTATGTATGTATGCATGTATGTCTGTCTGTGTCTGTATGTATGTTCGCAATGATCTAAAAAACTACCGAACGGATTTTCATGCGATTTTCACTAATAGAAAGAGCGTTAAACAAGGAAGGTTTTTATATATAATTTGCAAACAAATGGGCACCACGCTCCCAGCTTGTGGTGTCCATTGCGAAAATGTATTTGCTCGTAAGTTTGTTACGCTTTCACGCCTTAACTACTCAAAAGATCGTCATGTAATTTTGTACACGTTTTCAGAAATACTGAGAAGCACATAGGGTACCTTTTATCTAGAAAAAGTAGGTACTGTTCCTAGCGAAAACCCTAATAATCTTAATCAGTACTTTATAATATTATAAATGCGAAAGTTTATTTGGATGTATGAGTGTTTGTTACTCTTTCACGCAAAAACTACTGAACCGATCACCATGAAATTTTGCATACACGTTGTCTGATATAGGGTACCTTTCATCCAGAAAAAAGGACTATTCCCGAGGGATCATCTAAAGTTAAGGAAACTAACTCCTGGCTAAGTGTAATAGCAATAACATTGTCAGGCGATATATTGCTTTTTCAACGCGGACGAAGTCGCGGGCCCCATCTAGTAGTATTATAAATGCGAAACTTTGTGTGTTTGTTACATTTGGATATTAATTGGCACACATTAATATCCAAATACATATTTTATTACACAGGCTTACAAAGGATGATATAGGATTGACAAAGGGGCGTGAACGAAGTCATGGGCAAACGTTAATAGACAATAAAGTTGTTTTATATACCTATCTTTGTATTTTGTTGCTTTTCGGTTCATAAAGTGGATAAAAAAGTAATGGCACAAAAACGACCTTACCTATTAAAACAAAACTAAGCAAAAAACTTAAGTTACATTTTTAGTTCAACAATGTATGAAAAATGGTTTATTTTCCATTTTGCCTTGAAAAAAGGAGACCAATTTGCCAAAGCAAAATAGGTTTATAAGACTTAGGGCCTCTTTCACTATCTAAAAGTAAAGTAGGTTAAATTACCTATCACCAGTTAAAGTCATGATTATTGGAAATTTGATATGCATTACAAATTATATTGGTACGCAAACCTTCCTCGTCTATAGCTCTTTCCGATTAATTAGTGAAAACTAATATACATAAATAACATTAACTCCTTAGCAAAAGAGAAACCATTTTGCTGAGAAAGTACAATGCCAGTCAGTGGCCTTATATTTTTAATTAGTAAGTAGAGTACGTAAATGCAGTATGAAAAAACTGCACACGTTCTCTCTAGTTCGAGTGACATTAGTTTAATTAAAACGACAGGACAAAGAGTTTCCCTCTTTCTTAGCTTTAAAAAGTGCAACTCCGTTTTTATACACCCGAACAAAATGACTATATTTTCGTTCTTAGCCATGTTGATGGCTATGTTATGTTGATGGAGGGCGGACGAGGCAAAAATATTTCCACTTTACTCTTTAAATAATCCTTTATTTGTTTTATAAACTACAACTTGAAATCTCTTCATTACATTTTTCTTACATTAACCTTTTTTTAAAATGGAGCTAGTTAAAAAAGTTTTTTAACTAGCTCCTTTTTCTTATATGTACACACAGAGTAAACACGGTTTATTATTATACACAGAACAATTACCCAGACCATAGAGATTCTCAACACTCCTTTCTACGTGTGTGAAAAAATTAGGAAACCTAGAGAAAATAGAACATAAGTTACTAGGATTTAGTAAAAATACAAAAATTAGAAAAAATACGGTGGTATTTCCATGACATGGGATACCCAATTCCTCAGCAACATAAAGAAGATATTATTATAACGTGTTCAGGCTCAATAGAGAGTCGGGGGTTAGCTTATAATTTTTAATTAAAGCTTGTTTAAATATTTAATTTATTTTTAAGAAACTTCAAATTTTAACCGATGCCCTCTGAGAAATGAGATAGCACACATTTACACAATACAAAATAGTTTTTTTTTTTTCAAATTGCAGGGTTCGTTCTACGATTATTTTCTAATTTTTACTAAATCCTGTGTAACGCATGGAATAATTGTATAAATGAAATTCATAGATCAACGTGAGAACAAGTATTTATTGCTTGTTAAATTCACAATACAAAGAAATATATTTCACTGTTACTAACCTTAATGCACACTTCGCAACCACTCGTTCTTAACTAACTGCCAATGCAGGAAAATGGCCGACATGACATATCGAAACAATGTCAATGTCACGTCAAGTTTTACATAGAATAGATTAATGATTTTACGGTCAGAAATGATATTAAACTATAGAATACTAAATATTAATTACGATCCGTTACAGTCGGCCATCCTCCAGGAACGAGTCCCTTCGTTTCTAGTCACTGAGAACTTATCTTATCTTATCACTATAGATCTTTATCTATATCTTATCACTATATCACTATAGGTACTCTAAACTCTTTAACAATCGTAAAATGTAAACAAAACGAGGACAATAATATGCATGTAATAACCAATATTTATATCATTATTATTTCAATCATAAACATCACTTACCTATCACTATAGGTACTCCAAACTCTTTAACAATCGCAAAATGTAAACAAAACGAGGACAATAATATGCATGTAATAACCAATATTTATATCATTATTATTTCAATCATAAACATCACTTACCTATCACTATAGGTACTCCAAACTCTTTAACAATCGCAAAATGTAAACAAAACGAGGACAATAATATGCATGTAATAACCAATATTTATATCATTATTATTTCAATCATAAACATCACTTACCTATCACTATAGGTACTCCAAACTCTTTAACAATCGCAAAATGTAAACAAAAAGAGGACAATGATATGCATGTAATAACCAATATCTATATCATTATTATTTCAATCATAACTAATCTATTATTAATCCATCATATTCATCATATTCATCATTATATATAATTATTTATATCACACTTAAGTAATATCGCTTGGTACTACAATTAAAAGATCAGACTTAACTATAGCTGTGTGGGGTGAAACTACTTCCTTCGTTATCACACCACATCAACTGCGATGTTTAGAGCCACTCATGGGCGGTGAGTTCATACACCAATCGTGCCCGACTCGAAACATCCTCGCTCAATCAATTCTATAGCCGTGCTTTGTGATAACTACTTCCTTCGTAATCACTAGGCAGCGGCTGCGATGCCTCAAGCCACTCATGGGCGGCGAGTTCATACGCCAATCAAGCCCGACTCGAAACATCCTCACTCAATCAATTCTATAGCCGTGCTTTGTGATAACTACTTCCTTCGTAATCACTAGGCAACGGCTGCGATGCCTCAAGCCACTCATGGGCGGCGAGTTCATACGCCAATCAAGCCCGACTCGAGACACCCTCACTTCCTCACTTTGAATCACTTTCACATTAGTTAGTATCATGGTAATTATCTCATGTCATTATTACATTATCAGTAAATACGCTAATCAGATCAAATCAATAGACAAGCAATAGTAATAGCTAATAATCAATTTTAATATCACGCAATTAATCTCTAATATCAATACCATTATTAATAATAACTTAATAATTTACGTCACTATCGTCATCGTTATCCTCACTCGAAGAGCAAGCAGGGGCGTTGAAACTCGTCCAGGGAAATATTTTATCAATAGCCACAACCGTTTCATATTTTGCACCCTTTCTGGTCAAAGGGGTGTCCTCAACAAGAAACCTATCATGAGAACCTTCCTAATTCTATAAGGCGCTTGACATTTGGCTTCCAACTTTTTGGGCTGTCCAGCTCCAGTCCCTATAGCCCTAGCTATTCTAATAAGGTCACCCTCTTTATATTGTGTAGTCCCTTTCCTGTGTCTGTCGTACCTATTTTTATTTTTATCCTGATTCTTTTTAATTTGTTCACTTGCTTCAGACCTAATCTCATCCATCGATCTCTTCGCCGTGCTCTATATCATCCCTAATACTGTTTTTGCTACTGTTTTGCTAAGTATTTAGGCCTAACTGCACATCTGGTAGGAGTTCATCCCAAGTATTTTTACATTTACCGTGAACCATAGAACCAAGAGAAGCTAAGATCATTCGGTTATACTTTTCGACTTGTCCGTTTGCCTTGGCGAGGCAACGGCATTGAGAACATGCTTTTACTAATCGACCCTCTATCCGTTATAAGTCTAGACGGGGATCCGAAGTAACTAAAGAGAGTTTTGAGCGATTCGCACCTAGTGACATAATCGTCTAATACTTTAAAGACTCGCCCATTTTTGATTTTATATCCCCTATAGATATTTACAGCCTTGGGGATCTGGGGATCTTCAAGAATATCCTTAATACGTCTAATTTCGTTATCAGATGACTGCACTGTCGCGATCCAATCTTTAGTATCAATAGTTAAGATATTTTGTCAGGTTTTGTTGATACAGGTCCACGGCTGAGTGCGTCTTCATGAGCCACTTTCTTACCTGGACGATATTCGACAATACAATCAAATTCTAGATTGTATCCATCACCTTGATATTCGCGGAATTAGATCTCTTTTTGTGAAAGTGGATCACAAGACATTGTAGTCATTCACGATAACGAACTTGATTCCTATAAGGTATGTGCGGAATTTATTTAAAAAAAACTTAAGCCTGCAAGCGTGTCTAACCCGAACGAGTGTAGTTTAATCTCATCGGCTAGTGTCTGGCGGCTAAAATATGCTACCGGTCTCCAAGGATCCGACCCTTTCCTTTGTAGCAAGATGCCTGCGACTCCAAATTGACATGACCAACATGAAGACACGTTTGTTCTAGTGGCTAGTAACCCTAGCCGTCAACCAAACGGTCGCGGGTTCGAGTCCCGCTAGGGGCAAATGTTTACGTGTTAACATTTTACCTTTGTACCTGAGTCATGGATGTTTTATATTTATAATACGTATGTATTTACAAAAAAAAGTAATCTATGTATTATATCAACTGTCTGGCATCCATAATACAAGCATTAAGTTGCTCAGTGTGGAACTAGATGGCGCTGTGTGGAATGTGTGAAGATATTATTATTATTGTTAAAACTTACTGACATCTATGTGCAACTGTGTTTCCGCAGTATGATCGTATAAAGTTAAGACCGGCTTATTCGTGAGTAACCTTTAAATTGGTTTCAAAGGATTCAACCTCTATGTCATCTCATTGCCAATTAACATTTTTCTTCAAGATACTCGTCAATGACCTCGCGATAAGGGCGAATCCTTTCACGAATCACTAATCTACGCTCCGATAAGAGCAAGTGATACGGCCTATAAACGACTGGAGTAGAATCCTTAACGTGGATTTCCATTTCAGTAACACTAGTAAAAAAAAACACTAGTACAAACTATCATTTCCTATCATCACTATCATTTTCTACCTCTTCAGTATAGGCGTAATATTAGTGACATCTGCTATTTGATGAAAATTGCAAAGGGTTTAATTGATTCATCTGAACTATTATCCAAATTATATTTAAATGTCCCTCATACTAATTTGAGAAATCGCTCTTTGCTGCATGTAGTTCTTAGTAAGACAAATTATAGGAAAAATACATTCATGTCTCGTTCATGTAGACTTTTTTAATGAAATTTTATTAGAGGATACAGATGCCGACCTGTTCCACAGTTCCATAGTTAAAACTAAAAATATTATAGCCGATAAATTCTTCAATGGCCTACTATAATACTCTTATTATCGTTGTTATTAGACTAGTTTGCTATTTTTAGGTTTAAGCTATTTACTGAAACTGTTATTATGTAATTATATCTGTAGATTTCCGTAAAATAAAATAAATAAATAAATAAATAAATAAAGCCTAAATCGTGCATTCAATTTGAGAAACAATTACGAAATTTCCCTAATAACTCTTCAATCTGGCGTTTTTGATTGTCTGTCAATTAGTCACCAAACTTGGGCAATACCAGATTCGCGCAACTAGAAACACTAAATTTGAGAGATATCAATACCTGACTCTATAAACTGTGCACGAGTATTTTCAAGTATTTTCGAGTAACAAGAATATTTTCTTTAAATTGTATCATATCAGAACTTACATTTTGAATTAACAACTTACGTTCAGATCCATGAATCTGGTATTCCCCTGGCAGTAAATAGTATTCCCGACCTGTTTGACCTCTCAACGACCCCCCCACATACACACTTCCGTGACACGCAACACTTGACTTAACCGGAATACAAGCCATCTCACCAACATCTACTGTGACTGCATAAACCGTAAAAAGATGTATTTTTATGCTATTCTCTTGCTCTATGCGTTCAAACCTTACGTATGCTGCTGTTTTGATAATTTTCAGAGTAGGTCTCTCGGTAAAAAAAATGGCCTACACTTCCCAAGTTAGTCCTAGTCTCAAGGCTTTATTTTTGCGGACAAGAGTTGCTTCACTTCCGAAATATAACTGACACATTATAGCAAAACCGTTAACATTTATCATTATTTTATAATTATCGTTAGTATTGTCAGCAATAGAAACCTCAAGAACATTTTTGTCCTTCTGAGGATTTCTTCGACTACTTTAACTTAGGACAATTAGTTGAGTCATGTACCAGAAAGTTGCAGTTGGTAAATTTTACTATGGGTTTAGGGCACTTAAAACTGGGATGCCCAACATTATGGCATTTAAAGCACATAACGGGACCTCTCACGTTAATGTTTTTATTTGGCACGCTATCTTTCGTCGAGCTAACGATAGTGAACGTATTCCCAGGACGTTTATCCCGACCTAAATCTCTTTGAAAATCCGACTGGTTTCTGTGATGGAATTTAATGGTTTTTAGAGAGTTCGAGTACGTCTTCAGGTTTATCAAATTTGGCTGATTTCATTTCATTAATGTCATAGAGTACACAATCCACTGCTTGCTTTCCGAAAATTTTACATCTTACATCAGTAGATCATTACATCAGTAGATCATTACATCAGTAGATCATTACATCAGTAGATCATTACATCAGTAGATCATTACATCAGTAGATCATTACATCAGTGGATCATTACATCAGTAGGTAATTTTACATTTTACATCAGTAGGTTTATTTTTGCAAAATAGTAAAGTTCAAAGGATTCACCAGGGCCTACCCTCCTATTAAGCAAGTCGGTCAGTAATTCTGCTCTAATTCTCGGTTGCAGGAAATGATTAGTTTTCCATTCTGTCCAACTATGCTTAATAGTGGACAAACCCACGTCTTAGCAAGGCCAGTGAGCCTAGGCAGGGCATAGTGGATCGTTTGCTTGCTAGTCCAATTATATGTTGATGGTTTGCTCTTTTGATAAGGGATAACCTCAAGGATCACGTTATTTGAGGTGCTAAACGATTCACGACCTCCTGCTTTTGATTTTTAATACATTAAAAAGTCCTCAAAAAGATCTATCGTCATTAACCTAGGTATTGCTTATGATCACGTTCCATCAATCTCTCACGCTTTCTACGTACCTCACTTTCAAGCGCCTTCAGTCGTTTCATTTCCTGAGACAGCCTGCGTTCTCGTTCCCGCAGTGTGGTTGAGCTGCAGCTCCGGTTGCGACTGGAACGTTGATCACGTACATCACTGCTTTCTCGAGGAGGTGGCATCCGCGGCCGGTCATCACGACGACTGCGACTGCGCTGCCCGCCTTCTCGGAAGTCCCGACTAGGGCTCCGGGATGCAGTGTACCAGCGGCGTTTCCTACCCGTCTCAGATTCTCGGTCGTTCATATCTCTGAAACTTACAACAACGTCTTTACGTATTTGTACGTTTAACCAGAAGGAGGATCCAAAGAAAGAAAGAAGAAAATATTAATCCGTTCGCTTCTTCGAATTTATTAGCTATTTTTAAATAAAAGATATTAAACAAAATTTAATAAATAAAAATTGCTTCTACCTATCCTTATTTTTATTAAACTTTACTAATAAAGAAAGAAAGAAGAAAATATTAATCCGTTCGCATCTTGGAATTTATCAGCTACTTTTAAATAAAAGATATTTAAAAAAAATAATAAATAAAAATTGCTTCTACCTATCCTTATTTTTATTATAGTAGGTATATCTCTTAAAACTCATATTTCGATTATAATTGTTAATATTTTATTTTTATAAAATTTCAATTTAATTTTTACGAAATTTCTACAATTACATACCATACTCATACTACTTATAAGTGTTTTCACGTTGATTTTTGTAAAAATCTAATTATGAAATATAATGTATCATTTAATAAACATCGAAGTCGTGGGGTAGTATTACAAACGAATCGTTTGTTCACGATCCCACTTCTGAGATGTAACGCATGGAATAATTGTATAAATGAAATTCATAGATCAACGTGAGAACAAGTATTTATTGCTTGTTAAATTCACAATACAAAGAAATATATTTCACTGTTACTAACCTTAATGCACACTTCGCAACCACTCGTTCTTAACTAACTGCCAATGCAGGAAAATGGCCGACATGACATATCGAAACAATGTCAATGTCACGTCAAGTTTTACATAGAATAGATTAATGATTTTACGGTCAGAAATGATATTAAACTATAGAATACTAAATATTAATTACGATCCGTTACACCTGGTACCTTATGATACTTATAAAATTCATTATTTGGCGAGCGTTGCCAAAACTATCGATGATATAAAAAAATGTTATATTAATTATTAAATTTATTATAGAACATGTTTCTAATACTCATCAATAAAGTGCAAAAAAGTTTGCTAGGCTATGTATAACCTCAATGGATGGTTAAACTGTGGTCTAGCTATTACTTTTCGTTAAGTCACAAAAACCATTTTTTGTCCTAAACCAAAATTATAAAGACAAAAATTTGATTTTTGTCAATACTTCCATATTATGTTTCATAGTTCGATAAAGCTCGTGTTGGTAATTGGACGACGTAGGAAAACTGCCACAACAGTTTGTCGCTGTGGCTTTTGTTCCAAGTGGGAGTTAGTTCCACTCCCCGAACGTTGCGTGTTCCGTAACAAACGAACTGATGGTACAGTTTCATTGCACAGCGGCCTGTTTGTGTTCTAACTTTAATAAAAGGTATTTTTTTACTTCAACTCTTCAATGTATAATTTATATGGATAATATAGATATATATCCATATAAATTATAACATGAAGAGTTGAAGTCATATAGATATATATCAATATAAATCACAAACGCAACGAAGGGAACATGAAATTCAAAAACCTGGCTAATGAGACAGAACTCAATTCTTTTTCTGCAAAATAAATTACTGATGGCCTAAAATATACTTATGAAATCCGTATGAACCTATGGCATCCAGTTATGGGGGATTGCCAGTGACAACAATATAATATGTCTGCAAAGAACACAAAACGCAATCTTGCTGACAAGATTTGCTCGATTTGCTCGCAGTAACGAGATACATGAAACTTATACATACCTACCGTAAAAGAGGAAAGAGCCCTTAGCCATACACCCAAATCCCTTGTCTATTAAATTGCTTGACTCCTCTTAAGCCGTGTGAAGACTAAAACGAAAACAAATCTCGTCGCTGATTATATACTGATTATATACACTAAGACTGATGGTAGTTGCTATGAGAAATTTAAAAAAATCTTATAAAAAACGCTAATGATGATCTTAACCCCAGTACACACCAGCAGAAGTAGTGATAATAAGTGAGATAAAAAACTTATTTCATATATGAATCTATATACAACATTTCAAAATTAGATAGACTATAAATAAATTCAATATTCCAATAAAATGTTGGGGTTTTAGTTTAACATAAAAGGGTTTGGGTATCTCCGAATGAAATAATAAAAAAAAACTCAAATTAAAATACAAATTGCGAACGTTATTGTTAAATTCTGTGACTAAGATTGATACTGCCTAAAGTTGACTATCCAGTTTAGACAAAATTTATTGTAAGTATTCTACATAAGCATTTGTTCGTTCAGTGGGATGACGTCGTTATATTATATTGCCAATGCAGGCACGAGGATATTATCACTAATAAAATTTGTATTTGCAATTATAATAAATCAAGGGTAAATTAATAATATGTGTTCTTAATTACCGACAGAATATTATCATTAACTTGTTAATTAATTGTTTTAATAAACTTGTTAATTGATTTGCTATTATTGCATTCTCAATATGTTTTATGTATTTTTATGAAATCGTGGGATAAACTAGTGAAATAATATGACAAAATCACTGAATCTCTACTCTATATTATATCAGGTGAGCTAGTCTATATATAAACAGAAATGAATCGCTAAATGTGTTGCTAATCGAAAAACTTGAGAACGACGAAATCACACCTAATTAACCTAATATTATTATATATTTTTTCAAAAAACTAAAACTAGCCCAAGTTACTCCTTATGACATCAGCTATCTGCCAGTGAAAGTCTCGTCAAAATTAGTCCAACCATTTCGGAGATTAGCCGGCACAAACAGGCAGACAGACAAAAATTAAAAATTTTTTTTTTTTTTTGTTATAAATACCGCATTATACTTTGATATACAGTTAGTATTTTGACATTACAAAAAGACACTTCAATTTTATTTATTAGTATAGATATACTCGTATTTTTATCTACAAGCAAATTGTATATCTGTGTAGCCCCGCCGAATTACCAGTATAAAATAATTTCAACAACTCTAATTAAACATTGAATTCCGTTTCGTTGCATACATATATTCATATATATATATAAAATACTCGTGTAACAACAAAACAGTTATTATTTCGTATGAAAAATAGACACATCAGCGTTTTCAATCCAAAATAAATATCCATTTTATGCGTACATTCGACAGTAGACGGTTATTACGCTCTTTGTGTCCATGTATTTATGTATGCTATAATAATTACACAACAATAGCTCCGATCGTTGGCTTGCACTGTGACCTAATTCTTTGATGTTCGATCTAACAACGTTCTAACGCTGCGTAAGCCTCAAGTGTAGGAAATACTTCGTACAAGCAATTTTGCTTAAACCTTTCTTATACAGGTATTTTATTTGATTTTTTCTTCTTTTTTAATTAACCTTTAATTAACCGTCTTTGTTGTTAACCGGAGTGATCTGACAGCAAGGCTGATAGAGGTCGAATTATATCCGTAGTTGGCTGTGCCCGCGCGCGACTTCGTATGCCATGTACTTATTTCGTTTTTTTAAAATCCTACAGAAAACTAACATTTTTTCAGGATTCCTCCAAGTTAATCCAGGTAATAAACAGGTTATCATTAAATTTGGCATACATGTTGTCAGGGGTACCGAAAAATACCTTTCATGCAGAGAAAGTCATAGAAATAGGAATAACAGTTTCTAATTCTATGAAAAAAGTAATATTTCCCAGGGATGCGGACGAAGTAACCGACAAAAGATAGTTTAGTATAGCGTTTGCAAATAAATTTATTTAATTTTTTTCCTACTTAATTTCACAATTTTTTTATATTAGTTGTTTTTTTTTTGTTACCGTTTACTGTAACAGTAGGAAAATATTCAAATTATTTTTCCACAATTACTTCTCTGTGCCAGCAACTCTCCGGATACCAGTTAATATTTTATAAAAACAATATAAAAGTAACAACATTTTATTGTCTTAAATAAGCGGATACCAGGGTAAGCTTAAGTTGTAATAGCTTATAGGTTTGTAGCTTAAGTGCTTATGTACTCCATTAAGCTATTACAGTATTTAATACCTACGTATGGTAATGGGTATCCCTTTACTCGAGTGTTCCTTGTATATACAATATGCAATGCACTAATGGCGTGAATGTGTACCCAAAGCAAGGGGTTAGCTTAACACAGGTCTCGCCTCCGTCTAACTAATTATTTAAATTTATCTTCTAAACCGTTGCAGTGTAACCAATACTTCGTATCTTATTTAGGAATACGCTGCCGTGTTAGAAATAATTAAATTTAACAACATTAGATTGAATGAATGAATACATTACGTATTTCTTAAAAATAAATAGATTGTTTTAGATTTACCTTCATAGTCAGGCAAAGTACTACAATTTCTTTGTTCCCCTTAAAATTAAACATTAATAAAACCCTCACCAAGACATAGCATTTAATATGTGCCTGCTTTCATGGTAATTGGTCAAACTGTGTGTCATCTACATCGGATATATCAGCGTTCATTTTATACAGCGTGAATTTTAAAATTTTCATTTTAAAGTCTGATAAAAATAAATTGTATCTTTTGCAATATTCAGTTCTAAAATAACAATATAATAGGTACGTGTCAAACTAGTACTAAAATTCCAGACGTACTTAAAACTTCCCTCGAATGGCGCGCGACGACTATATTTATAGTAGGGGAGCCCAAGAGGGGATTTTGGGATTTACTCATGCGCGTCAGATTAAGGTATGGTAGATTAATTACATGCTGAAAAGTGTGCATATTAATAATCTGACGATTTGAGCGTGACGAAAGAAAATGGGAAGGTCACAAAGTTGCAAAAAACACGTCACTTTGACATTTGTCGCGTATTACAATGTATTACGACGACTTACGGTATTTTCAAGTGCGTGTGTTTTTTTTTGGACAAAATAACCTCAAAAAATTTAAAATATAACGCCGGAAACAATGAAGAAGTGCTTTATTATTTGTGTTTATTTGTATGCTATTTTCTGAGCATTTTTTAATATATTTTTTAAACCTTCAGATTAAGAAAAATTCTCAATATAATCGTCAGGTTAAGAATCAGCACAATCAAGAATTTAAGCTGAACCGTCTGTATGAAAATCTGACGCGCTCGAGTATGTCAACATAGCGATTCTTTTTGTATTTTCAAAAAGCTGCCACGAGCTTGCGTCACATCCCAATCGTCAGTCTTTTGAATGGGAGCTTAGTGGGGTTCACTTAACATCCCCTCTGAATCTGAACATACCCATCCAATCTTCAAAATCCAATAGGTCCCCATGACGCTCGAGTAACTCCACATTTAACATCGTGGGCTCCCCTGCCATTAGCTTATCTAGCCGTCGCAGTTTCTGAGGTTTTTTTTTCTATTTGAGTGTTACTTACATTTCTTATATAACTATGGAGCCGTAACGTTGTTAATATCTACCAAATTATTATAAGCAAAAATTTTTTTCTTCAGAAATCACCATTAGAAAAATAATTTTCCTACGAAAAATAATTAAGTCCTACAAAATAGCAAGTTGTATCGAAGGAAAAACTGATCTCTGTTATTTACATTGAAACGGCGAAAATGTCGTTTCTTTTCCTAAATTTTAAAACAACGTACAAAAAAAATCGAACTAGAACTTAGCTTAGATTGTCGTTCGGAAAAGCCCCGCAGAACGTTGTCGTTTGGTGTTATGACGTCATGACTACGAGGCGACGTTATTTAGGTTAGGAGGAAAGTGTTAAAAGAGCAATTTGCTGACTCAGCTATACCACTAGAGCTATGTTAACGAAATATTCACCGCCGTTTAATTTCATGTTCCGTGACGTGCCGAAACTAAGCTTTATACCGTAGATAAACATATCTATTATTTTATGCTAAATTCTGTATACTGTAAAGTGGTACATAGCACATACTGTAAGTGTCCTTAATCGGTTGGCGGCGCTTTTGCAGCATCTATGGTGTTGCTTTTGTTATAGGTGACGGTAGCCACCTACCATCAAGTGGACCGTCAGCCTGTCTGCCGATCTTAACATGAAAAAAAGGAAGCGCGTTTCGCAATTAGACTCCCCATCTGATGAGAGTATCCACAGTATCAGAGAAGATAACCTTGAAATAACAGCACGTGTGCTGCTGTTTTTCGATTATCCCTATCCCTTCCTTAACCCTTATTAGCGCAATTGAAACACCTGAGATTTTACTTGTGTTAATAAACACCTAACTTCAAGTGGGTTGTTAGCCTGACTAACGAACTTTAAACAAAAAAGTACATCTTAAATCGAAAAATAAAAACTTTTTTTACCTGGCTTCAAATTAATGTCTGTTAAAGATAATAATTAATAATGCCAATAAAGTTCATATATGAGCATCAATGTATTATTACGAACAAAATAAAAAATAAATAGAAAGTCGTAGTTATTGTCAGTTATAATTGAGATTTCACACAAAAATGCGTTTCTTTTTCAGTTTGCCCGAATTTCCGCCATCGTTAAAATCGTGGGTCTTCAGTTCAAATGAAAATCCCACAGAAAAATTGATCATTTTTTGAATTTTTCAAATATTTTCCACTCCTATAATACTCGGACTAACAAAAAAAATGCTGATCAGGCTTTTCACAGTTACTGAGACCTTTTTAGTAAAGATTGTTATTTTTAAGATCAATTCGATTGTACGAGCAATATAGTTTATATTGATTATAATTTTCTTGTGTCTTTGTTCGAACGCGTTACTTGAAATCCAGTAGGATTTGAATAATTTGTTTTTGTATTTTTTAAAGGAATGCCTGTCATGCGTTTAAATTAAACGGTGGGTGAAACTGCGGGACATAGTTCTTAATGAATATGAAAAACAACTTTCTTAATAAATAATCAAATTAAAAATATGTGTTATATGAAATCTAAAGTAGGTGTTGGTAAATGGAGGATTCTTTTCATGAAATTGTATTAAGATGAGACCCCGGCCCTCGTTTATCCAAGTACCACGTTGCCTGTAATCGTATAGTGGCTTCTTTATCGGCGAACGGTTGGCAGCACACCCGAATTACCGGGAGCCTAGAGCAAAGCTCAAATTCGAAATTTCTAAACGAATTTCTCTATCACTGACCTATTGAAAAGAAAAGAAAAATAATTACGCGTCTGTCTGTGTAAAATTTAAGGCGAGGACTTAGCAAAAACGTGTTATTTTCGTTGCTTAATCTGACTTCTTATAGTAAAATCAAAACTTTACAGTGCATAATAAACTATTTTCAAAAAAGTTTAAATTGTAGAGATTAATGCAAAATATTATATTTTCTGAGAAAAAAAAAATAGTAAAAAAACAAAACAAAAACCGTTCGTGTCACAGTAATAACAATTTACAACGAAAACTACAATAAACTTAAGTTCTGGTACTAAAGTTTTCATCGATAGCTTTTAAATAATTTTATGATAAAGGTAGACAAACAGACTTGTGGCTAGCCTATGTACGGGAAGTCCCATTATTTCCATCCTCATCTCAGCCGTATGACGTAATTTTTTAAATGGACAGATTAGAAGCAGCTTGGATCCACCGTCGACTCGTGGCCGTTATCAGGTCGTCTATCCACCTTGTGGGTGGGTCTAATCTGCACTTATCAGCTTGTCAGTATGTGGCCTCCACAGCCTCCACCTGAGAACCTTCCGGCACCACACCAGCGGCTCTCTGATGTACTATTAGTCCAGTCATATAAGACCAAATTTCATACTATCTGCGAATTTTGGTCTGTCAGTACGAAAATTTGTATACACTTTCGTTTTTATGTTTCAAACATTATGTGAAAAGTCTATAAACCAGACTTTTAAGGAAAAAAAGTTATTCGAGGTCAAATGGCGCGAATTTCGGTTTTTCGCGAATAACTCGTTTTCTATGCTCTTGATCACTTAGATACCCCATTACTAAAATTAAAGATCATAAAATTCTCTACAAGTTTACTGTAGATCATTTTTTTCTACGAGCAATAGATTTTGAGATACAGATTTTACAATATCACCTCAAATTTTCGTCTTTTTGTTTTTTTCGACAACTTTTTTTTCAACAGCAAATAACTTTTTTTCTAGGCTTTTTAAGCCTATAAGACCTCTATAAAAAAATGTGGAGCACAAAATTATCTTTAAAAATAGTGTTGGTGTGTATTTTTCTGTTCATCTCTTTTTCAGACACAGCGCGCTGAAAACACCTCTAATTTGTCGATTTTTTGACCTTTCAGAAAAAACTTGATTTTTCGTCAATATCTCATTTTCTGTGAATTTTTTTGATATAGAGTGAATGGAGGAAGTTAAAGAGTGCAAAATTCTCTCCAATTTTGCCTCTACACATTTCTTTCTACGATGAACCGTTATTGAGATATGATTTTTTCATTTTAGATGAAAAATTTCGATTTTTCAGTCATTTTCTAAAATATTTGTTTTTCGTAAATATATTTTTTCTGGGCACTCAACGACTTCGAGACCTATTATAAAACTTGTAGAGCGCAAAATTCTCTATAAAAACGATACTTGCAATAATTTTTTCGAGTTATTGTTTCTGTCGTGAAACCCGAGGAGCGGGGCGCTGCTAGTCCAACATGCTATAACACAACGTCAACTTTATAATCGAGTGTTTTTCTCGATTACAATACGTATTGTGACTGATAATATCATATATATTAACTATACTAGTTCATCTAATGATAACCCTAATGATCTAATTTTGACCCCAACCCAATTAGAAGCATTGGGTTGGCTTCAACGTCTGCAATAGAAAATTAATCGAAATATAGGAAGTATTGTAAATCATTTAATAAGTTTCGTAGTATATTAGAGGTAATATTTTCAGGTCAAACAATAACTGCTACTTGTACATCTTAAATTAAAATAAAAATTAAATATTTTATTTTCGAAATATTCGATTAAAATATTCGATTAAATTAAAATAAGATTAAAATATTCGAAATGGAAAAATTATTGCGGAAGAGCTCGTATACCTGTGCTGCTCCTATACAATACACTTAAAGGTACCCATTGGTACCTGATCTACTATACTATTTTGATGTGTAATATGGATCATAATATAGGCATGTAGAGGGAGAGACTGAAGGTCTAATTAATTTGAAATTTTATTGTTGAAGATTGAAGAATCATGAATAAGTTATGTATATCATTATCGTCCTTCAATATCCATACAGTTGTACTAAATAAAAAAGATGTACGAATACGTTAATCATGGATAAAATTTATAGATATAACTTAATTATCATTTATTTCGGGAATCAAACATTCCCGAAATATATAACTATTTACTTCATTGTTACGCGGATCCGACTATGTTAATGTACCGATCACATCAGTTATCATCAGAAGTCGGATGTCAGCAAGGTGATCCTCTGGGACCAGCAATATTTAGTTTAGCGATAAATCCGATAATACGAAATTTGGCATCAAAATTTAATATATGGTACCTTGACGATGGGACCTTAGGAGGTGATGCCAACACTGTACTTTCAGATCTCTCATCGATTGTGAAAAAATTCAAGTCCATCGGTTTGGAGCTAAATTTTAATAAATGCGAACTTTACATTCAAAATTCTCTTTTAGATATCGATCTTATTAAACATAAATTTAATCAACTTGCACCAAATATAAATATAGTTAATAAAAATACTCTTCACCTCCTAGGATCTCCCATTTTTGATGAATGCATACCAGAATATATTCAAAATTGTATTACAAAATTTCAAAATTATTCCCATCGCCTTCTAGAAATCAGTCCACATTTTGCATTTTCGATTATGAAATTTTGCCTTTTTGTTCCTAAATTAACTTATGTGTTACGCTGCTGTCCCCTCTGGAAATATAAAAATCTTCTATCAAAAATAGACAATTTGCTCAAAAATAATTTAGAATCAGTTTTAAACATACAGCTAAACGAGCAGTCCTGGACTCAGGGATCTCTTCCCATCCGACACGGTGGTTTAGGGATTCGTAAAATTTCAAGCGTTGCTTTACCAGCTTTTTTATCATCAGTTCATGCCTCTTTGAATCTCGTAGGTAAAATCCTATGTTCAAACTGCGAAATTCAGGGACTGGACGATGCTAATAAAGCCTGGCTAATTGCTTGCCCCGGTCAAAATTCAGTGCAACTTCCAAATCTTCAGCGGAGCTGGGACGATATAGTCTGCAAATTATCATTTGATTCCCTGCTCAGCCAGTGCTGCACTACGGGAAGAGCCAGACTCCTCGCTGCTAATACCAAAGAAGCAGGATTCTGGCTCCAAGCACATCCGTCAGCAAGCACTGGTACTTTTTTAGATCCCACAACTTTTAGAATAGCAATTTGCCTCCGCCTAGGGGTTCCGGTCTGCGCCCCGCATCAATGTCCCTGTGGCAGTATAGTCGACCGTCTTGGTCACCACGGACTGTCGTGTCAAAAAAGTGCTGGCCGCTTTTCGAGGCATGCTGCCTTAAACGACATCCTCCGCCGGTCTCTTGCGTCAGCCAATATACCAGCCATTTTAGAGCCCTCAGGTATATTGAGAAACGATGGTAGGAGACCGGATGGGATGTCTCTGATTCCATGGAGATTGGGTAGAGTGCTGGTGTGGGATGCTACCTGTGTAGACACACTAGCCCCTTCGCATCTCCATGGAACATCTACAAAGGCAGCAACCGCAGCAGAGGCGGCTGAGAAAAACAAAATTCTAAAATATAGTGGCCTCGGCGCCGAATATACTTTTGAACCATTTGGAGTTGAGACACTCGGTCCGTGGGGCCCTGCAGCAATGGGCCTTTTCAAAGATATTTCGAAGAGGCTTATTGATGCGACGGGAGACCGAAGAGCTGGCGCTTTCCTCGGCCAACGTATTAGTTTGGCCATTCAACGAGGAAATGCTGCCAGCGTCCTTGGTACAATGCCGCAGGGTCCATTTTTATATTGAGTTTTAGTTATAGGTTTAGTTTTAGTTATGTATATTTAGATAATATTTAGTTTTAGGTAAATATGTAAATATATTGTACAATTAAATATGTATACAATAATAAAAATTAGTATTCTATTATCATTAGATGAACTAGTATAGTTAATATATATGATATTATCAGTCACAATACGTATTGTAATCGAGAAAAACACTCGATTATAAAGTTGACGTTGTGTTGTAGCATGTTCGACTAGCAGCGCCCCGCTCCTCGGGTTTCACGACAGAAACAATAACTCGAAAAAAATTATTGCAAGTATCATTTTTATAGAGAATTTTGCGCTCTACAAGTTTTATAATAGGTTTCGAAGTCGTTGAGTGCCCAGAAAAAAATATATTTACGAAAAACAAATATTTTAGAAAATGACTGAAAAATCGAAATTTTTTATCTAAAATGAAAAAATCATATCTCAATAACGGTTCATCGTAGAAAGAAATGTGTAGAAGCAAAATTGGAGAGAATTTTGCACTCTTTAACTTCCTCCATTCACTCTATATCAAAAAAATTCACAGAAAATGAAATATTGACGAAAAATCAAGTTTTTTCTGAAAGGACAAAAAATCGACAAATTAGAGGTGTTTTCAGCGCGCTGTGTCTGAAAAAGAGATGATCAGAAAAATACACACCAACACTATTTTTAAAGATAATTTTGTGCTCTACATTTTTTTATAGAGGTCTTATAGGCTTAAAAAGCCTAGAAAAAAAGTTATTCGCTGTTGAAAAAAAAGTTATCGAAAAAAACAAAAAGACGAAAATTTGAGGTGATATTGTAAAATCTGTATCTCAAAATCTATTGCTCGTAGAAAAAAATGATCTACAGTAAACTTGTAGAGAATTTTATGATCTTTAATTTTAGTAATGGGTATCTAAGTGATCAAGAGCATAGAAAACGAGTTATTCGCGAAAAACCGAAATTCGCGCCTTTTGACCTCGAATAACTTTTTTTCCTTAAAAGTCTGGTTTATAGACTTTTCACATAATGTTTGAAACATAAAAACGAAAGTGTATACAAATTTTCGTACTGACAGACCAAAATTCGCAGAGGATGTCTAAAGTTACTGGACCATATGTGTCCTGCCCACTATCACTTCAACTTACCACTTACTAACTTACTATTAAGCAATAAATATAGTTAGATTTTTGTTTAATCAGTAATTAAACATTTTTGTTAAATCTTTAATTGAACTCTAAAATAAAAATAAAATAAAATAAATTTAAAAGTCGACTTGTTTTATTGAGAGCTCTTGAAGGTTAAAATAATTTGAGCTACTTTGTGTGGTCTATTTTCCAGATAAGATGATTTTCAATGTACGCGTCGAAGCAGTGAAACTTACAGCTAGAAGTTGCTCTTGAAATTATTCAACTATGGCGAAGTAAGTTCAGTCAAAGTACGGTCGGTAGGTACGTGAACACAGGAATCCACTGATCTGAAACAACTCAGTTAAAGCTGTGAGTTGTCATTGAGAATACGAATCGAGTTGCTGAAATTCACATTTCGTTTTCAATGTAACACCCCTCAGTGTTTTCGTCGCCGCTTCCCCGCCGCCGCCGTCAGGGAGCGTTAAGGTTCGCTCAACTCCACCTAGCTCGATGTCTAACACATTATTTCGATATTAGATAAGATAAAAAATCATATATTTTTAACCCTCACCGTGTAAAACTACCCATTTAGAAGCACAAGCCTTTTGAGGCTGCTTCCGTAGACTCTCACTTTGTGATAAGTATCTAAGTGTTGTGTTAATATTGGCAGGGCAAACTCCGCAGTCTCAAACACAGCAACCTTTACCGTATGAAGAACGCTAAAATAACGAACAGCACGTGTACTTTTGTTTTACTTATTTGACGAAAAATAGTCTAATGAAAAGCCTATATTATATTTATATGCCACCGAGTTTAAAAGCCTCCGTGACAACTAGATAGATTCTCAAGGGGACAGCTTCGCAACTGGACGCATTGGCAACCAGACAGAACTTGTAACCGTGTAACAGTTAATATAATTTTATAATATAACGACAAATTAAATCAAGTAATATCTTTACTTCATAATATAAATAAAAATAAAAAATGAGAACATTCATTTACGGTTTTAGAAGAATAATCCTATGTTGTGGTGTTACTTTTACTTGATTGAATGTTTACTTGATTGATTATAAAAAGTTAAACAATCTAAAACTATCTCTCCCATATGGATAACATATTGCAAATATAAGGCATGAACATGAAACAATAGAAGACACGTCTAGTACAAAGATTGTAAACTGAAAAACTATTGTTATAAGTTTTTGTTTTCGATGTATGGCAAGGTTTCCGTTATTGAATTATTTGTATAGTTATTATACAGTGTCTTCTTCTACTTTAGTATTCAGCAGTATTATCGCAGACGGTTCGATGGCTTTCATAATGTTATTGGCTAGACTAGACACTACAATTTTAGAACGTGTCTTTTGTAGCATGGGTTTTCTGTTTATGTGGTGGATATTTTAAGAAAATTGTCTAGTGGAATTTTCTTAAATGGTTCCTTTTAAAATTTAAAAAGTGTGTAAGTTCATTTTAACTTACTATAAATTATTGGAACTTATTATTATTATTTACCTCTCCTCTCCTCTCTCCTCTTCCCTCATTAACTTAAATTCTGTAGGTACCAAATTTTGCATCGGCAATTTTTATTTCTTTTTCATATTTTATATAATATTAAAGACTAGTTTTTCAGAGTACTTTATTCGTGTTACAAAATATCAATAACTTAAGCACTAACTTTGAGAGGAGAGGCTTAATTAGCTTAACTTTGTAATAATCGAATTACAGGACAAGTCGTACGTCTGTTTTGTTCACCTTGTTAACATTTAAGAAACCTTCAACCTATTCGACGTCTAACTAGATTCTAAATCAGTGAGTCAGTGGAGCAAAGTTAGATCCCTTATAAAACGGTATCGCCTAATCAGCTTACAGCTTAGTTGGAGGGCTCCGCGCTAAATTAAATTTCTCGCCTGACCCTCACCCCTCACCACACTTCAACGCCTTCAATGTACAATATTCTATTGTAAGTAAGGGTAAAAATACATCACCATTTAAACCATGTCCATTTTATATCTAACTAGCTGACCCTGGGAACTTCGCATTGCCCCGTTCCATACAAAATGTATGAGAAAATGAATTTTATTCACACATATCGTGTTTTCTGTTTCGCAATCACCAACAAAGTAGCCTGTTATATGTTTGTAAGTACTGTTCTATATTTAAGACCAATGTAGAATTATAGCATGTGTGCTATTAGTTTACATCAAACGGCATACGTGCTGCTTGTTGTACCCTTGCACTTTTTCTAATATCCTACCATATTTTATCCTGTCATTTCCGCAGCCAGTCACATCTGTCATTGTCACTCCTAAGATAAATTTTATCTTGTACGAATAAATATGTCATATCTCATAAAGAAAACATTATCAATGTATTATTTTTAATAATACATATTGGAAACATTATTAATTCAAAATATTAATACAAGCATGTCGGAGATAATTCCAATAAAAATATTGGAATCGTTCTTGCTTAAATCTCTTTAATATTAGATTGTGTTCTTATTTTTTTTCCCATTTTCCACGATAACCCATTGAAGTTTCATTCCATTCTGATGAATGGTATAGAAACCCAAAAAGGAAAGAGGACAAACACACAAATACACATTTTTATTTATAAACACACGTATATAGTTAGTTTACAGTTAGATCCAGTATATAAAACTTAATAACGAACATGTTAAGATACAACGGTTTCAAGCAGATTAAGCTAGCTTACACATTCTCTTTGGTAACATTTCTGCACAGTAGCCAATGAAAAATTATCCCCGAAGGTATACAAAAATTATTGTTGGGTTGCTCTCAAGGCGTATTTATGTAGCCAGTATCATTGTTTTTACACTGACCTTTGAAGCTAATAAATGCTAACTTTTACTTTTGTTTCAAAGTTGGCTCTTGTCTAGATCTGGAAAGTAGTGGCAGCGCACAATGCGTTTTGCTGTTATTTGGGTGTCTGGCGGTAGGAACCGCCCCCTTAGAGAAGACCAGAGTCCATTACCCTATCCCTCCCCAATGCCTTATCCTCAATGCCACTATGGTCAGCAGCCCACTTGCAGCACTTGTGGCGTTGCTTGTGTTATAGGCGATTTTTTATGTTATGGTAGGCCTTGTCTATCATAACATAACATAAAAAAAAGATTTTTAATAAATACCACTAAATCATTTGTATTGGATATTTCGGTTGCTTTTGTGTAAAATAACCTATAAAATTCACGTCGTTATGAGACCTATTATTTTCGTCGTTCCTTTAACTTGTAAAATTTATTAGGTGATTAGTAATATGATTAACCTTGCTATTTACATTGTTCGCGATTCTGATAGGAGTTTATATTGTACTAAGACAAACATTTCTCTGGAATGAGAGACATTCCGATTTTATTTATCAGAACTCTTTGTAAACATAAATCTGGCTACAGCACTAGTAAAGTAAGGCGGTTATACTCTGTTTGGACTTAAAATACAAATTTTTTTGGTGTTTTCGTGTAAAACTGGAAGAAAAAGCCATTGTTTGAAACTGTTTGAAGATTGCGGGTGAAGGGAACTCTGCACTCGCAGTCACAACAGTTGTACGAACGATGGCAGTAATCACCCCCTTACTACGATAGTAACTCTTATTTTATCTGTGCCCTTACAGAGGATCACTGGGAAATAATATCACGTGTGCTTTTGTATTTTGAAAAAGCGTAAGGGATGCTATAACGAATTTTTCTATCCCTACATTGTCTTTCATTATTCTATCAAATTGAAGTTGAAATTGAAGTTGCATTCCTTCTGGCGTTGCCTACCATTAATTGGATTGTACTTGAAATAAGAAAAAATATATTATATAATAAAGGATAGTTTCAATTCACAAAGGTTTTTAAGTTTAGTCTCCCTGGTAAAATTATTTAATGTGCATTATGCTATAAAAACCACATAAAATTGTTGCCATGAAACCTTAGACTTGAATTAAAAATATAGGTATAAGGTTTTACGACAAAAGCGACATCGGTAGATTTCATTCAATCGCTGCATAGAAAGAACAAATTCCCAATTCAGTCAAGAAGGTCATGAGAAGGGATGAAATATATTTACTGAAAGAGTTAATGGGGTGGTTTGGGACGAGACCTGGTATTTATTATTCTGCGTGGTTTCGACCGTGGTCAAAGTGTGATCGCATCGTTATTCAAAAAGGCTTGAACTCCCTTGTCGTTCTTGGGTTCGTTACCAATGATATTTGTAAATGACTCGAGGTTCTTACATCCTTAATTATTTTTAAAGTTTATTTAAAGCTTCTTTATAAAATTACTTTATATTTTTCTTAATGGATCATCATCATCTACCCCCCATCACCGTGTAAGCTGTAGGACGTCCACTCCCCATGATTTTCTTTTAGGAACAGTCAGGGGCAACCTAGATGAAGCCTCGATCCGTGGACTTTATATTTTTTACTAGCTGGTGCCCGCGACTTCGTTCGCATTTAAAAAAAAAATAGAACTCCTGACAAAATATATCAGCAATATAACACCTGACATCTTTATAGTTTTTGCCAACCGTTGGATATTTATTTTTAGATGATCCTTTGAAAAGAGTTATTTTTTCATCGAGAAAAATTTCCCGTGACTGACAGTGTATGCAGAGACAGAGTTACTTTCACATTCATAATATTGGTATGGATTATGTATGTATTCATATATTCTATAATATGAAAAATAAATAAAATATTATTTTTCTTGAAGCAGTGAATTAATATTGTGAAAGTAACTGCCTTTTACGATTTCATGGCTGAACCTCGAAACCAATTTGTACTACGTATAGAGATATTGGTAAAGAGGGTGAGAAAAGTTAACATTAACATTTTCACATTTCACAAGGACGAAGATGAGAGGATAAAAGCATCTTAATCATAATCAATATGGTGTAATTATGTAGGGACTGCAAACAACTGAAATTTTTGCAATAACAATGGGAGATTGTCGTAAAATCGTCTTTTTGCGTTCATTCAACGTTAACTTTACTTAGAGGAGATAATACCTTTACACCAGTCAGCTATCAGGTTTCCTGCTTACAAGTTGTGACGTAAAACCGTCCCTATATTTATGAAATACGGTGCAATAGACCACGGGAGCAGGGAACAATAAAGTGTCTCAGAGAGAACTGTGATAACTGGCCCATTCGCTCCGAGCCGAAGTTACAGCCGTTTATTTGTATAGGTATTCGTGATTCCGATTTAGCTCTGTGTAAATACAGATGATTCTAGAAAGTGAATTGTTTTTACAGATAGCGCTATACCTACATTTTTCCTTATTTTATTGTGATTCTCTTTTTAAGGAGTATCTTTGTAGTTTTCTATAATACTATTCTGAAATATACGTTACAAATACAAAAACTGTAGAATGACATCCTCTAACCCCTAATCCTCAATCTCTTTAAGACGGCAGCGCAAAAGCACATGTGCGTTGCTTGTGTCATAGGTGACGGTAGCCACCTATCACCTAGTGGATCGTCAGTCCATCTGATGACCTTTAAAAAAAATGAGCACAGCATTAAGTCATCTTAAATTAAAATCTTTTTACTAACATAGCTTTGAGTTGTAGAATATTATCTATTAACAAAATGATTATCAAAATAATAAATTGGTTTTTATTATTATTTCTGAATACTTTTATAAGGATTTTTTTTTCAGTTTTCGTTTGTTTTTCTGGTCTGCATTATGTTTGCATGAATAATAATATCCTACAAATGCCCCGTGCGGTTTAAAATGTTTATGTAGGGATATGGAAGCGTAGACTAACGGTTGCAACGACTCGAATGGTAATGTTGTGTTCATACGTAGGTACATGTTGATCTTGTTATCGTAATGTTTTGTGTCAATCTATACATATTATAAAAGTAAGTCGGAGTCTGCTTCTGTCTGTTTCTCCGTTAACTTCTTTTAAGCCACCTAAAAACCTTAAGCCACCTTAAGCTTTTAAGCTTATGATTTCACTAATGTAAAGAGTGATAAAAGAGGAAGGTTGCAGGAAAAAAAATTGCGAAAGAGGAAGCCGGGGGTGGATCGCTAGTACCTATATATATTATTATCACAATAAAGTCCCATGTAGTTAAATAAAAATACTATGTGATAGTCTTGAAAGTTTGATCTAATACATAGTTTCATAAATCATAATGAACATTGGCATTCTAAGTGAAGTTTTTGTGCTGTCCGATTGCAAGGCGGGCGAAGCTACTAAAAAAGCTGGTAATATTATATTAAACTAGCTGCCCGCCCGCGGTTTTGCACGGATGCAAATTTTTCTACAAAATATATACAAAATAGATGGTGCCCGCGACTTCGTCCGCGCTGAAAAAGCAATATATATCGCCTGACATCGTTATTGCTATAACACTTAGCCAGGAGTTAGTTTCCTTAACTTTAGATAATCCCTCGGGAATAGTCCTTTTTTCTGGGTGAAAGGTACCCTATGTCCTTTCTGGTGTCCCAGATAACGTGTGTGCAAAATATAATATAATATAATATAATATAATATAATATAATATAATATAATATAATATAATATAATATAATATAATATAATATAATATAATATAATATAATATAATATAATATAATATAATATAATATAATATAATATAATATAATATAATATAATATAATATAATATAATATAATATAATAGAATATAATATAATATAATATAATATAATATAATATAATATAATATAATATAATATAATATAATATAATATATATATGTGTGTGTGTGTACGGATACATTCCTCGTTGATCGATCGCTCTTTCCATTAGTAAAAACCGCATCAACATCCGTTGCGTGGTATAGCAGGAGGACACACAGACGCGAAAAGCGACTTCGATTTATATTATACTATGTAATTATTATAAAACTGTGAAATATTATAAAGTATATATGTTACGGCTAAAGATAGGTGTGAACATAAACTTAAGATTAGCCTTAACTTAAGGCTAAACTTAGGATCCGGCTAAAGATGGAAATTCACGACGCAAACTAACATGATATCGAACTTTAGCTGCCTAAAGAAGATAAACTTAAGATTAACCGGCTAAACTTAAGTTTATGTTCACACCTATCTTTAGCCTCAACATATATATAATTTATACAATTAATTTTAACTTTAAAACTTATTTGTGTAGGTTCGAAAAATTGAATTCACGTCTCCCAAAAGTAAACAATCACAATTTTTAACTAGCTTAAATGAAAGTTAATATTCCTAGCAATTCTGATTACAAAAAGCACTTTATCTTTATTGCTTATAAGGTGTGTTCAATACAGAACTATCCATGAAATATCACATATGAAATAAGGAGGCTACGCTAACGCAATAAGGTTCAATTTATTACGCATCCCAGTGGGCTAAGTCAATGTGGCTATGGTTAGGCGTTGTAGCGTTATAGTGCCGGGAAAAATTATGTCCTGTCGCCCAGCTAACCGAGATAGTGCTGCCGTTCTCTCTAAAATGAGAAAGTTATGTTATTTCACGCTTTAGTTACAGGAACAACTAAGCGTGCTCAATTTCCATTTAAACTCTCATACTCTTTGCTCAATACCAATACATAATAATGTACATAATGTGCCAACATTATTGATGTTGTAAATAGCTTTCGTCTACTTTATAAAGAGCTTTTGAATCTGAATTTGTAGTTGAAGTTTTAGTTGAACCTGATTTTACCTCTATTAGCTTTTTTCTGTGATTTCGCCAAACATTTATAAAGCCGATGTAATGGTTGTGTTGTATCCATACGAATATTATAAAGAGAAAATATTTGTATTTTCTTTGTAATGAATAAACTCAAAAACTACTGGACCGATTTTAAAAATTATTTTACATATATAAAGCTGCATTATCAGCGAGTAATATAGGCTATATATTATCAAGTTACGCTAACGAAGTTGTGTGCAATAGCGACTATATTACTGAAGAGTTAGCGACGGTGGCGCCGTCACTGATGACGACAGTTTTTATATTTTTAGACGATCCCTCGGAAACCTAACATTTATTTACAATTCTATATGGTTATCCAAGTAATAAGCTATATGTATGCCAAATTTTATCCAAATCTGTTCAGCTGCGTTATTGAGGAACAAACATCCAAACTTCCTCATTTATAATGTTCTTATTAGGATTAGGATAATGTACATAATTAAGGCAGAGCAGCCACATAATAAATTTTGTAACAAATTATTCTCATAGTGAGACAGATTAATATTAAAATTAGTTTTCTCTCGTGTCTTATAAATGTTCTAAAATAAATATAGGTACATAGCGAATCCAAAGATCATTGTTCGCGATGGTTTTAACAGCGTAAACTCTCTTGTGACTTCACAGGACGAGACTTGAGCTTAAGGGATAGATAGCTTCTAGAATATCGATAAAGTGAAGGCCTTAACCGACAGGGATCAACGTCACACTGATGCGAATTAAATGCCGGAACTGTGTTCCCAGTGGGTACAACGTTTGGTGGTTTAGTTACATTACTTAGCTCTATGTATTCACAATTATAATGTTTTACAGAGCGAGTAAGAAAGGATGGCTCCGTATACAGCAAGGAAAGGCTTACAGGCGCTCCGTTGTGAAATCGCTATTAAAATACATGTATGATCCTATGCAAATTGTACTCGTAATGTGACTTGAGTTATACATATTTCGAATACCCAACTTCAAGAAGTTGTAAGATGCCTGCCTGCTTGGTTGATTTATTTAATTGTTTTTTTTTTCTATTATATTGATTGAATGTTTTTTTTCTCTTAAATTTCTGTTTTAAAAAACTGTTTAAATCTTTAAAACTTTAAAAATCTGTTTTAAAACAAAAAGCGAAAAATGAGCAACTCATTTTTTGCTTTTTGTTATTGAAATCTAAGGTTTATAAAATAATCGTCAAGGTTTATAAAACGTTATGGTTACTTGAAATTTCTGTGCATTTTATCCTATTTCATCTAAATAGATTTAGACCTAGATTTACTACACTAAATGTTGTGAAAACGAATAACTCGAAAGTAAAGTAACGTATTATGATGATTATAAAATGTTTTTATATTATAAAGTATTTATAGAATAATTGTGAAATGAATATCAATATATTGTGCCATATTTATTAATATTTTTGTCTAAGTTACAACATAATATAATACTTAAACGTTGACTTTACTTTACGATGACGTTACTTTGACGTTGACTTAGACTAATCCTCTTGAATAAGGTATGGAGCTTACAACTTGAAGCTTGAACACATCTACTTACTTACTTACCATGGATTGCAGTGTCGCCAACGATTAAACGCTATTCTGAATCCAAGCCCTGGATCTAACCATATCACAGCAGCATCGCTCAATCCGCGTAATGGGTTCTAAATTGCTTTGATCGTTCTTCCGGAAGGTTAATGAATTCTCTCGCTCCAGTAATCCACACGGCTCGGCGAGGGCACAGCCTGTGTAACTAATATTATTAAGGTCTCAATTAAAATTGGCCGTGTATTAAAGAGATCATTATCCTATCTGACCAACGACCGACTGCTTTGAGTGTGGTTTGCTTCACGTGTTGTATCAAAATCATTCGCGTATATATGAACACACTCCAACGTAGAATAATGATGTTGGGTATGTACTTTTGGTTCATTTTTTTTTTTTAAATATAGGAATAACACTATAAAATATGTAATAACGGTAAAATGGTAAGAAATAAAAATATTTTATGTAAGAATATTTTTTATATGATATGAATAGATTGTTCACAAAATGAGAGAAGTAACCATAAAGATGAAATATCAAAAATTTTATCTTTTTACAGCAAAAAAAAAGAGAATTATCTCAAATAAAATCATAAAAATTAATATAAAAATAAGGCATAATATTTATGTGCTTCCCTACGCCTTACTCAAGTCTTACGTATAAAATCTGCTATGAAATTTTGTTCAGGGGTAGTAAAATGTACAAAAAGTATAATGAGAAAAATTTACTTATCTGAATACTAGATTATAATATCTTATATATAAAATTCTCGTGTCACAGTGTTTGTAACAAAACTCCCCCGAAACGGCTTGATCGATTATATTTTTTTTGTAATTATTTGGTAGGTCTGAGAATAGGTTGTAAACTATTTTTTATACCCCATTTTTTTTGTGGCAGAACAACGTTTGCCGGGTCAGCTAGTAGTACATAATATTATTTACATAATCATGGATGACGCACCAATTAAAAACAAAAAACCGTACAGTAGTGTTTGTTTTGAATTTATTTTTTTAAATAATATTTATAATTTTGTTATATTCAATAATTTCATCGCTCGTGCTTTTGTTTTAACTGCCAATGAGGTATACAACTGTACGCATTAACAAATAATCAAACTTGAACCACACGAGATTAAATGGATGTAATTATACAATAACATGGACATTAATTATGTAAGCGATAATCAATTAAAACTATGCAATTACCATCGACCTGCAATTTATGTTGTTATATTACGTGTAACGTAATGTAAGATATGCCTAGTATAGGGAACTTATTGATTAGGTTTTAGTATATAACGCCGTGTATAACGTGTGCTGTAGTGTTTAGACGAGTGAATAAAGGATGCCAGATTACTTAAACCCTATCCTTAAATCTTATTAAGTCTTATTAAATCAGTAGCGCTCTTGCAACTCCTCTTGCTTGTACGACGCGCGACGGTTGGCGATAGTAAGCTCTACTCTATGCAAAATTTATTACAAAAATATATGAAATAAATAAAGTTTTTAAAAATTGTACTACAGAACATAAAAACGATTTTTTTTTAACATTTTTATAAGATGTTAAATATAATATTTTTAATCAAATTATATGTGGTTTTACACGAACAAAAGTTAATTTTTTAATATATTTTTAAATCAACAAAGGTCAAATGGTTATTATCTACTTTCAAATACAAGCTGATTAAAATTTCTGTTTCTCTCTTTGTATTCGATAATCATATTTTTTCATTATTTTATGTTTTATGAGTGGCAAGACATTATTACCTTATCTTTGTATTCAATTGAAGGCTTACCTATAGAAAATCACATGAAATTACAAATAGTATGCGATGACCATAAATCTCTTTTCTTTATAAAAAAATAATAATAACGTGTACAGAGTAATAATATCCTTCTCAAAGAAATTCTATAAATTATAACCGAAAAATAACTGAAACATGTTGCCTATTCACAAGAATTGAAACTCTTCTTCTTCTAAAGTAATGATCTCCAGAGGTGCCTTTCCATTCTCTGATTGACATTACTCCTTGATTGACACTGGACACTAAAGACTACTACAATACTTCAAATTTCTATTTATAATAGTTTAAGTTTTAATCATCTCACATTTGGAAGTTTAAATGAAAGCCAAGAAACAAAGTTGGAATCAAATCTTAACCATTTCCACATGTCTGACTTGAAACTACCAACATGTATTTGAAATCCGAATCGTGCTCAAATTCTAGATTTTCTTTAACTTGAATCAGTAGGTATTGCAATATCTCCAATATATAGAGGCAGGTGAATTTATTAAGAACAATATACAATATAGGTACTTAAGTCTCGTGTAAGTAATACTTGGAATGAGGAACTTTGTAGACAGGAAAATAAGAACTAGTTATTAATAACGTCATATTCAAGTTTACATAATAGTAGTTTAAATTGACTTTACAAAGTACTTCAATTTATATACTTGATCTAAAATAAGTATTATTTCTCAGAAACAAATAAAATATCTCACAGTTTCGAACAAATTTTTGCAATGTTACCATAGGTTAAATTAATTTAACCTATGTAAAGATGCATTTACAGATCGTGAAACAAAGTAGGTAATTTGCAATTTCATTTAAATACTCCGATCGCTTTCGCGTCTAAGGTCAATACGTTATACTATTTTGGAATATTTTCCCTAATATACACTCATATAATAAGAAGTAACAGATCTCACATGAAATATGTAGGTACTCAGATCTTCTTGTTTAAAATTTAAGAAGATTCACCGTTGTTCAACGAGCTGTGGAAAGGGCTATGCTCGGGGATACTCTACGAGATCGAATCAAGAATGAGGAAATTCATAGACAAATGTCAGTCACAAACTTCTAATTAGTAATTTGAAGTGGCAGTGGACCAAACATAACAGTGAGACGAGATTAGGCCCCACATCCACAGCGTAAAATGTCTACCCACAAGATGGAATACTGGAAAGTTATGCGGAATGTCTAGGTCCAGCAGTGGCAGGAAGCCCATGCTATGATGAAAATTCAGACAAGCTGTTAAATACAGATAATGTTGTGTTGTTTCAGGTATTTGGCATAATCACGAGAACACCGTGGCGTTGTCAAGTGGTATAGGTCGCGGGCGATAGTATCAAGGGGCGCGCCCGCGCCGGCCCACTACCGCGCACACTCGTCCGGCAGCCATGGTGCGCGATAAGAAGCCTCCGACCAAAACTGACTCACAGAAATGTAAGTAAAAGTTAATGTATTTCCTCTACTGATTGTATTTCTTCGCTGATCGGCTAAACCGTTGGTTCCTAAATTGGTCCAGGTGGACCCCCAGGAACACAGCTGCAACGAAAATTTCCATAGTTAGTTCTAACCTTCACATTTTTTGGAGTTTCGGGAATATGGTAGAAATGTATCTGCAGGGGGTCCACCGGACACAGCTAAATTTTGAAAGTGGTCTATGAGAAAAAAAAGTCTGGGAACCTCTGGGCTAAACTAATAGATCGCGCGGACACGTCTTTGTTGTACCTGCTGAAATCTTAAGAAAACTATTTAAGAAAACCTTAGTAGTGGTAGGGTATACTGCGTTTGGCAGTCATTTGGGCAGCCTGTCTGGCTGCAGTAATCACCCCCTTACAAAAGACCACCATGAAATAAGGGATTAAATAAGTGAGTAAGGGATGCCAGAGCTCATTGTTCTTCTTTGTCTTTCTTTGTTTTTTCCACTCAGAAAATGTCAAATATAAAAAGTCTAATAAAGTATAAAAAGTAATTCAGTAAGCTAGAATGTCTGCTTCAATAATGTTCTTTATAAAGTAGGTACGTAGTAAAATTTCATTTAGAACCCAATAAAGTTAAAATAAACTTCCGGCTTTGCGTACCCGTGCAAAGCCGGTGCAAAGCCATTTTTTGCACATTATATACACAAACAATTCACGTTTATCGCTTTTTCCATTAGTGTAAACCTTATCAGAATTCGTTAGGTGGTTTAAAAAATGTTAGCGGATGTTTAAAAAGAGGAAATCGATTTAACTTTATAATAATATATGTATACATATAGTATAATATTATAGTGTATAGATATATTATATACCCTCTGAATAGTTCTTTTGAAAAATATCCTAAATATTCTTTTAAAGTTTTATTCTTGAAACGAGAATTCGTCAAATCATTCAATAAGCAGCCATCTGGAAATATCAAAAGTCTTTGCCCGGTTCTATGTATGTAGTCGCAGATAGGGGCTGGATAAATGGCTTCATTACTTGTGAAATGGAATCGGGATTCGTTTTCTGTACATTTTCCATCAACCATTTTGCGCAAGCGAACTTATGTTATCACTTTAAGGGTTAATTTCGTTTTAAGGAAGTGGATGTACGATATAAAATAGGTGACTTCTTTTATTACCCTGAGACTAAATTATCCTGTGATTTACATTTAAAAAAGGCTCCACCTCGATTAGGCGCAAAGTTTGACCTAAATAGGCCGTGAAGAGTTTACCACGGAGACACCTGATCTCCTGCACTCTAGAATTTTTTCAGCTCATTTATGAATATGAATAAAATTCCGTTTACTAATTAAAGGCGAAGTACGTTTAATATTTAAAAGTTAATTATAGTAAGCCCGTCTCTATCGAAATTGCCTGTCAATGCATACTATTCGAAACGTAACGAGTCAATTTATTGTCCGCTGTCCTGGGACAGATACGATTGAACATATAGTGAACCAATTCTTTAGAACAGCAGATATCTACGTTATGTGTAGGTTCCTATGTAAAGTATACATTACCTTCGTGCTATGTCGAGGTCTATTTCAATTTGAATTTGAATGTCATCTAAAATTCTCATGATTTTAAAATATTCAAAATATAATTCAAAATATAATTTCAAAATATTTGCTTGGCTTTGCACTTCATAAGGTGGACGGACAGCTTTGAGAAAATTCATGGTGACAAACACACACAAAATTAAATATACGTGTTTATTTTATTTTTCTCTTTTCGTTAACATTGTTTATATTTTAAAACAAACTTTATACATTATCTTCTGAGTACAATTGACGCCTGACATTATACTGTTGCCAAGCGTTGGATTTTTATTTTTAGAAAGTTGGTGCCCGCGCCCTCTTTGAAAATGCTGTTCTAGATTTTAGTGAGATATTTTTTTTTAAATTGGATGAGTATTTTCGATGATCACCTCCTACATACTAACAAACCTACATACAACCTTCACCACTTTATAATATTAGTTCAGATATAACTATGGATGAACAAATTACCCAAAAACAACAAATATTCATCAGCGTCAAGGTTAAACGTTCCCTGAGGATTGTTTTATTAACAGTGTTGCTATGGCCACCTATAGAATCTACGCCTCTCACATCATGGCTATAAATTAATTAATAGATGTAATTATTGTTCGTGTAAAGGTATTTACTTAATAGTGCCTATAACGAAGCTACACAGACAATTTGCAAATTCCATTACCATGCAATAATTAATTGAGTTATCGGGCAATATTGAAGTAATTACAAATTTGATTATACCACTTGGTTGTAATATGAAATTGAAAACTTTTTAACATTATTTCATCCATCCTAATCCTAAACTATACTAATATTATAAAGATAGAAGATTTATATTTTTTGGTTTTGTAATGAATACACAAAAACTACTGGTCAGTTTTTGAAAAAATAGAAGAATAAGTTTTTGAGAATAAAAAGCTTCACGCACGAATAAAAAAAGGCACTTCACTTATATCCATGAGTTGGAATCTGGAAATGTGGAGCGCTTATGCAGCTTATTTTAAGTAGTAATAATATCTTCTTAACTGTAACGTTTATTCTTCTTCTTTCATGGTTTACACGCTTACATCTACTGGGAATCTCTCCATTGCCTTTCTAGAAATCTAGATTACATGTGCTACCTCCGACCCACAAAAGTTCTCAGCTCACGAAAATTTGAAAATCGGGTTTATAATGAAAGCCACAGCTCCACTCTCTCATTAATGCGTCGACACCCGCGAACCCGTTCCCTTACCTAACGCTAATTCTAATGTAGCCTAGAATTTTAAGCAGCACCTGTATAGAATTATAAATGCACATTTAATTTAATAAATCTTTCGTCAATTTCGTCATTATTTTATTAGTAACATTAAATTATAAATGATAGGCTGCCTTTTGTAGAATTATTGAAATAGAAAGCTCATGATGATGATGACAATTACTGCTGAACTGGATTAAAAGGTTAGTGATTTCTGAATTTGATAGTGAATTTTGATTCTGATTCCTGTATCAGAACTGATTGAGTTCTGAAAGTAATACCCATTGAGCAGGAATAGATATTTTTGTTAAAAAGCACTCTTATCTATACTTCTATACTATCTATACACCTATAGAAAGCTACATTATCAGCGAGTAACATAGGCACATTTTATAAAGTTACTATGGCGAAGTCGCGTGCAACAGTTAGTGTTATATGTATAACCTATATGCGAGAACAATCCTTGGATTATTCGCCTTCATATCGAAAGGACATGTAAGTAAAACACCCTATGAGCAGAACGTCCCAAAAACAAAATCTAACTTTAGTTCGGTTCAAATTGTTATAGTTTCGAGATATATAGTTTTAAATATTGAATTAAAAAATATCTGTATAAAAAATTACATACATAAAATCTATCTAGGCCTCAGGGACTAGAGCCAATTTAATAAAAAATTGTTAAATAACATTTGAAACTCCTTTCAAATGTAATTGAATTTCAAATTGTACGTCGAAGCTTCCTACAACAAATAACTGAATCAAGTCCCCAACGACATCTATGTACTATTAAAAGTTTCTGACTTCTCCATCTCACTTCAACTTTAACGAATCACTGACTGACCTGTCTCAGCTGGTGATTGCAATTCAATGCAACTCTAAAACTTTGTATTCAACATATTTCTATTTTTAATTGGTTTGCGCTAAACTTTCACTTTCTTTTTTATTTTAAACAATTATTCGTTAATTTCGAATTTGTCACAACATCGTCTTCAGTGTATCCCAAAGTTTTCGTTCCGAAAATAAAATAAAGTATTAACTCTGAAACAAAACAAAGACCGTAGTACAAAACAGCACGAAGTTGTAGTTTACCAAACGTCCCTGTGAATTTACAATTTACAAGTTTAACTAAATTTCCAGTTTGGTCTGGCTTTGAATATCTTTTGAGTAAAGTTTGTATTGTAATCACTAAGATAGGTAACATTACAAAGGTTGCACTGCAAGGAACGCGGTGGTGGAATAATTAACTGTGGACAAATAGCCAGTTGGCACGAATTGTATTTACCATTTCTTTTCTAAAATAAAATCTGGAATCTAAGATATCTCATTAATTAGGTAACCTTTTATTATAGTAAACTAGCTGGAGCCCGCGTTGAAAAATATATGAGTAAACCATCCAAATTTTTTATATTTTGCATCGAAATACTAGATGGATAGAAGGCTAATAGGAATTCCTTTGTCAATAAAAATTGAACAATGATAAATATCGCGCATGTGACATAAAACACGGTTGATTTCCCAGTATTGACTGAACGGAAGCTTAATGAAATCCGTTTTGTGCGAAAGAAAAAAAATGGTTCCGGCACATACGACTTATTGATACACGAGTTATAAAAGCTGTGCTGTGATGTACGGTCCGCATTCATTTATATATATTTTTTTCGGTAATTTATTAACGTTGTATTAAGGTAGTGTTTGTGACTTTGTGTTTTTCGGTGCCTGAGTGAAGCGATGCCAGTTTTAGTACCGTATCATCATTCCCTCTTTATCCTTTATATTCGTTGAAGTTTGAGGGGAGGACCGGACCACTTTCGGAAAAAAATGGAGAAAAATAAAAAAAACCCGGAAAATTGCATTTCTATGAAACCGGGGCGTGTCACGAGTAGGTATTATAAATTCCAAATTTCAATTTATAGTGCGATTACATTAAATACTATTAATACATTTGTCAAATACTTTAAAATATTATAAACACTTCTTTTAAGTGAAATTATTAGAATAATATTTTTTTATCTCCATTATAACTTTTTTATCCTTACCTAAGACAGGTACAGTTTATATAAAGAAATAAATTGGTTAGCTGCGTAGTAACCGCTTCTACGATATTCAATGAGTATTTCAAGTTTATCGTGACAACAAAACATTTGCTTAAGTAAAGCACAAGTTGAGACGTTTAATTATATGATGGTGTCGCAGAAGTTGCGGTGAATGCAGTCAGACGGGTTGAATTCCTGTGGTTCGTTTCAAATAGCATTGTCGAAATTTTGGGTGAAGCAACCAAAATTTCAACTTAATTGATTTTTTTTTCGTAAATGTACCAAACATTTTAGCGATAATTGGTTAACTTTATAGCTTTTATTATAATATTTTTAAATCTAATATTCATATAAAACTATTCATATAAATTTATTTTATGGCCATAACATTGAACTTATAGTATTTATAACCTTCATAATTGCGTAAAACAAAAGTCAGTCGCAAAAAACAACTAATTGGTCGGTTATCCCTCGGGAACAGTACTTTTTTCTGTGTGAAAGTCAACGTTCTTTTTTCCTATCTTTTTCTAAAGGTACCAATGTCATCGTGTATGCAAAAATTTCATGATGATAGGTTTAGTAGTTAGGCGTGAAAGCTTTACGAAAAAACTTTCTTTCGCATTGTAATGTTAGAATAAAATATAGTTAAACAATAAATTATGCAGTTATGCAACAACAAAAAAGAAAATAAGTAACGATCCTCGCCATACTAGGAATTACCTGTATGTAAATTCACAATAAAGTTTACTTTTATAGTTGTCAACCTTGTCAATGAAAATCGTTCGCAAAAAAACTTGACATATGGTATTGTGCAATATGCCGGAAAACCTTCGGTCTCAAAAAAGTTGCAATAAAAAAATTTTAACATCACAAATGCACCACCACAATATTTTTTGAATTATACTTTGTGTACAAGAGAGGTTTTTCAAAATAGATTTTAAGTGTAATTTTCCTTTTTACATTTCTTATATTTGAGGTTGAAATGAAATACTTAACTAATTTTACCAAATTCACAGATTTTTACTGCTCATCAATATTTGAAGAGAAACCGTTAATTTAGTAGTGGCAAGGCACTGCGTTTCCATGCCAGAGCCCATTAACCCACCCCTTTCTTGTCCCTTATCCTTAATCCTTCTATGCCCTTGCACTGGCGACCTAAAAAGGATTAGAAGCAACCTATGGCGTTGCTTTGTGTTATAGGCGACAGTTGCTACCAACCATCAAGTGGACCGTCAGTCTGTATGTCAACTTTTCTGACTGAACGGTCAGTAAAGTCGTAAACATAAAAAAAAATGTTTTCTGTTACACATAGCAGAAAGCCTTTTACGTATTCTGTGCTGTGTATGAAATTCTGAAATGCAACGTCACTATTTTGTTTACACCTTTTTCTGTCGAGTTTGAATGACGTGTGTCGTTAGGAAACATGACTCGAATATTCGAACAATTTCAGTTCTGTGAGCTCGTTATTTTGCTTTTCTATCGGTCCAGTATAGGTCTGTAATTTACAATTTGCACTGCAATAAATTTTAGTGTGTGCGAATTCTGGCGGACGAACAGAGTAGCTGCTGGTTCGAGTTAACCCTATTGAGTCAGCAGCTCTGATAGGTGCAGGTTCAAATGCCTATTGGGCCAATACCTCTTAGTTTTCATTCCAATTGCTCTGATGACGAATCCATCGGATTTGCGAAATGTCTCAGAAGAATATCAATCTTTGAAGACAAATGAGTTTTGCCAACCTTACCTGAAGGAATCTAGAGAATTGATCTTCACACTGCACATGTACCTCGCTTAGTATACAGATAATGGGTCTAATTTTTTATCTTAAAAGGCTACTTACGTAATTTAAGAATATATATATATATATATAGCATTTATAAGGTAAACGGCTAATGCAACATTTTTATTTGGTACATAGGCTTTTTAATGTTCTTTTTCATTTTAATTTAATGTTTGCATTCGTTTATCATTCGCCCTTGATTCATCGTAAAAATTGCATTATAATTTCATGAAGGGTGTCTAGTTTGCTTTGATAATAAAATAAGTATTTTCCCTTCTTTCCTTGTTTACCATCTTAACAGGTTAAATATATAACCATTTTAAATATATAAAAATAATGTTGTATAAAAATATTTATACCAAACATAACGAGATGATGCAGTCAGCAAGCTGTAACCCTGCACAAGGACCCAAGTCATACATAATAGATATAAAATAATAGATATAAAATCTCTAAAAAAGCAAGCTATAGTTATTGATATCATATAATTCATAATGTATTTAATTTCCTGTTTCGTTAGTTAAAGATAATATTAATAAGAAAGATTTCCTGTACAAATCTGGCAAACAATGTGAAACATTAAGATACCAAGTATACGTAGTATGTTTCTTAAGCACGTAGTCCTCTTGCTTGACTTAACCTCAGACGACCTCTTCCTAACCTCTACTGGAAATATTGCTCACTCGATGTGACTTGTGAGGAAATGCCGAAAGGAATCGACTATCAAAGTCAATGTACTTCGACACTTAACTTATTGAAGGACTGTCGACGAAAAAATAAATGATTACATGAGTATAATACCTACATATATGAAGGAAACAGTGTTATTTAGATTGAAGTTTGATTTAAAACTGAGCAAATATTCATAAATATCCGTATTTAGGAAATTTATGACAATTTTCATTTTGTTAATTACTAGCTGTTGCACGATAATGTACTCTGATAATCGGTCAAGAAGTTTTTGAGTTTATTCAATACACATACAAATCTTCTACCTTTCTAATATTAGTATAGATTGACAAAGTATTTTTGCTTGGTAAAATTTTGGCAAATCATATTTAATAACTCAACTACGGCGAGTTTAGTTTTCAGCCAAGTTTATTAACAGATAGTGCTATATTTTGCCTCCAGCAGAACGTTCAATACTACACAATCAGAATAACACAAATAGTCACATTGAAATTTTCACACTGAATCGTATTAAGAATTATGAACCATAATATACCTAATAATAACTTCGACTTATAATGAAATTTTCACCACTAAACTAAACTAAACTACACAAAAACCTATAATTGATTTCTTTTGTAAACACTACAACAATAGTTAACTTCTAAGATACGTTACATAATAAGCACAATTACTGAATCGTGTCATTTTTTCTGCCTATCATTTCTTCTTAGAATCAGAATAACTGCATTTGAAAAACTTAAAGCGTGGGAAATTATTTTTATTTTTGTATTATATAACTCTTGAATTGATCAAATCATCAAATAGAGATTTAAGTCATATTGGCAATATTTTAACCGTTAACACCTTTTATTTGAATCTTTTTAAATAAAAAACTTTTGAATGGTCAGCTGTCGAAAGGATATAAGTTTGTTTGGATCAGAGACTTCTAAAGTGTATTTTATTTCTATTGTGGAATGGAAACAATGATCACCTACTTTAATTGTAAAGGAAAGTATGCTTTGGGAGGAAGTTCTGCTAAACGAAATATATTTATTTTTGTGTAAATGTCGGCATGCAGGCTGATGGTCACTCTGATAGTTCGTACAATTCAAATAATGAAATTTAATCGTTGGTTTTTTTCCTTTAAAAGTTCAATAGTTCCCATCACTAGTTTTCTTAATCCAAGCATAGACAAAGTCAATATGGCGGATTGTTTACATTATCGACAAGTTCTAAAAAAAAATATCACTATAAGTATATAGACTTGGCTCACGCCCCCGATAGTCATCTCGGCGAACGGTCTGATACCCAAGAGCCACAACACCTCAAGAGGCTACAGTAACTTCAATACTTTCCAGGACCTATTTATAGAAAGAAAGATTTCCTTTTTTTCCGAACTATAAATTGCACGAATTGGCCCGAAATGATAAATTCTCATTGATTATGTCTATAAATATATCCTATATTTTTACCATTGTAAGATTCAGTTATTTAATCAATAACTCGATTTGTTACTAAAATATGGTAACACTTAAATATTTAATCCCTGACATGACTTGACATAAAATCTTCTTCTTCTTGGCTCTTGGCTCCATCAGATCTTCTCCGATGATTTTGCCAGTGTCATTAGTAAAAATAGCAATTTGTAATGGCAAAATTGAAATTAAAATCAAAAGTAGCAGATCCCGAGACTAGTCCGTCAAGTAGTCCAAAGCAGTCAAGTCAATCAATGTAAAATGTTTACATTCTGACACAAGCATGTCATAACAAAAATACAATGTGATGTTTAGTCATTTTGTCCCTGCAACATTTTAACCATTAAATTTTGTACATTTTGACAACTACACATTCGAACCATTTGGACGTTCTGTCATGTGAACAGGCATGTACCGGAACGAAAAAAGTATTATGTATTCTAATAATTATGATTAAAAATAAGGTTATTTGTAAAAAAGTTTAAAAAAATACAGTTTTGAAGAAACTAATAATTATAAAAAATACTTTTTTAAAAATCTTTATGTTTATTTATAATTTAATTAAAACAATAAGTAATTTATGCCGATAACTAAGTTTTTTTTAAATTGTTAGGTAGGTAATGTCACAAGAACATTCGCTAAAAGTGATTCTATGTATAAAATCTAGCTAACACATGCTCGCATTTTCAATATCATATAAGAGAAAAGAAAACATAACATTATGAATAATATACACAAAGTATTATACTCGTATCTTCAGTAGAACCGTGTGGAGCTCCATTACCGTTTGTTACGCAAGTTTTTATTACCACGAAAGGAAATCAAAAGAAATTATGTTATGTTCCTTTCATTTGTAACTATATTTTATCATCTGTATACTGTGTGGAATATATCTAATAATGTGATTCAAATTGTATAAGCCATTGAACACAGTGCCGTCTTAAGTCTATTCGGCGCCGGGGTGCGGGGCTCAGCCTGCGCCCTCGTTTTCTTTTACACTGCAGCGTGGCACGCGACCGACGACACACTGCAGTATGAAAGGGGTCCTAGTCAACCAAGAAAACACAATACACGTAATTTTGATAATTTGTTTATTTTTCTAAAATACAAAACTAAAATTAAACTTAAATTATACAAATTAAACCCAATTATACAAATAAAAAACAAAACTATTCTCCATTCGAGACATTATGTCCAGTTTCTGGAATTAACACTCTAGAAAAGGTACCTACTTTTTCAAAAAAGTGAAGAATTATACTTTTATTTTAACATGAAAAAGAACATGATGCAAAAACAAAGAAAAGAAGGAACCTGTTAGTTGAGAAATCAATAGAATTATGAGTTAATTACAATTAACAGTGATTGTAATGGCGAAAAACACCAGCAATCCAAGTTCCAACTCTCGTTTATATTATTATTTAATTGCTAAATATCTATTTATTGTATGTACATACATCAAACAAACTCAATTTTTCTTGCTTTTGAGTCGGCAAAGATTTTAATTAAATCATTTATTTTTATATTAATTTTGGATTCTATACTTATAATAGCTAAGTTTGTCAGTCTGTCTTGGGTCATGGTTGACCGAAGATAATTTTTTATTAATTTTAATTTTGAAAAGGATCGTTCACCTTCAGCTACTGTAACAGGCAGTGTTAAATATATACGTAGAGATGTTGAGATATTAGGAAATGAGGAGATTAAATTATTAGAATATATATAGCTTAAAATATTAGTGGGAGTGCTTGTTGATGCATTGGGAAAAAACATTGGTAACAATTCTAATTCATTATATAAATCCTCCCCGTCAATATCAAATCTATTTTTAAATGTTAGTTTTTGTTGGAGCCGAGAACATTGAGATTTTTTTTCATGCAACTCTAATTTCCTCCAGCATTCAATGTTTTGGAAGAGTGAAAAAACTGAATTGTGTTCCGTCAGCAAATCGAATCTCTCATTTAATTTAGAGATAGCAGTGTCCAGTATAAAAAAATAAAAACATACTTTAAATTTGTTGGTTGGGTCTAAAATGGGCTCATCTGCAGCCTCGTAATCAAAATGTCTTTTTCGGGGACGTGGACGAACAGTTTCTTTAAATTCTGTTTCGCATTCTAATTCTTCAGCAATTAATTTTGCATCAGATAACAACTGTTCAAACGCACTATCGGTGCGGTATTGCTCCAAATCTTTTTTAACCAGATTAATCATTTTGGTAGCCTCTGAAATAATTACGTCTGATTTTTGCAAATTTTTGCTTACAATATTAATCTTTAGTAAAATATTGTACCATATAACTACTGAACATATGAATCTATAAGACTTTAATTTGGCTATTAATGAACTCGCTATGTTTTTTGTGTCGCTATCATACTTGTTATTTGTAAAAATAGAGTATAATGCATCGTAAATTTTATCCATGTTAAAACGTAGTGCTCTAAGTGAGCTGTGTTATAAATTTTGTATTTACACACGTTTAAAGTGTTTTTGGAAGTGAAGATTTTCGTTCGCGCTGCACGCCCTTAAGAATTTGTATTTTTGCGATTATAAACAAATAAACAATCATGACTCTCTCTCATAAACAAATACTACAAAAAAATTGTTCCCTAACCCAGGATTCGAACCAAGCAGGACCATTCGTTCCAACACGATGGCGTCAACAATGATGTATTTTTCTAGCTAGGTATGAGTACTTTTGGGTATCGGTATTGTACCTATGTATTGTATTTTAATTTTAACCGACGAGTTCTCGAGTGGAAACCACTGTCCACGAACGAACGAACGTACGTAGCTTCGGACGCCCCTCCAGCCCACCGCTGGACCGACGAACATAGTCGGTAGGCGCCTAGGTATTAGTTGGATGAGGATGGTCGAGAACTGCGTGCTGTCGTTTGGAGAAACCTATGTCCAGGAGTGGGTGATAGGTGGCTACGATGATAATGATTGACCTAACACTTAAAAAATAAAATTGACTTACCTTGATATTTTTTCTCTTATTTATGACGAAGAAATTTCATTTATTCCATGCATTTACAACTTACACAAAATCTCAATAATTTCTGCACTAAGATCTTCTGTGCTAATTCGGCGGTTGTCGCAAATGAAATGAGCTAACGAATTTAATTACTTAAAAAGAAGATATCAGATCAATCACTGACCGACACTACATAGGCGCCGCGCGCCGCGCTGTAAATTCAAATGAACTTACACCTAATTGTAGTGATTTAGAGATCATTTCTCTTTAAGTGCGAGCGCTCGGACGGCTATATCAAAGGGAGCAATTACTCGCCTACGAAAGACGCACAGGTGCCGCTCCGCCGCCGTGCGCCCATTTCAAATGAACTTACACTTTATTGACTTAGAGATCATTTTGCTTCAAGTGCGAGCGCCCGGGCGGCTATATCAAAGGGAGCAATTACTCGCCTATGACAGACGCACAGGTGCCGCTCCGCCGCCGTGCGCCCATTTCAAATGTACTTACACTTTATTGACTTAGAGATCATTTTGCTTCAAGTGCGAGCGCCCGGACGGCTATATCAAAGGGAGCAATTACTCGCCTATGACAGACGCATAGGTGCCGCTCCGCCGCCGTGCGCCCATTTCAAATGAACTCACACTTTATTGACTTAGAGATCATTTTGCTTCAAGTGCGGGCGACCGGGCGGCAATGTGCCAAGTTTTATACACTCTCTTTGGATTAGAGATTTTGCCGCGCGCGTGTTGTATTAAATAAAATTTTTATTTGTGTAGTAATAAGAGTCATTTTAGCTTGCACATCATGAGCGGTATGACAAGCGCCGAAAGCGTAATAAAAGTAAAACAATGATTATTTTTGATGACTATTTTTTTTATATTTACTTTTGGGCATACGTATTTGTCGTAACAAGTATATTAAACTGTGCAATGGCGTTAAATTCAATGAAATATCTAAATATTCAGGGTTCGGCAAGGCGCCCCCGGGCGCTCTGCGCCCGGGTGCACCGCACCCCTTGCACCCCCGGGTAAAGACGGCCCTGATTGAACATTAGCGGTTGGTTTTCCAAAAAAAATAAATAAAAATTAGATCAAATAAGTGAGAATAGACACTTTAACAATAGGCAAAATTAGAAGAAGTATTGTACTATGTTGTAGCCAGGATTTCTCCTTGTTCAACCATATTATCATCATCAGTACATAGTATAAAGTAAGGTCATTGAAGTCACTGAAAGTATTTTAATGTCTTCAGTGACTACTAAGACTAAGATTTGTCTTAGTGTTTTCAGTGATCTTACTTTACACTATGTACTGATGATGATGACATGGTTAATGTAGAAGAAATCCAGGAAGAAAGAAGAAGTATAGTCACTGAAGAAAAAATGCAATAACGAGAAGCCTGCAATTAACAAATAATTAATAATCGACAATATTTGATTTTCTTTGTGTTTTAAATTATCAAATGTATTAACTTACATTAAGTTAAGCACACCATAAAAAAACCAATAACAGTAGAGAATCAAACTTATGAAATATGCTGAAATTTGTAATTAAAATAGTGACAACTTTACAAGTGACAATTCAATCAGGCTTAACATTGTACCCTTATTAAAATGTAAATCTCTATAAATGAAGCAAACAGTTAACGAAATTTGCGATACTGGAATCTCGTTCTATGAAATTTGATTATTTCTAATTTAGCTATGTTAGAATTTTGATCGTTAAACACAAATTGTGTACCAAATAACTTGAATAATATCGATTGCAAATAATATGTAAACAGTAATTACTTTATCTTTCATACAAACTGTACTAAAGATAAAAAAGAAGAATGATGCATTCGCAGGTTGTTAAGATGATACTCATCAATCTATATTCACACATATACATCAGACATTTTTTAAATGTCAACTACCTAATTTACTTACTGGTAAGCATTGTAACTTAATCAAAGTGTGTGGATATCTCTGAACACGTTATTCATTGGTAATTAATATTTTTTATAACATCATAGCAGCTTGTACTTAGTAACTTCATAGTAGTATAAGTATAGTCATACTATACTTATACCTACTAAATTATTCACAAGTAGTACATCTACCGAATTAATTAACTGTTATATATAAATAAGTACAATGCTTAGTTAATGACATGATGTCAGTGCAATAATTATAATAGTAGGGTGACTGATCCAATTATCAGCACTTTAAGAGTTAGTCCTAACTTAAGCCCGTTTATCACATTGAAAAATACTGTTTCACCCGTTATGACGAGTTTTCTAGTTTCAATATTCAATCAGTAAGATGATTAGAAAAAAAAAAGTGTTTATCTTTATCCAATTTTTTTTTTAGATAGGCAAGAGTAAAAAATGACCATCTCACCATTTACTAGCACCATCACCACCAATTAATAGCATAGAGTGAGCCAATTAACAGCACTGTGATAGTGGTATTGAAATTATATGAAATAAAAAATGGTTTTTAGTACCTATAATCTCATTTATTGACTTTTTTTTAATATAGGTAGGTAATATGTGACTAAGGATAAAAAAAATATTTTACTTATAATCTAATAATATTAACTTAACAAAGTTTAATATCTAACGTGTCATAACTCTATCTTTATTAGAATCTTCTTGTAATTTTTATCTGTCTTCTTTTGGTTCTTCATCATGTTTACTTCCTTTACCCAGACATTTTTTGTAGTTGATGGCTTCAGAGTTCCAGGGACATAAGCCAGTAGTCCTGAATCCATTTATCACTGTTGTATCTTTGACGCCAACCTCTAAAGCCTCCTTAAGAACAGGTACAAAATTATTCTTTGTGAGAGTCTCCAAAGGGTGATCCTCCATTTCAGGACACTTTCCTTCCATGCATATTTGAGAGGTCTAAAGGCTGACACGTCAGCTGGCTGTAGTATCCGTGTAGCGTTGGGGTATAGAGCAATCAAAATAATCTCCAACTTGCTGCACAATTCACTCACTTCAAGACTAAGATATGTTTTGTGCCCATCTACAAATAGTATGATGGGAAATGTTACTTTTCTTTTGAAAAGGTATCGATGAAATACATTCTTGATATAATCGTAGAAAAGTTCACATTTCATCCAGCCAGTATCGCTTAAACCAATGCCCCACTCAGTTGGGACTGATGATATATCCTTGGGAAGCCTCTTGTTGGGAAACACAACTAGTGGAGGTGTAATATCTCCGTCGGCGCAAAACGTAAACAGTACAGTAAGGGCTGTTTTGGCTATAGCGTGATCAACTTCATACACGTTTCTTTCTCCTCGTAATGAAATAACTTTGCCACTCTTGGGACATAACTGAAAGTTCGATTCGTCCCCATTAAAAACACGAGACGGGTTCTGTAAGATGTCAAAGTAGTTGTTTTCCTTAAGATAAAATTCAATTTTGTGGAACCACCATTTAATGTCTTCTTCTGATACATTAGCACTGGCTGATGTTACAGCTTCAGCAGTGCGTTCGCTGAGTTCTGGATGACGGCGCATAAAAAGGTCATATCATTTTCTACCAGGTATGTCATCTTTAAAGGGGTTATCTCTTCCTGTTTTCTTTAAGAAATTTGCTACACTCAATTGTAAATCAGTCTTTCTTTTTGGGAATCCTTTCCGACAGCAATCTAAAACCCACTACTAAAACTTCCTCTTCTTCGTTCGACAATATTGGATCAGGGCCTGGTAGCTCCTTGCACGGCTTTCTTAATCGCGACTGGATAGTTCCTCTAGGTACATTGAAGGTTTTCGAGGCCAGTTTTTTGGACATACCCTTTTCTACTGCATCTAAGGCTTTTAATAGATTTTCGTAAGAGTATTTTTTTCTTTTATTTGGCATATTTACTTTCTTTGGTTTCATGGTAGGTGGGTCTGGAAAAAGGAAAAATGATGAAATGCTGGGAGAACCAAATTATCAGCATGCTTTTGATCCAATTATCAGCACCAGTGCTGATAATTGGGAATTCGCAAAATATTAGATCCATATATCAGCACCACATTTTTTAACAATATATCACCATAACCTCCCATTTTTCTTTTTAACTATGCTCATAAACTATCTAAGAAATCCGATAAATCAAAAGTTTCAGTATAAAATATTTAAAAGATCTAATATAGTATAAAATGTAAACACGTGAACTTACCTTCGATCACTAAGAATAGACAAAAATAAGAGGAACTGTAGGACACATACGTTTGTTTACAAAATTTTCGCCACTTTGACGTTGGAAAGTATGGTATTGCCAGGAGTAGGATTCCAAAAACATCAATTTATTTATTTTTTAAAGTAATAACCCAAATTAGTTAGTGAAAACCTTATAATTTTACTATTTATTCGGAGTGCTGATTATTTGGTGCAGTGCTAGCATTTGGATCAGTGCCCCTATGTACGTGTTGTCAGTCCCAACATGTACTGATTCTACTCAGGTACAAGTATATTGCACGTTCATTAATAAAGATTATGTCAATGTCAAGTATCAAGTAAATACATCACACACTTGTTAAAGTACAATATAATATAATATGATATGATATGATATGATATGATATAATATAATTTAATATAATAAAGTGTTATACATTTAAATTTAATTTTCAAATTACTGAAAATTATGTCACCTCAATACTTATTTTTCCGAAAAAGTTGTGTCGACTTTTTGCAAGCCATCATCAACGGTTCTAAGGGGTACCTAATATATTCACGTAGTAATATTTTTAGGTCCTAATTTCATACGGGGATCAAGAGCGAGCCAAAGTAGCACTTTCGACAACCGACAAATTCCGAAACTGTTTCATAACTCGTATTAGCACATTTAGCACTAAGTGTACCCGCGGGACCATCTAGCCCATAAATGCACAAGTATTTTAAGCTTTGTGGAAAAGTAATGTGTATGTATATATGGTTATATATCGAATTTATAAACTTTTTAGTGAATATAAGGATAATAGGCCTCATCTTCGCTACACACCTGGATGTTGGCCAAGAGCAAACCCATCTCTACTTAAAAAAAAAAAAAAAATTATACTGTCTCGTATGGTTTATCACTTGTCAAATTTAACATTAAATGCGGAACATCGCATTTTAGGCACAGACTTATAACTTCGAAAATGATTTTAGGCACAGATTTATCATTAAGGATAATTATTGCGTACCGGTGTAACCAAAGGTTAATGTTTAAAGGCTTTATAACAAACATTACGAAAGATAAATGCAAAACAGTTAGTCCTGACGTTATTTTAAGTACGGGTAAAGGAATGTTGTCGCAATTAGATTTTTAAATACGTGTAATTACATTCGTATGTACTCAAATGCAGTTTATGTATCTAAGAAAGAAAAAAATCATGAGATCAGAGCGGTAATCAATTTTGCTTAAAAAATATTTTTCAAAAACTACAACTCTTACCTATTACATTTAAACTAATTTTACTTAATAGTCAGTTACTCACTACTTTTACTTTAACAGTTATAGACGATTCTCGGGTAAGTGGTTAGGGCGCCTGACTTTTACCGCTCTGTCTTAGAGGTTCTATTTCCGGCAGGGTCAACTTTGGAAATGAACTTTTCAAAGTTGGCTTTAGTCTGGATTTGGAAAGTAGCAGGGCGCACTGCGTTTCACAGTCATTTAGGCAGCTCGTCTGGCGGCAGTAACCCCCCTTACAGAAGACCGCAGTGAAACAACAGCACGTTTTCTGCTGTGTTTCGGTGAGTGATTAATGCCAGAGCCTATTTCCCTATCACTTCCTAATCCCTTTTCCTTTATGGTCAGCACCGCACTTGCAGAAACTGTGTCGTTGCTTGTGTTATGGCGACGGTAGCCACCCACCATCAAGTGGACCGTCATCCTGCCTGTTGAGAATCTCAAAGAAAACCATATTGAAAATAACAACACGTGTGCGAGCCCTTCGTCCTTTCAAAGTCAGGAGTGTACTTACTGGCGATAGTAGCGCTCTAGTATCAAGTGGACGGTCAACAAACTGGCGCTCTTACTCCAATAAAAAAAAACATACGACTTAATATCTTGGACGGCTTGTAAGTTCTGCATTTAAGACAGAACCTAGTCTGTTGTTAGGCAGTGAAATGAATTAATTTAGAATAAACTAGCGATCCGCTCCCGGCTTCGCACTTTTTTCTGTAAAAACTTTCTTCGTGTAGCGCTCTTTCCATTACTGAGAACTGTATTAAAATCCGTTGCTAAGTTTAAAAGATGTAAGCATATATAAATAAAAACATATGGATAGACAGCGGGAAGCGACTTTGTTATATATTTTACTATGTAAAGATTAAAATACTACTTTTTTGATTGGACTTCAAACGCATAATAATCCTTTAAATAGAAGCCTATTTGTAATTCATTTAAAATTTCACTGCCACATAATATTACATCTTTTGATTGGTGTTATATTAATTTCTCACATATAATTCCCAATATAAAAAAAAAAAGTCAATGGTATCAAACTTATTTTTCGTAATTGGCTTAAATATGATGATATTGAACTTATATCTAATGAAAGGCATCCAATAAGCCATAACACTGACTTACTATCTTACGAAAATTTTTGTCCTTTGCTATTCAAGCTAACCTGAGTGTAAAGGCCACCGAATAACTATCTGTAAACTTTATTGAATAAATAAATAAATTCTGACAATTCTGATGTAGTTTTTGCCTGAAAGAGTAATAAACTCTAGTATTAGACTAGCTGTATGGATAAACAAACTCTTCAGATTTATTGTATTAGTATAGACAAATAATGCATGGATAATCTCTACTGAATTATCCATGGATAGAACAGAATATTACGAACCAATAAGTGCGAATATAAACAAAAATTCCGAATTGAAATTTAATTTGTAGGAATTTCAATCGGAGACGTAAAGTCGATACAGCCTTAATTGAGGGTTTCCGAATCTTGATAAATCTATTCGAAATAAATTATTTCATCCCTCTCAAATTACTCGTTTGAAACAATTTAGTCAATCAAATTCATCGTCTAAAATCCTAAATGTATACAAATATTTAACCAACAATATAATACGAGTATTATATTTATCTTCATTAACTGGAAACGAGTATTATATTTATCTTCATTAACTGGAAATGATGGTTTTTAGAGATAGCCCCAGGAAAACTTACTTCCAAAACAAAATTTTAGATAGGGTATAATTATTGATATTAGTTTCTAGAATATTATGTAATATCGATGAGTGAAAGAAATTTTCGAATCAAACTTGTAGAAGTTTGATATGTAATATCGATGGGTGGAAAAAAAATAATTCTCAAATTGAACAAGAATGGTAAAAGTTACGCTTGATTATGAAGTGTTCCAATAGGTACAAAACTTAAAGAAAAAAGGCACTTTTACTTTTAAAGAAAACATTTGTCGTAGATATAATAATAAATAAATAAATATTCGGACTTATTCATTTATTACTTTCCTGTCCGGGATTTTTTAATTTATTAGTTTTTCTATAACATAAGAGGTATCATTCTCGAAATTTCACGTATATATTATATTCTCGAGATAAGAGACTGTCTAAGTAATACATTGCATTGTCTTGAGACGAAATTGGATTTGCGTTTGCGAACTCAAGTCTTGTTTGTTGAAGAAACGATGCCTAATATGTTTGCAAACTTCTCTCATTAAATTTACTTAGTAATTCTAAGATTTCGTAACATCTATTAAGTCCATGTTTTAAATTAATTTATATTTAAAATTTAATTTAATAAAATAATCTGCTTTAACTTCTTTATCAAATCAATTTCTAAAATAGTGCTTGCTTCCAATAAGTTTTAAGGCTTTATTTTTAATTTTTTTTGATTATCCCTCTTTCCATAAGTGAAAACTGAAATAAAATCCTTTAGGTGGTATTTATTAAGATAATATTTATTAAGATAATATTTATTAAGATAATATTTAGTATTATATTTATTAAGATTGTTCTACACAAACATATCCACGATTTAAAATAACAATTATTGTGATGAAAATGCAACTAACGTTGCCTGTTATCTTCAAATAGATGTATGAAGTCGGAAAATGAGTGGAGTAACATAGTTGTTTAATGAAAGACAAGGATTTCTCCATTTCACTCGAAACGACCCTTCAGTTTATAACGTCTAATAAAAAGTTCTAAATGGTTAGTATACAAAGCATATTTTAGGGAGCAGTAAAGTGGCCCCAGGTGTTTTGTATCGTCTAGGTTTATTGCCAAGCGAGGGTACAAGGAAAGTTTATTTCATTTTTATAAATGATCATTTTATGCGTTTTCCCTCAATGCTACACTAAAGACCAATTTAAGGATGTTACAATGTTCACAAGATCGATAAAACTTTCGAATAACCCATTCCACCTATCCCTACTAAGGTATTCCTACTACTACTATTCCTACTAAGGTATTCCTACTACTACTATCCCTACTAAGGTATTCCTACTACTACTATCCCTACTAGTTTTCCACATATCCCAACTATTCGAAAATTCAAACACTATTGTACAGTTTCCAATAAAAAAAAATGCCCCAGCAAAAATATTTTTCACAGCATATATAAAGTAGATTTAATCATTGGCTCAAAATCGACAAAATTAAAAAAAAAAATGTTTTATTCTATAGTAGAAAAACATGAATTGCATATCTGAAATAATTTATAATCTATTTCAGTTTTAATATATTCTTATAAAGTTTATATGATAGTTTAAAATTCGAAATATCCAGTAAAAAGTTCAGATTTTTTATTTTAGTTTCTTACTTTAATTTATTTTCTATCATGACAAGCGGCAGGTAAAGTTGAAGTTAGTGGCCACTGCTATATAATAGCAGTGGCCACTGGCCTCTTATAATATACTCACAGAAAAATAATTACTTTGGTATGATATGAATGCATCAGAAATAAGGCTTACGAAGCTATGATAACGTAATTAATATCTAAAGTTATATGAAGGACGGAACGAACTATAACCTCGCAACTATTGATCGCAATTAAGATTGCTTTAAGATTTACCAATTACTTATATTTATCCATTACATATGAACTTACAGAGCAAAGCTTTGTAGTACAGTACATTAAGGCTATATTATTTACAGTACATGAAGAGTTCGCGCTCGAATTCTCCGATTTGTCTACTTGTGAGACGAATGCTATGGTGACTTCTTTCTAACGAACAGTTCTACAAAACCATCATGACTCATTGCTAAATATCGTTTAGTATAGATACAGTCATGACCATTATTCGAACTTGGGGGCTTTGCCCTCATTAAAATTAAAACCAGCTTCTCCGTAGTCCATGTGCTTATACATCTAACAGCATTTGTATACAATTGTAAAGGTATGTACCCATTCTTTTGTATTAGATGTCGCAAGTGAGTTATTAAAATTTAAAATTATCATGTTAATTTTTAGTTATTGTAAAAACATATGCAGTTCGGGACTTATATCGGGAATGGTCTGCAAAAAAAAAGTACTCTAGCCATATGCGCAGATTTTCCCACCCGTGATTATTGTTTACCCAGTCTTCTTAGTGCTTCATTTGAAGATCAGTGTTTATTTTTCTAATAGAAATTAGATTAGATGATCAAATAATAAATAATAAAATTATTTAAATAATCAAATAATTATTGGTATTTGCCAATTTGTGGCGTTCCGAAATCTTTTTGATAGGCTGTCTGTTTTTCTCAGAACTGTTCAATAAGGTTTTTTTTGTCAAATAATATTCCAATTATAATCTCAACTAAGAGTTTATTATAGGTGGAAATCCTGACAAAATTTATATTATACTCAATGTCATCAATTTGTGTATTACTTTTTATAATTACTGTTTTTTTTTTGTTTTTTGCTCATGTATATCTCTGTTAAGTCGTTCTGACCTTCGCTAAGATTATTCTTACAAAGTATTTATTCTCTATTTCCTATTAGGTCGTATTTTCGTCACTTGTTGCCCGTAGCTATTCCGCGGCGGACTCTGGCAGCTGTCCAACTCGCTCAAAAGCACAACATTAACTTACACTTCACTGTGGGAAGTTTATAACATAACTACTTAAAAAATAGGAACTAAAAATGGAAGCTGTTGAAAAATATTTTGTTATAAATATATACTAAACTTGAAGCTAAAAGTAAACTAAACTTAAATTAGTTTAAAAAATTAATTAAAAAATGTATAAGATAAAAATATTTTCCATTACATATTCCAGTTGTTTAAGGAATTGTTGGGACTAATTTAGTTAAAGATATTCAATAAATTAAACTAATTTGTTGCCAAATATAAATAACTAAAAAATTAATTTTATCAAATTGAAAAGCTAATTAAAATATCATTACAATACAAGTTTAAGGACCCGCCTCGACTTGCCATTGGCTTTTTGTTGAATTATTAGCCACTGTAAGCTTTACGATTTCAAATTTTTTTGTCAGCTTCATTAATAAATATAAGCTTATAATACTAATACTAAATAAATACTACTATGTATTTCTCCTTTAATTTTCCGGAATATTTTTTCTAACCTTCCAAAAAAAGACTCGCTTAGTATCGATTATCGACTTATTAGGATTATGATGAAAAAATTCAAAGAAATTCCAGTGTTTTTGTAACTAACGCAAGAATAATTTTGCGTTTCTTAAAAAAAGAATTTAAATGTCAAAATTACAATCCTATAAATCAGGGATTCCCAAAGTGGTCGATATCGACCCCTTGGGGTCGATATCGGTTTCCTAGGGGTCGACATAAACGAAAAGTGATTTTGGGGGTCGACGAGGTCTAAAAATCGACCCCTATTATATTAACACAAGTTCTTATTTAAAACTTTCAAGATAGGTAGGTAGGTAGTTACTGTATTGTTTATGTTGTGTTACGTGTACTAAGAATAATTAATATTTTTGTAGGAAATAATGTTCCAGGAATGTAAAGTTTCAAGTTCGTACAAGATGAAAAACTCGGCAAGTCTATGTGGACAAGTTTGTGCAAGATTGAGTTGGAGCGTACGTCTTTCAGCGGCGTTTTGACTTGCTCTCTATTTGACGATAAAGTGCTTATCACACTATTCAATTTGAACGATTCCTATTTAGGAATCTAAGTAGTGAGCTCGTGATCACACTACGCTAAATTGATTTCTAAATCGAAGATATAGAGTTGAAAATGGATAAACTCTTAATTGAATCCAATCTGTTCTAACTGCGATCACACCTTCCGATTTCCTAAATTGGAATCGTTCAAATTGAATAGTGTGATAGCGGCTTTACGCGAATTAAGACGAACGAATTCATGATCAAGTCCAAACATGTTCCTGATATTTTACTATTTAACGAGCTTGCATTTAGGTTGAAAGTTCATTTGCGTTTTGAAATTCGTTGGAGCTTGAACGATAAAAACTCATATAGCTAAGTACTCATTTATTTCAAGAGATTACAAACTTATTACAAAGCTAAATTAAGTGAAGTAAAGTGACTGAAAAAGTGTTAAACACAACATACAACATATTTTAAATAGGTATGTATAATTGTATTTGTAAAAATTACTAACACTTAAGTCTTTGGTTTTCGTTCTTATTCTACCTAATTACCTAATACGAAGTTTCTATACCTAATTACCTACTGTAGTTACTTCCCAATATAGGTATCAAAGTTTATCAAAGAGTAAGTCAGTAATACTTAACAAGAATCCATTAACTGAGTGTGATAAAAATAAGATAGTGTGCAAATTTAACAGTTTATTATTGTTTTTTATTTAGGTTCCTTATTTTTTTGTTTGCAGAATTACTGAAAGTTTTATGATGGCGGACACGAAAAAAAAATGCAGACAATACAGTTTGGACTACTTGAAGTTCGGATTTATTGCATCTCCATCAAATCAACACTTCCCGATGTGTCTCATATATGAAAAAGTATTTAGTAACGATGCCATGAAGCCTTCAAAAATGGATGACCACTTATCAAGAGTACATGCTAACAAAAAAAGTAAGCCCTTGTCATATTTTCAAGCACTGAAAGAAAAACTAGACAAAAGGCCATCCATAGGATCGATGTTTGCGTCATCATCTATTCGAGACAATGATGGTTTACGAGCGTCCTATAATATATCTTTACTAATAGCGAAGTCGGGGAAACCCCATACAATTGGAGAGCAGCTTATCTTACCAGCCATTGCGGAGGTCCTTAACAATGTATTGCACAAACCCGCACATGATATTTTAAAGAAAATACCTTTGAGCAACAACACCGTTCAGAGACGCATAGATGAGATGGGACGCGATGTGGAAAACATTTTATGCAAGTTCTTACAGACCCGCAGATTCTCTCTCCAGTTGGACGAGTCTACATTACCCGGCAATGAAGCTCTATTGTTAGGATATGTTCGATTTATCAAAGATGAAAATATGTGCCAAGAACTGATTTTTGCTGCATATTTAGAGACTGATACTAGAGGAGAATCGATTTTTCAGGCCGTGGAACATTTTTTTACTGATAAAGCTATTCCATGGAAGAATATTGTTTCTGTTGCGACTGATGGTGCACCGTCTATGGTTGGTCGTCATCGTGGCTTTATAGCTCACTTAAAGCGACAACTGCCTGATGTACTGGTTATTCACTGTGTGATTCACAGGCAGCATTTAGCAGCAAAAAAGCTGAGTCCTAGATTGCATAAGTCTTTACAATATGTAATAAATGCTATCAACAAGATTCGAAGCAATTCTTTGAACTCTCGGTTATTTGCTCAACTATGTGACGAAAACGACGAAGTCTTTACTCGGTTACTTCTGCACACTGAAGTTCGCTGGCTATCAAGAGGCTCTTGCTTAGAAAGATTTTCAGCCCTTTTTGAATCTGTGTTGGAGTTTTTACAAGAAAAAGATCCGAATTTGAAAGAAAATCTGAACAATTGTAAAACAGATATTTATTACTTGACTGATATCTTTGGAATGTTCAACAAAGTTAATTTGCAACTACAGGGTGATGATCTTAACTTGATTAAAACAAAATCAATAATATCGGCCTTCGTGGGTAAACTAGTTCTTTATAAACAAAATTTAGGCAGAAAAGAATATTCGCAGTTTCCGCATTTGTCAAAATTACCAAAAATGCTTCAAGATGATGACATTTTATTATATGTTACTCACTTGGACGCATTACACAAGGATTTTACGGAGAGGTTTGATGATCTTTTAAATTTACAAATTCCTCAATGGATAATAAATCCGTATAACACCACAGCCATAGAAGAAGCCAATGTGATAATGCAAGAAGAGTTGATTACCATCAGCACAGACGAAGAGCTTAAGCAAAAGTTCAACCAAGGCTATCAGAAGTTCTGGTTGCAACGCAAAATTGAAACACAGTATCCTACATTGTGGAACATTGCTGAAAAATACCTTATCGCTTTTCCATCATCATATCTAGTTGAAAAAAGCTTCAGTGTGGTAACAAACATTTTGACAAAACAAAGAAACCGTTTGAAAATCAACGAACGTGGAGATTTAAGGCTGCAACTCACTAATATTGAACCGGATGTAGCTAGATTGGTAGATAGTCACCAGGTTCATCCATCGCACTGAATGTTTTATTTTCTCTTTGCGAATTAATAGTTTTTAAAATATAATTTCCTACCAACTTAAGATGCTTTATGTATTAATTTGTAATAATTATAAATTAAACTTGATATTTACTGAATTGGATTGTCTTTTTATTTTGTTAAATTTTGACGAGAAAATGAAATCAACTTCACTCACTTAACCAAGTGCAAAGTTTTCTAATTGGCACCTTAGTACCTAGGTATTTTGTACCAATAGGAAAAAACTAAAGATAGACTAAGATAGATAGCTGCTTTAAGTTAGCGGACCATTATGAATAAGGGGGTTGGTCTTAAAAGTAGGTAATTTGACCATGGGGGTCTGAGGTAACAGTTCATTGTTGAAAAGGGGTCACTTGTCCAAAATAGTTTGGGGAACCCTGCTATAAATAATACTATAGATTACACTAAAATTACACTTACAATATTTTTTGTACACTGTGACGTAACAACACTATTCAGCTGAAATTTAATATAATTGACTTTAAAATAAAAATGATAACGTATCCTCAAGAGATTTAAATGAAATGCTTACTTCAACACTTGGTTCAAACAAAACATTTGAAATCACAGTACCCAAATCACAATGCTATAAATATAACTACGAAATACGCTTACAATATTTCTTGTACACTATAATGTATACAATAAGAATAATAACGTATCTTCAGAGATTTAAATTATATGCTTATTTGAGCATTTCGGTTGAAACAAAAGTTTTAAAATCACAGTGTCCATATTACAATACTATATAATAGTATTACTATAAATTATGTTGACAATATTTCTTGTGCACTATGATGTAACAACACTGTTCAGCTGAAAGAAAAGAATTGATTATATAAAATAAGAATAATCAAAGAGATTTAAATTATATGCTTATCTAAACACTTTGGTTCTAAGAAAACTTGATATCACTGTGTCCAATTGCAATTGCAATCAATGACAATAGTTCTTGTTCACTATGACGTAACACTGTTCAACTGGTCGTAAAAACGTTTAGCTGCTCTCAAAGCTTCCAGTATAAATCTCTCCTCACAAGGGTTATCGTCGAAGAAGAAAGCGCCGCATTTGAGATTTTCCGAACAACTTTCATTCATCACGTTTTTCTTACAACATCCGAGAATCGCACGAGCGCACGGCGACAGAGACTCCGTTGGATTCGAGAACTCGCTGCTTCTGTGTCGAATGATATAGAGGAGGTCCTCGTATGTCATGTCTCCCGGCGGCTTGTATGTGTCTGCAGTCCTTGAGTTCGCAGGGACGCACATGACTTGAACCAGCAATGCTGTCACTACTATCAATGTTGAATACATTTTCTGAAAACAGCAGATATGGAAACAAATATTAAAATAAATTAAAAAAAAACTCTATTTACGAATAAAATCTGATGACAAAAATTAAGTTTTTAAACTTTATTTCTTACTTAAATTTATTGAGCGGTAATTTAGAAAAGTATCAAAATCTTAATATTAACATTTTTAAAAATCTAGCTGAATTTGCATTAAAATAAACGGTTTTTAAAATTTGACAAAATTTTACTAAAATTGACAAAGGATCACCACGAACGTCATTTATAAAATGTATAGATATTATCACAATATAATCATTTAGTGATTTTCGATAATTTTGCAATTTGTGACGAAACGTTGTCTAGATCTTCTCAATTAACAATAATAAACGTACCTACCCAAATCGTGCGATGCTTTATTGTTATTTTACTACAAAAATTATAATATATGTGTCTCATTTCTTTTCCTTTTGTATAAAGTTTATAACTGTAGAACTAAATGTATCCCCAGTTGGCAAGCTACCGTTATTTTAGCTCCGAGCTAATGTTGGCTATTTTAAGCAATAAAAAGAGATGTCTTGAAAGACGAGGCATTCATAAGCAACAAAAGTAGGCATACCTACTTCTACAGAAATATCAAGGTCCTCTGAAATATGAAAAATATACCTTTCAAGCGTTTCTTTCAGATATATCACACTTTTTTTTAATGTGAAAATCGTCAATCAGGATAACGCCCACTTAATGGTAGATGGCTTATTACCGTCGACTACTCTATTGATCTTAATACATATAATGATGGATATAAGGGAGAAGGAAATGTGCTATGGTATCCGTTGGGTACCGTTACTTAAAGCCAGCTCCTCTATTGCCTGTACTATATTTAACATTTAAACGAAGGTCGAACGACAAAATTGGAAATTCATGTGCGAATTATTGTGTTAAATTCGTGAAGCGCATTTAAATTACACTCCGGTGCGACACAGCAAAAATCAATACACGATTTTAATATTGAAATATATATGTTTCTCTCATAAAATTTTACGCCATCTACTTTGTTTTTGATTATTAATTTACTTGTAAGTGTTTGCTCGTAATAGTAAAGATATATGTAATAGTATATCTAGCGACCAGTTCCCGGCTTTGTATGGTTACAATTTTTTTCTGTAAATTATATATTATGTAAGCAGTTTTAATCAGTAAAATCCGTTAAGTAGTTTAAAATATCTAAGCGTACATACAAAGGGACAGACGGCAGGAAGCGACTTTATTTCAGATTAGATAGATACCACTAATTATGTAATTTAATAAAAAATAAATAAACAAAATAAAGAAAAATACATTACATGACATTAATTACTTTTTTTTTTTAATATATATTTTTAATTTATCAAAAGATGTCTAGACCAATGAGACTTTTAGACAAATCTAAAAACCAAGATAATATGGTAGAATTCAGGACACTTTTAGCTGATTCTATTAGTTAAGCTGCGTGTATGGTTGTGATGGTAGGTGGCTACCATCACAACCATACACCATAGTGGACCTTCAGCCTGTCTGCTGACCTTAACATAAAAAAAAACATCTAACTGATGGTGAAAACCGCATCGAAATCCGTTGCGTGGTTTAGTAAGAGTTAGCGGTTATACAGACAGACACGAAAAGCGACTTAAAATTATAGTATGCAAAAATAACTAAATCAAAAACTAGATATTTAAACTATAAATATATTATATGACTAGAGAATTTATATAATAAAAACTAGCTGAACCCGGGGCCACGCTTCGTTGTGGCTCAGTCAGCAACGTTCCACGGTTGCCATAACAACTGTAAACGTATGAAAATTATGTTTTTTTTTAATAAAAATATCGTTTTTCCTTGAAATTTTGGGGAAAAAAGTATATATTATAAGATTATTCCTCTGTTTAAATGCAATGTTCTGTAAAAATTTCAAGTCAATCCGTCGCCTAGTTTTCGAGTTTTTGAAGCATACATAAACCAACATAACATTTTTATATATATAGAAATGTTATATTTAATTTTAAATTAAGAAAGAGATCAGCAAAAATGATCATCCAATATAGTACATTGTCTGTTAATGCAGCCAAAATAAACAGTTATAAATTATAGAATAAAACTGGTATTTATGTATATATCACAAGTACACAAATAAATCTTCATGTTGCCAACTCTCCGGTTGTCGTCGTATCGCTGGTTTTCCCGGTGAGGGGTATTTATACTTGTATCTGTTACCAATCATGCTAAGGTCAGAGTCACACATACACACCCATAACATAGTCGATTTGCTTTATTCATTCTTCAGTCAATACCTTTTTCAAATTAGTAGAAAGACTTGTTAGCGGCTATTTAAAATTCTAATGGACAATATTAGTATTACAAAGATTTCCAATGACATTATGTTCTAACAAATTTTGTATAGAATAAAAAATTGTATGGTGTTGCTCTTGAATACAAATGATTTTTGAACCGCATGACTAAAACTTAACGCGTGACAAACGCTCGTATGGAATTATGCAAATTTGAGTTAGTTATTAAAAAATATATATAATTGAAAACTAATTAGCAACTCACCGTTTTGTATTCCAAAATCGCGTCAGAAGTTCACAAAGTACAAAATTTTATATGATTTTGAAAAAATAATAAACAAAAAAAAATCACTACACGTCTTTGATCGGTAGCGGAGAGGGCCGTCCGTTCTACAGCTAATGCGCGACCATTCTGACGGGATTTTGTTTATATAAACCCGATATAATCTGCAATATCTCTTTTTCCTAGAAGCGAAACGAGTCGGTTTATTTATTCGCCCGGTAATTTAGAATCCAAATTTTGAATGAAATATTCGCATTTTTTCCACTTCATGGTAGGTGGCAGCCGTCGCCTATAACACAAGTAATGCCACAACGGAACGCAGTAATGGGAAGGAATAGAAAATGGGCTCACCTAAACACAACAGCACACAAATGTTGTTATTTCACACTGGTCTTCTGTAAGGACGTGGTTACTGCTGTCAGACGGGCTGAAAAATGACTGCATAACGCTACTATTAAATATTATAAGCCAATTAAGAGTACCTAAATGTTTTTATTTCACTAATTTTATTCATGAATTAATTTGAATATATATTTGTTAAACAGTTAAGTATCATAATTTTAATTTTAAATGCATTCGACGGAATGTTTGATCGGGGTGGATCTAGGCTGCTTCGGACCGGTCCTATTGGAAAGTTACGGGGGAGACCAATGTCTAGCAGTCTGGTCTGTAGATTGGACCAGGCCCTGAAAATTGTGTCCGACTGGGGAGACGCTAATTTGGTCAGATTCAATGAATCGAAAACTCAGGCGTGTATTTTTTCGGCGAAACGGAATCCATTTGACCTGAATCCGTCATTTCGGGGAGTGACGGTTCCAGTCACTGACCACCTGCAACTCCTTGGTGTAGACCTTACTGCCGATCTGAACTTTGGTAGGCATATCGAGTCCATTGCTAAAACGGCTGCCAGTAAATTGGGCATCCTTTCCAAGGTTAGGCGGTACTTCACTGCGAGACAGCTCCTAGACTTATACAGAGCACAAGTCCGATCCTGCATGGAGTACTGCTGCCACCTCTGGGATGGGTCTGCCCGATATCAATTGGCTGCACTGGACTCGATTGAAAGGCGAGCTAAAAAACTTATTGGCGACGACGCCCTCGTGGAGTCACAACTTCAAAGCCTGCAGCATCGCCGAAAAGTGGCATGCCTATCGATTTTCTATCGTCTGCATTATGGAGAGTGTGGTCCGTTCTGTTCGATTTGATCCAACCGGAACCGTTCCACTTGCGGACCACGAGACGTGGGCAGGGGTTTCATCCCTTCGTGGTTGCTGTTCCTAGATCGCGCACGAAGCGTTTCAGTTCCACCTTCCTTGTTCGAACTGCTAAGGAGTGGAACTCATTGCCTGCGTCCGTGTTTCCGCATAATTACAATCTCGGGGTCTTCAAGTCTAGGCTAAATGGGCACTTACTGGGTAAGCGTGGTCCACCTTCGGCCGCATCTGCACCTTACATCAAGTGAGATCGCGGCCAAGCGCTGCCTCGACTCAATAAAAAAAAAACGTTCTACGGCTGAGATGATAATAAATAACATTTAAACATCACTGGTTGGATGCCAGAGCATATTGCCCTAAGGCCGCGCTCACTTTGGATCCGAATTTGTATCGTACGTAAACTTACTAATACTGTTCGTACGAATTAAGTGCTCACATGGAATACGTTTTTCTCCATAAAAAAAGGCAGCGCTCCGGTGATACTATGTTCGTGAAGTCATCTTTGGTGCGATGAATAACCTGTATCTTCAAGAAAATCATCTTTTAAATAGGATATTACGACGATGAATTATGAATTATATCATGAAATGAATACCGAATTTCATCATATAATGGAAGATTTATATAATAACCCTAGTCTTTTTCATGGTTATATATTTATGTCCGTAAACCAAGTTAATTAACTTTTCCATATTCATTTTTATACGTTCAACGCATGAATGTGTGGTAAAAATCCCAAACAATTCAGATCGTTTTCAGACGTCGTAACTAAACGCACATGTACCTACGTACGACTTAACTTGCACTCAGTACTCAATGTGCGCGCTCCCATAGTACTTGGAAGATCGGGATTGTTCGTGCGTATTCGTACGTTTCCTCATGATTCAATTTCGCACGAAAACGCATTCAGTGAGCGCGGGCTTATGCTTCCTAATTCCTTACTACTATGAATGAACGGTAGCGCACTTGCAGCAACTATGGCGTTGCTTGTGTTATAGGCGACTTAGTCACCTACCATCAAGTAAATCGCCAGCCTGTCTGTCGAGCTTAACTTTTAAAAAAACCTGTGTTGTGGTGTCATGATGTGTAAGGAAAAGATACGAGAACCTATTCAGCCATCTTTACCTTATCATCCCTTATTTCAACAGGATCAGCTTGCAATTGCTTTATTCTTTGTGCTTATGTTCTTAGGTGACATGCTACCTCGCCACAATCTTGGTTAGTTTCAATTCAATTCGATTCAATCATTTATTCCAAAACCATAATGTGTAGATAGGTGTTAAAAAAATTATAAAGACCAGTGTTATGGATATGGACCCTGTCGGGCATGTCAGCCTGCCTTCCACCACTTATCATTAAAAAGTACTCTGAATGAATTTCCTGTACAAATTTTTTTTTCTAAGTAAGTTTACGAAGGGAACATTTTCAGGTTTCAAAAAAGTAGAACATTTTTATTTCCTACTTAGGTGCCTTCTTAATAAAATCGTTTGCCGCAGTTGCGATGTTTAACTTTAGTAAGAAATTAAAAACACGATTTTCAGCGACGAAAGTGTACTCAGAAAACTAGTTAAAACTTTTCTGAACAAATTGATTAATATTCAAAGGCTTCTTGTCGCGAACATTAATTTATTACAAAACAGCAATTCTATTAACGGTGATGTCATTATATTAAGAGCAGGCTCCACGAATAAAATTCCTACGCTCGCTCCGCCCACGTCCCGCCACCCGAGAGTTACAAGTTGCTCGGCGGCTCTCTAGGATTTTTTTTAATATATCGCAAGATACAGCTTACGTAAGGTTGAATATTGCGTACATTATTTGAAGCATGATTTGGTATGCACTAGCTCGGAACTAAACAACGTAAGTCTCAAAATTGTTTTCGTTAATTATAGGAGTAAAAATAAACCTAAGTTTATTTTATTTTGACAATCACTGGTAAACAATGTTTCCTTGCTACGAGAAGTTTTTTGGCGATATAACTCAAGCCGTTTAGTAGAAAAATGTAATATTCTCCGGAAAAGGCGTCGATTTCGATAAAAAATGTATCGAATGAAAATCACCTAATTATGTTTCTGACTTGATAATCTACAGATAAAGGTCTCAAAATATATATATGTAAATTCCACATTGATCAGATATGTGGTTGACTCAGCACATTTATTTAAAGTTCCCTTAGTTTCATAGAGCCTGGCCTTAAGACTTTGATCGTAGTAGACAAGTTACCATTATCGCTTGGAAAACCCTATATTTTAAAATATAAATAAGGAAAATCATGTGGGACAAAAAATAAAATTGTATTGCTTTTGCCACTTCTTAGAAATAATGATCGAAAATCTTAAAAGTATAATGATACTGTGAAGACCTACTTGTATGGACGACACCTGCGTTTCATTTACTGAACCGTCATTTAATTTACCTTGACTTATAATTATGACTTATAACCATGACTTATGCTTAAGTACCTTATAAAATAAAATATTGTTAAAAGTTTCAACTTTTTAGACTTAGTAGTTTTCGCATTGCGTTGAGTTAGTCAGGACAAATCAATTTATAAGTATAGATAATATAGGCTAATACAGGTTTATTTTAATCTCAATAAGTTTAAGGTAATAAATTAATTAACATTTATTTAGGTATGAAGCAGGTTAGATTTTGTATGTTACATACATAAATTTCGCAAGTGCTGCCACCTTTTTTAGAGTTGAGGCCCAAACTATGCATGCTGCTGTCACAAACTTAGCCCTTCTGGTGGATTTTGATTTGATTTTGATTATTACTTTTTATCATTAATTTGATCTTTTATTATTGTTTTTCTTTGTATTAGCTGTTTTTTTCTCACATTAGCTGGCGTCCGCGCTTTCGTCGGCGATGAAAAATGAGAAATATGACACCTGAAAAACGCCTGACATCTTTATCACTGACGACGGTGGCGCCGCCCAGTTGCTCCGAATCTATACTAATATTATAAAGAGAAAATATTTGTATTTTTGTGTTATTTTTTTGTCATCATCAATCTTGTAGTAGATCAATGTTTGTAATGAATAAACTCAAAAACTGATTTTAAAATCCGTGACCGTGGTCGGTCACGGAGTGTTACTTTGTTTTCAGAGATATCGTTTTTATAGGCTCTATACATGATACTGAAACTAAATTGTCGATTTTTTTGAATTTTTTTCTGTATGTATGTATGTATGTATGTTCCTCCATAACTCTGAAACGAATCAACTGATTTTCATGAAATTTGGTAGATAAACATTTGGATGTACGGGACACAGGATAGGCTACTTAATATTTTTCAAAGCGGACGAAGTCGTGGGCACCAGCTAGTATTTTATAAATTTACGCGTACGAAGTCGCGTGCAACAGCTAGTTTTTCATACTTTTAAACGATCTATTATGAACCCAACATTTGTCCAGGATAAAAAGTATCCTATAAGTTAATCCAGGTAATAAACAATCTGTGTGCCAAACATCAAAATTTTGCCTTAATCAAAACGTTATTAAGGTAGCTTCTTTATCATTTATTATAATTAATTCTTTGTTGAAATTTAACTTAACTTTAAATATTACTTACAAAATTGCTCATAAAAATAAATAATATTTTATTTTGTGTTTTAATTTAATAAAATTTTCAAAAACTAAGTCTAGAATGTGCAAGGCATACTTACTGACATACGATAATCAGTTTTCGATAGGGACTATTAAAATTAAAAAATAAATAAATAGTAGCACTTAACTGCCATTTATTTCATAGGAACATTAATACTTATAATGGTCACATTTGTACATGCAAAACGTTAGGTCTATCTAAATTTGTAATACATCTATGAAATTATATTTTAATCTCTTAACTAATAAAAAGTTCAAAATGCTAATCCACTTGGTGGTAAGTCTAAAAGTGTTGACACGATAGCTCTACATACATTATACATATTGAAGCAACTAGTGAATTTAAAAAAAAAATCAGAATATAATTTGGGTCTCTAACTTTCTCTGGATTGATAAACATAGTAGGAAAACAATATCACGCGAATATAGGATTTACCAAGCGCAAATAAGGTCTTCTATTGACTTATCTGGTTGGTTTTAATTCTAAACACTGATATTTGTAAACAACAGCACAGCTATTGCAGTAACATTATCTTTTGTAAAAATAATAAGAATAACAGAAATAACCAATACTGATCATCAGCTTCAGTTCAAATTGTAACAAATAATTTAATGATATAACTATATACTGTTACTTTGTTTATGACTATGAGTTAGTTATTTTACGAAAATTTATAGACACAATTAACTATGATTAATTATTGATTTATTGTAACTAATCGTATTTGTTCTGTTGTATTATATGTATATAAATTTTTTTTTAAACTATACTTTATTAAATTATACTATATTAAAAAAAATACAAGTTATCAGAGGTTTCACAAAATTTCATAAATACCAATACATATAATTAAGAGGAAAAGTACAATTCTTTAGTTACAGTTTTCTTATCTAACATCTAATATGCATTCTGACAACATCATAATACAACAACATAATAATAGCTCAAAAACTCCATAGACAATGGATATGTCAATATTACAAATATTAGGTTTTGTATTTTTTGGTCACTTTTTTATAGGACTATACTTTGTTTATATGTGAAAACCTACGTTTTTAAATCAATTAAGTAAGAACCAATATTTAATTGGAGTAAGTTTAGCACAATAAATTGGCGGCTACTGAGAAGATAAGCGATCTTAAATTTTGATAAAATATAGATTTTAGCAAAATTTTATCCGAATTTAAATAAAAAGCCAACATTAAGCACCTTATCAATTATAATAATAACTAATAATCTTCGCAGGCATTTTATGCCAGTCGTGATTCCTACTCTTACTTACACAAATTTAATACTTTTAATTAATTGTTATTTCGCAAGTTTACCTAAATTTAATTTTGGTACAAATCGGCTTTAAAATTTCAATATTTTTATTTCATGGTCTATTTTAGTGTAATAAAATTAAATGCTTTGCTATTATTTAGCTATTACAAAATTAAACACATTATATTTGCTACAAAGTTTGGCAGTGTATTCATGGTAAAATGTCTTAATTGGGTAAAAAAGAATTACATATTGTATAATCTAATCCTTCGTATTTTGTTATTGAAATAAATTTCGTTTTCTTTTACATTGTTTACGTGTATGTACGTCGAATATTTTTATCGCTTAAATTTAAAATCGTTTCAACCTCTTATTTTACCATAGTATCTTTGGTATTTGGCAATTACATTTGCAATTACGTTTTCGTCACAATTATTTCCATTCTCTGCTATCCCAGAGCAGCCGTTCGCAATGAAACAACCGGAATACTTTTCTTTGAAACGATCGCAACAAACGAAAACGGCAGCGTCACAAGCTGTAGGTTCAGATACCGAGTTCAAATTAGTACTTGAACTCGAACTAGCTGCTGCTAAAAAAGGTGGCATAATTGTTTGTGTTTGTTGTACATCGCCTTCTCTACTGCCATGATCAACTGCAGGGGGAGATCTTCCAAGAGGTCTATTAGGACGAAGTGGTTCAAAGGATAGAGGTCTTACATAGTCGTCATCTTCATCAGCGTTATTATTATTGTTTGGTGTTTCAACAAATCCCCAATTTTGTCTAGTGTCTTCCATAGCAGGGAATCTGTCAGTAATATTAGGCAATACACCGTTCTGATCGGTTGATGATGGTGTCTGTGAAGGCTTGTTCGTATTGCATCCGCATGGCACTTGAGGTATATAGATTACGGGGAAATATACTGGGAATTGTTGAGGTGGGTAAGGTGGCGGTGGTCTCGATTGACGTCTGACTTCGCCAGCTATGTCTTGCAACTTCTTGTAAATCTGCGAAAGAGGATCTTCTAATGAGGGTGGTGCGTATCCGCCTGCGTAAGGTGGTGGTCCATAGCTCGGATATCCAATAGGATTCATTGGAGGGTGTCCTCCACTCACGTAGAAGTCGTACATTCTCTTGTGACGCTTGGCTTGTTTGGAATTACCGTGGCCTTTAATATCGTCTAACGTGGTGGCATGTTTGTCCTGTGATTCTTCGTTTTCTTTGTGTGTGATGTCTTCTAATCCACTGATGTCGCTTGGAGCAGCGCTAACAAAGTGTAACGTTAGCACGACGAGCAGGAAAAAATGCAAATTCGCCATCTGAAATATAAAACCAAATTCAAATTAACATATGTCATGTTTTTCAATTAGAAACAGTTTTTAACATTTACAGTCTCAGACAGTACTTAAGTTTAAATTACAGTAAACTTAAGAATTGCGTAATATATATGTAACATGGCGTGATTATTAGTAGTTTGTTATTACTAGTTAGGAGTATTACAATTTGTAAGTGCTATTATATGAAACAATTAGTACTAGCCTCGATCAGTAATTTTGCTGTTTTATTACTACAAAAAAATAATAATTTAAAATTTGATAATCTATTTTACTTGGAAACTTGCGAACACACACTTTTCAAACTGTTTTTTTTTTAATTCTATTTATTTTACAGCTTATTTATTTTTACAGCAAAACATTCCGAAAAAATCTTAATGATAGAGAAAACTGCATTAAAATATTTTACTTCATTTAGTAGTAGCAAGGATACAAAGGAATCTGTGGAAATAGTACATTACTGCAGAGTCCGGGAAGTGACGGATTGCCGGACGAAGTGGTTTGACACAGACAAAGAACTGAGTCCGGCAATCCTCATTCCGGTCGAGGCTGGTATAGTGCTTTTCTTAATAAATGTGAGGAAATAATCAAACACGTGATTATAAAAAAAATAATTTAGGTAGGTACTGAAAAAAAGTCTGCTTTCCCACTTTTTTTATTTTAATGAGTGCAAAGAAAACAGCGCCATACAGCCCAGTCATCAAATGAGCATGCGCTCGCCGCGGCCTACCAGATTTCATCGGGCTGAGCAGCGGCCAGTAATCAATTAGTGCAAAGAAAACAGTGCCATACAGCCCAGTAATCAAATGACCGTGCGCTCGCCGCGGCCTACTAGATTTCATCGGGCTGAGCAGCGGTCAGTAATGAATTTTCATACAACATTCTTGACCTAGGCCGAGAAAGAAATGCATGAGCCAAGAATTACAAACTTCGCGGTTTGTTTTTAGTACAAGAATGCCTACATTTCCGAGCATGTTTGAGAAAAAGCTATTTATGTCCATCGCTTAGACTTAATACCTACATATAACATAAATGAGGATGAAGATTTTCGTTCCCAAATTCTTCACCTAGTGACACCTTAGCAGTAAAAAAAAAGTAGAGCAAATGCCACATTCTTACTGGCAATGCCAAGAATGTAGGTTTATAATCAAGACGATGAGACAAGTTTCAAGTCAAAGTTTTCTGCAACCGTACTTCCCCACGTCCATTGTGCGGGAAACAATCGAGCTCCATTCGTATAGAGACTACGAATGGAGACGTATCAAAATCCAGAAACGCGTACAATTTTTTGCCAATATAAAATTATTGGACGGGTGCATTTTATATTACGATATTTTATTTTTTCTGAAATGTGTGATAGAGATGTATATCCTGTTATATTATTGTTAACTTAATACCTATGTGAATAATTGAAGAGGGTTCGTGTATGTAATTTTCAATAAAAAACCAAGAAAAGTATGAAAGGAGAGTAATTTCCCGAACATCTATTTGAAAATTTTTTTCGCCATTAGAAATGTGCACTATTCCAAATGAATTTAGACTATGTTTTATGCATTTATTTCCCCAAAATGGATCCGAGCAAAGAGTATTCTAGAGTAATAAAATGACAAGCCAGGGCATTTTTCTTTATTTTCGGTATACTCAAAAAGTTGTATTGATGATCAATTAGTTGTTCTGTATAATAAATATTTAGTTATTAAAAAGTATTAAACGTTACTTCTGTGTTAATTGTAGACATTGCTAAAATTGTTTTAATGACATTATTTGACGTTTTTACAATTAAATATTTTTATTCAATTACTAACAGTATTAATTTATTTTACTAAGATAATAAATATATCGTCATAAATATAAATATTGACTTAAAAATGCCTTGAACGGTACGCTGAACAACCAGTCTATTGCCTTTCATATTAATGTTATCAACCACAAATTTACTTTAATTACTAGGTTACGAGATGATGAAATAACATTGTTCTAGAATTTACGAGGTCGCTTGACCTCTATCCGTTATGAAATTTATCATTGTTACATCTCAAAAATGCTTCTTACAAGTATCAAGTAAGAGTATTACTTACTGTTTGTTGCATAATATAAAATCTACTTAGTACCTAGCGTGAGAAAAATCGTCAAGATGAACAGCAGCGATGGGAATTGAGTTCACTGCGTCCGTCCCCGAGAGATGAAAATTTTCTTTATCGATTTTATGTAGGTATACTATTATTAACATGTCATCTATTATTTATACTTACACTTTATTAGTAATAATTTATTAGATAATTTAGTGCAATTAAGTAGTGGCAGGGCACACTGCGTTTCGCAGTCATTTTGGCAGCTCGTCTGGCGGCAGTAACCACCCCCTTTTTTATTGTTGGAATTATACATTTACCCCTTGCATAAGTATAGGGACCTTGATCGGCTAATTAAACATTCATATTATTTATAGCATATAAATTTTAACCACCCCCTTACCTACAGAAGACCACCGTGAAATAATAAAATAGTAATGCCACGATTGTGTTGCAAAGGCAATGCCGACCAGAGTAGGATTATGGATAACGGATTAGGAAAGGAAAAAGGCATCCCTCTGGCTCTGGCATCCCTTACTCAGTCACACAAGAAACACAAGAGTCACATTTATTAATTATGCACTTCACAAAAATAAATCAGTAACAAAAGTAATTATGTTTATATTTTCGTTTTCATAGCTAATTAAATTATTAAACGTATTTGAAACTAACTAGCACATACATGGTATAATGAATGTTTACAAAAGTCACCTCTATTCATATATTGACAGTAAACTGTACATTGATTCTTCTAAAACAGCCGTTAGGTTTGTGAATTACACATCACTGTATAGACACTTGAGTGAGAACTTGTATCTAAAGATCAAGCACACACTTGATTTGCTGTCGAACCCGGAACTACTTGTACGATAGTTTTGTTTTTGTACGTCATATAAACTGTCTCAAGTATGTTTGAGTGATGGACTATGTAAATTAAAATTAATATATATATATATATATAAATAAAATAATAAATTAATAAATAAATTAAATATATATATATATATATATATATAATACCGGAAAAAAAATACTATCCATATCCTTTTACGTTTATCCATATCCTTTATGTTACCTTTTCACGCCTTTACTACTCAACGGAAAAAAAAGGTACTTTTCCCGAGGGATCATCTAAAAATATAAAAAAAATGTGACGGCGGCGCCACAGTCGCCAATTTTATTTACTTACAATTAGGTGTAAAAATATGTAAATAATTTGATAATAATACTGTATTTTTTATTATTATTAATAATGGGTTTGCTCGTAGCCTGCATCTAGCCGTGCAGCAAATACAAAAAAAGCAAAGCAAAAAAGTATGTTGCATTATAGACAATGTTGGTGTGACATAAACTATTAAAAACTTTTAATTAACATATTATATTAATTAATAGTAATTGAAGCAAGTCTGCAGCCAGGCATTTGTTTTGATACCTATGTATTATTTATTGGGAGCTTTTCAAATTTTATTTGTGTATCGATGTAGTAAGGTAGGTAATTTGTTGGGCAATAGTACTTAATCGATTGCGTTAGTCATAAAAGACTTCACGTCTTCTAAGATAGCTAGTCTTTTTAGACACGCAACTTTTGTTAGGATAATTTTCCTACAGAATCCATATTTCTAATCCACACACGTCTGCTGTGTCGCCATACAAACGGAGCATCTACTGGGCATTGCATCGCTTCATTAGATTGCTTTGTTGGTTTTATTGCGCTAATGGTTCGCTTTCTGACGTCAATATTACAACAAATATGTAATTTATTATCTTTAAATGATTAATATAGACCATCTATATTCATAATTCAAAGCCAAATAAAAATGTTTATCACAAATATGCGTAGATATATGTATAGAAGAGATGTCTTTTTCATTGCTGAAAGTAGTGCCCGCTCTGAAATGCCTTGGTTGCATCGACCACCAGCTGTTTCCATTCCACTCTATCCTTAGCCTTTCTCAGCCTTCGCAATTGTAAGGCCACTCTGGTTCTCTACGGGCTATGTGCCCAAAGTAATTGAGAACTCTTTGATAGCATTTGGCGGATGTGTATTAATGAATGCATGAATATACCCAAACAGAACAGGAAACATAATGTGTGGATGTTCTCGTAATGACAAAATAAATTCATCTTGTTATTATGGCAATTATATTGTCTAAATACGAAACGTCATGCTACAACTCTACTCGTTTGTGGGAGTTTTTATATACGTATTTAATCGATCGATTGAAGTGTTGGTGGCGAATGTAAATTAAGAATTAAACGTCTCACGTAATGAGTTGATTTCCATAAATATAAGTACTGTCGGAGTGATGCGGATAAAGACGTGTGGAATTTTAAACTTCGAATGACGAACTTCTAGGAGTTGGTACATTATCACATAAGTTAATGATAAAGTAGTTATCATTGAATACCCATGTCCGCGACTACGTAAGGGCTGTAGTTCGTTTTTTGAAAATCCCACAGGAATCTAACATTTTTCCAGGATAAAAAGTATCCTATATGTTAATCCAGATAATAAACTATGCGCGTGTCAATTTTCATCCAAATCCGTTAAGCTGCATTATTATATGTCATCATAGTTATATCCATTCTCAATTACTTTAGCATTTATCCTATTAGTAGAATTAGTATTAAGTTTATAAATATTAAAAATTTGCTTATTTACTTAGTTACTCAAAATACATACCAAATTTTATTAATAACGGTTCAGTCGTTTATACGTAAAAACGTTATAGACGGACAGAGACAGCTATTTTAATCTAAAATAAACTCATATGTAATTTAAGTATTTACATTTTTTTATTACTTTTTAAACTTTATTATTGTAAAGTTTCATCAAAATCTGCTGAGTAGTTGTTGCAAGAAGTAATAACAAACAATCATATTCATCCACAAAAACTTCAGCATTTATAATATTACTAGCGACATGCTCGCGGCTTCGTCCGGGGTGCATTTTTATATATAAGAGTATTCCCCATTTATCCTTCTTTCCATATGTAAAAACCCAATTAAAATCGGTCTACCCATTCTCGAGTTTTTGAAGCATACACAAACTGACATAACATTTATATATATATATTAGAATTAGTAGGTATTATATGGAAGTATGTATTGTAACATAGTAGGTGTTTATTATACTCTAGGTACATCATACGATATCCTTACGAAACTTAAAATAAACATTATATAGCATTAATTTATTGTTATGTTAATAATCCTTGCCCGCGTTCCGGACTCCCTCGCAGAGGCCCTTAAATTATTTTAATGTGGTTCCTGCTAACCCTAAATCCAATAATAAAATTTATTGCTATATGAATCTAAATAATTCATGAAACAGCCATAATCGCACTAAAGAGTTATTATCTCAGTATAAACAGGCTTGTCTAACTGTTGAGCTCATTTGGCAAGTAGTTTAGATGTTAGCTTGATGAAAAAGGGACCGGAGTTCGATTCCCATCAAGCCTAAGCAGTCAAATCCATACAATTAGATGGCTTACAATTTCTTTATTGTGAGCATTATTAATAATACATACTCAAAGAGATATTAAAAGAAATTGCGTGAAATACTTAACAAATGAATTTTAATTATGTAAGTATGTAATTACATAAGAATACTACAAGTCGTAAAAAGACAGAAACTTATTTAATTTTGTAATAATGACGTGCACGCTAAGAGCCTTAAATAACAAGAAACTTTACAAAAATTAAAATTGATTTTCTTAGAAATTGTCTCCACAGAAAATTAAAAACTAAGTAGGTACATGATATAAATTCGCTATAACAAGTTGAAGTACAAATTATATTATTTTTGAATAAATTGAAAGGAGCTGTTAAATTTGATCTGCAAAAAAAAAATAGCACATTTTTAAGTATTCTAACTAAAAAGCGTAAAGGAATTTCTTTTAGACGTTCGCAATAAATCAAAAAATATTAGTACTTAATACAAATTTGTAGAGAAAGGTAAGTAAACAGAAAGGAGACTTTCTCTTTAAATACATATACACGCTGAAGAAGCAAACTGGAAATTAGCTAAATTTTTATAAAGTTATAAGTTTAAAAATATAGTTAAAAAGTAGTTAAAATTCAATGAAACTTTCACTTTAGTCAAGCCTTAATTCAGACTTAAATAAAAATAAAAATATAACGAAAATATTTTAATGTTAAAATAACCTAATGGTATAATATATTATGATGCAAATGACACTTTTGCAACCGTCTATCCATAGGCTAATGTTCATACATTTTCGTGACTAAACGTACTTGACCCTTAACTGTAAAGTTGCAAAATACACATAATTTAAGGTTAACAAACCACACGCATTGAAAGTCAATTTACTAACATCATTGTTATTTTGATTGCATTTCGAAAATATATGTCTTCCCTGCCACAATGAGTCAGGCAATACGAAATAACATTAATGAAATAACTATTGGATGCAGACTTTCTTTTATGTACCTAAATGTCAGTACTGTCAACTTGATGGTAGAATTGGTAGATGGCTACCGTCCATCTATTACAAGATACGCCATAGGCGCTGCAAGTGCGCTACCGAGTTTAGTAAGTATAAGGATAAGGGATAGGGATAGGATAGAGTAGGGATAGGGAAATGTATACTCTTGCATTCCTTACTCACTCATCGAAAAAAAAAAAAATTACACACATGCTGTTATATCACGGTAGTCTTTGTTAGGGGGTAGTTTCTGCCGCCCCAGACGGCCCAGATGACTGCGAAATTAATTTATTATCACATTTTTAACTCGAAGAGCGTAGGCGAATTTGGCTTTTGAATACAACAGAATAGATTTATATATATTTAGAAATTACCACATTTGTACACTAATTTGTTTGTACCATTGATAAGGCTTAGAATATTAATATTACTTTATCATTGGTAGTAGAAACATGAAATAGTATAAAGCGAATTTTATTAATATTGTTAATATAGTTTTATTATTATGTAAAGCTTTATTTAAAATAACTCGCAATAAACTATGATTACAGCAGTAAAAAATAGTAATCAATAAGATTATTAAATAATAGCTTCAATTACAAAAACAGGAAACAACTAAACTAGGAAAAAAGGTAATTATAGTAAAAAATAGAGTAACATTTACTTATAGCACTAGGTAATCAAGGAAATTTTAAATATTTATTATGACATAAGCTTCCTAAGTGATCGGTAATTGCGGCCTATTGTTAATCATATTTTTGTATAGTTAAAAATCTGGCTAAATTCTATCTATAAAATAATAATTGAGGCCATATAATATTATAATTTATTAATGTGATCAGAGATTGACCAATTCAAACAATGGATTGAAGTTTAAAAAGATATACCTAAAGATAAAGATTTATCTATATACTTATTATAAAGATTATAAAGAGAAGAGATTTGTATTTTAGTTTAATGAGCAAACTCAAAAACTACTCGACGGAATTTAAAAATTCTTTCACCTATAGAAACCTACATTGTCAGCGAGTAACATAGGCTATATTTTATAAAGTTACGCAGACGAAGTCGTGTGCAACGTCTAGGTTATTAAAAAGGGCCAAAATTACATCACAAAAATATCTTTTAAAGCGTCGGATCAGTCATCGGGAACCGATGAGTGTATGAATGTGCGTTGATTTCCAATTACCCCAAATGAAAATAGATGTAAAAATGCTTAGTTTATACTATTAATTAAACTGTTTAAGGAAAAGTTGTACTAATTGGGAAATATTTGTCGAAAGAACCAAAGCTTTAATAATATCTATTATTGTAGTAGAATTTCCCTCATATGATGATACATAAGGCGTCATTAATTTTTAATAATGTATCATTTTAATATAAATTATAAAGTATTTTACGTCATAAAAGTAATAAATCATTAACGTGTTACTCAACAACAAAAAAATTTATATTAAATAAAATGCAGGAAATTTCAGGAAATTCCAATAACGTTAAAGGAAAGTGTGATAGAGCGCTGTTTTGGTAAAATTTACTTACGTGTTTGTTTAGTAGAATAAAATAGAATAGAATAAATTATAAATTACAGATTCGTGGGTGGTGTTAGGAAAACACATGTTAGGAACATTTTCAGAATCAAGCTATATGTGATTCCAACAATCATACATGGCCATACACACAAACATGAGCGCAAATAATATGTTAATTAAAAAAATAAAATTAAAAAAAATCAAAAGTTCACGTCTCGTAAACATAATTATCGTAAGTACGAAAAATTGTGAAGCCTAGCAATTTACTTTTTAAGAGCTCCCAAAACCAGCAAGCTATTATACCCCATATTGGACGGGTCACGCTTTTTTGCAAAACCGGTCAACAAAACTTTCCAGCAAATGACTTGTTTCGGTAAAACTGTACTTTAGGCCGCCAGGAATTGAATTTGTTAAAAAGAGTATATGATTCTGTATTAAAGAAAAATATATCTAAAAAAATATATATTTTAAAGCAAATACCTACGCATTATACTACTGAATAAAATGTAAACGAAAGTAAAATATACAGGTGGAAAAATAAGTCGGGCCCTGGAGGGAAACTACTTTAAATCTTTAAGCTAGCTCATTTTACATAAAGGAGACATTCCTTTATTTTTAAAAAGAAACAAAACTGCATTCAAAGATTTTTTAAAACTGGCTTGGCTCGCCCGGGACTCGAACCAACTAAAATTATTGAAAATAAAGGAATGTTTCCTTTATGTAAAATGAGCCAACTTAAAGATTTAAGGTAGTTTCCCTCCAGGGCCCGACTTATTTTTCCACCCTGTATATATATATTACAGAATATTACTATAATATAAAACGAACCATACTGTCAAACTAAAATAGAAGTGAAAAATTTCCTGGCGCTAATGTCACCCGCCGGCGATAATAAAACAGTTCGTTTACTGATATACTTGACATTCTTGTTAGAAATTTAATACTACGAATATACTGAATAAAGTTATAAAGTTTTGAAAACGCTAAATTTAAAATGTGAAAGAGTATGCTCTTATAGCGAAATATTATTTTTATTATTGTTATTGATTTTACCCTTAAAATGTAAATAAGTAGGTTTATTATAGAAGTAAAGATTATGAAATATACTTCGTAAAATTACTGACATTCCGATACTTTATTGTTATGTTAATTTAGGAAGAAAAATTAACTAACGAAGGTATGTATATTAGGATTTTTGCTCGTATATTTGGCTACTGAAACATTTTTTCATATGTTATGCTCAAAATATTTAATAACCATTTAAAACCACTTTTGAGATCACTTTTTTTTTCAGACCTTTTGTTTTTCTTTAATATTTACACAAGCCATACTATGGCCATACTGTGTAAATAGAGGACCACCGTGTGTGTTTTGATGAGCCAATGTTCGCATCCTCGCGTTTAGTCTGTCCTTATGGTATTTTTTAAGTTTTTTCTAAATTTTATTTCATGAATAATGGCGATCTTATGCTGATAAACATCATCCTAGCTAATATGCGATACACAACAATATTAATACAAACAAATTAATATTGTTGACTACGTTTTTACCAAAATTTAATTTAAGAATTTTCTAAAATTCTTATTTTATGCAAGAATCGCAATTAGTGTTTAAATACACAGTTCAATGTAGAAATAATTATGAACGTATTGCTTCCAAGAAGCAGTACGTCCGATTTCAATTAAACGCAGGGATTGCAGATGTGCCATTTGACTCTCAGTTTGCTTAGTGTCACGGCTTCATTTATTTAGATAATAAATAGGAAGATGCACTGAACTGTATCGGGAAAGGTCAAACACCCTTTGGCAGAACAATCGATACTATACGAAACTGGACAATATAATTATATACAAAATAAATAGGGACATTGAAAAACGATTTATTAATTATTATTTTTTAAGTATTAAGTAGATAATTATAAAATTATTATGAAATTACTATTAATGAAATAGGTAAAAAGGTATACTAAAAATCTAGATTATGTATTATTTTTAATATTATTTTTTTTAAAGAAAACATAACTCTTTTTTTTATTAAAGAAACAACAAAAACAATTAATTAAACTACATATTATAAAAACTTAAAAGTACCTTTTGAATTTTTTATAATAGTACTTTATATATTATAATATAAAAATTCTCTGTTTTATATATTATAATAGCATTATTTAACTTACAATTTTATTGATAGTCACATATCAATAAAATTAAAGCGTGTTAAAGGCCACATTTATATATCGATATACACAACCAATAGGTACATGTTTTATTTATTAGAAAAACTTGTTTTATTTTTTTGCTAATAAATTTAAAAATAATTGACATGGATTTTAATATTTGAATGACAACTAAACATGTTTTGTTAATAATGACAAGAGAACATTAAAAATTAATTAACATATTTAGTAAATAAAATAACATAAATAATTAGTTGGGAAAAATGATTACAAACCTCCATTAATGTCAGGTAACTACGTAATAACCTAAATTTAAGTTCTAAGAAATTTCCAATTTTAATTCAGAATAAAAAAATTAAAATGTTTAGCGGTAATTCCAAATGCTGAAATGTTATTTTTGGCAACGGTTACCAGTATTTGAACGTAACCTGTCAAGCCGTAAACGTTTGGATACTGTTGCCAAACCTCATTTTTATTAAATACTAGTTGTTGCACGCGACTTCGTCTGCGTTCCTATATAAAATATAGCCTATGTTACTCACTGATAAAAAATTTCTATAGGTGAAAGAATTTTTAAAATCGGTCTAGTAATTTTTGAGTTTATTTATTACAAACAAAAATAGAAATCAATTCTCTTTATTAATAGCATTGGTATGAATTTTAATCTAAAATTTAAATATATGAGAGGGTCTGCAGCTTAGTGTTTAATTAAAACACTTAGTTGTTAACACATTTGCATACAAATTCCCCCAACTTCATTGGTACGCGCTTTAATTCGTTTTTTGAAAATCCCACTGGAACCGAAATTCTTCCAGGTTAAAAAGTATCATATAGTTTAATCCAGATAATCATTAATACATCAGTGTAAACTGCTTTCAAATCGGTTAAGCCGTTTCTGAGATTAGTGTGCACAAACGCACAGACAGACAAAAATTCTAAAAACAATTTTTTGACCTCGAAAACAAGTCCCAACTTGTACAATATTTTTTGAAAAAATATTCAATGTACCGACACGGCTCGTCTACGATTTTTATTATAATTATGTACATATAAGTGTAAAGTTATGTTATTAGTTACTTATTAGAATACAACTCTCACCTTTAATAATGAAAAATTTTATATCCGAAACTATGACAGTATACACTTTCACGTTTTAAAAAAACACAACGTTTTATTGATTCCAAAATTATATTGTATAACAATAGTTTCGCGCCATATCGTGTTCGTATAAATAAAGAGTAAGAAACTTCGAGTAGACGTGGTCTCGTAGTGACTTGCTGACGACGCGCGCGCAACTAAACTGACTGAACTAATGGCGAAGCCTGTTGTACCTCACGAGGCCAATCCTCATTCACATACTTACCACCACCTCCCATACTCTACGGTATTATATTATGCGGAACGTCTGTCGTAAACACGGTGTTTATCAGGCTTCTTTTGTTGGCGAATCTGGAACATAAATTTGAACTACATCTACCCACATGTTTACGCAAACAAAAAAACCTGTTCCTAAACACTTACGAAGAGTATATTATTTTGATATTTGCAACTAACATATATATCAAAGAAAATTATTTTAAATACACAAAAATAGTTTTATAATCCCACTTTTCTACTAACATTATGATTTCGAAATTTTGTAGGGATGTACGTATTTTAAAGCAAAAATTACTAAAGTGATTTTAAAGAAACTTTAGTTAGAGCAACAAATTTCCTATATTATTTAAAGATAAATGGACGAAGCCGCTAGAAAAAGCCTCGTATTATAAATGTGAAAGTTTGGGAGGATATTTATTATTTTTTCAAGCAAAAACTACTGAACGGGTTTTAACGAAATTCTACAGTAAGTAAAGTACATAGTTCTTTTTTTATAATTAGCTACTTGCTCTCGGATTTTAACGTATGGATTTTTTTTCTGAATATATAAAATTATATATATAAGCCTTGTTTATTGCTCTTTTAATAGTGAAAACAGTATCAAAAATCGTTGGGTGGTTTAGAAGAAGTTAGCGAAGAAACAGACAGACAGACAGAGCAAAGATTGTTTTTTAAATAAATGTATTGTTATAAAGATACGACTGTCGAAAGTAAAAGCTAATATAGTTATACATAAATAACTTTTAATGGAGATAAATTTACTAAAAAAATAATGTGAGTTTTTGTCATGTCAGCTGGGAAACGAATTAACTTTATGGAAAAAAATTATAAGTATTTTGCAAAACTAGATTCCAAATCTAGTAGAGTATATGGATTTTTATGAGTTTATCAAAACAAAATTACTAACTACGTAATAATACTAGTACTTACTATATGAGGAATGTTTGCACGGTGGGTGTCAAGGTAATGTATGCGTCAATCCAAGACTATTCACCAACTGATAAGACAAAACCAATAAACCGTATCACGGTTTACCTACTTATATCGATAAATAGGACGGGAAGGAAACGGATGACTAAATATTTGAACAATGTTACTAAATTCAAGGATCATCCAAATGAATACTGTCTTGTACAAACAGTATTATAAAATGTTACAAAAAAGTGCCTCTTCATATTATGTCATACCGACACATCAACTCCTATATCATTGACCTCTTGGTTTGAACTATCAATTGCTGTTGATGAAACAAATTATTCATATTGAAATTTACAGTCTAGACCAGGGTTCCCCAAACTATTTTGGACAAGTGACCCCTTTTCAACAATGAACTGTTACCTCAGACCCCCATGGTCAAATTACCTACTTTTAAGACCAACCCCCTTATTCATAATGGTCCGCTAACTTAAAGCAGCTATCTATCTTAGTCTATCTTTAGTTTTTTCCTATTGGTACAAAATACCTAGGTACTAAGGTGCCAATTAGAAAACTTTGCACTTGGTTAAGTGAGTGAAGTTGATTTCATTTTCTCGTCAAAATTTAACAAAATAAAAAGACAATCCAATTCAGTAAATATCAAGTTTAATTTATAATTATTACAAATTAATACATAAAGCATCTTAAGTTGGTAGGAAATTATATTTTAAAAACTATTAATTCGCAAAGAGAAAATAAAACATTCAGTGCGATGGATGAACCTGGTGACTATCTACCAATCTAGCTACATCCGGTTCAATATTAGTGAGTTGCAGCCTTAAATCTCCACGTTCGTTGATTTTCAAACGGTTTCTTTGTTTTGTCAAAATGTTTGTTACCACACTGAAGCTTTTTTCAACTAGATATGATGATGGAAAAGCGATAAGGTATTTTTCAGCAATGTTCCACAATGTAGGATACTGTGTTTCAATTTTGCGTTGCAACCAGAACTTCTGATAGCCTTGGTTGAACTTTTGCTTAAGCTCTTCGTCTGTGCTGATGGTAATCAACTCTTCTTGCATTATCACATTGGCTTCTTCTATGGCTGTGGTGTTATACGGATTTATTATCCATTGAGGAATTTGTAAATTTAAAAGATCATCAAACCTCTCCGTAAAATCCTTGTGTAATGCGTCCAAGTGAGTAACATATAATAAAATGTCATCATCTTGAAGCATTTTTGGTAATTTTGACAAATGCGGAAACTGCGAATATTCTTTTCTGCCTAAATTTTGTTTATAAAGAACTAGTTTACCCACGAAGGCCGATATTATTGATTTTGTTTTAATCAAGTTAAGATCATCACCCTGTAGTTGCAAATTAACTTTGTTGAACATTCCAAAGATATCAGTCAAGTAATAAATATCTGTTTTACAATTGTTCAGATTTTCTTTCAAATTCGGATCTTTTTCTTGTAAAAACTCCAACACAGATTCAAAAAGGGCTGAAAATCTTTCTAAGCAAGAGCCTCTTGATAGCCAGCGAACTTCAGTGTGCAGAAGTAACCGAGTAAAGACTTCGTCGTTTTCGTCACATAGTTGAGCAAATAACCGAGAGTTCAAAGAATTGCTTCGAATCTTGTTGATAGCATTTATTACATATTGTAAAGACTTATGCAATCTAGGACTCAGCTTTTTTGCTGCTAAATGCTGCCTGTGAATCACACAGTGAATAACCAGTACATCAGGCAGTTGTCGCTTTAAGTGAGCTATAAAGCCACGATGACGACCAACCATAGACGGTGCACCATCAGTCGCAACAGAAACAATATTCTTCCATGGAATAGCTTTATCAGTAAAAAAATGTTCCACGGCCTGAAAAATCGATTCTCCTCTAGTATCAGTCTCTAAATATGCAGCAAAAATCAGTTCTTGGCACATATTTTCATCTTTGATAAATCGAACATATCCTAACAATAGAGCTTCATTGCCGGGTAATGTAGACTCGTCCAACTGGAGAGAGAATCTGCGGGTCTGTAAGAACTTGCATAAAATGTTTTCCACATCGCGTCCCATCTCATCTATGCGTCTCTGAACGGTGTTGTTGCTCAAAGGTATTCTCTTTAAAATATCATGTGCGGGTTTGTGCAATACATTGTTAAGGACCTCCGCAATGGCTGGTAAGATAAGCTGCTCTCCAATTGTATGGGGTTTCCCCGACTTCGCTATTAGTAAAGATATATTATAGGACGCTCGTAAACCATCATTGTCTCGAATAGATGATGACGCAAACATCGATCCTATGGATGGCCTTTTGTCTAGTTTTTCTTTCAGTGCTTGAAAATATGACAAGGGCTTACTTTTTTTGTTAGCATGTACTCTTGATAAGTGGTCATCCATTTTTGAAGGCTTCATGGCATCGTTACTAAATACTTTTTCACATATGAGACACATCGGGAAGTGTTGATTTGATGGAGATGCAATAAATCCGAACTTCAAGTAGTCCAAACTGTATTGTCTGCATTTTTTTTTCGTGTCCGCCATCATAAAACTTTCAGTAATTCTGCAAACAAAAAAATAAGGAACCTAAATAAAAAACAATAATAAACTGTTAAATTTGCACACTATCTTATTTTTATCACACTCAGTTAATGGATTCTTGTTAAGTATTACTGACTTACTCTTTGATAAACTTTGATACCTATATTGGGAAGTAACTACAGTAGGTAATTAGGTATAGAAACTTCGTATTAGGTAATTAGGTAGAATAAGAACGAAAACCAAAGACTTAAGTGTTAGTAATTTTTACAAATACAATTATACATACCTATTTAAAATATGTTGTATGTTGTGTTTAACACTTTTTCAGTCACTTTACTTCACTTAATTTAGCTTTGTAATAAGTTTGTAATCTCTTGAAATAAATGAGTACTTAGCTATATGAGTTTTTATCGTTCAAGCTCCAACGAATTTCAAAACGCAAATGAACTTTCAACCTAAATGCAAGCTCGTTAAATAGTAAAATATCAGGAACATGTTTGGACTTGATCATGAATTCGTTCGTCTTAATTCGCGTAAAGCCGCTATCACACTATTCAATTTGAACGATTCCAATTTAGGAAATCGGAAGGTGTGATCGCAGTTAGAACAGATTGGATTCAATTAAGAGTTTATCCATTTTCAACTCTATATCTTCGATTTAGAAATCAATTTAGCGTAGTGTGATCACGAGCTCACTACTTAGATTCCTAAATAGGAATCGTTCAAATTGAATAGTGTGATAAGCACTTTATCGTCAAATAGAGAGCAAGTCAAAACGCCGCTGAAAGACGTACGCTCCAACTCAATCTTGCACAAACTTGTCCACATAGACTTGCCGAGTTTTTCATCTTGTACGAACTTGAAACTTTACATTCCTGGAACATTATTTCCTACAAAAATATTAATTATTCTTAGTACACGTAACACAACATAAACAATACAGTAACTACCTACTTACCTATCTTGAAAGTTTTAAATAAGAACTTGTGTTAATATAATAGGGGTCGATTTTTAGACCTCGTCGACCCCCAAAATCACTTTTCGTTTATGTCGACCCCTAGGAAACCGATATCGACCCCAAGGGGTCGATATCGACCACTTTGGGAATCCCTGGTCTAGACAATCAAATATGATTTTTACATACAACAGCTTTTGAAATATTTGTTTATGGACAGATACAATATTTCTGTTCATGTAAAGATTATCAAACCGGCTGACAGTTAACTTGATGTATTAATATTAAGTAAGTAGGTATTCCAGGTGCTTGTAAGTGCACTGCCGAACTTAACGATAAGTGATTTGAAGGGATAGGGCTCACTTACAGAACACATAGTGAAATGCTGTTATTTCACGGTGATCTTCTGTGGTTACAGCCGCCAGAAAAGTTAATTTCCAAAGTTGGACTTGCCAGAAATCGTAACCGGGATGCCTGGGTAACAGCGCTAAGACAAGCACCTTATCCACTCACCCAATGTGCCCCGTTACTATAATAATAATTTTTTTTTTCAGTAGGAGTAAAATTTATATTTTCTGTATTTAATTTTATATTTGTCCAAAACGTCTATTCAAGTTCTAATCAGGAAGTTACTTGACTGACGTACAATTTGTTAAAGTCATGTTTTCCTAATTGCTTCCTGCATTAGCTGACATGTGATAGATTTTCCAGAAGTCATATGACGAAATCTACATTTTAAAACAAATGTTTAAGTGGAGGTACGTTAAAGTAAACTATGAGTAAACGTCAAACGACACAGCTATTTAACTAATCTTCAGGGATTAAGTGTTAATAGGCTTGTAAAATTTACGTCAAACAATAGTGTCATTATAAGAGTAAATAAAAAGAGAATTAACGTAGAGGAAATTATTAAGTAGAGGAATTACACAATTATTGCAATTAGTAATGAAAAAAATGTACCTACGTCTGCATTAAAAAAAGAGTCGATAAACAATTAGTAAAAAAACTGATACGAAGTACAGAAAGTACAGAATTGACAGGTTTGCCTGTCTTTTCACTTCTAAATATATAACAGGTTGATCGATCCAAATGGGTCAGTGAAGGCAAATCTAAAACCATAAGATATGAAGATTTGTTCTTAGGAACTTAAGGCTTGATTTTTGAATTAAGAAAAACAGTTATAATAATTGTATTAATACTTTCCAAATTACGCTCATACGCAACCAAAAATCGAAGCCGGTCAAATTTATGTATAAAAATTTTAATTATTTTTATTATTGCAGTTGATAATGTGGGTCATAACTTTAAGTGATCAATTTTACAACCCGATAAGGATCAATTAAAAATGCATTACCAACGTAGACTTCATAGAAAATCAGAAACAAACAGTTTTATGCTCAATCATTTGACAAGGCTGAATGATAAAAAATTATTTTCCACACATCCGAAAATATATTTACGATAGTCTTCCATTAGTCATTCAAAGCAAAAAGATCAGCAATTCGAAGGTCACCAGCAACAAGCGACTCGGCGAGACGCCAACAGGGTCGATGACATCACAACAAACAATATAAGGAATGTTCGTCGTCGTCGCGACGAACGCTTCGAAAGCAAATTTCTCAATACTGAAGTTAGGCTGCGCTAGTACGTACTAATCCTGTAGATTGTCTGTACTACTTCCGTATCTTGTCTATACTGATAAACTACGAAGTTATTAATATAATTATATACTAATTTTTCGAATCCAGCTCGGGTCCTACATACAAAACTCCTCAGTGCCTTAAAACAAAAGTTTTCGACCAATATGTTTTGCCGGTGATGACATATGGCTTTGAAACGTGGTCTCTAACTATGGGCCTCGTAAGAAAGCTCAACGTCGCTCAATGGAAAGGGCTATGATCGGAGTTACACTGCCAGATTGAATCAGAAATAAGGAGATCCGTGGATGAACGAAAGTTATCTACATAAGTAAGTTGAAGTAGCAGTGAGCATAACACATAGTACGGAGATTCGACGGCTGCTGGGGCCAGAAGATTCTCGAGTAGAGGCCACGGACCGGCTAGCGCAGCGTCGGACGTCCACTCACAAGTTTGACAGACGATCTGATAAGGGCCGCGGGTCGACGTGGAGTAGATTAGTTGTTTAGGCGCTTGCCTTAATTCTCAAGGGTCCCAGGTTCGATTCCATTGCCAACTTGGAAATGAACTTTTCAAAGTTGGCTCTGGTCTGGATCTGGAAAGTTGTGGCAGCGCACACTGCGTTTCCAAATCATTTGGGCAACCAATCTGGCGGCAGTAACCACCCCCATACGGGAGACCACCGTAAAAAAAACACCATGTGTGCTGTTGTGTTTCGGTGAATGAGTAGCACATTACCCTATTCCTAAGTAATCCTTATCCTTTAAAACCTACTCTATAGGTATTAAGCGACAGCGCACTCGCAGCATCTGTAACTTTGCTTGTGTTATAGGCGACGGCAGCCATCGACCATCAAATTGACCGTCAGCCTGTCTGTCGACCTTAAAATATGAAAAAATACTGTATTTTGCTCTAAAAATTTTGACTTCCCTCTAGGAGAGCCACATTGATTGAATAACAATGAGAAAGCTAATAGACATGCACCTATCTTTATACAAATATTATTCATACGAAATTAAGGTTGGGTTCAACGTTTGGGTTTTTCTTTTCACCTGACTCATAACTTTAACGGCTTCCAAATCTCTCTTTTACCTGTAATTCCTCTTTTCAAACAAAAAAAGTGAAAATGCCAGTAATTCCACTTACTAAATGTAGGTACCTACTGCATTCCAACAACGTCCCAAATTCACAATGTTTCTCTTTTGAAAATAAAACTATTTAGGGATTTATACTATGTAATATTTTATATATTTAACACTCATTTAAATTATTAATAATATTTATTTGTTTCAGGTAAGTACAAAAATGTCTCAAGAAGTGAGTTGATAGCTGTTCTCTTTAATTTCTTGCGAGCTCGTTTTGGTGCTGGTGGTGAGGGCCTTGTTAACCTTATATGACATATTCATATTCGTTATTTGAATGCACAGTGCATTTTCTTAATTTTCTTCCGCAACAACCGAAAAGGCTCTGTATTAAATTCTATACTTATAAATAAAGTACCCATCGATTCATTGGACTATATTACAAATTTAATTTATTTATATATACATACTAGCTGACCCTACAAACGTACCAAATTTTTTTTTTTTTTTTGGAATGTAAAAAGTAGTTTACAACCATATTTTCAGACCTACCGAATATACACAAAAAAATTCATAAAAATCGGTCAAGCCGTTTCGGAGGAGTTTTGTTACAAACACTGTGACACGAGAATTTTGTATATAAGATTTAAATTAATAAAAATTAATATAAATTATAATTTATATAAATTATATTTAGGTATATAAATTAATTTCTAGTTTCTTTTTAATACTGTAAAATTTAAAGTTAAAAATAGGTAGATAAATGTAAAAAGAAAGACGTTAATAAACTTTCAAATATATTTCGTAAAAATATGAAATAGTTCACTGTAATGATTTTATTACAAAATTTATAACTTTTAAATAGCAATAAAGTTATTCAATGTAAAATTATGTGTAATTACGAGAAAATTATTCAAAAAGTGCCCAAACGAACGAAAGTTAGACCAGATTTATCTGTGGTTCTTGAATAAAATTTAATTTCACGAATTCTTATCTTTTATAATTAAGTAATCTCTTTGAAATATCTTCGAAACATATCTTTTTTGTAATTTGTTCAACAGTAATTAAGAATAAAAATTCAAAATTTTATATTGTGCGTATGCCGGAAGTTTGATATTAATCCGTAGTTAAATATTTGTACAAAAATAAACAAATTATTATATAACGAATCATTCCATATCTTATTAAACAGGTAGATTGGGTGCTAATATCACTTTATTAATTTTATTATCTTGTCAGCCTTCGATTCGTTTACAATAGTCCGGGAGGCACCAATCCTGAAAGCCCCGTGATTACGGATACTAAAATTTTTAATAAAAATAAAAGTTAAATAACTGAGGACAGTATAATCCTCAGCCACACAATAAAATCTGGTATGCGCGATACTTTCGGCAGTTTGCAAGCACGCATACCAAGATAATTATGAATGTAACATTGAAACGCGTGAAAAGAAAAAAAAAAGGTTTCCGTGATAATGGATAAATTTTATCACACCATTCAAATAGGTATGCGTGACCTTTCCGGCTAAAAATCATTGGTCGGCCGGATTTTTTCTTGATGAACATTATTTCGCACAAAATTCTATATAAGATTGATCAAAATCCGTGATGACGGAAAAAAATTATGGAAATTTAATAATATATAATTTATTTAAAATATTTCCGGCCAACCAAATCCACGCCGACCAAGCAAATCTTGTTCGTCTAAGTGTTAACTTTTATTTTTTATTAAAAATTTTAGTATCCGTAATAACGGGGCTTTCAGGATTGGTGCCTCCTCACCTACAAATACATAATAATTTAATCAGCTTAACAGTAAAATATATGTAGGTAAGTATCTGATTTTATATATTAAATGTCCACAAGGAATTCTCTTCAGTTCTCTCCAGAGGTAAGTGACATTTGATACGAATATGGATTTTCTTTATTTTAGGTTGGCAGACAGGCTGACGTGCCACTTGATGGCAGGTGGCTACCGTCGCCTATAACACAAGCAACGTAAGGATCACGTATTGGGAAAGGATATGAAAATGGGCTCTAGCACCCCTTGCTCACCGAATCACAGCACACATGCTATTGAATCACGGTGGTCTTCTGTAAGAGGGCGGTTACTGCCGCCAGACGGTCTGCTCTATTGTCAAAATAATAAACTATTAACTTTTCATGTTTTTGAGACAAATAATTTTACTTATAACAACTCTCAAGTCTCAAATTTAAGTAACCCTTCATCTAAAATATTCAGAAAAACTTTTTTGTCAATATCTCAAAATGTAACAAAATGTACTTATATATATAAAAATTCCATTAGGGAGAGTTTCACACTTGTTGCCCAAAATCAGTCTCCTGGTAAGAATTCGATAAAGAGGCTATCTGATTGAAAATCGATTTATTTATCGGTACGCAATCCTATTTGGAGCTCTCGATCACTGGCTCGCACGAAGATGATTGAGTAACCCGTAAGCATCTGGCTAATGTCTGCTAGTTTCTCAGCCTTGGTATATATTCTCAGCTTTGTTATTATGTATTTAGTAGACGTTAGAGAATATTTACTTTAAAATACATCTGTGAATCTGTGCAAAATATAACTTAAATCTATCCATCAACGCATTTAGTAGCGCCCCTTTGTTTATTATTTTTTTAGTTTCAGCATGTTTCAGCTATGTATTTATTTTTGTTTTTCAAAAAATATATATTCTCGATACAGACTTTTTGTTTATTATGTCGTTTCATCTTTAACTTTATTTAACGAAACTTGCCAAGTGTTTCGTTTGTTGTTGTAATTGTTATATAATACATTCACACGTATAAAGATTTGTAAGGATGTTTAGTTCAACAATTATCTGGCATTTAATAACACAACTACGACAAATATTGTATGTATTGTACGTGTACCTATACATAAAACTTTTTCATCCTATTTGAATTTAATGGCACATAGATTTTGAAGTTATTTCGTAATATGTTACGAAATAATAGTTATTTCGTCGCTTGTATGTACCAATTCTCAATTTGCAATCATTTTGCTTTCTCACAGTTAATTTGTTTCAAGATAAACAATAAAAAACCATTAAAAATTATTGCTTATTTTAATGGAAATCAATATCAAATATGGACTTCAAATGCTTCAAATCGACGTGATTTGCAATAACTTCATAAAAGTGCAATATCTTAAGTGTTTTCTTAAAGTATGTGCAGAGTCTATTGTAAGAATCACGATTCAAAGGAATATAAAAATTATTTAAGGATAACACTATTTTCTTTATTATTATAAAAATGGATTCGTCATTTTTAATTGTTATTTATATTATATTTAGTATAAATTAAACAAATATTTAAGTATTATCATCACCTGCGACAGTGTCAACTAAGCCTTTCGTATATTAATTAAAAAAATTTAGTCTTCAAATTATGTACCTTTTTTAAAGCTCGTCAGTCTTAAAAAAATCTGAACGATTGTACTTCATTATCTACATCTTTTAATACCCGCGTATTTAACTAGTTTCTGTTTAATTAGACAAATTATTTACATAATCTGTACAGCATAGTTTTCATTTATTCTTAAACATTAGTTTATTGATTTATAAACTACTAGCTGTTGCACGCGACTTTGTCCGCTTAACTTTATAAAATATAGCATATAGCCTATGTTACTCGCTGATAATGAAGTTGAAAGAATTTTTAAAATCGGTCCAGTAGTTTTTAAATTCAATTTTTTCCCTTTATAATATTAGTATTTTTATCAACAATAATTTATATTAAAAGTACAAATGTGAGACTTGTTCTTTATTATAATTAAGTGTAGCATAAATATTATTTAATATAATGGGTAACATAGAGCTGTATAACTTTCCTGTTTATGAACTCTTTAGGAAACTGATATGCACAACTACGCAAATAGTTTCCATATTTTTAAATTATTAATTATACTCTTTGTATTTATAACAATAAATTTCCTTTTGACTATTCAAATTATTTTATGAAATTATTTCATAAAATATTTCGCTTTCATACTATTCTTCTAACAAAATAGTTTAATTTAAATAAATAAAACATCGTTCATTCTGTAAAACTCTATTTTAACATCACAATAATCCTGCATATATTATACAGTTGTGTGGTTATGCAGTTTAAACAAGCTATACTTACTTGATTAAAATTATAAACTTACGACTTTCTATTGAGCCCAAACACGCTATATCTGTTGTAAGTTGCTGACGTCTTGGGTGTCTCGCAGACTAGTTGATGCTGCAGCATTAGATCAAGGTTTCTAGTTTCTATGTCATGGAAATACTACCAATCTAACAGTATACCAAATTTCACATCAATCGAAGTTAGTGAAATCCCTTCGTCAACTAGGAAATGGGCTGATGGTCTTCGAACGCTGAACGAAGAACTATCTCGATCACGTCAGCTTTGGTCAAAATAATTGGTCGATACGTTTGGGAGCTACAGACAGATACACAGACAAACACGCCATTTTTGCGGCGGCCGTCGGGCGTTAAAAGTCTCCATTCACAACAAAAGTATTTGTAATGATTTAGCTCTATCAATATATAGGTATCTATGTAACTAAATATTATATTAATGCAGAATGTTCAATCTCACTACATTTTATTATTTAATTTTTGCCTTTATCACCTTGCATTCTAAGTTCTATTTCGAACGTATCATCCTTGGTTGTTTGTTTCGTTTCTGAATTCTGTTTACTAATATCTTTAGCAATGGGTCCTGCATTGTGTGTGTCATTTGTGAATTGATCATCTTTAATTAAATTGAGTATTTCTATACCGGAATTCTTAATCGCATCAGTTTTATCGTTATCCACATTTTTCTTAATGTCTTTTTGTATCGCGACATCCTCAGTATTATTAGTTTCTATGAAATAAGGATAAGGCACGGGAATAACTAATGGCGGTGTTTCTATTTTCCGATTGACATTTGATGCAATCTCGTCTAAAACTCTCAATATTTGAGAGAAGTCTTTGTAGTATTTATTTTTCCAATAATTCTTGTGTCCTCTTCGCTTATTGTGATGACAGCCACGTCCAATATTGTCACTTTGATTTTCGAGAATTTCATCTTTATCGGTTTCGTGGCTAATCGCATGGGAAATTTCTCTGCTTTGTCGTGAAATCGAATGAGCATTCACTTCTAGTAAATATATTAAGAGTAAAAGCAATACGAAGTTTTTCATCTGGAAATCAATAAATTGGGTTGTTGTTACTTGGGTGTATCGTCTAATTTTTTTTAAATCTAAATAGTCCAACTGTCAAAAATTTGATTTATTTAATACTTGCTGTGCCCGCGATGTCGTACGCGTAGTTCATTTTTTCATAATAAAAAGTAATCTATATACAGGGTGGAAAAACAATTTATCAGTTAAATAATTTAAGTATAACAAATTGATAATAAAATAAAAGTAATGTTAGATTTTATGTTCATTTTGATTTTTAAGACCAAATGTTTGTTAGAGAAATTTTATCCTGAATAATAATCCAAGCGATTAGTATAATAAAATAGCGAGTGTTTGTTTTTTTTAAATTTTAGTTGGTTCGAGTCCCGGGCGAGCCAAGCGAGTTTTAGAAAATCTTTGAATGCAGTTTTGTTTCCTTGTTGTTTCCTTTATGTAAAATGAGGCAACTTAAGGATTTAAGGTAGTTTCCCTCCAGGGCCTGACTTATTTTTCCACCCTGTATTCTTCCAGGTAGTAAACTATCTGTGTGCAAAATTTCATCCAAATCCATTCAGCCGTTTTTGCGTGTTTGAGTGTCAAACATACAAATTTAAATATTAATAAATTTTTAAATTTTTAATAAAAATATAAATATATTTTTAGAATTCGCAAACTGTTTACTACTAACCTTGAATGTTTCTTATCTGTGCTCCTTAAACAACTTTGTTGACTGTAATATGCAACAAACACGTATGGTTACAGTAATACTTTACACTAAGTATTTCACAGTTTTGACGTTCTGATTTAACGTTTCATCGGTGACTGAACAAACAATCCAACTGCGTCAAACTATTTATATTTTTATCACTTTGTTCCTCCTCGTGAAGTACGTCAAATGTGTATTTACAATCCCACATCTCGTATAAGCAAATATTATTTTGAACACTAATAATTATATCAAAAAATTACGTTGATAAATTTTTATCGAAAATTTTATATGTTACTAATATTGTCAAAAATTGCAACTATCAATGTAGTACTAAAAAAACACATGTACAAGAAACTTTTTAATTCTATTTTTTAAGGATTCATTCATTATTAACGCCCGACGCAAAAACAGGTTGTTATAAATTTGATCTGTCTATGGAATCGTAGCCCTCAAATGGATTGACCGATTTTGATCAGTTTTTTTTTTATCGAGATGGTTCATAGATATAGTTTATGTTCAGGCGTTTGACGAAGGTTCGATTGTTGTGAAATTTGGTGTATTATCTGTTACTTCGATGGTATTTAGGTACATGACATGGTAACCTTGATTTGATGCTGCAGCATTAAGTATTTGCGGGACACCCAACTCCTCACCAACTTCAGCAGATATAGCGTTTTTAGTTTATAATTTTAATAACAGCTTGTTTACATAGATATCAATGTCTTCTACAATCTTCGCAGCCACACCAATAAATATTTTAAGTCGTCTTTACATAGAATAAGTTTGGACTTCCACTAGCAAACATAATTCTCTCCCTTTGACGTATATTAGTGTAAAAATTTTACCTTTTTTATTACTTGTTAAAGATTAACTGCAGAAAATAATTGCTCGTCTTAATTCGATATGACTCGACTGATTTCACTTGACCTTTGATTTTATCAACTTGACATTTATTAATTAATCTACCTATGCCTACCTCTTTTTATTTATTGTAATTTAAATGTAATTATTGTAGTTGATTGTATTATTGTGATGGTATAATATTTGAAGATATTCATTATTAATAGCGCGTCTCTTCCCTTCCAGCTATTGTATAATATATTTTTTGTATTATGCTTAATGAAAGAAGCTTATGCGCTTGGATTAAGATATAATTTTTCAGTACTAAAAATATGTTAGTCATATTTTATGAGTTCATTAGTCTAATGCAACTTCACATTAACTTAATAATATATAATTTGCAGTAATTTCAAAGTACTTAGTGTTAATATTTAGCATGCTTTCATTTTATTTACAGTAAAGAAGTTATGTTTGTAAGTCGTAAGTTTGGATGTAGGAGCGAATCACTGTAACTACTCATCCGATTTCAAAATATTATTTACTAATGAAAAAAGGAAAAATGACACAGCGAGTTGCTTTATCGGCATGCGCTCACAAAACGGTTGACATATGTGAAAACAATATAATATGATAAAACATCGATGTCAAAGAACAATAACAAAAATTCTGTTGAATATTAATTTTTTAATGAAACCTCAATAATTGATTTTATGTCCCAAATAATTAGCAAAACCCACAAAGAAAGCAAGACAAAAGACAGTTATGTTGAAAATATTAGCACAAAACATGAATCGTTATCAAAATAAATTATGTTATCATCACAAGCGTTAAATCGGCATAAATTGAGCCACTTACGGTAAGTTGTTAAGTGCTATAGTTGAAGAGATGTCATTAAATCAGTGACGCGTGCTAGCGCCTCAATATACCTACTCGTACCTTGCGCACGGTACAAAATGGTCCACCCACGGCACGACCCAAGAAAGTAGTGGCATCATTAACAGACTAAAAACAAGCTATCTAAACGAACGACCTACAGGTTGTCCTTGTTTGTCAATAAATTCATATTGTATATTATCTTAGTTTAAGAAGGGATGTAGCTTCTCTTTGTGAGTTCTACCGGTTGTAGTACAGTGGTGAGTGCTCTGATGAGCTGTTCTCATTAATGCCTACACCAGCGAGCTACATTATTTCGATGGCCTACACCAAGTTTTTACCACCGTACTGCGAACTATAGATGCGAAGTTCATCCACATTATTCGGACAATTCGGACGCGGACGCGTGAACTTTGGAACAATCGTCGTTATGAGGTGTTTCCACCTAGCTACAAATTGAGCTTCTTCAAGCGAGCTGTAATCAAATTTTTAGTGTAGGCAGCGAACGAGCACCAAAGTATTGCTTGTGTCATTAGGCGACGGTACCTTAAGGACCATCAACTGGACCGTCAGTCTGTCTGCCACCCTTTATAATATAACAAAAAAAAATCCATATCTGATTATAAAGTGGTGAAAGTATAAAATAATATAAAAGTAAAACTTATAGTCACATAAAAATAAAACTATAAAAACTTTTTTTTATTCATTATAATTTTGTTTATAGTACAAATAAATTTCTTTTACAACTAGTAATACTATTCGGGTACAGATAACTTATTCTACTAAGATTAGCTGCCACAGTATTTCAAGTTAAGTAACATGAGTTAAGAAAGCTAAGCAACCGCTATAAAAATAAAGCTTTAGACTTAATATGACTAAAATCAGATTTGGTTAAAGGCATTTATTAAAAAATAAATATTTTAAGATTGATAAATGCCTCGACCTTTACATTAAATGGTAATCCATTTATTTCACCCAATAAATTATATCATACTGCACAAACGAATACAATATTCCTTATAAATAACAGTATTAGGAACTTGTAAAACTAAATAGAAAACGTAGTAAAGCTAGACGACTGGATAACAAGAAGAACAGAATATCTAAATACTAATAAATAAACAATAATAAGACTGCCTGTAAAGCTTTGTAAAGAACAAACACATAAATCATTGTTAATCCTTAATATTCAACAAGACCTCTAGGCTCCAGGCCAGATTCACTGTAAACTCGGAATAAATTTCTTTATAATGCTGCGTATGATAAGCAGGAACTACAAAGAAAAACTAGCTAGCCTCATTGAACACTTATTATAATTACATACCACAGCTAACTATAAGTACTGTAGGTACTTTTTCAAATTAAAATTCACGTAAACAAATAATCAATATTCAAAGAGTAACAATATGTCTTTCATATAGAAATACATTATTATTATTTTTGGATATTCTAAGATTAGAACACTGATTCTAATTTACTGGTCTTTAGGTCCATAATTTTGTCTGAAATATTTAAGAACTCTTTGTATGGTTTCATATGAGCATGCATCTCCCTTCGCATACACAGCCCCACACCCAAATTCTGTGAAGCAACGTCTTCTGTCTGGTTGGCTTAGTGATCTTCTACAGCAGTTTATAATAACAGCGTCACAATATTCCGTAGGATCCTGAAATTGGAGAAAAATGTTGTTATTCATTATGTAGCGAGAAAGATTATATATTAACCTTTTTTTGTTGTAATAAACAGTAGGTAATGCATTATGCTTATTAACCGTTCCTTGTAACAATTTTAATATAATCTATAGGAGCAGATGTACAAGAAAAAAGTAATAATATGATTGAGGTAATTTCTGATACACGGTTATTTGAGAACCTCCTTCTTGTGGCATAATATCTTAATAATTGATCAAAGATATTATCTATACTAATATTATAGAGAGAGAAGATTTTTATGTTTGTAATGATAAACTCAATAACTACTGGACTGATTTTGAAAATTATTTCACCTAAAGAAAGCTACATTATCAGCAAGTAACATTGGCTATATTTTATAAATTTACGCGGGCGAAGTCGCGTGCAACAGCTAGTACTAAATGTAAATCAATTGTCACCATTTTATCAGGTAAGGTTGATTTGAAGACAGAAATTTGGACCGCTAAATGTATGTAAGGAATAACAAAACTAAAATATTTACCGAATCTTTGATAGGATTTTCCGTTGTAGTTTTTGGTTCTGTGGGCTCTTTGGGAAAAAATATTTTACCGTCATCTTCACCAACACGTGAGCCAACATCTACACAATTGTCTTGAGTCGAATTTGTAATTTTAACGGTTTTCAATATCGGTACTGGTACATATATTATTTGTGGTCTTGGCAGATATTTTAAATCGTTTGAAATCTCTTCCAATTTATTCAAGATAAGAGGAAGAAGAGATTCGTCGTCGGTGTCGTGTCGTCTTTGAAACTTATCTGACATTTGGTCTAGCTTATTCATTATAAGCGGAAAGAGGTTCTCATTATTATGACTGTTGTATCTTCCGTGTGGCGATCTAAAACTGTGGCGCCGTGAACGATTTCCAGGGTGCCGTACTTGCTTATTATGTTCTACTGGTGCTTTTATAAAGTTTTCTTCGTCGTCCTGAGCTATATGTTCGCTATTTGCACGTTCTTTCATATGCCGGCCATTGATCACCACCGCGAATAGTAACACTCCAACAAGCACTTCAAATGTATTCATCTACAAAGAGTTATAAATTCATGTTAATAAACTGTCAATTTTAACATGCAAAGGAAATATTTACATAGTATAAAACAAACTCGCTTCCCGCCGTCTGTAGATCTTTTAAACTACATAACGGCTTTTGATGCAGTTTTCACTAATGAAAAGAGTTAAACGAGGAAGGTTTTTATATATGATTTTCAGAAAAAATTGCATACGTGCGATGCCGGTAGCGGGTCGCTGGTAGTACATAAAAATATTTGTCATTATCTAATTTAAGAGATGTAAAATGTAATAATAATATAATATGTTTTCTTAAGATATCTTTTACATTTACTTGTCGGATAGCGAAAAACATCCTCAAATCCAAGACAAGTGCTAAAAACAGGTTTTGACTCAGAATTTTCGCATCAGCTTTCTTGCAATTTCTCTCTACAAAAATACCTAATGTATATGAATAATGTATAAGATTTAACACTCAATGTATTTACTTATACACACGTATGGGGTTGGAACACATGAAACTTTTACCATACGGTTAAAATAGTTCAAAAGAATAACATTTATTAGATAGAAATACGCTGATCTGTACAAAGAATTTCAAGGTTTTTACCATGAAGTTATTGTAAGTAGACGCATTCATTAACATTAAAAGCGACGTTAAATAAACTTATTTCATAAGAATACTAACCGTATTTTAGTTTTATATTTAGACGATTGGTCCCTTTTTAAGTATAAATGTTCAATATCTTTCACTTCTTAAATTTGTTACTACTATAACGTTTTTATCACTAATTGTTTGTATCATTGTCACATATAATATCGTTGGATAACGTGCACGCGTGTCCAACGCAACGCTTTATAAATGACTGGTTTGAAATTCAACTGATTTCACTGTTGTAGTGACGCGGAGTTGCGGACCGTGTTCAAACAAGAGTCACAACTCGTCTGTCCGCCTCGTTTATATAAATAAAATAATATACTTATGTAAACACAACTGCTACGTAGATAAAACCAAGGGGCAGCTACACACCGTTTTCCGCATACACCCTTTTCTAATTAAATACGTCACACTAAAATAGGTCCTAAAAATACCTATTCCAACCTTTCCACATTACTGTGTTATAAATCTTCCCATATTTGTTGTTATTTTTAACTCTATCTGCCTGTCCGTCTGTTACCTTTTCACGCCTTAACTACTCAACCGATCATCATGAAATTTTGCATACAGAATTTTTGAATAATTAATCAGGGCCACAGAAAAGGACATAGTGTCCTAGGTAATGTCCTTTCTTGTATTCCTGACAGACCGCAGTTACTTTCCCATTTATAATATTAGTATAGAAATGGATGAATATTTTATCTGTAGTGGGGGTTTTACGATTAAAACAAATTAGTAAAATCACGGGTATAATTTATCCAGAAAAAAGAAGAAAGTAAGTAACCTTTTGAACCAGAAAAAAAATTACTGTTCTCGAAGAAACTCAAGATATAAATCCAACGCCTGGCAAAGGTAGCAATGAATATTGTAAGGCGTTAAATTGCTAAATATATGAATTTTGTTCGTTATATTTCTTAGGTTTTAACGCAGACGAAGTCGCGGGCACTTGTTAGAAGTGTAGTGTTTTATTTAAGATGATGAATAGTTTATTTTAATCCTACATGACTCACCTATATATAATCTGATGTAATAATATTATTTACATCATAGTTACATAATACTACTATTCCAACCATAATTGCTGATTATTTTCTAGTTATTCCGTGACATCATTGTCGTAATCGTCTATGATCTGTCTGGCGTAAAAAATACGTTACATTTTATCGACTTTTTTTTTTCATCAAAATAATTCCTCTATCCTGTGTGTTAGTCTATTACCCATAAATTTATAGTGCTTATGTTTCTTATTTAGCATTTTATTGTTAAACATAAAATATACCAATCATAATTAACTAAACTACAAAATATAGGTACTTGTACCTATATTTTCTTCTGAACCTTCTTTACATAGTATAATTTAAAGTCGCTTTCCACGTCTATCTGTATGGCCTCTAACTCCTCCTAAACCACGCAACGGATTTTGATTAAATTTTTCACCATCAGTTAGATAATTTTCAAGGATTTTTTATAAGTATAATTGTTTTTTTATCACTAGACGATCAAATTTGATTTCCTTCATAAAGTATTAACTTTCTTATCATTATTAACTCAATCACAAGAAAATATATTCATTAAAACTAAATAATTTCCTAAGAACTGAAATTATATTTGCGGTTGACATTTGTACGTCAAATTTTTGTCTCTTTGACATCTATCTTGTCTCTGAAAGTCAGTGATGTTACGAACTTAATTTCAAGAAATTAAATTAAACTTAATATTTTCGAAATTAAATATTAATATATATTAACACAACTTATTGAAAATTTAGAAAAAAAAAACATCAAAACTGTATTCTATGATTTTGTAATGTGATTTAAAAAAGAAAATCGTATTTCGAGTGTGTTTATTTTTTTTTTAAATTGTACAGTATAATTTAAAGTTTTAAAATTGTACAGTAGTTGTATAGTAAAATTTATTTTAATCTAAAAATACCCTGAATATATATTTTAATCCAAATGATGTGTTATTTTATATAACCTCAAAAACTTAAAACTAAAATCTCTTTCATTCCAGACTTTGCTTGGTAATAAATTTTAAACCAATGAGTTCAGTAATCCAAACTCTATACTTTTACATATTTTTCATTTACAAACGCGATTTTTCATTTATAGTTTTCAATAGTTCCCATCACTAGTTTTTTGATCCAACCATTCACAAAGCTAATATGGCGGATTGTTTACATTATCGACAAGTTCTAAAAAAAAGATAGTAGGTAATACGTATGTATATAAGTATATTTTTGCTTTTACTTGCTTCCAGTAGCCTAGCTTGTTACAGTTTTCCTAGAACTATGCAGTATTCGATATTTTCACTTGAAATTATTGCTGGATATATCCTGGTTGCTCCTTTTTAAAAGTATCGAGCGACTTTAAAAATCGATTAAAAGTCGCGAATGTTTGGAGATTGGAGAAGTCTTTATTGAGGAATCCTATGGAATACGTATGGAATATAAAACCAATATATGACCTCAAGGAACGGAGTCGTATCCATAAATGTAGTCAAGTATTCAAAGCGAAAACGGAAGGCGACACGGAAGTCGCACGGCGCGGCGGCGGCGGGGTTGCTCGGGTCGGGGCGAGTTAACCACACGACCAAAACCGAATATACCCGAAAAAATGAGAAGAAATGAGCAAGTTTCATATTATAGAAAAGATTAACACTTTATATTGGTAGATTAGATACTGTAAGTAAGTAATCGTTATGTTTTTTTTGTTCATTTTATTGTTAACTAAATAGAAAGTTATTTTTATCAAAATATACGTGTTATGTTGTAGGTTTTACTATTTATTTTTTAATGTTACTCGTAAATGGCTGAAAGTAACAACAATATCTATGTGTTGAATTTCGTTGTTACTTCTATTATTAACTGTGTGCCCTCTAACTACTAAAAATCGACGTGGAAGGTAATCTCCGAAACCAGTGCACCTATTTGAAATATCCTATCACTATTTGAAAGGTAGATTACTCCTTCAAATATGTAGTGAATTCTCCCAACTGTATGCGAGCGAGGCCGGATTCTTACATATACATCCATACTAATAGTATAAATATGAAAGTAACTCTGTATGTATGTTAAGGCATGAAACTATAAATTTTACATACACATTGTTAGAAATACAGAAAAAAACATACAAAAAAAGTTATACAAAAAAGTACTGTTCCCTAGGGATCATAAAAATAGAAATCAAAAGAATAAATATTGAATAATATATTACTCATATATTTTGCTCATAAAGACATATGAAGTCGCGGTTTGCCCGCTAGTATTGAATAAATGTATTAATTCTTACTTTACACTAAGAATAAACCAATGAGTCATATATGCCCTTATAGGAGTACAATTTGAAGATCCCTTGCTTTTCCGGATTTGTACTGAGGCCGCACGTAAGCTACTATCGCGCGGGCAATGCATTTTTCGTCAAGCTTAGCTTCGGCTTCCATATTATTGCTTGCGACAAGTTGAGATGGAAATTAATCGCTCTATCGGCTGAATAGTCTCTTATGCAAAAAATCTGTAGTGCATGATAGGACAATGTGCTTCAGCAACCGTAAGTGAGCTACCCATGTGCGGCCTTCCTAAAGTTCTATGAAAATTACTCACAATTAAACAGAATTAATAGTAGGCGGGCGCTACATGAGTGTTACACATTGACAAACGACAAAGTTATTTCGAACGGAACATGTAATTAGTTATGATAATGACTTATAATATTATCATTTGTAATTAATGACTAATGTTTATATTGTGGCTTCCTATTATTTATAGGTTACGCATTCCTAACTAAATTATAAATACTTTTTATAATTTACTACTAAATTATAAATCACACCCACTTGATTTAACATATTATATTAGTTTGTACACAGAACTAGTGAGATATATTTGTAAGGAATAAATTATTGAAATCAATAAATGTCCATAATTGTGTTATTTAAAACTCCCTTATAGAACTGAACTCGTATTTTATTTTATAGAGTGCAATAAGGGTTTCTCCTATCTTCACCATATCCTTTTTCCTTTTCTTATCAGAATCGTAGCGCATTAGCATCCCTCTCGAGGTTTCTTGTTTGGTAGGAGCCAGTAGCCGCATACAATCAAGTTGACCTTCATTCTGCCTGCCACCCTTTAACCTATAAAAATACAGGATAATCTCCGACTCAAGTTGCAAGACAAGACAGTAATTAGTTTCAATTTATCTAACATTTTAAAGTTATCAGAATATTTGTTGGACAAATAAAGCATAGCGTAGGTGTCTTATTGCTATGCTTATTTGCTTTGTAAAACAAAACGAAACAATTAATTTAGGCGATTTATTTTGCCAAACTATCTACTTTAGATATTTCATTATATGTATATAATATTTTGCCAATAAAAACTTGTAAGAACGCTGCAGGCCATATCAACTTCAATGTGAAATAGCCCTAAGATAATAAACGCAAATAGATATCGCGCTACGTATTTGCTGCATATTATGACTCATAGCAAAATCAACGTTTGAAATGTTTAGGTATTCCATAACAATTGTTCTCGAAATAATATTTGATTCATACGTAAGCTGGCGTCAAAATTGCTTTTCCTCGCTTCCAAATCGGTAAAACGTAAAATATATGTATTGTATAAATTATATGTTTTTATTTCTTTAAGATAAATGATTATGGTTTATTACACGACACACGACTGGAGTTTACTCCGAACGATTATTAAATTTAAATTATCACAATTCGGTCTCGCTGAAAGAACAACATTGTTCTTTTTTTAAAAATAATATTGTTTAGATGGTGCAATATCTGAATCTATAAACAGATATTGTAAAATATTCAAAAAATAGAGCGTAAATAACGCATAAACATAACGCATTCGTGTAACGATTTTAATTTTACTTCCATAATTTTTCATACCACGGAAATTTATGGGAATATATATGCAAATCGATTCTTAAGGAGTAAACTCCAAAAATATTTAATGTTTCATTACATTTCCCTATGAGGTCATAGAGAATAAGCGCCAGTCACGTAGCAATTACCAACGAGTACAATGTAATTATTTCCTTCAAAATTCGCATAAACCTGATAACATTTTGTTAAATTGTTTTATGTCCTCAAAAAACTCATCTATGTATAATATATAAAAAAAATCTTTTGTCTTGAGTGATTCATCAACACAGATGTATTTTATGATGTAAATTAAATTTTATGATGCACTAAGGATTTTGAAAATTCTACCCCTAAAGCGGTAAATAAGGGATGAATGGTTGTATGGAAAACCGTTAATTTCACATGGAACCCTCATTATGTGAGCCCTGTAAAGAAATTGCAATTTGCAATATTATTTTTTTGCTTTCAAATGGTATAGTAATTTTGAATAGGATCTCGTTAACGATAACGCTTTATGATTGTCGTCATTTTCTGTGACTTCGTTGAGTTAATAATCGGAAAATTAGGCGGAATTCACAACATACAAAATTATTATGTTAATTGTAAGTAGGTATATGAAACAAATCAAGGGCAGAAATTATGATTCGCCTGATGATGTGATGTTTACATTTTTTTAGTGAATCGTAAGGAAAAACATATTATGTATACACATGTGGCCTAAATAACAACTATGGAATTTTTTACTACGCATTCGTAGACGTACCTACGTTATCCTTTTCCTTCGTAAATTAAGGCAAGGAAAGGAATTAGTATTTATCTGATCTTACGGAGTTTCTAAATGGAGTTCTAATATTATAAAGAGAGAGAGAGAGAAAAAAATTAAATAATTATTTGTTCATTGTTAAAGAATTGGTTGCATCTATTTGATACGTATTTTTGCGACTATATCCGGAATTAAATAATAAGATATTTTCTATAAAAACTTTCTGTTAACAATTTTATTATATTTATTTAATTTACAAATATTACATGATAAATTTTTTTCTGATTCATTGAACAGAAATATAGAAAAAATGTCTAAAATTTAGCAATACGCCAAATACGGTCCTTATATCTTAGATACTAATATTAAAAGAGGTAAAGTTTATATGTTTGCTTGTTTGTATATTGGTAATCTTTGAAACTATTACAAAAATCTTGCAGCTATTGTTAAAATATAATTTCAGGAATGTTATAGGCTAAATATTCCACACAAGCTTTTAAAAAGTAAAGATCCAACGCTTGGCAAAAGTATGTCAGGTGTTGTCTTTTATTTTTCAACGCGGACGAAGTCGCAGGCACCTGCTAGTAAGTCATATAGTTGCTTATATTTAAATATAGAGTGTAGCCTACAAGAAAATATTTCATATCTACTAAGTAAGAAACTATAACAAAAGTAGATAAACAATTAACAGAATTTAACGGAGTAGCAAAATAAATTACAGAGTCGGTGTGGGCATCTGGTGTATGTTAACCGGCACTTGAAATATCCGGAGCTTCTCTTATCTAGCCAAATTTTCCATCAAAACTTTTAGTTATTTCAATTGTAAGAAACCTTAGGTAAAATATTTCATTGATTTGTGCTCTGGAAAATTTTCTATAGGTAAAAATATGTTCCTATAAAAACTGTTAATGGTGTTCTTTCTTTGTCATTATATTTCTTCTCATTTTAAAACTCATACATTTATAAACATAAAAAACATTTTCATAACAAACCATCTTTTTACTTTACTTTCTAAAACGATGTCTATAAAGCAAATACTAAATTTTCTCTATATGTCAAGCAAATTCTTTTTCTATACTTTCATAATTTAAATTCGTTTATTTTTAAAACCACCAGTATTAAAATTCAATACTTCAACAAAAACAACATACAGTCGAATTGAAAACCTCCTCCTTTTTTGAAAAATTGGTTGAAAATTTAAAAATGTTGAGTGACTCCACCAAAGCGGAGCGGATGACTCCTTGGATGAGTGTTAAGGATGCTTGCCAAACTTGACTCTGGTCTGGAGTGGAAAGTAGTGGCAGCCCGTCTGGCGGCAGTAACCACCCCCTTTCAGATATTTCCTCATATACTTATAACAGTTAGCATTAATTAAAAGCCTAATTAAACTATATTATATCTCCTCATACAAAGGAGTTGCCTATGCCCACCAATGGGACTTATTATACGATAGGTTAGTTGTTTAACAACAAAGCATTTTTAATGAAATGCATACTTACTACATGTATATGTGAGTATCTACCTCAATACACTTACTATAGTTTAAGCCGGAATGGAACTTGAAGCGGAATTTAATCGGCGCGACCTGAGATCCGAGATAACATTATTACAGCGTAGTACTTACTGGTAAGTGGTGACCTTATTAATGACATCATCGTTTTATCTTAACCAGCTAAACTTAAGGGTTAATACGAAAAACAGGATTTAAGAAACTAATAATCAGAAACTTTAAATTGTTAAATATATAATAATAAATAATTTTCAAAGAGACCACAATTTCTATTCTCACAAATTATGGAAAATAAATATCAACTTCCTTATATTCCCTATTTTAACCTATTAAAGATTTTATGTAAAAAGAATAGGTATTTTTTATATAAAAACCTATTAATACATATTAATATGTACTTTTTACTTAAGATTAAGAACAAATGATCAATAAATCTATTATAAATACGAACTATTTACTTAGATATAGTTCGTATTTAATTTATAAGACGGCGTTCGAATAAGTATTTGAAATAGCAGCAGCTAATGTATTCTTCTCAATAGTGATCTTTAGTTCAATCAAGTTAAACTATAATAAATTTGAATATAGTCACGGATACATGTCGTCACAGCGTACAATCGAAGGTCACTTCATAAACAAACATTTATAAAAACACATTAAATAATACGAATACACTATATTATTGTAAAAATGATTATTTTCATGACTCATGCCATGCACATGCAAATGTGCAATACAATTAGAAACACGATAACAGTTAATATCAAAATATAAGTTATTATTTTAGAAATATCGTATATAGGGTAAATTGCTTGAAGGATTTTTATTGCATCTAACAATCTAAAATTTATTTAAATACATAATGCTCAGGTTCAGTGAGGCAATCGACAAATGAATTAACGACATATATTTTCAATTCAATGTAAAGAAATTTTTATGAAGGTACACAGGGTTTGGGAGTAATTAATTGGGCAGCAATAGTCACCCATTTACAGAAGATCACACTTAGATTATAGCATGTGTGCTGTTAATGTTAATGTTAAAAAATAGAAAACAAGAAACAACAATACAAGGATCGATATACCTACATCTTCTGTAATATGCGAATAAAGTAAATGCCATAAATAATTGGTCCATTGGCTTGCATAATGACATTCGAACTAATCGATAGCTACTCAGATAAATCTTACATTAGGTGTTTTTATGATAAAAACACATTGTTTATTTAATGCAATAATACTTTTAATAAAAAAGACAAACAAGGTGAGAATGTGTCGTTTAAAATTGACAGTATATAAAACCGAAACCAAGTTTCAATTTCAATGGCGAGTGTTACTTATATTCCAGTTGGAAATTCAACAGAAATATCGGAATAAACATATGTTTTGTTCCAGGGCATAACTATATGACTGTAAAGTTTAATTAAAATCCATTTAGTTTGTTTTATGTAAAAGAGTTATACCTACTAACCATCCTTACAAACTTTGAAATAGAACTTATTGCTTATTATTATGCAAAGATAAGACTTTCCGTGACAATCGATAGATAATATATCGATTTAACAACTGAATCATACTTCCATGAAATTTAAATTTTTCATGACGACGCGAAATGAATGACGTTGTTCTCTTCAAATAACTACAACTTGGTCATCACGGTACGTCATTGTGAAGTTTTTGATGACCTCATAGATTTTTTTTCGCTCGTATCCCTAATGTTGATCGTTTCGCTGAGTACATATTTTATTTTCCGATAGTGCAAGTAAACATCTTGCTACTTAGACTGTGCGTTAAGTGGCAATCAATCAATATTGTTGACGTAATTGGTATATTAATCAAGTGTCCGTCACGTATAATACCTGTTTAGGAAGAGAGGTGGTTCTCTACAATGCCATTGACATATTAAGTATATATTGATTTAGTTCTTAATCTTTACATTTTTCTTTACTTACTTCTCATTCTACGCTTTCAATATTTACCTAACTTCCGACGTCCGACGCAAAGATGGGGTGTTATAAGTTTGACACGTGTGTGTCTGTCTATAGTAACGTAGTTCCCAAAATCCCCTCTTGGGCTTCCCTACTATTAGCTATAGTTTATGAAGATCTGTTCATGCGTTTAAAGATCAGCCCATTTCCCAGTTGACAAAGGGATAAATAAGTATTCATTAAAAAAATACAGCGAAATTCACGTGTAAGTAAATACCTATATGCAATTATTATATGAGAAACGCGTGGACGAAGTCAGTGAAGCTTTTAATTAAAGTTCACTGATGCAATGAATTCAGTGGACGTAATAGTTCTACCCGGTTTACCACTTCGATTGGTTGCTTTCAATTTCACTATTAAACAGAGCTTACCTCTCCTATCACTCATCAGATTTTGTTGACAATACTATAAATCTAATATTATTTTAAACCCGCTGAGGCGCTGTCTATATTATAATATATACAAAAAATTATGTTGGTTTGTGTATGCTTCAAATACTCGAAATACTCGAAAAAATCTATTTGTGTTCCACACAAAATGGACACATTCGCTTATGAAGAATTTTATTATACATATTTTGTTTTGTTTGTTACCTAAATAAAACTAAAATATTTAGATAAATAAATCTTTAAGCAGTATATTAATTATATTAATGTTTGATGTTATGTTACTTTCATGACCCGCTAATTTGTTAGCCAAGTTAATGGCTACATTAACTAAATTAGCTTGCCCGAGCTCATACGTTCCTAAGTGAAACATTAAAATGTTTTAATCGGATTACTTCACATTGATTACTACGAAATGACGTATATTGTGGTATTCTTATATATTTTCTTTACAACTATTTATTGTATAAGAAATTCTTTTTAAAAGATATTATTTTATCTAAGATCTTGTTTTTTTGTTTTTTGAGAGATTGTGTTTTTATTTAGTAAGTATATGAGAACGGTTATTTACTATGTGTTTTATGCAAATAAAACTTTGTCTAATCAATTCTTAAAAACTCCATTAGAATTGTTAGTTTTATAAAACGAATACCTTTTTTTGTATGTGGGGGTCGACCAGCATACTCCGCGTGCGCACATAGCAGACGGAACTGGCCCCTACCCACTAAAACTCCCTGGTATCTCCTTGCCCATAAGTGGGGAGTGGACGGGCTCTGCCGAGGCAACTGCTCCGACCCACCCCCCTCGGGCGGCCTAGCCATTGCTGGCTAGCTGAGGGGACCCGTGCAGGCACACACAGCTAGCAGCTGTGTGCGCAGGACCCCGATGACATTTGAAGACAGGCTGGTGCTCGCCTTCTCCTGCCCGGCCGTCTGCAAGATGTTAATGGGCTCCCCCACCTCCAGTGTGGGGGGAACAAGTCCTGCCCAACCACCAAAATGAGCAGGGGCCAGGGGCCACCCTAAGGGCCTCCCTGTTCCCCTGAACTCCACAAAAACTATGGCGGTAGCCGGCCGCCAGGGGAACCTCAACTATGTGCTCCGCCACGAGCTCCGCAAGCGGAGCCCGCTCGGAGCACACCGGTGTGGGCCTTCTTGGTCCCCTCGCCAAAAACTGGCGAGGGTAAGCCCCCCCACCACGACAAGGACATGGCCCACCTAAGGGGGCTTATAAAACGAATACCTAAGGTATTTAATTCAATGATATGATAATTTATAGGATAAAATAAACACTTAGTACTGCAGATTATTTTATTGCTGGTTTTTATCTAAAGTGATAATAGATGACACTGAATAAAAAATATACGAATATCTTATTCATTAACTCGATCATCAAGTAAATATGGGTCCAATTGTTGAAATAAACAACATCAATTTCATTACAATATACACACGCAAGATTAGCAAAACCGCAGTACACAGAAAACGTATAAAGCTTTCATCGCATTAGTGGTTCGTTAGTAATAAAAGTATAAAAGTTCACCTCTACTAAAATAGTTAAGTCGCTGGAAAAACTCATCATTTTTAGTATTTCCTTATAAAAGTTGATACTGATTACAAGTATACATATAAGTGACAACATATGTTTTATTATGTACGTCAAACAAATGTTAAAAAAATAAAAACTTATTTATATATTGTATGTAATTTTTGCGTCTTCTATTGCAATGAAATTATAGGATGCAAATTGCTATAAACCCCGAAAATTGCTTACGAACACTGTCACTAACATCCATGTGACGTCATCAAAATGGCCTCCAGAGGCCACATTTTTGAAATAGCAATTTACAGGGCTTATAATCTATCTGATGAAAATTTTCTATTTTAATCCATAGTATTTTGTTATTTTTATTCATTTAACTTTATTTTGTTTATTTCTTTTATGGATTTATTAATATTTTTTTATTGAACTAACTAACGAACATGCATCTCTGGGTCTTCATTATGTGAAGTGGGTTAGCGTGGCGACCTCCTTATACTGAGGAGTGGCCTGCCCCACATTTATACAGGGTTGATCTGTCGTTATCACAAAAACACAACTTTCCACAGAATGTGAAAGCAAAACAGTTGTTAAAGTGATTGGCCGCCATTCACGGGCACTCCATTTGGCTGCGCTCCACTCCATCCACTCCAAATCTCATGGTGAATGTAAAAAAACACGTCAATTGTGTGGCATCGCTCCGCGTGTTGGATTTCCAAACATTTCTAAATCCAATGCGGCGCGGCTCCAATGGCCGCAGTCCAAGTCACCGTGAATGCGGAACTCGCGCCATAGTAACTCTTATTTTATCTGTGCTCGCGCGCCACGTGACGCCGTTCCACGCCGCACTACTCGTGTTTAAACCGAAATCCATGTTGAGCTCATTTCGTCGTCGTCCACCGATGTCGTGATAGAGTGAATGGTGTGACGTGCAGTCTCATCACCCACAGAACATTAATGTTCATTAATGCACTTCACGGTCATTTGGGGTTAATTAAAAATTCGCCGTGTATCATAGTATTTACCATATGAAACCTGTATAGATATACGTTTTGTTTTCGCCTTAATTAATTTCTTTTCTAGTGATGTACACTGCGTTTCGCAGTCATCGGGCAGCCTGTCTGGCGGCAGTAACCACCCCCTTATAGAAGATCACGTGTGCTGTTGTGTTTCGGTGTGTGAGTAAGGAATGCCATAGCCCTTATTCCCTATCCTTACCCTACTGTAGTCTGCATTCCTACTGTACTGTAATCCTAACAGCAAATATATGGTGGAATTTATTTAATAGTTTAAATTTATAATGAAATCTGGGTTGTATGGTGAAATTCAAATACATATATCTAACACAGAAATATGATTTTTTGCGAAAGCTTTCTTCCTTTTGACCTTACCAGTTTTTTATGGTAACAAGGCTTTTCCTTTAAGAAGGATTTTATCTCAGCAACGAACGCTAAGGACAATTTCCTTATGCTAATCTAATTCTTTAGCTGTCTCATTAACTCTACTGATATTATCTTCATATTGGACTATATTTTTAAATGACTCTTACAATGATAAAATAAATGGGAATTTCCGTCAGATAAAGTTTGCCTTGTTCCTTATGAAAGGAAAGATATCGGCATTCGTTGCTTTTTTTGATGCGTCTTTCAAGTTTCAACTACTGGTTTCAATGGAGGTGTAGTTTCCGGCTCAGACGCTTAATTACGAGTTTCTATAGAATTGTACCTACAGACGTTTACTGCTTCTCTCTTTTGACAGGTGTCAGTATTACCTTAATGGCAAGTTATGTATGTCAGTGAGTGTCAATAAATTATTAAAATAGTCAAAAAAATTATTTTGCACGATATTTACTCAACCGACAGGGTAAAAAGGTAATTCTGACTGTAATAATATAGAGCGTATCTTTTTCATACAAAAGAGCGATAAAAATGAGCGATTGGCGTTTTACTATATTTATGCCAGATTACTACATTTATGCCATTTATTTAAATTTAAAACGATTAATTAAAAACGTCCACGCCAGAAGTCATAATTTCAGCATTGGTTCATTAACCCCCTGCGCCCGGCGCAAAGGCGGGATGTTATAAGGTTTACGTGTTTACCTGTATATATATCTGTGAAATCGAAGCTCCCAAACGGATGGATCGATTTTGATCCAGTTTTTATTTTGTTTGAAAGCTGATGTTTTTCGCGGCCTGCAGCTTTATTTTGTCATCATGATTCGCAAAATAGGTTAGTTAGGGAAATATGTATTCTCTCTTGGTCGTAATCAATTTTTTCAATCAAGTTTATCTATTAAGTAATTTATTAACTTCTCAATATCTAACTTCTAAGTTTTTAAAGTAAAACATAGTAAAACATCCTGTTAGGGCCGGCGCATATTGGAGGATGTTACGGTAAAGTGTATTTAAATTTTTTAATAGTGTTTTGTACCTTAAACGTTTTTAATCCGTTAGAAATTTGATTGTTGCTGTGACATAATACAATGAATTTTGAATAATACATAATTATAAGCACTTAAGGTACTTTGCCGTGCCGTCCTCCAATTTGCGTCGGCCCACTTTCCAACTTCCAGTTTTAATAGAGACCTGTATCAGAACCGTGACCACATTCCTCGCTAAGTTCGGTTTATGCAGACTAAAATGCAGTTATTGAATCGAAGATTACTGCATGGCATCAGCTGCATATTTGTACTCAATGCATTTGAATGTTTGGCATTGACTATGGACGGTCACAATTCATTTAACACACGCTTTGATCATCGCGACAATGCCGACATCATTTAGGTCAATGTAACAATCATAATTGTATTCACACCTTCATCAATAACAGCAGGCAGCAGGTAAATGTGGTTTGTTTAATTAAATTTTATAGTTTATTTAAGTTGTGTTGTTTAAGTTGTATTTAATTTAATTTAATTTAAATTTAATTTGTGCGTTGTGTGCGTGTGCGTGTGTGTGTGTTGTGTGTGTGCGTGTGCGTGTGCGTGTGTGTGTGTTGTGTGTGTGCGTGTGCGTGTGCGTCTATAGTACAATATTTTATAATATATGCCATCTATATCATGATTTGAATGTGTGTGAATATAGTAGTTATAGTTTTGGAATTTAATATAAGTGCTCCACTATGAGTCTCAAAGGTCGATAATGATATTAAGTTTTGTGTATAACTGTTAGTGTAATTCACATTAGACCATAACCAAATGTAAAAATTGTATTATTGTGTTGTAATGTTGTGTTTTCTGTTGGTGAACCTTAATAAATAAATAAATAAATAAAGTTATTTTATTACGGAGAACATTTATCAGAATATGATAATTACTTAACTGTAATTTATAATAGCTTTTAACTAAATTAAATCACTCGTTTATCGGGCTTTCCATTAATGAAAACCTTATTAAAATCCGTTACGGTTGTTATAGAAGAAGTTATTAGTGGAGAAACAGACAGAGGCGGAGAGATAGATACACGAAGATATAAAAGAATATTAATTTCGTTAATCGTTGGCGAAATTAATTATTAACCGGCGTAGATACATACTTATTTTAAAATGTAGCAAAACTTTACATGGACGAATTAAGAATACTAAAAAAATATAGGTACATCTATCATCACATTTATAATATAGGTCTTATTAGTAGGATTATAAAGTAGTAGGATTAACTTTTTATAAATTTGTGTTAACTTATAAACAATTTAAAAATTAATAAGAAAAATTCTATGCAATTGACTATTTTTAGTATACGTTCTTAATGCATGAAGATGAGTAATTGATCGTTCAATGGTCCATTTCCAGCAGGTCAAGATGAGACTGAATCACTTAGGGAAATCCAAAAGATATAGGTCGAATCGATATGACTTTGTAACCGCATGCGTTAGGACATTTTTTAAATTGATTTATTAGGGTTAATAAATTTCTGACCTTTTTTTTTTCTCGAGGAGAAATCCTTTTATTGAACCATGGCGGTAGCCGGCCGCCAGAGGAACCTCAACTATGTGCTCCGCCACGAGCTCCGCAAGCGGAGCCCAAAAAACTAGAGTTCACTATGCTCGTCTTGTTTCAGGGATCAGAAAGTATCAAATCAACCAACACTTTCATTCCATTATGATCACAACTACTAACAACGACCTAGATTTAGTAGTTTGTTTATTGTAGGTATTTTAATAATCTGTTAAGGAATCATGGTTTTAAAAAATGACATATATCATATAATTTTCCTTAACCAACTTCCGGGTGTAAATAGTAAACCTATGTGCAGGTTGTGGTTCAGTGAAAAATAATGAAGACCAAGTCTGTGAAAATAATGAAATTGTTCGAATTACTGGCCTTGATAGAAGATATTCGAGACGAACGAACAATGTGTGGAAGTTTAAACCAATATATCCAAAATGTTGCAAAATATTTTTTCCCCTCGAACTGTTAAACTATTTCTTAACTCTTCTAAGCGAAGTAGATGAACATAGAAGATTCCGTGAGAACAACTTCTCCAAGTACGTAGTTTTGAAGTTGTGAGCAATTTGTTTAAATTGTTTCACCCTAAGGAAGTTGGCAGTTTGGTTGAGTTGGGACGCTCCACTCCAGACCATTTCGCGGATAAAATTTTAATATTTTATAGACATATATTTTTATTAGTTATTTTATGATACCTACGTGAAGTAATTTCGAAGTAATTTACTTAGTTGCAACACAACATATCAACACTATGTATCTGTCTGTCTGTTTGTATATACGATAACTCCTTCTAAGCTACGCAACGGATTTTGATGCGGTTTTCATGATCAGTTAGGTAATTTTTCACGAAAGGTTTATGCATGTTATAAAACCAAATTCAGTTTTTATGTAAGTACAAAAAAAAAACAATATTTTGCAACTATCCACGTCTGTCTGTTTTTCAGACCACAACGGATTTTAATTCGTTACTTTTTACACTTTTTTTCTTTCTTTTAGTATTGCGAAAGCATACTGCTGCAGTTTTACTTAACTTGATAGTAGTGTCTATCGAGCCTACTATGGTCTCTCATAATAATAAAACGCTCCGAATATGAAAAAAATAATTAAACGACTGTCTTTAACAAAATGATTGCATAATCAATCCTCAAACACAATAGAGTCGCAAACCCACAAGGTCTTCTGTTTAAGGCTTACGTTTGTAAATTGAAGTCATATATTAAATAAAATACATCTGTCTAGCTCAAACCGTTACGATCTGAAAGAGACGGTGATACTAAATATGGAAACAGACAAACCCAAGGAACCTTGAACTTGTATTGAGCTCGACCTTGTCTAAAACTGAAACGTGAATTACATCACAGCTTTGGTATATTATGTCGTTTTTTTTGTTCCGGCGTTGTCGTTTTTTAGCTTCAAATACCTACAAATCAAGCGTGTCAGGATATACCTACTAGTTTAGCCCAGGAAAATCTAACATGATCTAAATACTTTAGAAATAGCTAGTTTGGCCTAGGCCGTTTTGAATTAATATTCAAGTAAATTATGCTTAAAATTAAAAGGCAATAAATTAGATGAACAGTATGTATTCATAGTCTAAGAAATTTTAAAAGATAATATTGTTTAGAAGTGTCAGACAACACTATAAAATAAAATCATTTCTTATATGTGTCACTGGTATTTCAGCATTGACTAGTTTAGTTTATTTAGTTAGTTTGATTTATTTTAAATTTACGATGTTTTTTACTTTTTAGTGAGTAGTACTTTTTTTATAAATACTATTATTATTTGCATCACGAAATAAAATTCAATTTATGAAGCACACGATACAATCTTGCGCATGCCTAGTGTGTGTTTTTAATAGCTATAAAACTTGCTGTATATGTGAAATATGTGAGTATATGTATCTGTTAAAAAATATTTTTCATTTTCATTTTTATTAATTAGTTAACTCACATAATTAAATATTATAGTAGTTTCAGAAACATAGTCACATAATACAACAACATTACAAAAACACTATTTTGTGTTTGTTCAATATTTGTTTAAATTTTCTTCAATTTTTCATATATGTACATATAAAACACAGTCGATGTATGCCAGCTAGTTCACAGCATTATATATCATTATAGATAGATAAAGTATATTACTCATTTTAACTTTGACGAAAAGAAATTATTTTCATATAATATTAATAAAGTTAATTCCAACGGCGCGGCGTCGCATTCAGTTCAAAAATCTTTATAACTTTTACGTGAGGTTTTTGCTAACACTAACAGTTTTAGCATTTTGCTCGACCTCGACTAGTTCTAGACTTGTGTTAGCGCGGCTAAACTAACACAAATATTGGCGGAAAATGGTGGGATCCTAAAGAGCTTGATAAAATTGTTTTAAAATTTATCTTGTAGAAAAGCATTATCGTAATAACCTAGGACTATATAAGTGCTTAACTTAACGTGACTTCAACTTATGGAAAGTTAATTAATCATTCATTAAATAAAGGATTAGAAAACTTCATTACATTTTTTGTATTTATAAGAATCACAATAAAAATCTTAATCAATCATAGTAATTTAACTATAATTATGATAGTTATAATCTCACAGAGGAGAAGTTTTATAAAGAACATGTAATTGATTCTATACTTATATGATTTTTTTTATATAATAAAGTGTGTATTATACCACTATTATACCACTTATATTATACCACTTAGGCTACTTTTTTTGAAGAGAATGACTAAAAAGATTAAAATATATTATCGATAACACGATAACAGAAAAGCGACTGAATGTTAGTGTATTTCGCAATTTAGAGATTCGTCTAGAAATAAATAGGTTATCAATATAAACATTTATTTTATTTTTGCTACAACCTTGATATTTGCATTATATCACATGTTACAAGTCGGCACTTATAATTAATCCTAATATCTCTAAATGCATTAGCGAAATGCATTTCGTTCCTGGGATTAATGTAGGCCATCAAAATTGAAGTGTTATAAAGGTCGAATTCGTGATATTTAAATGCATTGTTAAATTAAAATAGAACATAAATAACATTATATATATACCTATATCTCATTTCATTTTTTCCTTAATGTTATTTGATTTTGAGAATACTTATTGAGTGTTATTTGAGAATAAATTTTGGATCAGATTTATTAATGACGAAGTAAGTCTCTGTGGCTGCGGTAAGCCATTATTTTAAATTTAAATTAAATAGCAATAATATTTTTTTAATGTTAAGGTCAATAGACAGGCTGACGGTTCACTTGATGGTAGGTGGCTTCCTATATCCTACCATCGCCTATAACATAAGCAACGCCATAGGTGTTGCAAGCCGCTACCGACAAGTAGAAGGATTAAGGATAAGGGAAAGGAAGGAAGGAAGGGGAAGGAGTGGAAGGGATCTAGCATACCTTACTCACTCACCGAAACATAACAGCACATATATGTATATATATAGGCACTATAAGGGGAAATTTCATACCTTTAAAACACATATTAACATAATATACATATACATTAGTAATAATACAATTATGCACACATATTAATTTTTCTATATACTTACGCGAAAGTCAGATTCCCAGTACCAAAATGATACTAAAATGATTATAAGGGCACTGTAATTTTAATGTTGCTTGCGCACGAGTGAAGATAAATCTTTAATTATATATAATGACATTGACATTAAAGGTACCTGAATAGAAATACAGTGATTGTCGTGATCATTTTTAATATCAATCCGAATGCAACATTTAAATAACTTTAAATGTTGCTTAGAACAATTTATTTGAACTTTAAAATTTGTGAACAAAATCTCACTACAAAAAGTTATAAAATAAAACTTAGGTCAAGTGATAAAAAAAAAACAGGATAAACGAATTGTATTCCTCTAGGAAGACGAACATTTCCGCACGCACGTGTATTTTATTAAAAGTAAAACTAGCAGAAATACAGGGTATTTATATTTGTAATAGTTTTACTACTATTATAAATTATACTTTGTTTTTGTTAAATAATTGCTTTTGTTAATTATCTTTAATCTTCCAATGTGACATTAACATTGCAAAATAAAGTTACTATATGACACACATTTGATATCGTAGCGAGCAGATATAAAAACTCCCTCCGTCCTGGACCAGCTGCGGGTTTTTACTATCGCAATTGTAGCATGTTATTTCCGCTTTTATTGTTAGTACATATTATAATGTTTTTGTTGCTAGCTGTGTATGTAACCTTCGTATTGTAGACCAACCAACATTCATAAAAATAAAGTACACTTGGTTGTAAGAAGTATTTTGAATGACTGTGATCATCTAAGTAGTGGAGATAAGACAGAAATATTTAGGTTATAAACTTACAGGTAAATTATTTTATGTGAAAAGGTACCTTTGAGTAACCAGCGGTTCTCTATTATGCTACTTGGCCATTATAATACCTAGACGTTTTTGGGATTTAGTCATTTTGAGATTTAGACCTCTTGCACATAACCGGTGTTTTGTATTTAATTTTTATTTTTGAATGGATTAAGTCAGTATGTAAGCAGTTTCATAAAACATGTAACATAAAGAAACCTCAAGAGCATTTAGTAGGTATGGGGTTACAAATTGAATCGGATCGGAAAACCTTTAATTTATTTTCTTTGAAATTGTAAAAAGTCATAAGTTCGTGATGAAAAAATGTTACTAAAAGCACAGTAATGTACCAAAATTTTTATCATATGCGAAAATATAAAAAATATAAAAATATATAATATATTAAATTAGTCATGAAATGTGTTTAAATTATGAAAATGGTTTGATTTTGAATTTTTTTCTCTACATTTGACATTACAGCGAAAATAATCTAATCGTGTACTGGTTAACGAACATAGCTAAAAACTAAGTACTATTGTTGGGCCTCTATAAGAATACACATTTGACAGTATGTACATTTTCACTATACACTTTCACTAATTAAAACAAAATGTGATATAATTACGTAGTTTTACTATAAACGCATACACGTTCCTCTTAAACTGTTAGTTAATAATTAAGATTGCATAATTTTTTCGTGATTTCGCAAATCTTTACTACCATGTTCAACGGTGCGTGTCTGTCAGTTATGTCAATATTACAGTTATTTAATAAATGTATATCATTCAATATTTACTAATTCCAAAATGTGTGTCGATAATGGGAGTATTATTTATTCGTAGATAATGGCACCTAATTCTGTTATACTATGCCCATCACTAGTTATGTCAATCTACTAAACGTCAACACCTGAGACGCTGTGATGACGGTGGCGCCACCACGGCGACAGTGGAAAGAGTAACAAAAATCTATACATCTCACAAACTTTCGCATTTGTAATATTATAACTGATAATAATCGAAGACAGAGGCCTCACTAAATAACATTTTTGCATTTATAAAATGTACCTAATACTTACCATAAAATTTCAAATTAACACAAAGTGAACAATGTACGTTCTGCGTTCATAAAATTCAACAGTTACAAGTGGTCGTCAGTTTGTAGCTTGAAAGGCGCAAAACAATGTCAAAGTTGTGGAATGCAACAGGTCACAAGACCTTCACACAAAGCCTCAGAATATACATAAAGGGATTCCAGCCTTTATGTCGCATCAAGAGTTTTGAAAAGCGGCAATGTTTGCTGTAATTGTCGAGTGTTTTCTGTCTGCTCTTTCTTGCAGTATTTCAATAATAAAAAAATAGGCCTAAGGCGTATTGGTGACTTAAGGGTCTTATCATACTAGCGGTTTGCGAGGGGCTTCGGGGTGGAGCGGGCGCGCAGCGAAATCGCTGCGAAAGGCAGCGAGAACGCCACTTTCATACAAACGACACGCCAGCCTGTCCGTCCATCCGTAACTAATGATTAACCGATTTATAATATTAAAGAAGTACTCATAATTATCTACTGCGTATTTAATGTTAAAAACATGCCTTATCGTAATTACGAGCCTTTCTACAGGTAACACCTGAATTCTTTATGTAGATAATCTCAAATGTGTGTCTTCATGTCTTAAGTCAATTTGTAACAGACAACAGTTTATAAAATGTAGGTCTTGACATTCGCAGGTAGGAACGAAATTTTTTTGGATAATTTTTTATTCGTTTGTTAAACAACAAAGCTCTCTGCCAGTCGATTAATTGATAATGGATCCTCCCAAATTCGTCGATGCTTTCATTTTCGTCTTCTTTGTCTTCGAAGTAACAAAATCAACAGCAGTGTTTCCTCGTCGGAATCCATTTTGTTACTCAGTGTATTTTACGTCGTAAACTCGCTGCAAACACGCGACGAAAACGTTGCGTATCCGCGACGTCCTCGCTTTGCAGCTGCGACGTGTTCTTAACGCATTCGCTGCGCGTCCTCTCCATCCCCAAGCCACTCGCAAATCGCTAGTATGAAAAGACCCTTAATTACAAAACTCGTTTTTTTCTACTAAAGCCATTAATAAAATAATAAAGTAAATAAAATAAATAAATAAATAAATAATAAGAAATATAAATAAATAATAATAAATAAATAATAGAACATTTTGCATACAACTAAATTTTAGTTCCTTATAAAAGCTTTTTTCTATTCGTATAAATATAAGCTATGACGAAGAATCTGAAACTAAATTTCATAGATTTGTTATTTACACTTTAAATAAAATGTTGCCTCACAAATCCCAAGCAGTAGGTATGTGTTTGTATGAATACGCCATTGTATTATTATAAAGGATGATTTTTTCAAGCGTTTGGTTTTTAATTTGAAAAACAAACACTATAAAATTGTAAAAAATATACAATTCACATTGGCAAGTTAAAAATCATTACTTGCCATTTATTTTTTAAAATTATTTCATGTAAATGTTGGCCACGACTACGTCTTAGGTGATTCATATGAAGTCCAATTTTGAGTTACTTTTTCAACCATATCGGTTGGTATATCACCTATAACACATGTGATGTTGCTTGAATCGATGCTGGTTTATTTGCATAAGCAAGAAATTTTACGTACCCCCACAAAAAATAGTCCAAAGCCGAAATCGCACGATCTAGGCGGCCAACTAACTGGTCCAAAACGAGAAATGAATTGCTCATTAAATGCGTTGTGCAATAGGTCCATCGTTTCATGTGCTGTATGGCAGGTGGAACTGTCTTGTTGAAACCACATGTCAAAAATCACCCTTTACAAATAAGAATTATTAAATAGAATGTATTGGATAATGGAAAATAATAACTGTCTGCTAAAAAAAGGAAAATAAATAATGAAAAATAATAACCTTATTCAATTCTTAAAACCATAACTCAAAACCTGTGTTAACAAGTGTTTTTGCAAGTGTTAATTTATACTTGAGTCATAGTTGAGTAATGACTGGAACTAATTTTTCAAATTTTCCGACGTCCATACGTGAAAATTTTACACAATAGGGTCTTTGAAACTGAATGTTTGCGTGTGAATTATTCATTTGAAAATTATGTTTTATTCATTTTGTTTGTCACTGTATTATTCTTTATGTGTCGTCATATATAATATTCTTTTAGTTTTTGTGTGTATCTATTTACATACACATAGTTAAATTTAAAATTTCCATCGTATTTCTTATTTTCAAACCAATTTAGATTACCTATTAGTCTGAGATACGGCATTAGAAATATATACCCTCATCTGTTATTTAATGATGGCAAAGTATATCTGGTAGATGATACTTACATTGATAAATTGCGAATGGGTTGCCTAATTAAATCCGGTGCCGATGCTGTTAAATAAAATAATTAACTCTCGCCATCCCTATCTGTCACATGGAGTAGCACACGCAACGCTTCTCTGTCACTCTCCAAGCTCGCTCCGAAAACTTAATTTTTTATTACGAGTAATTACTTATTTAATTATTTACTTTTAAATTTTTTATACTCGTAATAATATTCGTAATTTATCAATGTCAGTTTCATCTACCAGATATACTTTGCCGTCATTAAATAACAGATGAGGGTATATATTTCTAATGCCGTATCTCGTACTATATACGTATATTTATTCTTAAAGTGCCTTCTCCACGAAGGTTGGCGTGGCTTTCATAACCATACCAAAACACGTTCTTATGTTCTTCAACCATGATGTCTTTCTTCTACGTTTTTCCTGTATTTTTCTTTGCGTCACCAGTTAAAGAATACGGTATCTTTCGCTCCTAATGCATTTTTTTTACAATAAAGCAGCTTACTTTCCTTTTTCGTTCTTAGTATTTCCATTTTCTTTCTCATTTGACGCAAAACTTCTATTATTGTTATTCTCTGCACCTATGATATGCCAAGCATGTGCCTGTCCAAATCCACATCAATGTTATCCACATTTCGAATGCTTCCAGTTCTGAGCTCAATTTTGAAGTTAGCGTCCAACTGTCTATTTCATAAAATAAAACATTGAAACATTGTAAATGCACGCAAACTGAAAATCGTAATTTTAAAAATAGAACTAATTTTATTGGAATACTAGCTGGTGCCCACAACTTCGTCCGCATTGAAAAATATTAAGTAGCCTATCCTGTGTCCCGTACGTCTACCAAGTTTAATAAATATTTATCTACCAAGTTTCATGAAAATCAGTTAATTCGTTTCAGAGTTATGGAGGAACATACATACATACATACATACAGAAAAAAGTTCTAAAAATCGTCAATTTAGTTTCAGTATCATGGATAGAGCCTATAAACACGATATCTCTGAAAACAAAGTAACTTACTCCATTACTAACCCTTACAGATTTATTATTAGTATTGATTTAAACAATACTCACAAAATAACATAAGTAAACTTAAGAATTTGTTAACCTAACGCCGAACCATTATCTCGAATCCAAAGCCGAGTCGGTGCGAGCATGATAAAATATTACCAAGTAATTTCTGTTTACTACTACAGTTTTAGCCGTTTAATTACAAGCCAGTAGAGGCAGTACACATTAATAAGGGCGGGAGTGCCGCAAGACGACATTTTCTGCCCTTTACTTGTCGCCGTCGGCTGAAACTTAAATATCGTTCCCGTTCTGCTATTACGGCAAGCTATTGTTAAGGATTAGGTGCATGTTAGACACTGAAACATATCAGTGTTTCGGATATGTTAAATTTATACATATAAAATAAATAATCTCGTCAAAATCTTTAAACAAAATTTAAAGTTAAAACAAATTTATAACAAAATTTAGTCAGTATTCGTTTCTTTTTCTCTAACAGATTAAAGATTCTATGCTTAATCTTGTTACACCAATTAATGCAAAAGTGAAACAAATAAAGAATGTACGCCTTTGTTGTAAAACGATGTAGGCTAGTTTTACATGGCTAACAATTATCTGACATGCTACATGTTAAGAACATTTCAAGGTAATCTATGAGCAATGAGATCATGCTGTCGTTAATCAACAAAACTAAATATTTCAATCAGTGTAGTGCAAAACACGAAAATGAAATGTCTTAAAAAATTTATGAAGTCTTTATTCCTCTGAACCCAAAAAATACTATTATCGAGTCTTTGTCCCAATACTGTACCACCTGTAAGATTGAATGATATTCCTTTGAGTAGAGTGGACCAATTTAAATATCCCTGACATTTGGCGACCTTTGACCCGAGGGACGTTACAGGCACAGAGAGGTAGGCGCGTTCGAGCGATGTCAAGATTTTTCTGATCCAAGTTTTTTGTTCAAGTCGCTCTAAACGAGTAGCATTATTGGTTCTACACGCCAAATTTATTGCAATATTAATAATTATTGTAATAATAGGCACTGGGTTTCTTGCCTAATATTCTATTAATGAAACAAGTTTTAGATTGTATTAGAGATTTTCGACAAACCCACGAATTCTTAGCGAAACTGGTGTATTAATAGCAGATTATTACTCGTACCCTAAATATCATCCAAGCCAAACCAACGCATAAAATAGGAGATTGATCCTAATATATGTACATCTCTTACTATTATTATATTATATGTAAATATAATATAATAATAATGTAATATAATATAATAATAGTAGTAATAATATTTAACTAAATATGACAGCTATTATACATCTCTTTTGGTAGATATTTATTTTTTGGAAAGATAAAATTGCTAACTAATAAACGTGACAGAAAGATTTATCTTTCCACGAAAATATTGTCTCATGAGGTATTTTTATGAATTTTCTTTTCAAAGTCATTTGTTAGTGCCTAGAAACTGTCGTCTAAAAATCTACACAGTCATCGACTTTTAGGCTAATGTCGAAGGTCCATGAATGTTTCGTCGAAGGATAACCGGGTTTTCAATATCGCTTTACAATAATGCTTTGAAGAGAATAATGGAGAAAATATTGACATCGACGAAATTATTATTGCAAGAATAAGAAAATTATACCATTTTAAAGTTGATTTCATTGAATATCTTTACGCCTCAGTGGAACCTTATAAAGACTTATAATAAATACAATAAAGATTATAAGAGCCATAGGAAATTCCAAAAATCTACAATCAACAAAGCTTACCACATTGTAAAATTTACCTAAAACGGATTTAATTTATATTTAAAAAAAAAATCATTTCAAATGTTATTTTGGCATGCATATTTCGCCTCATTGTTAACATACAAAATAAGATTGTTTAAAATAAATATTAAAATATTTTAAATTACATAGAAGTATTTAAAAAAATATTAAAAAATATTATATTACATAGAAGTACACAACCCTTTTTTATTTTGTTTTTTAACGTTGGGCGTTTAAATAGTCGTTTCCCACATATTTTACATTAAAGATATAAGTAATTTTGAACTACAAAAATGACTGGATTTCATAACAAAGTGACTTGGTTCTCGGATTGTGAGAGATTTTCGTTACCAGATGGGAAATGTCATTCAAAATTCAATTTGCTTCTCACGATACGCAGTATCTGTACACGAGATCGCGAAATATAAAAAATCAATGAATACAAATCTCATCATCCTCCCATCACGATTCTCTCCAAGGATTATGTAGATCAATAAATAAAATATTGCTTGTAGTAGCGATAGAAATTGATGCCGGATAAATCTTTCTTGCGGCAAAGAATTCAATAATGTTGTCCAATAAAGAGAGCCTCGGCTAAAGTTACGACCTAAACAAATGCCACAAAAGGTTAACTTTTGACCGGATTGCAGTATAAAAAATCTATGTTTCATGAAGGTAAATGGAACGGTGGCTTTTATAAATGCCGCTAATGCTTCCTCGTAAAATAGGTTTACCGATTTGTAATTTAACGTTGTGCTAACCAGTTTTGTTGACTAATCCGTTTGGTTTTTACCTTATAACATTTACAAAGGATTTTGTTCCTTTTCTCTTTTTTATTAGCTACCAGCTGGTGCCCGCGACTTTGACCGCGTTGAAAAGTAAAAGATAAAACACCTGACACAATATGTAATAGATACATACGTTGACGCCTGAAATTATACTTTTGCCAAGCGTTGGATCAATACATCAGTGAAAACCGCATTCAAATCGGTTAACCCATTTCTGAGATTATCTAGCATGCACAAAACGCTCAAATATACAAAAATTCTAAAACCTACTTTTTTGATCTCGGTAACTTAAGTACAAAGTGTACAAATGTTGTATTGTGTTTGTAAAAAAAATGTGGAGATACGGCTCCTTTACGATTTTTATTTATAAAAATATGTATAGATATAGATATCGTATTAGTCGGATAAGTATGTAAGTACGTAAGAATGTAATAAGTACTTCAGTACGTAAGTACATAAGTAGTCGGATAGTACGGGATAAGTACGTACCTACCTTAAATGATGTTAAAAAAACTTTTTATTGACATTTTTTTCTAGTTGGTTACTTGGGGATGATTGTCTTTTGAAGTATTTTGAGAAAGATAGAAATAGTAGTGCATATAGTTTTATGCAAGCGCATTTATATCTTACGGTTTTCTTGCTCATATAGGTAATCTGAATACTTCACAGTAATGTTCCGTAAGTAGCAATACTTACTCTTCTTTGCCGTAATATATTCATAGATAGCTCTACTGCACATCGACGACCATTAATACTCGTCTTGTTCATGGTCACTGAAGTTTCACAATGCATATAATCTGGAACACGTTCACAGTACGTTGAGTTTCACACAGATCGCAACTTGATAGCCGAAACTATAACCATTAACCTTAACAACATCAGTTGATATTGTTACAAACTCATTTTCAGCATAGTACTTACTTACGTCCTCTAATTAGTTAATAGAACATCTTTGTGAAATATTTTCGTGTAAGTTAGAAGTTAAAGTTTAGTATTTTATGTGAATTTATGTATAAGTACTCACAATATATGATATTATAAAGAGGTAAAGTTTGTTTGTATGTGTGATGTAATCTTCAAAACTACTCATGCGATTTAAAATATTATTTCACCAATAGTTAGAATAGAGTTTCAGGATGAACATAGGTTAAATATTCTACGGGGCCGAAACCGCGGGCATATGCTATTTAATTATTTTTTTTATGTTAAGGTCAACAAACAGGCTGGCGGTCCACTTGATGGTAGGTATTAGGTACCGTCACCTATAATACAAGCACCGTCATAAGTGCTGCATGTGCGGTGCCGACTAAAGAATGATTAAGATAAAGGATAAAGAAGGCATGGGGTAATGGGCTCTAGCATCCCTTACTCACTCACCGAAAAACAACAGCGCATTATGCTGTTATTTCACGGAGGTCTTCTGTAAGGAGGTGGTTACTATCGCCAGACAAGCTGCCCAAATGACTGCGAAACGGAGTGTGCCCTGCCACTACTTTAATTTATTTACTAAAGAGTGAAATTGAAAAAAAAAATACACCTACAATTCGTATTTTGTATACTTCAGAATACAATTCAGAGATTTTCAAAATACACTAAGGACGGCTTCTGGTGTAGAATTTTCCGACTAGACGGTAAGAAATAGGTTATTCGAAGCCAGTTTGAAATCACGTCCACCAGTTCTAACTATTCAACATAGACAAGCTCGCCGCGACGGTTCGCGCAAAATCACGGTAATTGTCCACTTCGACATTGGAGGCCAGTGCTTTTTACTAACAAATCACGATTTCATCTAACCCTTTGCGATGGTGGCCTCCGTGTTTACAGACACCCAGACGAGCGATACAGTGCAGCGACAGTCCAGGAATATGACAAATTTGGATGTGGCTCTGTGATGGTTTGGGGCGAAGTTAGTTTGGACGAGCGCACAGATCTTGTCGTTGTTTCCAGGCGGTTGTGTGCTCAAGTTTATATAGAATACGTGCTTGAAGATAATGGTTTGCCCGCACCATATGGTATCGGCCCAGATTTGCTTTTAATTCAAAATAATGCCAGGCCGTATCAGCCATCACGTCCCTGAGCCCTGACCTAAATCCTATTGAACACATTTGGCACTTGCTTGACAGGGGCACACGGAAGCATTCTATTACATCTCAAACACTGCAGCACTAGTCACTGAAGGATTGATTGAAGAATGGCAGCGAATTCCACCAGAAGATATTCGGAGGATCATACAAGGTATGCAGCGTCGTTGTCAAGCTGATGGGGGCCAACACGTTACTAAAAGTCACAAAAGTGGGTTCATGGCGGCCATACATGTTACTAAATGTCATTAAAGACGAATATTTAATCGATATAAGAATATTTCTTTGACGGACATTTTTATCACCAATTAGTTTTTCGCCAACAATGTACATTTTTATTTTCTTTAATTAAAAAAATAAAAATATTTTTTTTTATTATTAATTAATAAATTAACAAGGAAAAAATTACATAAAATTTATTCTAAACCTAATTGTAGTCTAAACAATAGAAATGACCAAAATCTTGTTCCGCTAATTGTTTTGAGCAGTATATATAATATTAATATATCTAAACAAAAAAAGCAAAAGGTTTTTCATAATGATACTTTAAATTCGCTGTCATGTTTGAACATAAAAGTTTTAAATGCCAACATCGCATTTCAATTACACGTTGGGACATTCGAATCCACTTTAAAAATATTGCAAATATCATTTTTCGATATTTCGAATTTTATTTGTAAAAACCGTTCCACAAACAACACTCGTCGAGTCGAGTGGCATTCGTCGATGAGATTGATATTAATAAACCGAATATGATTTTTTTTTACATTCAAAGCGTTTGTGATTTATTTTTTGACATTGTTTCAGCCTAAACCTAAACAACGACTTAGGAGGCGGGCAATATTAAAACAAGGACTAGCCTCAGACCGAATACAATTTTAACAAAAATGAGCGCAATCTAATAACTTAAGGTGCAATATTGCACAACAAATTTTGTAGCTTCTCGGAGAAAACCGATTATATTTAAAATTGGAAGGTTTTTCTTAAATATTGTGTCAAATATGGAAAAAGAGTTGTCGCCATGTTGTCGCTGAAAATATTTATTACTGTGATGATATAGTTTTTTTGTTTAGTATTTTACCTTTTTAAAAAAGGTATATTACGTTTTCAGTAATCTTTTGTAAGTATTCAGTGTTCTTAATATTAACATTTATGCCAACACAAGACATATGTTCATAGAATACCTTCTAAGTATTAAAAATATTTTAGTAAGTGGGGAATTAAAAATATTTTTGTATTACGCCGCACAAATTATATAATTTTTTGATATATATTAATTCATGAGGATTCTTATTATTATTCTCAACTAAGGTTTAAAGTAAATTTAACTATAAGTGCCAGATTGCTTTAACAAACTTTCTTCGATATAGTCTCATAAATTATGCGTGTGTTGTTTTCAAACTGTTATTACATAATTAACATGTCATAGATATAATTTATTCAAAGCTTACTTGCTTACGCACGAGTGCATGCGATTAGCGAATTGAAATATTTGTTTTTACTTTTAGAATGTGTTATTCAATGAGCGCCTTAGTACACAAAAGACTAATCCAGTTATTATAATTATAAATCTATATTTACTAATAAAATAAAGTTGAAGAGTTTTGCTGAAACTACCAGTCGAAATAAAAAAAATGGAATTTGATAGCCCACTTCTTATAGGCTATCTCTTTATCATTACGCTATGATTCTGAAGAGGCGGTTTAAAAAAAAGATCTGAGGCGTTTTGATATTAAATTCTATTTGATTTTTACGAATATTTATATTTAATATTGTAGTTATAATAAATAAACAATTTACAAATTTAAACGACTCAAACAAAACCTGTAAATCGCAATTACTTTCAGCTGCTGGTAAATCATTTAAAACTGTATTCTCAATGCTAGATCGCTAATATAATCAGTCAGTAAGTAAGTAGTGCCAGGGTGTTGTTTCGGTGATTGAGCAAAGCCCTGCAAGAATTTCACAAAAACGTAAAAAGCTTTATTATAATAAAATCTATAAATTATTTTTAAGAGAATTAATCAATAATCATGCTTTGTTGAACCTGTACTAGAACACAACTACAAACATCTACAACAAGCTTCAATAATTCAATAATTACCAAAACTAAAACCACTATTATTTATTTATAAACCATATTTATAAACAACTTATACCATAACAATGCCTTTAGTTCGGTATAGAAAAAAAAATTGCAAAAAACTTAACTGACATAAATTACTTGGTAAAAATATGCAATAAAACAACAATAGGAATTCTACACCCAGTTAATTTAAATTTATATTTCTATTAGTGTTCTATTGTGTTTAAATTACATAAATATCATTAAAACAGATCTTTTGTATCAAATTAAGATATAAATCTTGAACAATTGAATTAATGATATTAGTTATTCGTGATAATAACACTATCGGCAAGGAAATTCCAATAATTCATTATTGTTTATCATAAATAATAAACTACACGCCCACATGTTGGAATTTATTTCTTTGTTTAATAATTAGTTTAAATCAGCTACAATTTTTACCCTTTTCCCTCTTATCCCTCTAATCCGTCTTATCCTTAAGCGTAAGGTCGGCAGCGCTCTTGCAGCACCTGTGTCGTTGCTTGTGTTATAGGCGACTGTAGCCACTCCCACTAAGTGGACCGTCAGCCTGTCTATCGACCTCAACATAAAAATTTAAAAAGAAAGATTCAAAAGAGATTTCAGCAGCCAAGCGTTCATCCCACACCAGAAAACTAATACATGAATCCTTTGTTGAAGGAATAAAAATAAGGCTTACACAATCAATATTTCGTTATTTCAATCAAACAATATGGTGAATTTTTGTTTGTACAATACAAAGGGAGGCATTAAAAATTCAGATTGAAAAACCATCTAACAGAAAGCCAGTATTTGTACGCGTATGTACAGAGAATTTAGTGTTATTTCGACTACTACGTTGGTACTTTAGTATTTGAATAGTTAAATGGAAGTGAATATCTTTATTTATTGTTAGAATATTACCTTCAATCTACTTATTAATCTCTCGATTCCAATAACTCGTGACTACAAAATATCAGACATATTCAAAGTACTGATTTGCCTTCACATTATTCACGAAAGCGTGCACTAACAATGATAATTATTACCTTCCACCTGTCGGATATCTATTTATTGATACCAAAAATTATATATATATATAATACTGGCTGACCCGGCAAACATTGTTTTGCCAAAAAAAAATGGGGTGGACCACCCTTAACATTTAGGGGTATGGAAAATAGATGTTGGCCGATTCTCAGACCTACATTATTTTACAGTTTTAGTCTGCAAACAATTTTATTGGTGGGGAAACATTATACAAATATTAATTGAAGCAAAGAACAATGAGGTTTATTTACGACTTATTTATAACCGTATATAAAGTATATTGCTTTTGTTTGCGATATTTAGGTCGTGTAAGAAAAATATCGACGGTCCCTACGTACATATAGACATGTCAAAAATGGCAATTTTTTATTTATTGCATAATTGTCTTTAGATGATCATTATAAAGGTCCTAAAGCTAATAAAATATTCTAGAAAAAAAAAATTATAATTACTTATACATATACTGTCTTACTTATAAAAATCATCTAATCATCTTCTTAGCATCGTATTAACTAAACACTACTTATCTTCTTAAGTAGTGTTTAAATATTCTTTACTTATAAACATTGGTTAAGCGTTTCTTAACTAATGAAGGGATAATAACACAAAAAATATTTTACTCTCTCAACACTGGTGAAATGTTGACAGCATAAAATATTTTACAATGATTTTACACCGTAAAATCGTTGTAAAATGGCAACATAATAAAAAGTTCAGCTGTCACTGTCACCTACAAAACGTGTTGATATTTATTTATGGAAGAATATGGAATAAGAAATATGGAAGAATCTACGAAGAAAAGAATGCGTACATCAAATCATACAAGTTCAATTATTTTCTGCATATTTTCTTTGGTAAATCTATACCTTTGTTTAAAATCGCTATAACTTAAATTTTGCATTAGATTCACTCTTGTTTTATAAAATTTTGGCCGCCTAGTGAACTCCGATATTCCTCGTCTACGCCTGAAGCTTCTTACTTCGCCGATTTCATTACGAAACGTACGTATTATATTATCATCAAAATTATCCATTTCAGAAAACGTTAAAGACAATCCAATCACAAAGCAAATATTTTCATTAATACACAAGCAAGACTGAGACTGACATAAGCTGACACAAATCAGGTGTTAAATGACCGCCATCTTGTTATTTAACCGTGCTAAACAAGGGTCCACCGCTACTTAATTTGACAGTTCATTAAGACATTGCTAAGCAACAAAATAAAGTTAAGCAACGTTTATAAGTAAAAAATTTTCTTAAGTGGTTCCTAAGTATTACTTAAAATTTAAGTAACGTTTATAGATAAGGCTGTTTATTATTTCTAGACCGGTTTGAACATAAATTACGCTCTCCTGTAAACCCCGGTTTTTGACATGATACGTAGGGACCGTCGATATGTATTACATATCGACGAACAACACTTATGTATTTATAATATTAGTTAGGATTATTAATTTATTATTCATAGTTTTTTTTAAGTGTAAAATGCACTTCTCAAAGCAATTTCGCAACGCAATTATTACTATTAAAAATAAATTGAAAAAGTTAATGGCATAACAAACGGAGATAGTAAAAATAAATGCAGGAAGACAGCAGTCGTTCCCTCATTGGCGCCGCGTTATTGCTCTGCATTGAAACAACATCGCTTCTATTTCCTTCTTTCCAATATAAATCCTTAGAATACAAAATGGAGTTTACAGAACAATGTAGAATCGTAATTAAAAAGCAAATCGTCATTACTTTAACAATTAGAAACTCTTTTAAATGGTTTATTGATTCGTTAAAAACCTGCTCAAAGGAAGAAAGTTATTTAAAGTAAATGTGCGGGTTCGGGTGAATTCTTGGAATCCGACACAACATTCCAATGTGCATAAATTAAATACAAATATTTTTTTAAGAAGTTAATACTCATTGAATATTAAAATAAATAACAAAATTGATTTTAAGTATTCTTAAGGTAGATAACCCGAGTTCTTAATTATGTCTAATAGCTTAGGTAATCCTATACTTAGCAGCCTTATAATTAACGTAAACTCTTTTATCCTTTACACTAATAAACTTTAATGATATACATGAAAACTTACAGTCGAATTACCTATATATTACTATTTTTTTAAGATTAAGATAGGAATAATTCCCGAAGGTGACTCATGAAGTATGAGCCCATGTTACATTTAAAGCTCGTACGCGAATATTATTCAATCTTTTCACGTATAGAAATAAATTGTCTTTATGAATTCACTAGAACTTAAATATATTATATCGTCATTAACCTAGATCTGGTATGAAAACTTAATATAATGTGCTCCTATAATATGATAAGAAGTAGAATTTGTCAACTCACTATGTGAACTTTATGGATTTCACCAACCTTTATGGATTTGCTTGAAAATTAATTTGTACGAACAAAAGAAACAGACGAAGTGGAAAATTACAAATAATTTTAAAATGTATAATGTACATACGCAAGGAATTGTTATTAAAACAACATTTCCCAGGACGTTATACCTATTAATGTTCCCTTTGTTGCAGCCCGTGAATGTTTTCATTGAGTAATTTTGTTCGACGCTAAGGCAATTACTACCCATTCGAGATCAAGCAACGTAATTGGATTCCGTTTTGTGTATCCATGCTTGTATCCGTATCCATATCCATCCATATCCATGCTTGTAATCGCTAAGCTAGTATTGACGTATTAAATCAACAATCACATAGCGATTGTTGATTATGATTATGTATTATCGACACTTATGTAACACCTAATAGCGTTAGAAATTCAAAAGGGAAATTTACATTAAATTACTCTATAACAGTCCTCTAGAAGTCGCCAACAAACACTTCAAACGTGTTTATGCGAAACCTTATTACGGTAGAGATACTCGTCGTATGTTCTTGAGTAAACTTACATCCCAAGTAGATGTAATATCTTTCATTTAATCACTTTAATATCGCAATAGTTTTAGGTACTTCATTTACAAAACAAATTGAAAAAAAAGGGAACGGTAATTTTTCACGCCTTAACTACTCAACCGATCATTATGAAATTTCGCATACACGTTTTCAGCGATACAAGAAATCTAGAAAAAAAGTACCGTTCCCAAGAGATCATCATAAAGAAAATAATTAACACCTGGCCAAAGTGTTATAGCAACAAGAGGTCAAGCGTTATTTTGCTTATATATTTTTTATACTTCGACGCGGTTGAAATCGCGGGCACCAAATAGTAAAATGTATATAAAACTTAAAATGATGTAAGTAATAATTTATTACATCATTGTAATTATGTATGTAATGATAATATGAACTATGAAAATTATAATCAAAATTCATTGATGATATTTTGTATTTTGTATAATTTGGTCAAGGAAACTCTGCCGCCTCTGTTTTTTTATATAACTTGAATTTTAACTTTAACTTATGCTATGACTATTTTAACAAGCATTCCGCGTTCAACAGGTTCACGCGTTAAACCATGGAATAAAGAAGTTAAAACTTTTAAACTTTGTGAATTGAAAGTGGAATAACAACGGTACAAACTAAAACTTTCACAAAGACGACCTTGTGAATTTGGCTTAAAAAAAGCAGACAACAAACAAGAAATAGTAATAAAAGCAAACACACACCAATGTTGGTCGAATGTCAAGAAGAAATACGTCTTATTTGAGTAGGCCCGTAATTGGTTTCCAAGTCGCCGCGGAAAGTTAAGGAGTAGTATTGACGGACCTGTCATTGCCAGATGGAGGGCTTTGTGCAATAATTTTGTTTACATTAGTTTTTTTTAAAAAAAAAACACCCTTAAAAAATTAATGTAATATACAATAAATATATAATAATTTTCTTGACACGAAGGAGTCAATAGAAATGATGATGTAATTGGGCGTTGCTGTATATGCATCTGCAGTGGCTTCATGATTTGTATGTTATTAAATACGTACACATGTCCTTATTTGTGTTAGAAAAGTAGAAACCTACATAAAACTAATTAGAAGAAGTGTTTTTAATGTTATAAAATATGCTTAGAAATCTACAATAATCCTTTAAGAAATGCTAACTGCTAGGATGAAAAATTCTGGCTTAGTAAAGCAATTGTAAGAAGGATAAACGGATTGCGGGACGAGCACTCGAAAATTAGGATCGTAATTTGCATGAATTTCCATATTCCCTGCTGACGACTAGCTTCGTTGCTATTATAATGGTTGTTACTTAAACATTGCGAACGCTGAATTTTAATTGACCTAATTTTCACAAAATTTGTTACCAAACAAAATAAACTTTATTCGGTTATCGTCACGATCAAATGCAGTTTCATATTTATTTACAAACTCATGTCTTTGTAAACTTTTATGAAATTGGCTTGTGAAATGCAAAAAGCTAAATGAGGGCTTCAACTTTTTGTTTGATTGAATTTCATAGAACTATTCATGTCATGCACTATGGGATAATAATAGGTAAATTTTGTTAAGCAGTGGACGTCTTAATCTCAGTTTATGTGATTCCGTTCAGAAGTGATTTAAAGTAAGCATTAATTTAAATTATACTTTGACTGTTATATTTTATGTAGGTCCTAAGGTTTGTTTTCGTGTTATTTTTTTTTAATTTTATTTATTTATTGAACCACAAACAAGTTTACAATAACATTTCTACAATAATACTATTACAATAATTTTAAATTATTGTAAACCCAACATTGATGGTCACTTTATACATAAGGAAAATTACAAATGGTGAACCTGTGTTACCGAAAACGATTTCCCTTTAAATATTATTATAATATACTTAAATAGGTATGTTAATAATATAATATAATCCTATATTGTACATAAAATAAATGAGTTTTTATTATATTTAGCTCGTCTGTGTGTGCAAGGGTGTGAACGTGCATGCAACAGTAGGTATGTTTGGGGCTTTGTATATGTATGTGTGTGTCTTTATGGTGTGAATAATTTACAGCTTTTCATTTAATAAATTGACAACTTGTGTATTATATGTGAATTTACTATAAGCAAAAATATCGAGTTTATTAAATTTCTTATTATATGTACTAAATATTCGATTTAAAGGAGAACGTAAACCTGCATTCGTACGAGATCATGTAATTGCAAAAAATGGATACTGACGGGATTGTCTCCCATGAGCTCGCGAGGGCACAGAATATCCTATTTTGTTCATTATATTTATACAATCATATTTGTTACTACAAAGGTCATAGAGTAACAAAGCTTCTAGTTGCAGTCGTCTGGATTTCAAATCAAGCATTTTATAATTATTTAACAGTGACTCGTAAGATAAACGTTTACGATAAAATTTGTAACTCATATAACGCAAAAACTTTTTCTGTACCATTTCTAAACTTTTCTCATATTTACTGTAATATGGATTCCAAATAGCAACAGCGTATTCAAGTTGTGGCCTAATTAATGATTTAAAAAGGTAGATGAGAGTGGATAGATTTCCGAATTCAGCAGAGGATCGCCTGACAAAATTGTACATTTGCAATGCTTTACTCATAAAATGTTATCAATGTGAGTGTCAAAGTGTAGCTTGTTGTCTAATGTTATACCTAGGTCCCTTATAGCTTGTACTTTATCCAGATCAGTGCCACAAAGTGAATAGGTGAAACTACTTACAGTTTTTTTCTTAGTGAAGCTTATACTTTTACATTTGTTAAGACTTAGTTCCAGTTTATTCTCATAGCAGTATAAGGTAAATTTATCTAAATCTTCTTGAAGTAGAATGTGGTCTTGGCTGTTTTTTATTTTCCGGTATATTTTTAAATCATCTGCATAAAGTAGAAAGTTACTATTAAGAAAGGAACTGTTAATGTCGTTTATGAAGATGACAAACAATAGTGGACCCAAAATAGATCCTTGTGGGACGCCTGAGCTTACATTTGAAGCAGATGATTCGTAACCTCCAACTGCCACTTTCTGTGTTCTATTTGAAATATAAGCTTTAAACCACCTCCAGAGATTTCCTCTTATACCATTATAAGCAATTTTTTCTAGCAATATACGATGATCTACTCGGTCAAATGCTTTGCGGAAATCAGTGTAGATACTGTCAATTTGAGTATTAGTATCGATTCCATCAAACAAGTCATTTGTATATGATAATAAATTTGTTATAGTCGAACGTCTCTTTACGAATCCGTGCTGTTCCTGTAGAATATTATTATGCAGTAAAGGATAAATAGAGTTGTGGACAAGTTTCTCAAAGACCTTAGATAGAACTGGCAAAATAGACATTGGCCTGTAATTCTCTATATCGCTTCTAGATCCACCCTTATGTACATGTCCCCCTTATGTCTTCATAAGTCGTAAAGCACATTTGTTATAAAGTTACACGACTCTTCATTACAATTCATTACTGAAATGGCGTCATAACTTATTTGCACCATATTACATATTAAACTGGCTGAGATCACCGTAGCGTCATGTCGTGACTGATCATAAAATCTAGTTGTTATTAATTATGGTAACAATACGAATCAATTGTATTCATAGTTCTGAGATTGCCGGAATGAGTTTCGAATTGAATAGACAAGCAAAAACTGAATTCAAATAGCCGCCTAAACATTATGTCAGTCAATCTGACTTAAGGCTTACTGACATTTTAAGGCCAGTCGTATGCGATGAGATTTTTAACTTATTACAAAAAATAGTTAGGTACCTAACTAAAGGTTAGTAGATGGTTAGCATTACATACCTATGTATTCCTGTTAATACATTTGTTAATATTGCCTTATTGAACTATATGGAGAGAAGGTATATTGACAATTTAGTCGATTTACAGTTTCTCCCTTTTTAACTAAAAATGTGTGTAATAGACTATTTTATAGGTATAGTTATAGTTGAAAGACACTTCGAACCACGGAAAAAATTAATTCCTCCACGGTCACAAAAGTTTTATTTAGGTAATATATGTATGTAGGTATATCTGATATAACATAAAATCGAAATATTGTTTCCATCGCTTTTTTTTTCTTAGTATCTAATTTGTAATCATGATTACATTCCTTTTAAAAAAGAAATTGTGTGTGTCAGCTCCGACACGCGACTGGAGTTTATTATCCTTACGAACGATTATCAAATTTAAATTTTCACATTTCGTACCCGCCGAAATAACAACATTGTTCTTTTTTAAATAATATTGTGTAGATGGCGCAATACCTATGAAACTTCAGATATTCTAAAATATTCAAAAAATAGAACGTAACTATAACGCATAACATAACGCATTCGTGTAACAATTTTGATTTTACTCTCATAAATTTTCATACCACGGGCAATTTTCATTAATTTTATACGATATAAATGTATATGCAAATCGATTCTGTAAACTCCAAAAAAATGCTTTAGACATAGATAATCCTATAGATTGTGGTGGATAGACTTCGCCGCTCGAAATCTAAGAGTTTAATGTAGATTTAACTTTTAGAACTACATTTTAAAAGTTAAACTTTTACATTAAGTATATATATAAGTTTAAAAGGACTAATTCTCATATATATATATATATTCCTTTAGTTTTGTACGTATACCAATTGAGCACATTTTAACTTTGAAGATGAATCAAAGGTTGAAATCTGTCAAACCCTATCGAAAAAAATCGGAAAGAGGTATTCCCGCAGTTTTATTTTATATTTTCAAATAACTCTTTAATGTACGAAAACACGTACAAAGTAGGGTTGGCTACAATACGTGAGAAACACAATGATTGTAAAATGGCTCGACACGCAACGGCATTTGTTCACTGAAAACTATCGGCGCGCTCCCACTTAAGTTTAACGAGAGAGCTTTGTGAATATCTGCACGTTGCTAAATACGAATTGTTCCACATTAGGGCGACAACTCACCCGTTTTACTTACAAACTAATGCCTCCACTAATATCACCTAATAGGAAACAATTTAAAGGGTTATCGCCGTGTAATTTACACTTTATTGCATTGGCGCAACTACCTGTTGCACGCGGCTTCGCCCGCGTAACTTTATAAAATATAACCTACGTTACTCGCTGATAATATAGCTTCCCAACAGTGAAAGAATTTTTCAAATCGGTCCAGTAGTTTCGGAGCCTATTCAATGCAAACAAACAAACAATCAAATCTTTCCTCTTTATAATATTAGTATAGATATTATGCTAATACAATGTATGCAGATATACGCAATGAGCTCAGTGAAAAAAAACTAGAATAAGAAGAATGATAACTACACCGTATTTTAATTAATGTTAAAACGTTATTACATATTAAATATGTCCAAACACACGCTGCTCTTTTATGAGATCCTGCAGCAGGCTGGTTGGCGATTCATTTGATGGTATATTGGCTATAGTTGCTTGTAAAATACAATTGATATGCAAGGGAAAATGCGTTAGGTACCATATGATAAGAGATCAGGGACTAAATGATAGAGGAACAGACGCCAGCCTTACTCACGGTCCAAAACACAATAGATATCGTACAGTTACTTCACGGTAGTTTTCTGTAAGGAGATATTTAATGCTATCAAATGGGCGCCCAGTTCAAGACTGCGAAATACAGATACGCCTCAGTATACATTCACGTATGATTTTTATACATTATTTTATCTATTTTTCTCTATCAACCCCTAAACACCTTTGATGCTAGATATATCCGTTCAGCACTCCAGGGAACTAAGCGATAAAAGTTTCATTAAAAAACGAGATTCATTGCTCGTAAAATGATCCTTTTACGATCTATGTGCGATTTTTTTATTACGCGGGTTTGATAAGATACAAAGGTCGTGCCAAAGGAATTTGGAACTGTATTAAAAATATTTGTGCATTGCTATCAAATGTATAAACAGTTCACGCCGGCTCGGGTTTAAATAAAAAAGGCTGTTGAAGTTTTAAAAGAGCGAAAATAAATACGGACTGTCATATTGTAGTCGCGCAAAACAGGGCAGTGCTTGCCATATTATATTCAATAAAATTGTATTTGATGCAACAGATGCATCTGGCCAGTTTTTTAATATACCTACTATTTAACCCCCGACGCAAAAATGGAATGTTACATAAGTTTGACGTGTGTGTCTGTGTATCTGGGTATCTAAGTGTCTGTCTGTGGAATCATAGCTTCCAAACGGATAGGTCGATATTGATCCGGTTTTTTTTTTGTTTGAAAGCTGACGTGATCGGAATTATTTTGAGCTATATGATTTATTTAAGACCTTCAGGCCATTTCCTAGTTATAACGAAGGGTTCTTACTTCCACGTGTTCGGTTGATGTGAAATTTAGTATAATACTGTTACTTCGGTGGCATTTCCACCATGACATAATTTTACTTATGCTCGTTTCATTCCAATCGGTTTACAAACAAAAAAAAATCGCGTTATTCCAAATACCGCGAAATACCACCGAAGATTTGTATTGTGGTATTTTTGTTTGTAATGAATATCCTCAAAAACTACTGGACCGATTTTAAAAATTCTCTTACTATTATTAGCGAGTAACATAGGCTACCTATATTTTATAAAGTTACGCCGGCGAAGTAGCGTGCAACAGCTAGTAATAAATAAATGTTTAGTTTTAAGCTTCTGAAAACTATTTTAATAACTCTGAGCTAATGTAGCATGACAATGACGACGTAAATTGATTACCGTAATACATTTTTAATTTCAATGAACATTTATGGTATTATCACTAACCAGTACTGAAAATCTATGAAGATGAATCTACGGTCTGTAGTATTGATTTACGCTTAGCAGTGAGTATTTCATGTAGTACGTGCTGAGAACACATGCCGGTGTGACCTTGCTTCCCTTTTCAGTAGATCTCTACGAGTGATATTAGATATTACACGAATAAGTTAGTGTTTTTGACATTTTGGTAAATTAAAAATTTATCAGTAACCTAAAAAGCATCTCGAATCTTCATATTGTAATGTAAACGCACACTTCTATACTGGTATTGTCCAACTTGTAAAATTTGTAATATGTAACTTCTTTCAAGAGATGACTCAGGAGACTGACTATATTGTGACTTTTTTAATGTGTAAAATATAGAACGCTGCATAGATAAAATTACATATTCGACCATTTACTTCCATTATAAATCATAAATCTTCAAAAAATCTAAAAGCAATCCCAAATTCCCAAATCCCAAAAGTATGTTCTAAGATGTTGATATATTTTTTATCATGACGTGTGTAACTGACAGTGCTTTAATAATAATATTTATTTCGTATAATTTACAATCCATATTAAAAAAGAAACTTAATTTAAAACAGTCATAATCTCCAATTAAAATTGGCAAGTAGTTTTACAATCCTGTGAATATTTTTTCAGTTTCTTCAGTTAGGTACTATTAACCGTAAACCATTTCCTAGTTGATGAAAAGATCTATAAATAGTTCGATTGGTGTGAAATTTGGTATACCGTTACTTCGGTGATATTTCCATGACATAGTAACCTTAACCTGATACTGCGGCATGAAGTATAGTATGCAAGATAACCAACTCCTCAAATACTTACAGACATAACATGTTTGTGCTCAATAGAATCAATAGAAAGTAGTCAAGGGTTAGTTTATAATTTTTAATTATAGCTTGTTAACCAAATTGTAAATCTACATAGAGACTAAAGTAAACAAATTATTATAACGAATCTACAGAAATAGGGTTCTGAGATTGACATTTGTAACAATTCCTTTTGTATTGATGCAATAACGTACATGTCACGACTCACCTTAATCGAAGTTCCAACAATTCTATTGTACTATATTCGGTAATACAGACTTCTTACTTTATAATGCATTTATCAGATAATTGTGAGTCCTTCATATTCTCTTTTAGAACGTTCAGCAATACATCGTTATTATGCTTACCTAACTAACTAACTAAGAACAAGCAAACCATTCTGCTTTTGTGCTATGGTTAAGTTAGAAAATTTTACACTCTTCCTTCATCTTTTTGTGTATTGGTTGGTCAACGCCGCCATAACGCTCCATGGTGTTGCAAAATTCTAAAATTGATCCATGTAATCAGCTGTCTGTCTGTCTGTTACATATCATTCTATACTAATAAATAGAATTGACGTGTCTGTTTGTAATGTTCAAAAGAATTGCTTTTTACTAAATGTAAATTATCAAAGTAAGTATATATAATACCTACGGTACTATAAAAAATACCAATTTTTAAAATGTTGTCTCTGTGTTTGTTAAGGCTAATCTCCAAAACGGCTGGACCGATTTTGACGGGACTTTCATTGGCAGATATCCGATGTTATAAGGAGTATATTGGGCTAAAAAGTTATAATATGCAGTGTCCAGTACCGCGCACGCCGCCGCAGCGGAGCGTGCCCGGTTTCGGCCAAATATTTAGTTTTATCTACTTTGGAATAAACATTAAAAATTTATACTAGGCATTTTCTTTTAATTTTTTAATGATAAAATACATTTTTTATGTAATGTTTTTAGTAGATTAAAATTATTAAAATTTAACTCCATACTTTGGAAACAGAGAGCCATCTAATTCGTGACTAACAAACTGGGTCGTGTGAATCCGATAGATTCAGGCTTGTCACATGAGAATATTGCAAAAGATGTTCAATAATAGAAACATGTCATACTACTTCCCTGTAACATTTTCGTCACTTGGGAAACCTATTTGATTCATTAAATGATTTTAAAATCTTAGTCATGCCTACGTTAAACAATTTTGAACGTAGGACGTGCTATGGGTGCTATGACGTAGTATAGTGACTAATGAAGTATAGAGTCAACAACACACCCACTTCAATTTGCATAATGTGCATCACAAGTTTATTCTTAAAATAATGAGTTTTTGTTCTATTAATAAGGTTTTAAAAATTCCAAAATAGATTAGAATAGAAATAAATAGAATAGAAGCCTCAACCTCCTCATCGTTGTTAAATCTTTGCCCCCCTTGGGCTTCATTAAGAGGAACTATCAAACCGGTAAATGGTTTATTTATGCTATGCTAATACTCTAGATCGTGAAAGAATATTATTATTGAACTGTGCGGTCAATCTCTTCTGTGACAAGGATCTTTTATAATGACACACTGCGCAAAAGTACTGAGGAGCGAACAAGGTCGCTAACTTGCTTTTTCCACTCCCGGTATTGCCGCCTGATACCTCACGAAGCAAGAAACCTCTTTATAATTACACGCTTCGGACCAAAAGTCTCATATATATTTCATTCATCATAATATATGAATGTGCTCTGTCTATACCCCAAATTTCAATATGATATATTGTATAATAGAAGAAAATATTTTCTATGAACTCGTATTTTTAGCCAGGTTTTTGTTTAAGTCTAAGACTTAATTAAAATTAAAGCTTATTCCATCATTACACATAATTTGCAACAGACTTGTAATAAAAACAGCCATTGCGTTTAATTCACTTGGCGAGACTGTAAAATCTTTGTTACCAGTTAATTCGTTAAGATTACGACTCTATACTTGGTTGTGACGTGGCAATAAAGTGAACTCGTAAACCCTCTGTCATCAGGGCCAGCCTTAACGTGAAATGAAAATATTATATAAGGCATAACCCAATTACGTATACTTACTTCCTATTCCCTTTACAATTTGCATAATTGATTTGAAAAGATTTCGTTCCGAAGTGCTGAGTATTATGGCTTGTTTATATTTGAAAATTAGTAAAATTTAAACGTTTATTTTTGACTGTAAACTCGACTTATAAACTCTGTAGTCTTGACTACTCACTAGTAAAAAAAATGGGAAATAGAAGCCCTGTTTTTTTCACTACTGTTACTTTTTATAGTAATTTTTATTTTAATGAATAAATTAATGCAATGTAAAATATCTCCAAAGTAAAAAATGTTATTGCCCAAGAAGTAAAACCCAAATTAATGTTACATGTATCTTAGCCGTGGGACGCCCACTGCTGGGCATAGACCTCCTTCATAATTCTCCAATAGGACAGGTCAGACGCAACCCAGATCCACCGTCGACTCGTGGCCATTATTAGATCTATCAGATCAAATGAATCACACATTTTAATAAAATATTTCTTGTTATGAATCCTTGTATTTTATATCATTATTTTGTAAATTTATCACAATTCCTATTCATTGAAAATAAGCAAAAGTATAAAATAAAACTCCACTTTATATTTTACGCCACATCTAATACACTTCGAAATTGACGAGGGACGCCATTGAATTCGTAAAAGCATTGAAATTTGTGTATCTTACGTGAATTTTATGTTTTTTTGTAAAAAAATTACACAATAGCCTTTGAAGAAATACGAAAAAGGACTACTTATTTAAAAAAATAATATTCTAGCATTAGATAACACGTTTAATTTCACTAACCTCGTTCATATTATACTCATATAATAGACGTCTTCCCTTTAGGTGACTGGAATATACAAGTATGATTTGGAATGTATAGAACTATGTGACCCTTAAAGTGAAAAAATATATAGAAATTTAAGACACATACCACGATTTGGTATGAATATAATTCGAACCCAAGAATGCGGATAAGGGTCCAACTACACACAAGCGTGACTATTGTATTTCAATTCAAAACGGAACGAAATACGAATAATAAATGGTCTATACGAAAATAAGTTTAATATTAACAGTGAAATATAAAGTAATTATATATGTAAGCCGTCTTTAAGTAAAAATACAATTTGGTTATTTTATCTCGGTTTAATGATGATATTTTACCATAAAGTCCCAAGAGCTCGGATAGGAAAAATGTTTTCCTGGCAATATTCGCAAATTGCTTAGTTAGGAAAGCTTGGAGGGTGCAATAACTTTATTAAATCGGTAAGCCTACCGGGGAATTGGGAGAAGAGAATTAATTTTCATTAGGAGGCAGCTAGGGACGGGTTACTCTAAACGTTCTGTCAAATACTTTTTTCTTTGTTGAAATTTATTGTAATTTACGTTTTCAGGTTTCCTTTTATAATAACGTTATTGTTATTAAATCAAATCAAATCTTTTATTTCTTAAAAATAAGATAACAAGTTCACTTTTTTGAAGGCGCAACTACTGCCGTTTCGGAATCAAAATGGCGTTCTAGAAGAGAAGGAACTGCGAAATAAATTCTTCAGAAATAGCTCTTTTTATGATGAAATAACAAATGTCCCAAACGAAAAAATTAACAATAATTTAATTTAATATATTTTATTAGAGATTCGGAAAAAAAAGCAAGATGATGATATTTTTGTCTTGTTTAAAATAGAATATATAACAATTACAATTTTATTAACACAACACAAATCACAGTATATTATAACAATATAATATAATACTGAACATATAGTTTAAATTCAGACTTCGTTATCGCTTAAATAATCAGCGACTTTATTATCTTTAACTGGAAAAGAGTGGTTTTGCTTACACTTTTAATAATTGCTAGCAAACAGTTTTATGTTAATAATATCCAAGCATTTTTTCCCCTTTTCTTTGCAATTCACATTTCCACCGGGACCATCATAACGTTCGCCGTGAGAATTTCTATTTCCTAACTGCTTGTGCAAATAGGACAGTCTTGCGTCGACCTCCGTACTAGGCTACCAAGTCATTGTTGTGTATATCAAAAACATTAAAATCATAAAAAATCAGTATATAGTCATATGGATAAAGATTTTTGACAGTTAACAAACGTCCTTAGGTAGTAATTATAATGGATACAATTGTCTCAGCTTAATTTACTCCAATCTAAATTACTTAAATCTGATTTTGAGTTATTTGTACGGATATACCAACATCAATATTCTTAATATATTAGCTGGTGCCCGCGACTTCGTCCGCGTTGAAAAATGAAAAATATAACACCTGAGAAAATATCTAACGACGGTGGTGCCTGCGTCGCCCAATTTTTATAAACGATCCTTAGGGAATTTTTCCAGGATTAAAAGTATTCTAGGTTAATCCAGGTTATATTTCCTGGATCTAGCTATATGTATGCCAAACTTTATTCAATTCAGTTTAGCCGTTTCTGAGATTAACGTGCACTAACGCACAAACAAACAGACAACAATTCCAAAAATTATTCAACAAGATCACATAAGTACAAAATTTTTTAGAAAAGAATTTCATGTACAGACACAGCTCGTTTACGATTTTATTATATGTATGTCGTCTAAAATTCTAGGCATTAAAATTGTTTATACAAATAAAAAATTGCATTCGATGGCAATGCAATTTTACTGAATCTATATTCACAGCACGCACGAACCCCCAACGGAGACATCTTTTTTAAATCTATTTCCTCCAGTCTAACATTGCTAACAGATCGAATACTTGTTCTGTGCAAGTTGAACGTTCTAACTTTTGCATTAAACTTTCTGCAGAAAGAGGTAGGTACACAGTTAAGTTTATAAAAAAATACTTATATCATCCTTCTAGTAATAACAAGTGTTATATGTGAACCAATTTTGATTCAGTTTAATTCTAAAACGTAAAGTGCAACTTGAATACAAAAAAAGCATGGCCCACTCGGTGTCGAAATTCACGAAAAAATTACAGCGAGCAAAAAGGAAATAGCCTTTTAACTCTGCATTTACTTACAACTACTTACTTAAAAATAAGTAATCATTAAATAAATCCTGAGAACAACGGAAGCTCGTTGTTTAAGTTCAACTTAGTGGAAGTATTTAATCCGGCATTTATTATTAATCATTTTCATCCATTAATGGACGAAGGACCATAACGTAACGTAACGTAACGACCAGGTGTAACGTGTTCTCTATATCATTAAATATTACGTTGCTCTCTGCTGTAGATATAATATTTAATAAAGATTAATTGCTAAAATGATTGGTGGTGAGTACATACGTTAAATGTGAGCTTACGCTTATATGTTATAAATATGATGTTAATGTGAGTAAATATTGATATGAGTTTAAATGATAAATTTACATCTATACTTAATATTATAAAGAGAGAAGATTTGTATAATAGTAATGAATAAACTCAAAAACTACTAGACCGATTTCAAAAATTCTTCCACCTGTAGAAGCTAACATTATCAGCGAGTAACATAGGCTATATTTTATAAAGTTACACGGAAGAAGTCGCGTGCAACAGCTAGTATTATATGTATTTTATAGTTATTATGCTATGCTAGCAGACGGATTGTTGTCTCAAACATAAGAATTCGGAGGCTGTACAATGCCTCAGAGTAGGCATTTCTCTATATTTGTTAATTTGTGAATTCTCAATTGTTATAAGTTAATATATATTAAAGATTTTATCTGGTAATTGTACATAACAAGCTAAATCTTTTATTACTTATACTAACTTCAAGTGGAACCTTCAATTTGTCTTTTACACTAACACCTTTTCTCCATTCCCCCTTACCGTTGTTCGCAGTCGATTACCCTATTTGCTACAGTGTGAGTTATCTTTGTATCTTTCTTATGAGAATGAGGCCACTTGGGGTTACAAACAGACTTTTGCTTTTATCTTCATAAAAAGTAACAAAGTGCCAAAACTAATTCCAGGCAATTTTTAACTATAAAAAGCATATAATTAATTACAAACTTTTGATTTATTGTATTCCAAAAAATCAAAAGTCATTGATCAACTGCAAAACGAAGTGTACTACTAAAAGTTCCCAGACCAGAGCCGATTTTACAAAGGTCATTTCTAAAGTAATGTACAAGTTTACTAAAGTCATTATTGAAGAATCGAAAGTATGCGTGAGCGTCAACAAAAGGTTTAATCAAACGTAATAGGAATAGTTAAGTGTGTGTATATATTTATATTATCTGTCTATATATATTTTTAATAATATCTGTCTGTATATATTTATATACGTATATCTAAATGTATATATTATAAATAATCGTGTAATATGAACATCGTGTGCGGTAAAACTCTAATGAGTATGTTGTATATATAAATAAATAAATAAATAAACATCCAAATATCGGGAATCGATCCCGGGAGCCATATGTCAGAGAAATAATGATTGACTTGACCACTCGACTCTTAACCAAATTTTTTTAATTGTATTTTTTATTTCAATTCAAATTATGTTTTTTTCTAATGCCTACACGGTTGAAAAACAACGAAGAAATAATGTTCATTTTTTTTTCAGAAGTTAATATAAAAGCAGCTTTACTGTTATTATTTTCCATTTAGAGCGTGACAGTATTCCTGGCACGTACTTAGCAGATTTTGTAACCAAGGCCCTTTAGCTTTGCCTCCAACGTTCTAGTAATTCCAGTTTAATTTTAATAACGCTTTAAAGGTGATTAAAGTAACATTAAGGCTACTAATATTTTACTTTATAGTGTCTGAACTCCCAAGTTTTGCACGATAATACTTGAAATGTAGCGGCTGAGGATTATGAAGTGCTGTATCAAATTTAGTACTAGGATCTGGTTAGGATAATAAGCACATTATCCTTACAGATAATTCTTACAGACAATAGTATCTGGTGAGAAACCCATTTATATTTTAATTTGAAGTATCTATCGAGAACGGCTGGACCGATTTTAATTCTGTCTTCACTTATGGATAGAGGGATAATCAGGGAAGGTTTGTACGTAAAAAAAATGGGGTAAGCCGCGAGCGGTCACTAGTAACAGATAAAAATACTAATTAATATTTACTTTTTTTTTAAACTTGATTTATAAATAGTTCTATAATTTAAAAATCCCTTTAAACTTTAAACTAAATTATAATTGTATCTACCTACAAATATGTACTTCTTTTATTTGTTTGTAGCCATTTTTGTAGCAATGTTTCTGTTTTACATTTCTGTTATTGTGGACAACTCAGGTGTACGCTAGAAACCTAATTTGAGTTTATAGTACACCTAAACTGTGTACCACCAATTGTATTTTTTTGTGTTTAAATAATAATAAAAATAATAAAAATGTCAATTATTAGGTAAAACAATTAAAGTTTTAAAGATAGATAATTATACTATATGATATTATATAAAATTATTTAAATATTTGTTTTATATTCAATATTATATTAGGCTATATTGTTTGTTTAAACCAGAGGTTCCCAGAATTTTTTTTCTCATAGACCACTTTCAAAATTTAGCTGGTTCCGGTGGACCTCCTGCAGCTATATTTCTAGCATATTCCCAAAACTACACAAAAATGTGAAAATTAGATCTAACTATGGAAATTTGCGTTATGGCTAAGTTTCTGGGGGTCTACCTGGACCACTTTGGGCACCAATATTTAAATAAATATTTAAATAAACGAATATTTAAATAATTTTAATCAGGGGCTTCGCATTCCTGTGAGGTGCAGAGTTAACTCGCGCGCGTTGTTAGTAAATGGTTTGCAGTTATATTAACATTTCATAGAAAGTTTCATCTTAAAATTGAATAGAGGAATGAGGACAAAGTGCTAGTGCTCGTAGTTCAGTGTTTTCTATACGTAGGTATCACCGAGCGTCACTTCCCAAGTGAAACTTTTTCAATTTCTATGTGGCCCCTAGTTGAATGAAACAGGATATGGGCTGTGGTACTTGTTAGGTGCATTGTACCTGCTGCAGCTTTAAACGAAAGCTATACATTTTAATAACGCTTTAAAGGTACTGTAATAAATAACAATAATTTAACATTTAAAAGCAAACAGCAAATACATTTAATTTAAAAAAGTAATATTTTATAACTCCATCCCATTTTTCTTGTATAAACCATTAGCCATAATCAAGTTCAAAAGTAATAGTATTTAACTTTTTAATATATAGTTTGGTAGTTTTAGAATAAATGTGAAAGTAAGTTAGTATATCTGTCTGTCTGTCTGTTACCTTTCACGCCTTAACTACTCAACCAATCATTACGAAATTTTGGATACAGGAAGGGCACCTTTCATCCAGAAAAAGAGGACTGCTCCCGAGGGATCATCTAAAATAAAATAAAAACTAACGCCTGGCCAAAGTGTTAAAAAAACCTCTTGGTCAAGCAACAAGAGCCTATTTATATATTTTTTATTTTTCAACACGGACGAAGTTGCGGGCACCGTCTAGTAGTTAAATATTTTTAACTGCAAATAATTTGAAAAGTTGTATATTTTTTCTATTATATAATATGGTATAACCTTATACCATATTATACCACTTCATACCATAACTTATAAGGCACGTACATACCTTATACATGTAAATAAAAGTATCAATATTAAAACAAAGTAGAAATACGTCGCAAGCTTCCGGAATACGCAGAGCAAGTATTATAAAATGCATGGTTTGCCACCTGTGTGAACCTGGAACCCGACATGGTGTAATCTTTTTTTTTTAAATGCATACGTTTGTACTACGTATGTACTGGTTTGTACCAACTTTTTTTTTGTTTGTACCTCAATGGGTTCGGAGATACGAAATTTTCAAAATACTCAGAACCCGACTTGAAGGAATCGAATTTTTTTAAAATGCAAACGTTTGTACTCGGAATGTACTTGTTTGTACCAATTTTCTTTTCGTTTGTACCTCAAGGGGTTGGAAATTAGGGGCATTTCAAAAGTTGCAAAAATGGTAAATCTGATAATTTTAGAGGAAATCAAAATTTGCTAGCGGGGATAGATTCTTGGTCGTTTGTACCCATTTGTACCACCAAGAGATTCGTTTGTACCTCAAGGGGTTGGAAATTAGCGGCATTTCAAAAAGTGCAAAAATGGTAAATTGATATTTTTTCAAAGGAATTCAAAATCTGCCAGCGGGGATGGATTCCTAGTCATTTGTACCCATTTGTACCACCAAGGAATTCGTTTGTACCTCAAAGGGTTCGGAGATACTAAATGTTCAATATATTCAAAAAAAAAAAATCAAAATCTGCGAGCGGGGATAGATTCTTAGTCGTTTGTACCCATTTGTACCACCAAGAGATTCGTTTGTACCTCAAGGGGTTGGAAATTAGCGGCATTTCAAAAAATGCAAAAATGGTATATTGATATTTTTTCAAAGGAATTCAAAATCTGCCAGCGGGGATGGATTCCTAGTCGTTTGTACCCATTTGTACCACCAAGCAATTCGTTTGTACCTCAAAGGGTTCGGAGATACTAAATGTTCAAAATATTCAAAAAAAAGATAATCAAAATCTACGAGCGGGGATAGATTCCCAGTCGTTTGTACCCATCAAAACCACTGAAAGATTCGTTTGTACCTAAAGGGGTTTGGAGAATCTAAATTTTCGTAATATACGGAAACTCAATTGGAGGAATAGATTTTTTTTAAATGCAAACGTTTGTACTCGGTGTGTACTTGATTGTAACAATTTTCTTTTCGTTTGTACCTCAAAGGGTTGGAAATTAGCGGCATTTCAAAAAGTGCAAAAATGGTAAATTGATATTTTTTCAAAGAAATTCAAAATCTGCCAGCGGGGATAGATTCCTAGTCGTTTGTACCCGTTTGTACCATCAAGAGATTCGTTTGTACCTCAAGGGGTTGGAAATTAGCGGCATTTTAAAAAGTGCAAAAATGGTAAATTGATATTTTTTCAAAGGAATTCAAAAACTGCCAGCGGGGATAGATTCCTAGTCGTTTGTACCCATTTGTACCACCAAGGAATTCGTTTGTACCTCAAAGGGTTCGGAGATACTAAATGTTCAAAATATTCAAAAAAAAGATAATCAAAATCTGCGAGCGGGGATAGATTCCCAGTCGTTTGTACCCATCAAAACCACTGAAAGATTCGTTTGTACCTTAAGGGGTTTGGAGAATCTAAATTTTCGTAATATACGGAAACTCAATTGGAGGAATAGATTTTTTTTTAATGCAAACGTTTGTACTCGGTGTGTACTTGATTGTAACGATTTTCTTTTCGTTTGTACCTCAAAGGGTTGGAAATTAGCGGCATTTCAAAAAGTGCAAAAATGGTAAATTGATATTTTTTCAAAGAAATTCAAAATCTGCCAGCGGGAATAGATTCCTAGTCGTTTGTACCCATTTGTACCATCAAGGAATTCGTTTGTACCTCAAAGGGTTCGGAGATACTAAATGTTCAAAATATTCAAAAACCAGATAATCAAAATCTGCGAGCGGGGATAGATTCCCAGTCGTTTGTACCCATCAAAACCACTGAAAGATTTGTTTGTACCTTAAGGGGTTTGGAGAATCTAAATTTTCGTAATATACGGAAACTCAATTGGAGGAATAGATTTTTTTTAAGTGCAAACGTTTGTACTCGGTGTGTACTTGATTGTAACAATTTTCTTTTCGTTTGTACCTCAAAGGGTTGGAAATTAGCGGCATTTCAAAAAATGCAAAAATGGTAAATCTGATATTTTTGGAGGAAATCAAAATTTGCTAGCGGGGATAGATTCTTAGTCATTTGTACCCATTTGTACCACCAAGCGATTCGTTTGTACCTCAAGGGGTTGGAAATTAGCGGCATTTTAAAAAGAGCAAAAATGGTAAATTGATATTTTTTCAAAGGAATTCAAAATCTGCCAGCGGGGATAGATTCATAGTCGTTTGTACCCATTTGTACTACCAAGGAATTCGTTTGTACCTCAAAGGGTTCGGAGATACTAAATGTTCAAAATATTCAAAAAAAAAGATAATCAAAATCTGCGAGCGGGGATAGATTCCCAGTCGTTTGTACCCATCAAAACCACTGAAAGATTCGTTTGTACCTTAAGGGGTTTGGAGAATCTAAATTTTCGTAATATACGGAAACTCAATTGGAGGAATAGATTTTTTTTAAATGCAAACGTTTGTACTCGGTGTGTACTTGAATGTAACAATTTTCTTTTCGTTTGTACCTCAAAGGGTTGGAAATTAGCGGCATTTCAAAAAGTGCAAAAATGGTAAATCTGATATTTTTAGAGGAAATCAAAATTTGCTAGCGGGGATAGATTCTTAGTCGTTTGTACCCATTTGTACCACCAAGAGATTCGTTTGTACCTCAAGGGGTTGGAAATTAGCGGCATTTTAAAAAGTGCAAAAATGGTAAATTGATATTTTTTCAAAGGAATTCAAAATCTGCCAGCGGGGATAGATTCACAGTCGTTTGTACCCATTTGTACCACCAAGGAATTCGTTTGTACCTCAAATGGTTCGGAGATACTAAATGTTCAAAATATTCAAAAAAAAGATAAAATCTGCGAGCGGGGATAGATTTCCAGTCGTTTGTACCCATCAAAACCACTGAAAGATTCGTTTGTACCTTAAGGGGTTTGGAGAATCTAAATTTTCGTAATATACGGAAACTCAATTGGAGGAATAGATTTTTTTTTAATGCAAACGTTTGTACTCGGTGTGTACTTGATTGTAACAATTTTCTTTTCGTTTGTACCTCAAAGGGTTGGAAATTAGCGGCATTTCAAAAAATGCAAAAATGGTAAATCTGATATTTTTGGAGGAAATCAAAATTTGCTAGCGGGGATAGATTCTTAGTCATTTGTACCCATTTGTACCACCAAGCGATTCGTTTGTACCTCAAGGGGTTGGAAATTAGCGGCATTTTAAAAAGAGCAAAAATGGTAAATTGATATTTTTTCAAAGGAATTCAAAATCTGCCAGCGGGGATAGATTCATAGTCGTTTGTACCCATTTGTACTACCAAGGAATTCGTTTGTACCTCAAAGGGTTCGGAGATACTAAATGTTCAAAATATTCAAAAAAAAAGATAATCAAAATCTGCGAGCGGGGATAGATTCCCAGTCGTTTGTACCCATCAAAACCACTGAAAGATTCGTTTGTACCTTAAGGGGTTTGGAGAATCTAAATTTTCGTAATATACGGAAACTCAATTGGAGGAATAGATTTTTTTTAAATGCAAACGTTTGTACTCGGTGTGTACTTGAATGTAACAATTTTCTTTTCGTTTGTACCTCAAAGGGTTGGAAATTAGCGGCATTTCAAAAAGTGCAAAAATGGTAAATCTGATATTTTTAGAGGAAATCAAAATTTGCTAGCGGGGATAGATTCTTAGTCGTTTGTACCCATTTGTACCACCAAGAGATTCGTTTGTACCTCAAGGGGTTGGAAATTAGCGGCATTTTAAAAAGTGCAAAAATGGTAAATTGATATTTTTTCAAAGGAATTCAAAATCTGCCAGCGGGGATAGATTCACAGTCGTTTGTACCCATTTGTACCACCAAGGAATTCGTTTGTACCTCAAATGGTTCGGAGATACTAAATGTTCAAAATATTCAAAAAAAAGATAAAATCTGCGAGCGGGGATAGATTTCCAGTCGTTTGTACCCATCAAAACCACTGAAAGATTCGTTTGTACCTTAAGGGGTTTGGAGAATCTAAATTTTCGTAATATACGGAAACTCAATTGGAGGAATAGATTTTTTTTAAATGCAAACGTTTGTACTCGGTGTGTACTTGATTGTAACGATTTTCTTTTCGTTTGTACCTCAAGGGGTTGGAAATTAGCGGCATTTAAAATGCGCAAAAATCTGATATTTTTTCAAAGAAATTCAAAATCTGTCAGCGGGGATAGATTCCTATTCGTTTGTACCCATTTGTGCCACCAAGGAATTCGTTTGTACCTCAAAGGGTTCGGAGATACTAAATGTTCAAAATATTCAAAAACCAGATAATCAAAATCTGCGAGCGGGGATAGATTCCCAGTCGTTTGTACCCATCAAAACTACTGAAAGATTTGTTTGTATTTTAAGGGGTTTGGAGAATCTAAATTTTCGTAATATACGGAAACTCAATTGGAGGAATAGATTTTTTTTAAGTGCAAACGTTTGTACTCGGTGTGTACTTGTTTGTAACAATTTTCTTTTTGTTTGTACCTCAAAGGGTTGAAAATTAGCGGCATTTCAAAAAGTGCAAAAATGGTATATCGACTTTTTTTTGAGGAATTCAAAATCTGCGAGCGGGGATAGATTCCCAGTCATTTTTACGCATTTGTACCACCAAGAGATTCGTTTGTACCTCAAGGGGTTGGAAATTAGCGGCATTTCAAAAAGTGCAAAAATGGTAAATTGATATTTTTTCAAAGAAATTCAAAATCTGCCAGCGGGAATAGATTCTTAGTCGTTTGTACCCATTTGTACCACCAAGGAATTCGTTTGTACCTCAAAGGGTTCGGAGATACTAAATGTTCAAAAGATTCAAAAAAAAAAAATAATCAAAATCTGCGAGCGGGGATAGATTCTTAGTCGTTTGTACCCATTTGTACCACCAAGAGATTCGTTTGTACCTCAAGGGGTTGGAAATTAGCGGCATTTCAAAAAGTGCAAAAATAGTAAATTGATATTTTTTCAAAGGAATTCAAAATCTGCCAGCGGGGATAGATTCATAGTCGTTTGTACCCATTTGTACCACCAAGGAATATCAGATTTACCATTTTTGCATTTTTTGAAATGCCGCTAATTTCCAACCCTTTGAGGTACAAACGAAAAGAAAATTGTTACAATCAAGTACACACCGAGTACAAACGTTTGCATTTAAAAAAAAATCTATTCCCCCAATTGAGTTTCCGTATATTACGAAAATTTAGATTCTCCAAACCCCTTAAGGTACAAACAAATCTTTCAGTGGTTTTGATGGGTACAAACGACTGGGAATCTATCCCCGCTCGCAGATTTTGATTATCTGGTTTTTGAATATTTTGAACATTTAGTATCTCCGAACCCTTTGAGGTACAAACGAATTCCTTGATGGTACAAATGGGTACAAACGACTAGGAATCTATTCCCGCTGGCAGATTTTGAATTTTTTTAAAAAAATATCAATTTACCATTTTTGCACTTTTTGAAATGCCGCTAATTTCCAACCCTTTGAGGTACAAACGAATCTCTTGGTGGTTCAAATGCGTAAAAACGACTGGGAATCTATCCCCGCTCGCAGATTTTGATTATCTGGTTTTTGAATATTTTGAACATTTAGTATCTCCGAACCCTTTGAGGTACAAACGAATTCCTTGGTGGTACAAATGGGTACAAGCGAATAGGAATCTATCCCCGCTGACAGATTTTGAATTTCTTTGAAAAAATATCAGTTTTACCATTTTTGCACATTTTGAATGCCGCTAATTTCTAACCCCTTGAGGTAAAAACGAATCTCTTGGTGGTACAAATGGGTACAAACGACTAAGAATCTATCCCCGCTAGCAAATTTTGATTTCCTCTAAAAATATCAGATTTACCATTTTTGCACTTTTTGAAATGCCGCTAATTTCCAACCCTTTGAGGTACAAACGAAAAGAAAATTGTTACAATCAAGTACACACCGAGTACAAACGTTTGCACTTAAAAAAAATCTATTCCTCCAATTGAGTTTCCGTATATTACGAAAATTTAGATTCTCCAAACCCCTTAAAATACAAACAAATCTTTCAGTGGTTTTGATGCGTACAAACGACTGGGAATCTATCCCCGCTCGCAGATTTTGATTATCTGGTTTTTTAATATTTTGAACATTTAGTATCTCCGAAACCTTTGAGGTACAAACGAATTCCTTGGTGGTAGAAATGGGTACAAACGACTAGGAATCTATCCCCGCTGGCAGATTTTGAATTTCTTTGAAAAAATATCAGATTTACCATTTTTGCGCATTTTGAATGCCGCTAATTTCCAACCCCTTGAGGTACAAACGAATCTCTTGGTGGTACAAATGCGTAAAAATGACTGGGAATCTATCCCCGCTCGCAGATTTTGAATTCCTCAAAAAAAAGTCGATATACCATTTTTGCACTTTTTGAAATGCCGCTAATTTTCAACCCTTTGAGGTACAAACAAAAAGAAAATTGTTACAAATAAGTACACACCGAGTACAAACGTTTGCACTTAAAAAAAATCTATTCCTCCAATTGAGTTTCCGTATATTACGAAAATTTAGATTCTCCAAACCCCTTAAAATACAAACAAATCTTTCAGTAGTTTTGATGGGTACAAACGACTGGGAATCTATCCCCGCTCGCAGATTTTGATTATCTGGTTTTTGAATATTTTGAACATTTAGTATCTCCGAACCCTTTGAGGTACAAACGAATTCCTTGGTGGCACAAATGGGTACAAACGAATAGGAATCTATCCCCGCTGACAGATTTTGAATTTCTTTGAAAAAATATCAGATTTACCATTTTTGCGCATTTTAAATGCCGCTAATTTCCAACCCCTTGAGGTACAAACGAATCTCTTGATGGTACAAATGCGTAAAAATGACTGGGAATCTATCCCCGCTCGCAGATTTTGAATTCCTCAAAAAAAAGTCAAGATATACCATTTTTGCACTTTTTGAAATGCCGCTAATTTTCAACCCTTTGAGGTACAAACAAAAAGAAAATTGTTACAATCAAGTACACACCGAGTACAAACGTTTGCACTTAAAAAAAATCTATTCCTCCAATTGAGTTTCCGTATATTACGAAAATTTAGATTCTCCAAACCCCTTAAAATACAAACAAATCTTTCAGTGGTTTTGATGGGTACAAACGACTGGGAATCTATCCCCGCTCGCAGATTTTGATTATCTGGTTTTTGAATATTTTGAACATTTAGTATCTCCGAACCCTTTGAGGTACAAACGAATTCCTTGATGGCACAAATGGGTACAAACGACTAGGAATCTATCCCCGCTGGCAGATTTTGAATTTCTTTGAAAAAATATCAATTTACCATTTTTGCACTTTTTGAAATGCCGCTAATTTCCAACCCTTTGAGGTACAAACGAAAAGAAAATTGTTACAATCAAGTACACACCGAGTACAAACGTTTGCATTTAAAAAAAATCTATTCCTCCAATTGAGTTTCTGTATATTACGAAAATTTAGAATCTCCAAACCTCTTAAGGTACAAACGAATCTTTCAGTGGTTTTGATGGGTACAAACGACTGGGAATCTATCCCCGCTTGCAGATTTTGATTATCTGGTTTTTGAATATTTTGAACATTTAGTATCTCCGAACCCTTTGAGGTACAAACGAATTCCTTGATGGTACAAATGGGTACAAACGACTAGGAATCTATCCCCGCTGGCTGATTTTGAGTTTCTTTGAAAAAATATCAATTTACCATTTTTGCACTTTTTGAAATGTCGCTAATTTCCAACCCCTTGAGGTACAAACGAATCTCTTGGTGATACAAATGGGTACAAACGACTAAGAATCTATCCCCGCTTGCAGATTTTGATTATCTGGTTTTTGAATATTCGTCCGGTTTCGTACGCGGCCGAAGGGTTTTGAACATTTAGTATCTCCGAACCCTTTGAGGTACAAACGAATTCCTTGGTGGTACAAATGGGTACAAATGACTAGGAATCCATCCCCGCTGGCAGATTTTGAATTCCTTTGAAAAAATATCAATTTACCATTTTTGCACTTTTTGAAATGCCGCTAATTTCCAACCCCTTGAGGTACAAACGAATCTCTTGGTGGTACAAATGGGTACAAACGACCAAGAATCTATCCCCGCTAGCAAATTTTGATTTCCTCTAAAATTATCAGATTTACCATTTTTGCAACTTTTGAAATGCCCCTAATTTCCAACCCCTTGAGGTACAAACGAAAAGAAAATTGGTACAAACAAGTACATTCCGAGTACAAACGTTTGCATTTTAAAAAAATTCGATTCCTTCAAGTCGGGTTCTGAGTTTTTTGAAAATTTCGTATCTCCGAACCCATTGAGGTACAAACAAAAAAAAAGTTGGTACAAACCAGTACATACGTAGTACAAACGTATGCATTTAAAAAAAATTGATTACTCCATGTCGGGTTCCAGGTTCACACAGGTTGGTTTGCCGCGTCGCTCGTCGTATGATATTTTTAAAAATTGTAGAACACCTGCATATTTTAATATTATCAAAGCTACGGAGAGACTCTCCAGGTAATTTCACTTGCTCCTTCGCAGCAAAAGTATACGCTGCACCATTCTAATGTATCTTTAGGGATAGCATTAGTTTCCTGCTACAAGTTCCTATTTTGTTTTTTGACTTTGCCTCCGGGAACATTGGAGTTAGCTTATATAACCAAAACTTTATATATAATAAATAAAAATGAACTGCCATCATATGTATGACGGAGCATTCTCTTGAGAACGGCGCGACTGATGTTGTTGATTTTTTTTTTGTTGGCGTAATTGTCAGGACATAGTTTGTACGACTGAAATTTTTTGTAAAATTCAAGGGAAATGTCGAAAATTTTGGAAGATATTTTAATATAAAATTGACAGGGCAACGATTGTCCGATCAACTAGTAAAATATAAAATAGTCTAAGGGCCAGTTTTATAACAATCCGTTAGTTAAATTTTATATGAAATAGACGAAAAAATGATCTAATAGTATAATATAGTGTATTATAAACAACTGTTCGTTAGTCAACAGTATTATTTGACAGCTAGCGTTTACTGGCTCGTTATTGACTATGATAGGGTCGGTTTATCTTACGTATCGTTTATTTTGTTATTTTTGTAAATAAATGTGTTTGTGACGCGACACTTGACAGTTCTTGACAGACTACAACGAAACCATAGACAATATTCATAAAATTCGGCGTATTTTTTACGGGCAGCTACCGAATGTTTAATTTCTTTTATAGAACCACCGTCAGTAAACATTATTGACGGACCGTTAAGGCCAGGCCCTATGAAACTAAGGGAACTTTAAATAAAAGTGCTGAGTCAACCACATATCTGATCAATGTGGAATTTACATATATATATTTTGAGACCTTTATCTGTAGATTATCAAGTCAGAAACATAATTAGGTGATTTTCATTCGATACATTTTTTGATCGAAATCGGCGCCTTTTCCGGAGAATATTACATTTTTCTACTAAACGGCTTGAGTTATATCGCCAAAAAACTGCTCGTAGCAAGGAAACATTGTTTACCAGTGATTGTCAAAATAAAATAAACTTAGGTATATTTTTACTCCTATAATTAACGAAAACAATTTTGAGACTTACGTGGTTTAGTTCCGAGCTAGTGCATACCAAATCATGCATCAAATAATGTACGCAATATTCAACCTTACGTAAGATGTATCTTGCGATATATTAAAAAAAATCCTAGAGAGCCGCCGAGCAACTTGTAACTCTCGGGTGGCGGGACGTGGGCGGAGCGAGCGTAGGAATTTTTTTCGTGGGGCCTGCTCTTAACTGTTCGCTTACCAGCACTGTAACGAACGGGAAAAAGGTATGTCGTTTATAAAACTGGCCCTTAGTAAACGTTATTGACGGACCGTTAACCGTTCGTTACCACCACTGTAACGAACGGGAAAAAGGTATGTCGTTTAGAAAACTGGCCCTAAGAATATTACTGATCACCGTGAGTTATTTCAGCAAATTAATATTTTAATATATCCTCATAAAATTTGTTATACTTATTATAACTGTTGTATGTACCATTAGGTTAACAGCGGAATTTGTTTTGATGGTATTATTAAATAATATAATTCATTAATAATATAATAAAATAATTAATTAATATTAATAAAATAACATAATTCACCTAAAGAAAAACATCGCCAGGGAAGCGTGTTTGAGAAGCAATCTTCCATGTCGTGTAAAATCGTTATTTGAATGAAATAGCCTATTCTTAATGGGCAAGTGCAGATGTATGAGGAATTCATTTATGTATATGAATGTAATTTATATTATAATGTAACACGTATAATTAAAAATCTTTAGAGCATATTTATGTGCAGAACACGCAAGTCGTAGAACCGAAAACTCACGAGGGAGATAAGTTCTTATGTGACGGTCGTGTATCGAAAGACGCTAAGCTGGATGGTCCTCTAGTTGGTGGTCTAACGCTACTAACCCTTGGTGAAAGCTTATGTAGAGCAGTAAACCTAAGTTAACGTTAACTATGATGATGGTGATCAAGAATAAATTACATTGAATCAAGATTTCCAGGATAAAAAAGGCAACAAAAACTGTTACTTGTACTGTATCTGTAAGGGAATGTACAAACGAAACAGAAGTGTTGCGAAATAAATGATCAAACTTTTGTAATAGGATTTAACTGAGGATCGCGTGAATTACGTGCAACCTACAACATTCTATTGTCTTTGCCGATCGTACAATTGATAAATTCAAACATAAAAGCCGGTAATCCCTTATCAATTCCCCTGCAATTTATCGCTACAGTAATGACAGCGATTCAATGGCTTAGGCCTGATTATTTCTTGAAGACTGGTTGGTGATTTCAAAATAGACCAAACTTTTTTGCTGCTTAGTTTGAACGTGATCAAAGCATTCTGAGCTGATTGCATTATTAGTCATAGGCACTTTACAAGTCTAATCCTATAGTAACGTAGTGACTATATATATACTCTTTGCCTATAGTATAAGATGCGCTTATTTAAAAGCCTATTCTAAAATGACATCAGATTATGACTAATAAAATCTTGAGAAAATCCAGAGGATATTCATTAATTATGCACGCATTTACTATAACCCTGTTTAAGGGTCCCTTACGGCAATCGAGGGTCGGGATTGTAAAAGAATTATATAGTAAACGATGCTCCACAACCTTGAAAAAAATAACACAGCTAGCCAATGAATGTTACTTTTTGCTGAAACATTCGAATTTAAGATAATGCTTATGGATAAGTGTAAAAAAAATCCAGAAAATCACTAAAAACGTGTAAATCGCACTCCCGTTTTGTTACAATTGTGTCGGTAAGTATCAAGAATTATTAAATGAATTTTATCAAATAATAAAGTTAAAACTATAAAAAAATAGATGCAATCTTCATTTCTTAATAAACATATTCCTATTTTGTGTAAAAAAATCACAAACTTGCCCAATTTTTTCGCTCAAAATCTTCATACAAATTACTATTGTAGCGTGTTCATACACTTCATACATCACTGCTGGATGCGCTACTAACCTGGATAACGCCTCAGATCCTGTATTTTATATATTTTTCGGCCTACATGTCATTCACGTATCATTTACATCACATTTTTCCCTTGTTTCCTTATTATCTTACCGACAGCCTGTTTTCCGAATGTCTGCTATACTTTTTCCTACATTTTCTCATACTTTTTACATGCATTTAGTCATCATATAATTTCAAAAACGTAAATTTATATATTTTTGACATAATCTCTTTGTTTATTTATTTCGTTGCCATAGTTCCCATAGTATTTTGACATCATGCTTTCTCATTACATTGTTGCTTTCTCGCTCATTTTTTATTCCTTTTTATATACAACCTCACCTCTAAATTCGAAATGTCCTGGCCATATATATTTATTATTTTCTAAATTTAATTTTCAAAATATTATTTCGAAGGTTTTCCAGCCAGCTAGACTGATGAAAATCAAGGAGTGTGTTGTCGCTCCTCTCTGCGATACAACATTAAAATTTGGCCTATCTTGCCTCGATCTGCTTCGTGTCATTCCGGAAGTCGGTGCTGAGACTCCGGACGCACTTCACTAGAGCAAATTTCACTTCGCGTCGTTCCGTGAGTCGGCACAGAGACTCCGGACGCACCCATCTCCGCTTTTCGTCTGCATCGTGTCGTTCCGGGAGTCGGTGCTGAGACCCCGGACGCACTTCACTACAGCAAAGCTTCACTTCGTGTCGTTCCGTGAGTCTGTGCATAGACTCCGGACGCCCCATCGCCTCTGCCCGTTTGCATCGTGTCGTTCCGGGAGTCGGTGCTCAGACCCCGGACGCACTTCACCACTGCACGCTTCACTTCGTGTCGTTCCGTGAGTCTGTGCAGAGCTCCGGACGCACCCATCGCCGCTGCCAGTCTGCATTGTATCGTTCCGGGAGTCAGTGCTGAGACCCCGGACACACTTCACCACCACCCCAGACGCTGTTTTTATTTTTTTTAATCTGTATTTAATCACCTGTACATCATTCATAACACTACACAACTTTCAATTCATCCATTTTTATATATATTTATTATTTGTAAATATTCTCTAAAATATATCTGTAAATATCTATTTCATTTTTTTATTTTAACTGCCGCTTCACGACAGTTTGGCGCCCAACTAATTTTTCTAAATTCCCACACCCCCCTAAATTCTAAAACAACACTTCTTCTAGTGCATTTTCTTTTGATTTATTTTCGGATCTACATAATCCCCCCTAAATTCTAAAATAACACTTCTTCTAGTGCATTTTTTTTTTGATTTATTTTTGGACCTACATTTCTTTGTCAATCTAAAACCTTCGAAATTTTATTTTCTTCATTTTGCTGTTTCATCTCACTACATTTAACACATTAATATCATTTTATCTTTACAGAAGGAAATAAGGTAAATTTGAACTCTATTTGTTATCTGATTATTTATTTTAAAAACTTGATTTGTGTTTTGGCAATTATGGCTAAACAAATAAGATTTGACCTTCTGAACAAATCAGAGCTAGAATACGAAATTAAAATAAGGCTTGAGGAACCAGCTGATACCGTAGTCGGTTTGAAAAAACAAATTCTTCAACTGTCTCCTACATTTCCGTCGGAAGAAATTTTGACTTCTTCACTTCCTATCGAGGAAGATCTTTCTGAACTAGACTTTACCTTGTGTTATATAGAAAGGAAAATACAGGGTTTGTTTCAAGGAAATCATAAATATGTACGATTAATTAAAACTTATCTTAACCATGTATATTACAGGATAGATCGTATTGACATTGACTTAGATTCCGACCGTTTGGATACATTTAATGTTCTTAATTCGAAATTTGATTCTTTAACTAAACAGTTTGAACTTTTTAATGCAGAACCAATTGAGGGTTCTAATTCTTCACAGCCTGGTGCTCCGGTAGTTCCGTCTTCAAATTGTCAAGATCCCCCTCAGTCGCACAATCATCATATTTTTAAGGATTTAAAAAAATATGTCTTTAATGGTAAAACATGTCCTAGATTTTTCCTTCAAAGGTTGGATGAATTTTGCACATCTAGGTGCTTAAACAAAGATTTGCTTATCAAGCAAGCCTTTGAAATCTTTACTGATAATGCTCTTCATTGGTTTAGATTCCAACTTAACCTAAATCCCAATTTAACATGGGAAGAAACTTCCCAACTTCTTATTAAAGATTTTGGTGTTCATGATTATGACTACAAGCTCCTCGAGGCAATTAGGAATCGAACCCAAGGCCTTGACGAACCTATAGTTATCTATATTTCAATTATGTCTGGTATGTTTTCTCGTCTCTCTAAAAAACTCTCTGAAGCTGAACAACTGGAAATAATGTTGAGAAACATTAGACCTTGCTACTCAGTCTTTGTTGCTCTGAAAGATTGCACTACAATCAATGCTCTTTTATCTGTTTGTCAGAATTACGAAAAAGTTTTAGACAGAGATAAACAGTTTAAAGAACCAGCTCCCCGACAAACTGACCTTACAACTGAATTTAACTATAAATCACATAGTTCACTGACTAACTTACATGGTGAAACTGTCCAAAAACAGTTTCATTCGAATCAATATCAACCTAATAGATCCCAAACTAAACAAGTGAATACCGTTAATCAACCTGTTTTTGTTCAGCAAAAACCTTTTTGCGTTCGTTGCCGTATTTTTGGTCATAATCTTAACTCTTGTACTCAACCTCGCACTATCGTTTGTTTCAAATGTGGACTTAAAGGTTTCAAAACTTCGGATTGCCCTACATGTAATCAGAAGACTAGTAATACTCCAAAAAACTACAAACGGACTTAAAAAGCGTTTCAAATTTTGACGTTAATGACTGGAACTGTTGGATTTTAACTCTTAAAAATTTCTTCTCTTGCTACAAAATTTCTTCTACATATTACGCGGAAGAAAATGATTTTAAACGTCCTTTTATTAACGTGAAAATTAATGACTTAATTATGTTGGGTTTATTGGATTCAGGAAGTTCTGTTACCATACTTGGGAACAACTCTCACCTGAAAATCCTTGAACTAGGCTACACGCTTTTTAAGTCCGACTTTATTACTATATCTACTGCTAGTAACCAAAAAATTAAATCTCTAGGCTACTTTGAACTACCTCTATCCTTTAACGATCAGACTCATTTACTGAAAGTTTTTGTGTTCCCAGAATTATACCCCTCTTTGATTCTTGGCATTGACTTTTGGAAAAACTTTAACCTCCTTCCCTCTATTTTATCATGCGATAATTTACTAGACGCAAAATGCTCGTCCCTTCAAACCGTTGATAGGAAAGTGTTACCCTATGAATATCTAACTACGAATCAGAAGGACATAGCAGATAACATTATTCAACGTTTCAAAAGTATCTCTTTCGAAGAAAAAGGAGTTTTGGGCAAAACGCACTTAATCACGCACAAGATCGATACAGGCGATTCTCCACCAATTAAACAAAGATGTTACCGTTTGTCTCCACAAAAGCAGAAAGCATTAATCAATGAAGTGGATAAAATGTTGGAATGGAATGTCATCGAACCATGTGAAAGTCCATGGTTATCTCCAGTGCTCATCACTCCTAAGAAGAATGGCGAATGGCGTTTCTGTGTGGATAGCAGGAAGCTTAACTCCGTCACTCGTCGTGATGCTTACAGTTTACCTTTGATCAGTGAAATTTTAGACAACCTTAAGAATGCTAAATACCTCTCGAGCATTGACATTGCGAAGGCTTTTTGGGAAGTACCTCTTAATCCTGCAGACAAAGATAAGACTGCTTTCTATGTTCCTGGAAGAGGCATGTACAGATTCAAAGTAATGCCCTTTGGCCTAACTAATTCTCCAGCTACTCAACAAAGACTAATGGATAAGTTATTTACTCCAGATTTTGACAACAAAGTGTTCTGTTATTTAGATGACATTGTCATCATCAGCGAGACTTTCGAAGAGCATATCTCTCTTCTTCTAAAAGTTCACGAAAAACTTTCATTCGCTAACTTAACGGTAAACTTAGAAAAAAGTCAATTTTTCAGAAAAGAACTTAAGTACCTGGGATTCGTCGTGGATGAACATGGTCTAAGAGCCGACCCAGATAAAATTCGTTCTATTCTGGAATATCCTACACCAACTTCAAGAAAAGAAGTTCGAAGATTCATCGGCACTTGTAGCTGGTTTCGAAGATTTATCGCGAATTTTAGCACAATTGCATCTCCACTTAACCGGTTGACCTGCTCAGGAAAGAATGCTCCAAAATTTATTTGGAATACTGAAGCTGCATCAGCTTTTCAAAAACTTAAGGAAGCCCTCGTTACTGCGCCTATTCTTGCCTGTCCAGATTTCAACCTTCCGTTTGCAGTCCATTGTGATGCGTCAAATTCTGGCACGGGAGCCATGCTTACCCAACTTCAAGACGGTAAGGAAGTCGTCATAGCTTATATGAGCAAAGCCCTAAATAAAAATCAGCAAAACTATTCTACTACAGAGAGGGAAACACTTGCTGTTATAATTGCATTAGAACATTGGCGATGCTACCTCGATAATGGTAAAGAATTTACCATTTACACTGACCATGCTGCTCTTAAATGGTTCCTAAATTTATCAAATCCTTCAGGAAGACTTGCTCGCTGGTCACTACGTCTGTCTTGCTTCAACTTCACCTTGAAACATAAGAAAGGGAAAGAGAACGTTGTTCCAGACCTTTTGTCCAGATCTAAAACACTAGAATCGGAGGATACTCTTCAGGGAGTGAATCCTATTACAGTAGACCAACCCCGAGCTAATCGTGATTTGGAACATTACAACAAGATCTTGATGGGTTGCCGAAATAATCCGGACTCCTACCCAAACTATACGTTTAAGGATGACAAACTCTACCGTTGCATCCACTCCACTGATAGCCTAAATGACGACTTTATTTGGAAGGAAGTTCCACCACCTGAGGATAGGCTGTCTCTTGTCAAACGAGATCATGGTTCTCCTCAAGATCCTCATCTGGGAATATTCAAAACCTACAAGAAGCTTTCGTTAAGATACTATTGGTCCGGCATGTTTAAAGATATCGCTAAATTCATTTCTAATTGTGACACTTGCCTAGCTTATAAACATCCAAACCATTCTCCTTATGGCCCTATGGGTAAACCTAAAATTTGTTCTAGACCGTTTCAGTCTATATCACTAGATCTCATGGGTCCCCTTCCCTTGTCAAGAAAACGTAACCAACATATTTTAGTTATCAATTGTACCTTTACTAAGTATACTTTAATCTTTCCTTTAAAACGTGCAACTGCGCCTAATATAATTTCTATTTTAGAAAATTCTGTCTTTCTTGTTCATGGTGTTCCTCAAATAATAATCATGGATAACGGTCCCCAATTTCGGTCTCACGAATTTAATACCTTTGTAAAAAAATATAAAGTTCCTTTTATATTCTACTCTCCATTCTATTGTCCCCAAGTTAATCCTACGGAAAGGTATAACAGGACAATAGGTACTGCTCTAGCTGCATTAGTTGGTGATGACCATAGATCTTGGGATGTTCACCTTCCTAAAATCCAATTCGCTATGAACAATTGCGTTAATGCTGTGACTGGTTTCACTCCATCATTTTTAGTTTTTGGGCGGGAAGCTATTCCTTGTGGCTCATTTTACACTCCAACACAAAATCTCGAGGAGATTGTTTTTCTACCCCGCGATATTTATGCCGAAAATACTGGTTTCCTCTCGTCTATTTTTGATAAGGTTCAATCTACTTTATACATAGCGCACGCTAAAAATAGTGCTCGTTATGATCTTCGACGTTCTTTTAAGGAATTTAATGTCGGTGATACCGTTTGGCGTAAGAATCAAGTATTAAGCAATGCTGGTTCGTACTTTTGCTCTAAATTGGCCCCTAGATTCGTTAAGTGTAAAGTTTCTAAAAAGCTTTCACCGTTAGTGTATATTCTCGAAGACACCAACGGAACTAAGGGCAAATGGCATATCAAAGACATTAAAACCTAATTAAACTCAGTTTCATCATTTCATCTCATTTATTCATTATTCAAAATTTTTATTTTATTTTATAATACAAGCTTTTAAGCCTGTAAACTAAAGTTTTGGAGCAAATGCTCTATTTCTTCTACGCATGAACTAATGTCGTGAAGCCTCCACTTCAAGCTCTAAAGCTTGAAGTTTAACTATGTAAGATGAGTCTTACGTAGTTTTATCTTCACCTCTTAAGTGCTATACTTAGCACTCTACACGAGCGGCTGACTACTCGTTAAATTAAGCCCTAGGTCATTATTTTTTTTACAAAGGAGCGGCTGACAACTCCTTAAATAAGCCTTACCCGTCATTTGGGATCACCCTTTTCGAGTGGCAGTCATTGAATGTGAACTCCACCCGTACCAGAATGATAGAAGACGGTGTGTTTGAAGATGAATGCTTGAGCATGTCTGATGATGTATGAATCTGCAAAGCTGTGTCCCCTGGATCTGTCTGGTTTTTAATCAAAATTTTCTCGGTCGAAAATTTTTCTGGGGTTGTCGGGGAAATGTAGCGTGTTCATACACTTCATACATCACTGCTGGATGCGCTACTAACCTGGATAACGCCTCAGATCCTGTATTTTATATATTTTTCGGCCTACATGTCATTCACGTATCATTTACATCACATTTTTCCCTTGTTTCCTTATTATCTTACCGACAGCCTGTTTTCCGAATGTCTGCTATACTTTTTCCTACATTTTCTCATACTTTTTACATGCATTTAGTCATCATATAATTTCAAAAACGTAAATTTATATATTTTTGACATAATCTCTTTGTTTATTTATTTCGTTGCCATAGTTCCCATAGTATTTTGACATCATGCTTTCTCATTACATTGTTGCTTTCTCGCTCATTTTTTATTCCTTTTTATATACAACCTCACCTCTAAATTCGAAATGTCCTGGCCATATATATTTATTATTTTCTAAATTTAATTTTCAAAATATTATTTCGAAGGTTTTCCAGCCGGCTAGACTGATGAAAATCAAGGAGTGTGTTGTCGCTCCTCTCTGCGATACAACATTAAAATTTGGCCTATCTTGCCTCGATCTGCTTCGTGTCATTCCGGAAGTCGGTGCTGAGACTCCGGACGCACTTCACTAGAGCAAATTTCACTTCGCGTCGTTCCGTGAGTCGGCACAGAGACTCCGGACGCACCCATCTCCGCTTTTCGTCTGCATCGTGTCGTTCCGGGAGTCGGTGCTGAGACCCCGGACGCACTTCACTACAGCAAAGCTTCACTTCGTGTCGTTCCGTGAGTCTGTGCATAGACTCCGGACGCCCCATCGCCTCTGCCCGTTTGCATCGTGTCGTTCCGGGAGTCTGTGCAGAGCTCCGGACGCACCCATCGCCGCTGCCAGTCTGCATTGTATCGTTCCGGGAGTCAGTGCTGAGACCCCGGACACACTTCACCACCACCCCAGACGCTGTTTTTATTTTTTTTAATCTGTATTTAATCACCTGTACATCATTCATAACACTACACAACTTTCAATTCATCCATTTTTATATATATTTATTATTTGTAAATATTCTCTAAAATATATCTGTAAATATCTATTTCATTTTTTTATTTTAACTGCCGCTTCACGACACTATGAAGGCTATTATTATGAAATCACGCTCGGGCCACGGTTCAGTCTGGTTCAGTCGGCCATGCGCCTCCGAAGTGAGAGCACGTCGCTTTGCGTCGCACTGACAGTTCGTGATAAAACCGTGTACTTACACAAAAAATGTCAAATATGTCGTCTTTGATGTTGAAATTATAGCCCAAGAGCCCAAGGCCAGACCTTCGTTCAGTGTGACCATATATGGCAGGATTTCCACCCACATAAGAGACGACGGTAAAAGTCTACCGGGGCAACGAAAAAACAAAAATTTTGGAAAAACCCTTCCCCCCTCCCTTAAACCGCCCTGTCTGTCCGGCGCGACTCAGCCGAGTCGTGTTTGGGCTCATCGGAGACGTCTCGACGAGATAAAAAATTTGGAAAACCCCCCCCCCCCTCTAACCCCCTCAGCCGTAACTCGGAAACGGCGCGACTCAGCCGGGTCGTGTTTGGGCTCATCGGAGACGTCTCGACGAGATAAAAAAATTGACGCCCCCCTCGGACCCCCTCAGCCGTAACTCGGAAACGACGCGACACAGTGGGGTCGTGTTTGGGCTCATCGGAGACGTCTCGACGAGATAAAAAATTTGACGCCCCCCTCGGACCCCCTCAGCCGTAACTCGGAAACGACGCGACGCAGTGGGGCCGTGTTTGGGCTCATCGGAGACGTCTCGACGAGATAAAAAATTTGACGCCCCCCTCGGACCCCCTCAGCCGTAACTCGGAAACGGCGCGACGCAGCCGGGTCGTGTTTGGGCTCATCGGAGACGTCTCTCCGAGATAAAAAAAATTTGACGCCCCCCTCGGACCCCCCCGGCCGTAACTCGGAAACGACGCGACGCAGTGGGGTCGTGTTTGGGCTCATCGGAGACGTCTCGACGAGATAAAAAAATTGACGCCCCCCTCGGACCCCCTCAGCCGTAACTCGGAAACGACGCGACACAGTGGGGTCGTGTTTGGGCTCATCGGAGACGTCTCGACGAGATAAAAAATTTGACGCCCCCCTCGGACCCCCTCAGCCGTAACTCGGAAACGACGCGACGCAGTGGGGCCGTGTTTGGGCTCATCGGAGACGTCTCGACGAGATAAAAAATTTGACGCCCCCCTCGGACCCCCTCAGCCGTAACTCGGAAACGGCGCGACGCAGCCGGGTCGTGTTTGGGCTCATCGGAGACGTCTCTCCGAGATAAAAAAATTTGACGCCCCCCTCGGACCCCCCCGGCCGTAACTCGGAAACGACGCGACGCAGTGGGGTCGTGTTTGAGCTCATTGGAGACGTCTCTCCGAGATAAAAAATTTGACGCCCCCCTCGGACCCCCTCAGCCGTAACTCGGAAACGACGCGACGCAGTGGGGTCGTGTTTGGGCTCATCGGAGACGTCTCGACGAGATAAAAAATTTGACGCCCCCCTCGGACCCCCTCAGCCGTAGCTCGGAAACGACGCGACGCAGTGGGGTCGTGTTTGTGCTCATCGGAGACGTCTCTCCGAGATAAAAAATTTGACGCCCCCTCCAACCTCTCCAGCCGTAACTTGGAAATAGCGCGACGCACCCGGGTCGTGTTTGGAATCATCTAAGACGGCTCTCGGGAAGGCGAATTTTTTAGAGTAGACCAAATTTCAAATTTTGGCAGTTGCGGTCTACTCGTAGGACCATGGTCAACGGTTACAGGTAGACCCCTGTGTTGGGTATCATTTGAAAGGTCTCAACGAGGGTGATCAATTGAAACTAATACCCTCTCCCTCCCCCTTTTAAGTAAAAGTCTCCTACCCCCAATTCTTTACGAATTACAAAACAAAGACCCTAAACCAAACCAAAACAATTAACTATAGCAAATGACAACACCCAACTCACAACCGCGCCCCCACGGACTACTTGCAGACCGCAGCAGCACGCACGATCTAGTATTTTAGAACTAAACAACATGCTCTTATTTATAAATTATGAGGAGACAAAGCACTAAATAGTATTTTGAACACTAAATAATAAAAATGACCAAATCCCATTTGCGTATAACGAAACGCATGATGGCGCATCTGTCAAACCTAATATCATTAGTGTCAAAAGATCACGCCAAATTTCAAATACCTGTCGTCTTTGATCTTGAAATTATGATGTAAACTGCGCAACTAAAAAATTACTCCTCGGAACTATTTATCTCCGCAGCTAGAAACTTTACAGATAGATTTCTATCAGGCCAGAAACCCACGGCATTCTCGGTGCATGCAAATACGAGATCCGCCTTATATTATTAAATCAATGGAAGAGAGGAAAGCAAGGGTGCAAAGCGCGTCGAAAGATTTGGAACCGAATGCAACTGATGAATAGAAAGTTTGTAAGGAACAGTATGCCATAAGTTCTAATCTAAGGAGATCCTAAGTTTTCTAGGAGTCAGATTTTTTTACATAATCATCATGGTAAATTTACTACATATGGAACGTTCTCGAAAGCCCGAGCGTAGCTCTGGGCGCAAGGAAAGTTCCACACACGTCCGCACTTTGAAGACGCAAAGCTATGATTTACGGCAAATTATACAAGCGTCCAATTAGTGACGACTTTTGGCAAGTTTTACGGTTTTATTGGAAAGTAAATCGTGTTCTTATACCCCTAAACGACATTTTAACTTACCCTGTGCATAACCATATCTATTCTGATTTATACAAACTCATGCTCAGGATCATATAATTGACTCCAGTTTGAAAATTAAAAATGCTTACAAACGTTTTCAGTACAATATATTATTTTTGTAATTGGGAATAACAATTTCATTTTGTATTGTGCAACTAAAATAATAATTATACACTAACTAGATCGTGCTTGCTACCGCGGTCTGCAAGCAGCCCGCGAGGGCGCGGTTGTGAGTTAGGTGTCGTCATTTGCCATAGTTAATTGTTTTGGTTTGGTTTTGGGTCTTTTTTTGTAATTCGTGAAGAATTAGGGGTAAGTAAAAAAGGGGAGTAAAATTGGTCACCCTCGTTGAGACCTTTCAAATGATACCCAACACGCAACCGTTTATCTAAAACCGTTGACCATGGTCTACTGAGTAGACCGCAACTGTCAAAATTTGAAATTTGGTCTACTCTAAAAAATTCGTCTCCGAGATGTCCCCGATGAGCCCAAACACGACTTGGCTGCGTTGCGCCGTTTCCGAGTTACGGCCGGGGGGTCCGAGGGGGCCGTCAAATTTTTTATCTCGGAGAGACGTCTCCGATGAGCACAAACACGACCCCATTGCGTCGCGTCGTTTCCGAGTTACGGCCGGGGGGGTCCGAGGGGGGCGTCAAATTTTTTATCTCGGAGAGAGGTCTCCGATGAGCACAAACACGATCCCACTGCGTCGCGTCGTTTCCGAGTTACGGCCGGGGGGTCCGAGGGGGGCGTCAAATTTTTTATCTCGGAGAGACGTCTCCGATGAGCACAAACACGACCCCACTGCGCCGCGTCATTTCCGAGTTACGGCCGGGGGGTCCGAGGGGGGCGTCAAATTTTTTATCTCGGGGAGACGTCTCCAATGAGCACAAACAAGACCCCACTGCGTCGCGTCATTTCCGAGTTACGGCCGGGGGGGTCCGAGGGGGGCGTCAAATTTTTTATCTCGGAGAGACGTCTCCGATGAGCACAAACACGACCCGACTGCGTCGCGTCGTTTCCGAGTTACGGCCGGGGGGGTCCGAGGGGGGCGTCAAATTTTTTATCTCGGAGAGACGTCTCCGATGAGCACAAGCACGACCCCATTGCGTCGCGTCGTTTCCGAGTTACGGCCGGGGCGGTCCGAGGGGGGCGTCAAATTTTTTATGTCGGAGAGACGTCTCCAATGAGCACAAACACGACCCCACTGCGCCGCGTCATTTCCGAGTTACGGCCGGGGGGGTCCGAGGGGGGCGTCAAATTTTTTATCTCGGGGAGACGTCCCTGATGAGCCCAAGCACTACCCGGCTGAGTCTGCTGGTCCTCGCTGGTTTTTAATACCTGTGTTGGGGATATGCACCTAGAAACTTTTAGCTTTTATAAAATAACGAAGATCTGGCCGTCGTGGGCTCTTGCTCTATGCATACGTACGTGTGTGCGTGCGATGCGCGAGCCTCGATCGTTGTGAGAGTAACGCTAAAAACCTAAACTTCGCGCGGCGCGTCTCCGAAACCGGCCCTTAAGAATGTCAATGAATATGACGTCATTACAGCTGTTGTTCATTTTCACGAAAAAAAAACCTTTTGCTTTCTACTTAACAGATTGTTTTTTTTTTTTATTAGGTGATCATGCTTGTTCTTAGGGCTTTTAACAGCGTTAAAGCTTTTAAAATATTTTTAGTAATAATAAATATTCATATTTAAGTATTTATATTCTCAGCCCTGATCCGATCTCATTAGATTTTATTATTAAAATTATAGAGATTGCTTATTAAGTATGGGAAATAATATCAGATTGTTAAATGGACAATAAATTAACAATTCTTATTTTCCTACGTAGACTTTTCCTAAATTTTCGGTTTCGATGTTGTTAATGTTTTGCACATCTGTATTTGTCTCTTCGTCCTTATATATATTGCATAGTGTGAATATAATATAGTTAATTGTTAAATAAATGTATTTTACATACCGCCTAGAATACAATTCAACTTTATTTTTAAAAGCTTACATAGCCCTTATGAAAATAAAGTTTTCTGAAAGAGAAAATTACTTGTCACCTATTAGTATTTAGCTGAAGTAAGACACATTAGCCATAAAAAATAATTAAAAAGAAATTAGCATATAATTTCATTAAGAATAGCTGTTAGTTTTATTTTCAGAAGTTGTATAATTTATGTTATCAGTACTTTTGTATGATATGTCTTATTAAAATCGTTAGAGTATTCAACGTTATATCTTCCTGTAGTTTGATATCTGAAATAATTAATTTATATCGGTTTGTCATTCTCTAATACATTCGCTATTAAAACCGCTGAAAGCTCAGGCTCGGCTCAATTCCCCATTTGAGTGCACAAGCGTGTAGCGATGCGATGCGGCCACTTCAACTTAGTTTACACTTGATCGCCCAATGTTCCTAAGCTCATCCTACCCTGCCAATGGTCAATGAAGCGTAATCAAAGTTTTCAGTGATAACTGAATTTCATCAAATCGGAATTGTAGGGAAGTTAACTATTATCGAACATTTATAGAAAGAAAAGAGTATAAGTAAGTACATATTTTAGTTGTGGTATTTTCAGAACAATTTAAGTGGTGTTTAAGCTGCGTATCCACTATGTTCGCCCACCAATAGTGCACCACGCATCTGCAACTGCCTCAGTAGTGTATACGATCACGCACCTTAAGCGTGCAACGTTGCACGCACCAAAGCGAGTGCTCCACGCGTCATCACCGTGTCGTGCATCACCATCGTGCATCACGATCGACGCTTAGTAACCGCGCAGCAATTATATTTGAGATCTAGTAACAATGGTTATTACATCTTTTCTTGTATAGATTACATTCCCAAAACCGACGAGGCCTTTTATAATCGTGAAGTAAATAATCAATTAAAATATATGCCGCGCTAGCTACTAATTCCGAGGACGACATGTTCACTCAATGTTCGCCCGAATACTGTGGAGCACTCTATTCACAAGTTGTGATGCGCGTACCGCCTACACTTGAGCAGTGGCAGATGCGTGGTGCACGATTGGTGCGCGAACATAGTGGGTACGCAGCTTTAGGTTGATAGCAATGAGCGGACTGCAAAGACTATATCTTGCAATTTTTTAATACAAATTCCAAAATTTTCAAAATTAAAAACATTAAGCGGACTATGTCCTTGTGTATTCAGAAATGCTATCTAGTAATATAATAAGATGCCATTAAGTTATTCATGTATATTACTATTAGTGTAGTTGAACTTTCTCAAAAGCGTCTTACTTTAAGTATGAAATATGAAAAAAAATTTCGCCGACCAATTTTAAAAAAGTTATAATTTCCAAAGTAGTTACAGTAAGTAAATGAACTATGTTCAACATTAAATATATTTAATCGGCTTTTGTATTTTGTTTCAGCTAGTACCAACTTAGTGGGAAAGTTCACACAAAGCGTCCGTCGAATAGTTCAAGACGTCAAAGATGAAGGCACATCTAGTAAGTAAATATTATTTTTAACTAATTCCGACTATGCCCGAGCATTACCCATTCCCGTCCATTGACCACGAATCTAACATTAAACTACATAAAATTTAATAAGGTAAAGTATTAATATTCCTTATTAAATTTTGTTTCTATATAAATTTTGCATAAAAATTCCAACCTATTTAAACTTTAGAAAACTGTATTCGTGAATATTAAAAAATATTAAGAAACATTAAACCTTGGTAAAAAAGTTCTAGTGGCTAAGTGTTCTAATGGTAGAGCGCAGTGGCGCTACAAGAATTCTCATAACGTTTCACTGAGTAGTTTTAATGTTTATATTTTTAGTATTTTGATTCTACTAACTAGATAACAACATTAAGCTTAAATCTAGAGCTTAAAATGTTAAACGCAATGTCATAGAATAAGTAGGTCCATTATGAGATCGCAATACGCTGGGTGCAGAAGCTTATCGCTAACATTGCAACGTGTGCAAGCAATGGAATTAATTGTAATAAACGGTTGCATAGCTACAAACTGACACTGCAGCATATGTTTTGTTCTCGTGCGGAGTATCTGGGTTAATTAGGTAAGTACTACAGACAATTATTTAGGTGACGGAACAAGTGTATGTGGTTGCAGTGTGATGGATGACAAAGTTAGATTGAAGTTGTAAAAGCAAATTGCAACCATACTGTATTATTTAATTGTTATTAATTCTAATCCTAATAATATTATAAATGCGAAAGTTTGTATGCATGTTTGTGTCTCAATCACTCAAAAACGGCTGAACGGATTTGAATAAAATTTGGCACACAGTTTATAGGTTGATGTAGGTTTTAAAAAAAAACGAACTACTACGCGTAAGTAATCGCGGGCACAGCTAATAAAAGCAGATCAACTTTTATGTAACAGTCAAAAATTCAAATTGGTTGGGGTGGGGTGCATTGCTATAATAAAGTCTTCGATTGATAATGTAGGCAAGACCACTAGTGTGATGTCGGCGTCTGTAAAAAGTGTAGTTCTTTACTTTGTTTCTGGTGTAAATAAAATACAACGATTGATCCAAAAAAAAAACACAATGATCAAAATAAAACATTACTTCTGGCGGACAGCTAGATTTGAACTGGATATCCGGAAATGCTGATGATATCCCTAAAGTAACTTTTCATCTTTAAAAGGTTGGCCTTAACCGAACGATCAATAGAACCTTAAATTTTCTTTTAATACAAATATAACATGCTTAATTTGATCAGAAAAAAATATAATGAAAAATTCAAAAATCATCTACCAGTCAGACATAACAGGAGGTCGCCAGTCATAGTTATCATCAAAATAAATCTAAATGCCAATACGAAGTTATATAAAAAGCTGAGTTGAGCGGGACATTCGGTCACGACAGAATTACTGCCATAGCCGAGCGGAATGTTAAGAGGCATCCCAACCATTGATTAGTGTAGACAGACATGCCCTCAGCCTTCGTGAGGTCGGACTGATTCATTACAGCCGGCCCCTGTTAGTACAAATGGAGATTGAATTTGAGAAAACAGTTGTTTCGGATCTATAGACAAAGTAACTGTATTGTCGTACGAAAAAACGACTAGTTCATATACATTAAACAAATTAAATAATTAAAGATTATCCTGGGAAGGTATCTAAGAACCCAATAATCCTTTTATTGTTTAATTACATAACTTCTTCAGTTCTCTACTACTTGTTGGTAAATTTTCTTTAACAAATTAGACAAACAGTCTAATGCTGCTTTGTTGTTTTTTTAAGCAATGTCGTTATTTGCTTTTATGTAAGCGCCGCCGGTGTCATTAAAAGGGTCGACAGACAGGCTGACGGTCCACTCGATGATAGGTGGCTATCGACGTCTATAACACAAGCAACGCCACAGATGCTTCAAGAGCGCTGCTGACCACACTGGGATTGAGGATAGGAGAATTGAATAGGGAAAGGGTCTTACTCACTCACGGTGGTCTTCTGTAAGGGGGTGATTACTGTCGCAAGACTTTCCAGATTCAGACCAGAGCTTTCCAAAGTTGACCAAAGTCGGAAGTAGAATCCGGGAGCCCTGGAACAGAACATTAAGGCACACACCCTAACCACTCATCCAACGGCAAGTCGCATGAAGGAACTTGTTGTTTGATAAAATTAATTAATCAAGCACACTCTGAACGTCCTGGTAGTACAAGTTCCACCTGGGCACCGAGAATTGCAACAGAGAACTTGACGTGTAGACGATACAGAGAAAGCTAATGGGGGACGCTACCACATTACGATCGCAGTGCACGTCCGCAGGGCACTGATTTACAATTACCCCCGAAGCTTTTATACCAACGGAAAACAAAGGCAAATTTAATTGCGGCCAAAATTTATATGTTTTGTTAAATCAACACCAGTACAATGTGACAGTCCGAGCTTTTTGTTAGGACATCGTTCAAAACCAGGCCATTGTTATTTTATATTTTCAAACTTATAATCTTAGCAAATTACATGATATTTTCCCAATAATATCTATAGTTTCTTCTTACCTAATGGTTTGTACCATTAGGTAAGCGAAAATAATAAAAAATTATAGCCTGATCTCCATACAAAACTGATTGATCTCCTTTGTACATTATGTATTAATAAAATGTAAGTAGGTACTTTTATTTCGTCCTAACCGTGACCTGTGGCTTCGCACGTCTTCAATTTACATTATTCTTGTCTATTTAGCTCAAATGATGATTGATGTTAAATTTAGCAACAAAATGAAGCTCCATAGCCAGGAAACAAAATCCCGGGCTATGAATGTAGAGATTACATAACAAAAAACAAACCAATAAACAAATTTAACCTTGGCTTAATTGCAGTGAAAAACAGTGTAGTGTCTACTATAGATAAATTACACACACACACACACACACTACACGAAATTAATCTAATTTATAAAATGGAACCCAGGAAGTGATTCCACAATGAATAAAAAAATAATGTTATATGTAGAGGGCATTGCAATCACTTCTTTATTGATGTACTAGCGACCCGCTCCCGGCTTCGCCTGGAATGCAATTTTTTTATATATACAATTTTTATAACAATTCCTTGTTTTTCCATAAATGAAAACTGAATCAAAATCCGTTGGGTGGTTTAGAAGTAGTAAGGGGAGAATCAGAAATGACGGATTTATAACAAAGTAAAGATTAAAATTTCAATGAAAGAAATTATTATACTGTAAGCCAACCGTTACAGATAATTTAAAGTATAGTTTCAAGTTTTGACATTAAAATCTGTTTATGTACTAGGTGGGCAGACGAAAGAGGAGTTAATTGAAACTAACGAACGTCTACGAGGTGTCCGTGTGCGTCTCGACGAGAACTATGACACGGCGAAGAAGGCGTTGGTCACACTCATGGCTCGCTACAGCGAGTCGAAAGCTCAAAGGAATGTATTCACGAGATACGCTCTATTGAAGGCAATGATAAAGGTATTTTAATTTAATTTGATTGAATTCAAAACGTTTAATAATAATAAAAAACATATAGGTGTAAAACTACGAAGCACTGAGTTTAGTTTTGCTGGCCAGCTATACTTCCTTCACAAGCTGTATAAATAACTTAGTAAATTAAAAATTGGATATTTTTTCAGAACAGAATTACAGAAAAGTTGTAACTACATGTTATTTAACAGTATTTCAAAATCTAAATCTAAAAAATAAGGGCGAGTGCACATACGTCCACAACACAACCTACTCATATATATTTAATGATAACGATGATAACACCCCATTTTTGCATCGCGAGTTAAAAATAGCTGTGTACTGTAAACAGCGTTGAAAAATACTTATATTTATCTTAATTTTCTAATTTTTTAACTCACAAAGAGAGAACCAGTGACAAGAAAACTCTGTTTAATTAGAATGCAGCCTGGCAGACATTTTTGCATCGTTTTTTTGCATTACATTATTCATAGTCCACTAACAAATGCAAAGAAGCCCGGCGCGGCACAGCTGTGTGACTTAACAATTAATAATTTAACTATGTAATAAACAGATTTACAGAGTTATTATGACACAACATTTGAACGTAATGATATTACAACACGACCTGTATTACTTGTAAAACAATTAGTATTAGTATGTAATCCTACATGTAAGGAGCGTACAATGAGCATCAGTGTGCATATATATTTATATTTGGAGTAGACAAAATAATATTATCAAATTATTGTCATTTTACTATCATTAAGGTATCTCTGAAAGATCTTAAAATTTTGGCACAACGACGTTTGTCGACTAGTTGTTTGTAAAACTATCGCTTCACCTTTCCAATAGAATTCGTAATTTAAAAATTATAAATTTAATGTTTCTTTGTTTTTTTTTTTAGTTCTGTTTATTACTTCACCGCTCATTATAATGAACGTTGTCAAGATCATCTGAAAATATATGAAAAATAAAGAATGAATAGATTTTATTGCACCTATATTTCTGTCAGACGTTGATATTTTTATTTTTCAACGCCTAAGAAAATTGGCTAAAAAAGTCGCAGACAAAAAGTAGTTCTCATATGCGAAAAGTATACAATACAAAAAAAACTCATAAATTTTCTGTTTCATACTTCATTTTTTATCCTGAAGTCCTAAAATTTCAAATTGAACTTTCAATTGAGTTTTGCTGATAACAATAACTATGTAACTAAATTCAGTAGTACGGATAACATCGGGCCACGCCGCGTGCCCTATCTATCATGTCTTGTTTGATATCGAGGATACTTCACTTATAGTTGACACTAAATGATATACGACAGCGAACCGTAGACACCATTTATCACCGACAGAAAATTTTCACTTCAGTATTATATATTGGAGGCCTTATTTTTTGGCAGCTTCGCGATACCCTATTTCCCTGTTAACTCTACCTTTGTAGGCTGAATATTTATGTCTTTACTTTATCTAGGGTGTGTGTCAGATTTTAAGGAAATAAATCACCCAAGAATACTCTAAAGCAGGGTTCCCCAAACTATTTTGGACAAGTGACCCCTTTTCAACAATGAACTGTTACCTCAGACCCCCATGGTTAAATTACCTACTTTTAAGACCAACCCCCTTATTCATAATGGTCCGCTAACTTAAAGCAGCTATCTATCTTAGTCTATCTTTAGTTTTTTCCTATTGGTACAAAATACCTAGGTACTAAGGTGCCAATTAGAAAACTTTGCACTTGGTTAAGTGAGTGAAGTTGATTTCATTTTCTCGTCAAAATTTAACAAAATAAAAAGACAATCCAATTCAGTAAATATCAAGTTTAATTTATAATTATTACAAATTAATACATAAAGCATCTTAAGTTGGTAGGAAATTATATTTTAAAAACTATTAATTCGCAAAGAGAAAATAAAACATTCAGTGCGATAGATGAACCTGGTGACTATCTACCAATCTAGCTACATCCGGTTCAATATTAGTGAGTTGCAGCCTTAAATCTCCACGTTCGTTGATTTTCAAACGGTTTCTTTGTTTTGTCAAAATGTTTGTTACCACACTGAAGCTTTTTTCAACTAGATATGATGATGGAAAAGCGATAAGGTATTTTTCAGCAATGTTCCACAATGTAGGATACTGTGTTTCAATTTTGCGTTGCAACCAGAACTTCTGATAGCCTTGGTTGAACTTTTGCTTAAGCTCTTCGTCTGTGCTGATGGTAATCAACTCTTCTTGCATTATCACATTGGCTTCTTCTATGGCTGTGGTGTTATACGGATTTATTATCCATTGAGGAATTTGTAAATTTAAAAGATCATCAAACCTCTCCGTAAAATCCTTGTGTAATGCGTCCAAGTGAGTAACATATAATAAAATGTCATCATCTTGAAGCATTTTTGGTAATTTTGACAAATGCGGAAACTGCGAATATTCTTTTCTGCCTAAATTTTGTTTATAAAGAACTAGTTTACCCACGAAGGCCGATATTATTGATTTTGTTTTAATCAAGTTAAGATCATCACCCTGTAGTTGCAAATTAAGTTTGTTGAACATTCCAAAGATATCAGTCAAGTAATAAATATCTGTTTTACAATTGTTCAGATTTTCTTTCAAATTCGGATCTTTTTCTTGTAAAAACTCCAACACAGATTCAAAAAGGGCTGAAAATCTTTCTAAGCAAGAGCCTCTTGATAGCCAGCGAACTTCAGTGTGCAGAAGTAACCGAGTAAAGACTTCGTCGTTTTCGTCACATAGTTGAGCAAATAACCGAGAGTTCAAAGAATTGCTTCGAATCTTGTTGATAGCATTTATTACATATTGTAAAGACTTATGCAATCTAGGACTCAGCTTTTTTGCTGCTAAATGCTGCCTGTGAATCACACAGTGAATAACCAGTACATCAGGCAGTTGTCGCTTTAAGTGAGCTATAAAGCCACGATGACGACCAACCATAGACGGTGCACCATCAGTCGCAACAGAAACAATATTCTTCCATGGAATAGCTTTATCAGTAAAAAAATGTTCCACGGCCTGAAAAATCGATTCTCCTCTAGTATCAGTCTCTAAATATGCAGCAAAAATCAGTTCTTGGCACATATTTTCATCTTTGATAAATCGAACATATCCTAACAATAGAGCTTCATTGCCGGGTAATGTAGACTCGTCCAACTGGAGAGAGAATCTGCGGGTCTGTAAGAACTTGCATAAAATGTTTTCCACATCGCGTCCCATCTCATCTATGCGTCTCTGAACGGTGTTGTTGCTCAAAGGTATTCTCTTTAAAATATCATGTGCGGGTTTGTGCAATACATTGTTAAGGACCTCCGCAATGGCTGGTAAGATAAGCTGCTCTCCAATTGTATGGGGTTTCCCCGACTTCGCTATTAGTAAAGATATATTATAGGACGCTCGTAAACCATCATTGTCTCGAATAGATGATGACGCAAACATCGATCCTATGGATGGCCTTTTGTCTAGTTTTTCTTTCAGTGCTTGAAAATATGACAAGGGCTTACTTTTTTTGTTAGCATGTACTCTTGATAAGTGGTCATCCATTTTTGAAGGCTTCATGGCATCGTTACTAAATACTTTTTCACATATGAGACACATCGGGAAGTGTTGATTTGATGGAGATCCAATAAATCCGAACTTCAAGTAGTCCAAACTGTATTGTCTGCATTTTTTTTTCGTGTCCGCCATCATAAAACTTTCAGTAATTCTGCAAACAAAAAAATAAGGAACCTAAATAAAAAACAATAATAAACTGTTAAATTTGCACACTATCTTATTTTTATCACACTCAGTTAATGGATTCTTGTTAAGTATTACTGACTTACTCTTTGATAAACTTTGATACCTATATTGGGAAGTAACTACAGTAGGTAATTAGGTATAGAAACTTCGTATTAGGTAATTAGGTAGAATAAGAACGAAAACCAAAGACTTAAGTGTTAGTAATTTTTACAAATACAATTATACATACCTATTTAAAATATGTTGTATGTTGTGTTTAACACTTTTTCAGTCACTTTACTTCACTTAATTTAGCTTTGTAATAAGTTTGTAATCTCTTGAAATAAATGAGTACTTAGCTATATGAGTTTTTATCGTTCAAGCTCCAACGAATTTCAAAACGCAAATGAACTTTCAACCTAAATGCAAGCTCGTTAAATAGTAAAATATCAGGAACATGTTTGGACTTGATCATGAATTCGTTCGTCTTAATTCGCGTAAAGCCGCTATCACACTATTCAATTTGAACGATTCCAATTTAGGAAATCGGAAGGTGTGATCGCAGTTAGAACAGATTGGATTCAATTAAGAGTTTATCCATTTTCAACTCTATATCTTCGATTTAGAAATCAATTTAGCGTAGTGTGATCACGAGCTCACTACTTAGATTCCTAAATAGGAATCGTTCAAATTGAATAGTGTGATAAGCACTTTATCGTCAAATAGAGAGCAAGTCAAAACGCCGCTGAAAGACGTACGCTCCAACTCAATCTTGCACAAACTTGTCCACATAGACTTGCCGAGTTTTTCATCTTGTACGAACTTGAAACTTTACATTCCTGGAACATTATTTCCTACAAAAATATTAATTATTCTTAGTACACGTAACACAACATAAACAATACAGTAACTACCTACTTACCTATCTTGAAAGTTTTAAATAAGAACTTGTGTTAATATAATAGGGGTCGATTTTTAGACCTCGTCGACCCCCAAAATCACTTTTCGTTTATGTCGACCCCTAGGAAACCGATATCGACCCCGGGGTCGATATCGACCACTTTGGGAATCCCTGCTCTAAAGCATACTATAGAATTAGTATATAATCACTTTTTGGTAAGAAAAAGAAAGAGTGCACGCGGATACACCCATGTTGATATCTATGGTATCAATAGTAACAGTAATTCTACAGTATGTTGTTCTGTAGTACCCGAGTCTTGCCTCCCATCACGGAGAATAGAGAGAGGTAAGGAACACCAACTACATACATGAGTGAGAAAGTGTCGGTTCGCATTTCATTGGGTCCGTAGCAACTGGACAGATTCTCAACTGAACAGCCTTTTTATAATTTAAAAAAAATTACATTCTACTCTTGCACAAATTTACTTCCATCTTTATTTAGTAGTAACACAATAAAAATAAATATTTTTTTAATATTTGAAATTACAACAAAAAAAAATACATATTTTATTTTATTTCGACATATCGACTTGTTGCATAGAATGAATAATGTACGGATAAAGGTTTTTTATATGTTCAATTATTTCACGGTCTTCTGTAAGGGGGTTACAGTTACTGCCGAAATTGCGAAACGCAGTGTGCCCTGCCTCTACTACATTTATTGATTATACATTTAGTAATGTGTGTGGCATATTCTGCTGTTAAGAAAGGTTTCTTTGTCAAACAACTCCTTTGATAATATGCCATCCTGGTATATAGCACTTATTGTGTAAATAATAGGCTTTAAGAATTTTCTTACCCTTTCATAAGTTAAGAAAAAATTGCGTACATTTGAGTAGACAACTTTTATTATTTGCTCCCTAAACACGCAAATATAAAAGGCGGGCAAGACTATAGGGAGTATAACGCAAAGGTTGGCGTTACGTGACTGGTGTTGAGGAAAGGCGGAAACCGTTCGGGCACGTATACACCTTGTAAGATTGCTAACTCACTTAGGGATGCTTTTATCCAATTATGCCATTGCGGATGAAGATTAGTTAAATCGAAGAAAATAGGGCTTTTTATTGAAGTTTTGTTCCTCTTTCAGGCTTTAATAGCTTTCGCACGCATCTTCGCCCGCGTATCTTTATAAAATATAGCCTATGTTACTCGCTGATAACGTAACTTTCTATAGGTGAATTTTTTTTTAAGATCGGTCCAGTAATTTTTGAGTTTATTGATTACAAACATATAAATAAATCTTCTGTTTTTATAAAATTTAGTATAGATATACTCGTAGATAGTGTAGATATGATTGTAACACTAATAGCCACAAGCCTCTTTTCTTTGTTAGGAGGTATGCTAGCCAGACTATAGTGCATTACAAACTGGCAGAACACATATAGTCTTCGAAGATACTTTGGTTCAAAGCAAGTGATATTTCGATGCCTCATATGAAATCAGACGGTAATTCTAATCGTTATCTGTCATGACATGACGGCAATATTATTTTATTGGTAGGGGAGCCCACGATGCTAAATGTAGTCACTCGAGCGTCGTGGGGACCTATTTATTGGATTTTGAAGATTAGGTGGTAGGAAGAAAAAAAGGTTATATGATGTTTCCCTTTTCAACGGTGGGGTGAGCGTCTACAGACGTTCAAAAGTTTGTAGACGCTGTATTAAAAAAAATCCTCCAAATGATCGTCAGCTTAAAAATCAACACGATCAGGAATTTAGGCTGAACCATCTGTATGAAAATCTGACGCACTCGAGTAATTTAAAATGGCAATCGCATAAAATCTTATTTGCATTTTCAAAAACCTGCCACGAGCTTGGGTTACATCCGAATCGTCTGTATTTTGAATAAGAGCTTAGTTTTTAGTCAACTTAACATCCCCTCTGAAAATCTGACGCGCTCGAGTAGTATTTTAATTTTTACTCCAACTCCACCATTCAAACCGATAGATTAACACATATCCGTTATCGGAGACACGTTGGGAATATACATTGGCAATATCTGACGCGCTCGAGTAAATCCCAAAATTTCCTCCTGGGCTCCCCTACTGTATACAATATTATTCTATTTCATAGAATAAAACTGCTCTTGTTCTCACTGCTCTTGTTAAGGTAAATACAGTTTGGTTATATTAAATTAATGAAACAAAGTATAGTAGTGTTTAATTTAGCAAAAGTTCGGCATCAAGTCGTATCGTTAGATCAGTGTGGAAGAATCGCGTTAGTGCGGTTGCTCAGGTTTCTTCTGTAAAAAGAAAATAAAAGTCTACTTTATAAATTGATTCATTTGAGTAATAAGTATTCAAATGAATCAATTTACAAAATAGGAAGAAGTGTAATTTACAATTTAAAATTACATATACATAAATTAAAAAAAAGATACAGCAATATGTACACAAGTATAGATATGTTACAAATTGTAGCTCCATTTCAGTTATCACCAGTGCCAGATAACTGGTATCATATACCTACCAAGTACAGTATATCGAAGTAATTATATAAAACAGAGGAAATTAAATGATATATTTTAATTACACATAAAATATCATTCGCCATTCTGTCGTACTCGACGAGTTCGCAATATTTATGAACGTCCATTGAGAAACATACGTGACCCCATTTGAGCCAAATATTTTAATTCCTCTTTTTGGAAACGCAGCGTTTTGTGGTTTTGCTGTGCTCACTAATTTATATACTTTACGTGTTAAATCGATTTCGTTGATTAAATTTAAAATAGTAGTAAAATTTTATAAGTAAAATTAAATCTGCTAGTGAATTTTATTACACAAAAATGACAGGTAGATAATGTGTGCAATTTTTCGTTTTACTAAATTTTTAAAAAAGGTTATTTATTTAATTATATTAAGAAAAAAAAATTTATTTTTTTTGTATGAAAAACATATTCTTTTTATGGATTGGTTTACTTTTACACTCGGCAATCATATTTTTTATTTATTAGATTTTTAGATTTTTTATTTATTAAAGATTGGCACGAAAGCTGATGGTTCACTTGATGGTGGATGGCTGCCTTCACCTATTAACATATGCAACGCTGCAAGTGCGCTACCAACCTTAGTAGAATTAAGAATAATCTCTAACCCACTCACCGAAACACAACAGCACACATGCTATTATTTCACTATGATCTTATGTAAGGTGGTGATGCAGCCGTCAGACGTGCTACCCAATTTATGACTGCGATACGCAGTGTGCCCTGCCACTACAAAATTACAAATATTTGTTAATTAAGAATTTTTACGACGGGAAACAATGTTTCTGTTAAATGCATAATGCAATTCTCAATTTGATTTGATTTTGCTGGCGGTAGTAGTTGCAAATTAATTATTGCAAGATATTAATTTTGTAATGCGTGAAATGGTTCAAATTTTCCAATTAACGCTATAATTTTGGATACAATGTAGCCAAATGTAATGTTTTCGATTGGTGTCCTACTTTTAAGTCATGAAAGCCAGTATAGCAAAGCAAACTACGGCAGACAGATTTAAGCACCCATACTAAACGCTTTTAATAAACAATACTAGTAAGTTGAAGTGTCAGTGGGCAGGACACATAGTACGGAAATCAGTCGGCCGCTGAGGCCAGAAGGTTCTCGAGTGGAGACCACGGACCGGCAAACGCACCATAATACACCCACAAAGTGGACAGACGATCTGATAAGGGCCGCGGGTCGACAGTGGATCCAGACACAGAACATTGATAGGCAGAACAGAACAGAACAGGCAGGCTTCCATACATAGAACATTGATGTTTTTGTAGTAAAAACAGTTGAGAAAAAAAATAAAACTGAGAAAAATACAAGAGTGAAGTTATATAAAGGAATAAATTATTATTTATAAGAGGATTCCCTAATGGTATGGTAAAACATTTAGATGAGAGAGATTGCTGTTCTTGACCTTAAAGCATACGCATAAGAGCTTTTATGGCCTTTGGTATCGGATTCACAAGGAGATAGATATCACTAGCGATCAATATTCTTACAGAAAATAATATTGTGTATATTTTTGAAATAATACAGTAATAATTTTACCTCAGCTTTTGTGTTTCGAAACAATTAAAAACTTTATGTACTTTAGCAATCACATAAAAGTAATTGGAGCCAAAGACAATGTGAGATTGGTTTGAATCACTACTAATGTTATAAATGTGAAAGTAACTGTCGTTTGTTATAATCCGCGCGCGATGAGAATGGGATGCGACCTTTTGGAAATGAGGCGCGCGCGGCCCGCCGCGCCGCCCGGCCAGCCGTAGCGTCGGCAAAGTCGCGTTGAAGAATTGGAATAACTGTAAAATAATATACCTAAACATTATTATTAAAAGGATTTCAACCATGAAACATTTTTGTGTATTTTCATGAACCTATGATAGATCGTAGAAATAACTAATTTATAATTAATATTCAGAACTTTTTTGCTAACGCTACTTGCGAACTGTCATTTTCGATTTACTTTGACAAGGTTCCATCCCATTCTCATTGCGCGCGGATTATACCTTCTCACGCCTGAAATTTGAATTTACATTGCATCTTGAAATGTTGCATACATATTGTCAGGGATATGTCAGAAAAGGTGTTAGGGTACCTTTTATCAAAAAAAAAGTAACTGTTCCCGAGGGATCATCTAAAAGTAAAAACCCAATTACTAGCAAAACTATAATATATTTTGTTTGGCGTTGCTTTTTTTAAAAGAAGGGCGGACGAAGACTCGGCCCGGCCACCAGCTAGTTTTTTATATATATATACAGAAAATATAAAATTTGTAACACAATATTTGGCATTTCACTTCTGATAAAAGTCCAATAACAATGAGGCTCTATACGGTCCCACTCGAGGCAAAAGTAAGTGAACTAATAATGACACTCAAGAAGTGAGACAAGTAAAGTCTACTCTGTGGTACTTACTTGCGACAGGCGGGCGGCCAGCCAACTCACAAATGTTCTCTAGCTTGTGATACATTTACTCTGGACCACAGAGCAAATAATCGCCGCGCCGCGCCGCCGCACAGTGGGACGAAAATCGGCTTTCATAGACATAGGAATGTTAATTCTTAAATATCGCTGTTTTTGTTGGATATGGTTTTTGTTTACAGTAACTATGCCTAAATATGTAAAAAAAAGTAATTGGGCATTTCTGCGAAGAATTTTTTTTTTTTTGGAGAATAAGTCGTATGGAGCTTTCTTGAAAAATCCCATTTTCTACGGACCTGCAAGTCAAACCGTAATATCCTTCTAGATAGTGTTACTACTAATTATTTGTCATTTTTTGACATATTACATACAACGGTTATTGCTGCAGAATTTTTTTAAAAAATTAATAGTTGTGTTATTTTTTTTAATTTAATTTAATTTTTTAAACACAAAGTACCAATTACATTTTATTACCTTTCTGGTGTGAATAAGTGATATTAACTAAATAAACAATGATATTTTCTAATAGAACATACCAAAACAATTGTTATTGTTATTTTATTCTGAAAAGTGATTAAGTAATTAGTTTGTTCTGAAAAGTGATTAGGTAATTAGTTTGTTCTGAAAAGTGATTGGCTAATGAGGAATGAATTCTAGTAATAATAAAGAAGTAAAGATATGAGCACCAATTAGCTATTATTAGAGAGTAATTAAGAAATCGGCAATTTGCTGATCACTTAAAATCAGTCCTATAACAACTATAAATGAACAATATTTTTAACACATAATTCAGTTTATTTCAAACTTTTGTGCTGTTAACATTAAATTGAAATCCCGAACTTTAAAATATTTAAAATGGAAAGTCTGCGTACCAATTTAGACTTGTTCGTTTTGTTGAGAAGTGAAGGTACTTCATTCAATCACGAAGTATTGTTTAGTGCAGTTGTAAATCAACTTGGTGATAACATTTCGGACGAGAATCGGGTGACACTTAAGGAATTTTGTCGACGATTCACACGTGCTGCATCACAAAGATGGCAAAAATCTCACCGCATTCTGGATACATTCAGAAAGCAGTACGAAAATTGGCTTATGTCTAATGTCGATTGGCCAAGTTGCGTGCCAATCAGTATGGTCATGCCACAATCCAGTGAAGAAGAACAGCCAGGACCTAGTGCACTTTCAATCTGTCCAGGACCATCAACATCATCTGTTGGGACAATGACAAAAACATCAAGGAAAGCATTTGAAGATCTTGGAAGAAAACAAAAGAAGAGGAGGTCTGATGATCACAAAAATGAAGATCCAAATGAATTGGCACATTACGCTGCAGTTCTTTTAAAGGAAGAAGGTCGTGAGGATATCGCATCTGTTATCGAACATATGTTGAAAAACCCAGAAGCAGCAACAAAATTAAACGAAATGATTAAAAAACCAGTTAAAAGAGTTATCTTTACTCCAGAAAAAGCACTAGGATTGCTTCTTTCGCTAAAATTATCAAAGTGGCAATATATGACGCTGAGAGAGACTACCTTCCGAGAGGGTGCAACTGACATTTACCCGTCATATTATAAATTACAACAAGTAAAAAAACAGTGTTATTCTAATGAGCAATCAGTGACTGTAACGGATTCATCTGCAAGAATTACGCTTCAAGCATTGCTTGACATCACAGTGAAGAGGATCCTGGAAAGTCTTCCTGAAAGTGTGCAAAATAAGGACTTAAAGTTAATATCTAAGTGGGGCTTTGATGGTGCTTCCAACCAAAGTCGTTATAAACAGAAAATGGATGGACAACAAGAAGATTCAAGCATATTTATGACGTCCTTGGTGCCATTAAGCCTGACTGATGGAGACGACATTTTGTGGTTGAATCCCAAGCCATGCTCTGCGTTATATTGTCGTCCAGTGAAGTGAAAAAGTGGTCATCAATCACAAAAAGCAAATGGATGACGAAATTAAGTTGCTTATCCCCACTGATTACAACAGAAACAAGGTGAGCCATCAACTTAAGATGACAATGATTGATGCTAAAATTTGTACGTATCTTTCGGAAGCTAGATCGAATGCATCGTGCTATCTTTGCTTAGCTAAGCCTACAGAGATGAACCGCTTAGATATTGCAACGTCAAAATCAGTGAACAGTGATGTATACGAATTTGGACTATCATCGTTACACGCTCGTATAAATACGATGGAATGCCTTTTACATATTGCATACAGACTGGACTTCAAAAAGTGGGCTGCTCGAGGAGAAGAACACAAGGCTTTGCTAGAGAATCGAAAAAAAATAATTCAAAATAAATTCAAAGACGAACTCAATCTATTGATTGATATTGTAAAACAAGGCTCAGGGACAACAAATGATGGGAATACAGCAAGAAGGTTCTTCGAGTTCCCCGATATAACTGCAGCCATCACTGGGTTGGATGAAGAGCTAGTCAGAAGATTTGCTGTTATTCTTCAAGCAATAACATCTGGAGAGGTAATTGAGGTTATAAAATTTAAAGAATATGCACGTAAAACTGCTGAAAGATACGTGGAGTTATATGATTGGTACCACATGTCATCGACCGTTCATAAGCTACTGATACATGGTGCAGACATAATCGCTAATAATGATATTGTTCCGATAGGTATCCTTTCAGAAGAAGCCTCAGAGGCCCGCAACAAAGACTTTAGGAGATTTCGGGAACATAATTCGCGAAAAATGTCCAGGCAAGCTTCAAATGCCGATATATTAAATATGCTGATTCTTTCGTCTGATCCATTAATCTCTTCTCAAAGACCGAAATTAGAAACTAAAAAAGGTAAGAATTTCTTTGCTGAAACTTTAGAATTGATCAAGTTTCCAGAATCTCCATTTGAAGTTGTAGATGTGTCCAATTTGGAACCTGATTCTGAATTGGAATCAGATGAAAGCGATTTTGATTAATTAGTAGATAAGTGCTTGTTGTGTTTTTTTTATACATTTTTTTATCATTTCTCCTTATATTTTCCTGTCTCCTGTACATTATATTGTCCTCATTTTATATTGCACTGTACTAATTTTTTTGATCACAAAACACGGAGTCTGTTGACTTTCATCAGCGCCCACAAACTTTAGTAATGTTATTTTTTTCTTTTGTAACTAATCTTTAAGAGGCCTTGTTTGTGTAGATAAAATTTTTATTTATTTATTTCTTGTATTGTTTTGTATAGTATTATCATACATAAGTAGTGTGTAGTAGCAGTGTTTGATTTTTTATTAATAGTTATTTATTCTTTATTTGAATGTTGTATAGAAATATTTTATATAGTATACATTTTTTTAATTTTTTTTAATCAAGTGTTACTTATAATATTTTTGATTATTTTTTGTCATAGTATTTGATATTTATGCTCATTTAAATAATTTAATAAGCTAGCAACAATATATGATATTTTTAAATGAACAATAGCATAATTATTTACTTTCCTCACTTCTCAGAACTTATTAACTGTACACCGTGTCTGGGTTGCATGCTATTACAAAATGATAATACATAATTGTTATCACTTATTTAGAGAGTATTTAGAGTTGATGCCGAAAAATAAAGCTTTAAACTAAATAAAAAATATCCATTATATTTAAAGATTTTTAAAAAAAATTCTGCAGCAGTAACCGTTATATGTGGTATGTCAAAAAATGACAAATAATTAGTAGTAACACTCTTTAGAAGGATATTACGGTTTGACGTGCAGGTCCGTAGAAAATCGGATTTATCTAGAGAACTCCATACAATTTTTTCTCAAAAAAAATATAAAACATTCGTATAAATACCAAATTACTTTTTTTTACATATTTAGGCTTAGTTACTGTAAACAGAAGCCATATCCAACAAAAACAGCGATATTTAAGAATTAACATTCCTATGTCTATGAAAGCCGATTTTCGTCCCACTGTGCGCCGCCGCCAGCTACTAGAGACGGTAGTAATAATAATTCGTGCCGCACGATCAGACTCAGAACTCAGCCGCCAGCTTCTATTAACACGTTGTGAAGCAACATTATCCAATTTATAAAATGCGTGTCGAGATTGTCTTGGAATACAAAACCTAAACAACGCGTAAGCGTAACAATGGTTTGAATAAACTGCAACGCCCCTGACACGCTGGATTTGTATGAAAGCGTTGACGATGCCGTCTCTAGCAGCGGGCGCGGCGATTCCTTGCTGCGCTCTGGAATAACCACCAGCAGCGGTCATACCCATCTTTTCTTAAATTAAAGGGAAAAAGTGTATTTAACATTAATTTTGAAATTATTTATTTATTGATTTTTTTTTTCGTATATGCATGGGAGTATAGCCATGTGTCCGTTGATGTAAGGCTTCCTACGGAAGATCAGAGCTGGCCTCTGTCAGCATATTGCTCAGTAGGACCTTTTTGTAACTTTCATATTTGCTGTTACTGTTTTAATTGTGATCATTTGTATATTTTTTATAAGTCCTAAATAAATATTTATTTATTTAGTGATTGATTTAAGAGGACCATTAAAATTACCAATGGACATTAACTGAACTCATTCTATGAAGTATGAATAAAAGTGATTGCAAACTACAGGAAATTAAAATCGGTTTTGCTTTTTTTTTCCTTCTGCGGTATTCCGAACAGTTCTAATAACATTGGATAGAGTGGTTTTCCAATTAAAGAATCCCATCGACCCGGTGTTTTTGTCTTAAAGGCTGCAAACCTTTAATTAAGAAAGAACTCTCTTGATTTATTTATGGCATCGTTTTTTATTAAACAAGCTTCTCTGTATAACTCTCAAATTTGTAATTTGAATATTGTGGAATTTCGGTATTACCTACAATGAGATCTACTCAAACTACGAATTTTGTCAAGTATTTATGTATGTATCGTCCCAGTGTTATATTGGCTGAATATTCGCTATATTGTATTTATAAAAGAAAAAAAAACACTGTAAATCAACAGTGACAAAAGGAAAAATAAAACTTCATATAGGACGAATATATTTTTTATTTTTTTTATTTTACAGAGTGTGTGTGTTTCTGTGTGTTAAACGGTAGACCGATTATGATCCGGTTTTATTTTGTTTGTTGATAAGATCGAGATCATTCTTAGTTATAATCTATGTAAACCTCTGTTCAGTCGTTTGAAGATCATTAACCCATTTCCTAGTTGACTAACTTTCACATGTTCGATTGATGTGAAATTTGGTATACTGTTACTTCAGTGGTGTTTCCATGACGTGGTAACCTTGACCTGCAACAAGTAGTCGGTGGGATACCCAACTACTCAGCAATTTACAGCAGATAGAGCGTGTTTAGGCTTAACAGAAAGTCGGGGGTTAGTTTATAATTTTTAAATAAAGCTTGTTTGCCATAAAGTCCTTTAATAGTAATTTTAAATATATATTGCAGCATGACTTGATTTTTCCAAATATACGTTTTCTTCTTTTAATATACCTAACCAAAATACATCTGTATGCATTTCAGGCAGCTATCAAAATAAAAATCTTTAATAAGTTAAGTGGCTGCAATGTGGACTTTATCGGTTGAAATTGGCATGGGTCCAGCGAGAAGTTATCCACTTTAAGACATGATTGCACACCATTTGCTTTGCGATAAACGTTAGCTCCGAATTAAGGCTTAAGGCTGAATATAATTTACTCTCTCATAATAAAAAAGTCTACAAATCACTGTCATCAATTTGTATTGAAAAACATAGTGTATTAATTTTAAACGTAGCTTTCATAAGTTTCATGAAGGTAATAACGGTACTTCAGGTCCACTTGATGGTAGGTGGCTACGTAGGTATTGCATGTGCGCTGCCGACTATAGTAGGATTGGAAAGGGATAGGGAAATAGGCTCTGGCATCCCTTACTTACTCACCGAAACACAACTCATCTCAGCGGCAGGTGGTTACTGCCGCCAGACGGGCTGCCCAAATGACTGCGAAACGCACTGTGTTGCCAGTACTTTCGAAATCCAGACCAGATCCAACTTTGAAAAGTTGAATTTCGTAAAGTTGACCCGGCCGGGAATCCAATCCGAGACCCCTGAAACGGAGCGTTAAGGCAAGCACCCTAACCACTCATCCAAGGGGTTATCATAGTCAAAGTGTGTTTTCTAATGTTCAGGACGTAATTCGACTCGAGACTCAATACTGGTCTTTAGTGGAAATTCCTCGTCAGGAGAAAGCAGAAACAGTTCCAGCGTTTGTACTTCGTGCCTGTGCCATTATGGAGAAAACCCAGAAGTCTGGAGAAGGTGTTAAGACGTCGTCGAAACTAGCCGAAGAGGCTGCAGATCGTCGTGAACGGATAGAGAGATTAAATGGTATTTAAAATTATATTTAATTAATTAAAATTCAAATTAATATTTTCTAATGACAGTGAATAAGTTATCAACAACGGTTGCTGGTGCTAACTTACATATGTCTATGACATAATATAACATTGCTTATACAGTATTTAATCAAATCAAATATAGGTAATAGATTTCCAACAAACTCTTTCTACATATTATATAAAAATATTCTTTAAAAAAACTATTACTCCCACAATAATAAATTAACACTATTGCACAGTCATAGTTGCCAGAGATACTTGTTTTTACCAATTAAAGCACATAAGTAACAGATGAAGATTGATTTGTAGTTTATTAGCTTTATGAATAATTAATTAACATCGTGTTAAAGTAATTGTTGTTATACTTTAAAATGTTACTGAGGAAATTTTTAGCATCACAATCCATTCTAGCTTTTAATTGATTAAACCTATTTAGTTGCATTTATTTATCAAATGTCTGTCTTCTTTCTTTCTTATAATCAGCTCATATTATTTAAAATTATCTCGTTGCACAAAATATTGTAGACAATCTTTCTTATGTAAATAAATATAAAGTTGAAGGTGACTTATTGACACATCCGCCCTTAGGATAGGAAAAGGATAAAAGATTAAGAGAGGATGGAAAGTTTTATGCCCAATTTATGTCTGCGAAACGCAGTGTGCTTGCCTTTACTAAAAATATTTAAATCTTAGTACTGAAACGTCAAATGTAATAGCTTCTCTGTTTATTTTATGGGATATTTTCCCCTTACCATTTAATATCACTTAAGTATAATCAAAAGTGATAGAGACAATGTAAAAAGTCTCGGCCAGTTACCGAGCGTTCTAGTTCCTTGAAGGTAGCTATAAAATTGTACCGTGTGTGTTAAAACTTTGATAACGATACCTTGGCCGTCAGCCAACGCCTTAGTTTGGAATCTTAGAGTAAGGAAACCTTATTCCGACTTCTATTAGGCACTGAGGGAGCCTGTCTCTCTAATTACATTCCAACAAGCTTATTCGAGTCCTTACCCAGTTTGTTCTTGATTAGAAAATAAATTGACAATTCCCTTTTCGCCGTTTTCTGATTACTTTCTAGTTTTTTAGAAAGTGTGATACGAATATTACTTATTTATTTTAACGCTCCCAGCAATCTCACCCTTTGTAGCAGTATTATGTGCTATGAAATTCTAAGTGCAAACACTTTCACTAAACAAAGGCGTCCCGAATGGAACTTCAACAAAATAAAAGTTGGTTTTGTGAAATGTAGACGGTTGAAAGCAAACTTTGTGTTTGTAAAGACAAATTGACCCTCGTTAATCTCATTTAAACTCATAGGGCGGTTTTGTTGCATCTTTATTTTATAAAAATTAAAAAGAGTAAAAATAAAAATTATTGTATACGTTACAAGAAGACTGATTGTACTTATAGAGAGATGATAAAAAACAAGATAGAAATGGACATAGGGGAATAAGATCTTTTTGCCTTACTAACAGGAAAAAGATGACGCAAGTACTTTTTTTTCAAGATGTATAAAGTCTTCTATAAGGTTTGAGGTTATTACCACCACCGGGCTATACTTAGAAGGCAGCATTCCCTGGTCCATAATTATGATGCCTTTTTAGGCAATAAATAAGTCCACAATTAGATGGTAAATAGAAATTTATTACCGATTTAGATTAATGGAGATTTTAAACTTCAACACGTGTCTTCACTAAAAAGAGTAAATTCTACTAGTGAAATTAAAAATCTAAAAATTAAAAGAAAAATTAAAAACACAATAAATCTTTCAATCTAGGTACTTAGTTTTAAATCTGCATTATAACTAAGTATATGATATATCCTCTTTTATAACTAAGTACCTACTTAATATTTTATTGATTAATTACTACATACGAAAAATAGTTACAACGAAAATGTTTACACAAAGCTATAACTTCAATTTTACGCCAAACTATTTTTATTTTTTAAGTGTTTTCAGGTCTCATATTAGATCAATAATCATTTCAGATATGGTAACGTCTCAAATAGAAGCAGAAAATACACAGATGACGAACGATTTGTACCGCTTGTTAAAGAAGTATACGGGATTGAGAAATTTGATAAGAGAGTTGAAGGTAAATTCACACTTGTGTTATCCAATTTTTATTAATTTATTAACGCAATTTTTTTGTATGTAGTACATTTAAATTCTCGCCACAATCATTATCATTCTTAAACTCTGTATAAAATACCTGAAAAATGTTACCACAAAAAGTTGGTTTCTGTCCGCAACTTACCCCCTGAACTTACCCGGAAACTTGTAAGTAGTTTCATTTTAGCTGTGGTCTGTCGGAGGTAATGATAATGCACTTATTTAAAACATTAAAATAATGTAAGCAAAAGTGTCACTGTTTTTTGCTACATTTTGCTCTAAAATAATTAGAAAGGCTGCGATTGTGCACTTTTAGCAGAACTTCGGTCATTTGACTATTTTCCAACTTGACTTGACCGTCAACTTGACGGTATGTGGTGGCTACCGTCGCCTATTAACAGAAGCAACGCCATAGATGCTACAAGTTAACTGTAGACCCTAGTAGGATAAGAATTAAGGATGAGGAAGGGATATGGAAGTTGGCTCTGGAGTACCTTACTCGCCTCCGAAACATGAACATATTCACTGAAACACAACACAAAAAAAATCACGATGGTCTCCTGTAAGTGGGTGTCTACTGCCCCTACTAAATAAAACTAAAATATGCTACTTATTAAATGTTTTTATTTATACAGATAACTGGCTGTTGCATGCGACTTCGCCCGCGTAACTTATAAACTATACTTATCCTATATTACTCGCTGATAACGTAATAGCTGTATGTGAAATAATTTTTTAAATCGGTCAAGTAGTTTTTGAGTTTTTAGTTTATTAGTATAGATAGATATAGGTAATTCATTAACATACGATAGATAATAATTTATTTATTCTTTCAGTCGGAATACGTTAGCTCAAAGGTGTACCCAATATTCCCTCGGTACACTATGCTCAAAGACATGATCAAGGACATCATGCACGATCCCGATTACATGGAGGTCTGCCATGAGGTGGACCCATAGCGTGGAGTGCGCAAATAAATGAGGCACTCTTTCACCGACCGCCAACGTCAAGGAGTGCGGTCGTTCCGTCGCTAGCTAAGAAGATGGTATAAGATCAAAAGTCAGCTGGAGAATTATCGGCCTTATTAAAACGACAAATGACTCAGAATAGTCTGAGGGCATCGCTGACAATGAATGTGAAGTTAATAAAGAGATAGTAAACAACCTGAGATGTGTGTTAAGCTAGCGTCGAATATTGAGACGAGTACTCGTTTGATTTGCGCTGTTATAATTGGACTTTATTTTAGTTGTAGGTTTAATAGTTTTAAGTGTGTTTATGTATGGTACTCGTCCGCAAAAATCCAATGTAAATGGTTCTTTGTCTATGTTATACTGTGTCTGCTTTCAACGTCATAATTTAAGACAGTGTTGATTTCCTTTTTCGTTATTTTAAATAAAATCTAATTAAGAATGTATTTAAAAATTACACGTTTTAACAACATATCCAATCATATCAAGTTTACCAATCAATTGAATTATAAATTTTCTATAGCCAATTTTTAAAATGTATAATACTTTATTATAAAACTATGTAAAATCCATATCTGTTGCCCTAATTTCAAATAATAGTAGATATGCTATTCAATAAAATTGTTGTTAATACTATTTAAAATTTTGTGTAATCTGCCATAGAGTAGTCCTAGTCCTCATTTAATGATATCTAATGTAAAACACATTCATTTTAAAATTCCAGTCACATTAAGTTTGACATTCGCTGTTGCTTAAATGTTATCGTTAGGTATAGTATTGAATGTAAAATAGGAGATTGAATGTCAAATCGAGTTAGAATGTATGTACAGTTACCCATTTTGAATAGTAACCCAAATTTAAGTTTAGAACATTTTGCCACTATAAGCTACAAATGAAGCAGATGAAGCGTTAATTGTTAGTAAATTTAGATTAACTGGTGTACGCCCACTATACTATGATGGCCGTTTTGACTACTTACAACTCCAAAAACTTTTATAAGCGACTCGCATTTGATTTAATTATTTTCTATAATAAATTGATATTAATATTGTAATGAGTCAAAAAGGCCAGTATAATAATGCAGCTAGTATAATCATATTTTTTAAATAGCATGGGTACGGTGACGTTTGATATTTGAAATTACCTAGCGCCGATGAAATCGAAAATGAAATTCTATCAATTCGGATTCATGTATGTATTGTATTTTTCGTATTATAATTTCTTTTTGAAGGTCAACATGCTTGAAATGGTTGAAATCAAATGTCACCGTACCTAATGCTATATGAAAAATAGTATAAGCATAATCATTTCGAAGATGAGAAAAAAAATAGTTTCCTAAAATGTTTTTTTAATAACCATAAAAACTAAATAAAAATGTGAACAAGTATTGAACTTACTTACTACTTATATAAATTTAAATTGACAGACCGTACAAAATAACTATATACGGTATCTATCCAATAATCGTTCGTTAATATAAAATGGCATGTTCATATATTGTGAGTTGGATCCGAAGCCTTGAATCTTGAATTTTTAAACTAATTGTTAGAGGTGCTGTGCAGGAAAAGAAAAAGTGTATGTTTACTTAAAAATATATATAATTATAGTCATATACTCATAGTCATAAATAATTTATTACTAAATGTATTCTGTGGATGGATGTGCACATTCAAAACGCCATTGTATGTGTTCAATATATCGATAGTGTTTAGATATTTTTAGAATATTGTCTGCCCTAATTTGTAAATAGTGTATGCTTGAATGTTACTTATACTTGTAGCTGTATAAATTACAAATACGTTGGAATGGATCAACATATCATGATCTTACAGGCAAAGAATGCAAAGGATTTTTTAATTGCGTCGTTTATAACTTACGTACGAGTATATTATAATTTTAGAAATTTTAAATTAAACATTATCTAACAAGACAGGTTTACGTTTCCACCCATTCCACCTATCCCTACTAAGTATCCTTACTTTTAGGTATTTTTTTTTTGGAAAAAATCCATTTATCCCTACCAGTCGGGACGGGATACTATTGCACACTGTTCGAAAATTCAAAAAATATTTAACAGTCGTACTGGTAAATCTTTTATTATAATGTTTCTTTTGCTTTTTTATAAACTTCCATTTCTAAGTGACTAACTAAATTTGATTATTTTTTTTATAATTTCAATCTAAATTGTAATCTTATTAGGTCATCTTTTATGGTTTATTGTTTTTAAGTCTTCTATTTTTATTTTCGTAACGGTAGTAAGCCTTTATGTAAACATGTTTTGAGTAGTTATTAAAGGCAGTGCGTTATGGAATTCAATCTATATTTTATAAGTAAGTATATAGAAAAAAAAACTTAAATTTATATGCACTTTGTATGGTACTCTTCTTAAGCAGATGCTGATAAAGATCTATTTCAATAATTAAGTCATTTCTTGGTATCTTAATCAGTCGGCAATTGTTTATTTTTGAAATGTATATCATAATAGGCATAGAACATAGATTTTTCTTCAATAATACTACCAACTATAATAACAATAATTTTATTGATAATATGAAAACTTATTAAAATAATATACAAGTGTTTATGTAAAAAATTGTAGAAACAATATATTTAAGGGAAAAAATGCCAAAGCAAATTGTGTTATTTGTAATAGTAAATAGATACATGTTATTTTATTGCTATAAGAATGAATTCTATAAGAATTTTGGGGTGTGAGTTGACGTTACAAAGCGAATATTATAGCCTATGAGAATGAAGTGCTTATTGGCTGATATAGACATATAAGTGTACATAAGTAGGTAAGGTACATAAATTGAAAAACGCTGCTTGGTTTTAGTAGTAAATTAATAGGAGTAATTAGTAATTAAAAGTTAATTAAATAATTTAATAATGATTGAATGGGTTTATTATGTGGTATTGCATACTGACTACTCGCCACCGCTAAAAAAAAATTCTGCCTGCCCATTAGATCAACTACAGTTTTAAAAAAATATTACCTGTCTGCATAGATAAAAGCAAAGAGAAAGATACTTTCTTACATTACGTAATCGATAAATGGGCTACATAAAACTAAACGCCTAAATACTTAAAGTGCGCTTACACGGGCAATTTTATGAGCAATAATTTCTCGTCAACAGTAATGGATCAATGTGGAGAAATTATAGTCCAAGATCCCAGTCACCCCAGACTTACGTGATTTTAGGAAAGATGAAATTTTTAGGATCGGTAGTTAACATAAACATAGAAAGGAATGGATACTCGCTAAGCTGAAAGCGGGGCCATTTTACAGATAGCAGGAATCAACGTGAAAAAAAACCATGCTAACTTACGTCAAAGTAGGAAGGCTGGCTTTAACATATGTTATATATGATTGTTATAAACAAACATATACTTCCTGTGGGCCATAACTTTTGACAGACACTTTAAAAGTCGTAAAAAAATGTGGGAACTTACCTCATTTTAGGAAGGATGAATTTTATATATATTATTAAGGATAATATTTTAAAATATTTTCCAATGACCAGACAAATCTGACGGGCCAAACATCCTCCCAGAGCTACAGGCTGCCGCTGCAAGTAAAACGTCGTCCATAGCAAGCGATAGTTTTTCAACTACTTGCTCGTGTATGAAAGTATTGCCTAGTTTCTTGGAATTTCTTCATATCGCTCTTGTTGCCATAAATTGCTTGATATTTTATCACGTCACAATTGATGGGAATTGGCTGTAATTGAGCAATTTTAATTGTCCGTATAAGCGCACCTTTATACCCACAACTACAATTCCAATATCGAACACGTGTAATAATAGAAAGAGTCGAAAATAGTATTTAAAATTTCACACAAAAACTGTGTTCGTATATTCGACGTAATATCACGTGAATTTACGTGTAAATAAGACAGTGACCTTTAAGCCTCTGAATGGTACTGAGTTCATTGGACTCAGTATATGAGATCCATGCGCGGATAGTGAGACACTCATCTTTCTTTTTTCTTCCATCTATGCCTATCTGCATAATTGTTATGCTGAATAGGTATTATGTGTAAAAGTGAGAGAAGGTTTGAACCTTCACGGACTTGATTATACAATGAGGTAATAGATTACCTTAAATTACTTACATTTAAACAGAATATCCTTTGTATTGCCGCGGATGCTTTAGTTAGATGAACTTATTTGCAACTCTTACTATATAATATTTTTTATTTATTTATTTATAATTTTAACAATTTTAAGGGCTACTATATAAAATAACATGTAAAATAATTATACTACATGCAAGAAAATTCATTGAAACAGACTAAATAATGTGATTGACGTTCATAGAATAAAAAATAATAATAATATTATTATTTAAAAAAAATCGAGGCAAATAAAAAATCAATAATGCAGATTTACAAAATTTGAAGTAAAATATAACCACATTTCTTTTTGATATATTGTCAGTACTTTTTTATAAATATATTTAATTATTGTGGAGCCGTTTTATGTTTAAACATTTGACAGTTCATGACGGACGTCCGGGACAACTTTGAAGCGTTATTAACTCATTACGACGAAATGTTTCAACTTTACATTTTCACTAATTAGAACAAAATGTGATATATTACGTAGTTTTACAATAAATGTAAACACGTTTAATTCTTAAACTGTTAGTTAATAATTAAGATTGCACAATTTTTTCGTAATTTCTCAAATCCTTACTACGATGTTATAAGATTATGCCAGATGCCTATTTTTGTAGATCTAGTGATGTGCCATGAAAATATTATAATCTGTCGATTAAATGTGTTTAAGTGAAATACATACTATGAGGCGAAAAACAATGTCATAAATAATAATTTCTATGTTATAATAATATGAGTCGGTATCTACGTGTCGCTGTCAGTTGTCCGTTGCCTTTACTTTCAAGAGATCAGATTTTCAAAAGGACAGACTTTCAGATGGTCAGTTTTTCAAATCGTCAGAATTACAAATGGTCAGTTTGGTACAGTCTACTAAAATTACAGGTGTAATTAAGGAAAATAAAATTCCTTAGATTATTTAGTCAGATTCCGTTATTACCAGGAACGAATATTTTTGAAGTGGTATTGGATTTATGTGAAGGCTTGCCTAACTCCATTAGAGCATAATTTGATCCAGATAAGATTTAATCTTGATGCTTCTTTTGATAATAAATTAATTTTACTGCCTAGAAATACTGCTGTCAAACTCAAATTCTGACATTGGTGCAATATATAAACTAGCGGGAACAAAAGTATTTCACGGATGTAGTACCTAGATCATAGATCTTCAGAATTTAATTTTAAGTTTTTTTTATTTTTGTTGTTTAGTTTTTTAAAAAATAAACATTTTTTTTATTTGATTGTAATTTGACTATTTGTAAGTCTGACGATTTGAAAAACTGAGCATCTGAAAGTCTGTCCTTTTGAAAATCTGACCTTTTGAAAGTAAAAGGTCCACGGTCCGTTGTTATCTCGTGTGCACAGACAGACTACGTTTCCCAGTATCTTCCGTCGATAATTTTTTTGACCTGGTTTTCGTTTATGTTGTTTGCTGTAGTTTTAAATTGTTAATTATATTTTTAAATAATATTCACGAGCTGTTATGCCCACGACTTCGTCCGCGTTGAAAAATATTAAGTAGCCTTTCCTGTGTCCCGTACGTCCAAATGTTTATCTACCAAGTTTCATGAAAATCAGTTAATTCGTTTCAGAGTTATGGAGGAACATACATACATACATACATACATACAATACCTACACTTACAGATTTATTATTAGTATTGAATAGTTATCAAAATTGTACAACGGGTAGATCCCGTTAGTAAATATAAATCCATCCTTAAATTCAATAACAACACACTGTGTTTGTACTTGGATATTTTGTTTTTAAGAATGCCGAAACGAGGAGAAACGTTAAGCAACCGCGAACGTGAACTTATCATTAAGCTGCAAGACTATTTCGAGCGTGAGTCGCTAAGGTTACGCGGCCCGCCAAAATACAGCTCCGCCATTTGGTTTGTTACGCCATAACGAAGAAGATGTTACATTTGTTAAAAGAAGCATGTGCAAAAGTCACGAAAGACGATTGGGCTAAGGTCGTAGAAAAAAACCAAGAAAATAATTATAGCAGATTTTGAACGTAATATTAGAGCTATTCGCTGTCCGATTGTGAATAACGAATATATTTAAATTAAAATAATAATAAAAAAATTCTCGAAATTAAAGCGTTATAGTAATGTGAACATTACAGCTATGTAATAAATGTATATGAATGATACTAATTCTAAAATGTGTCGATAGTGGCACCTAATTCTGTTATACTATACCTACCCATCACTAGTTATGTAAATGTTCTAAACGTCAAATGTGCATACTTAAAACGGCTTCTCAATAAATATGAATTTATCTCATCGAAAAGTGTCTCTTGTCTAACGTGTCATCTCAAGTGCATGGTGTGCGAATAAATTTGAATTTTAAAATAGTATGCGTGTTAGGCGTGTACTATACGTGATAGATAATAGAGCCAGTATCGTTTTTCTTAAGTAAATCTTTTTCAGGTAGAAGTTAAATTCTCGTATATATGGCGTGCAAAAGTACCTACCTACTTAATTTAGCTTGCAATAAATAGTTAAGGTTAATTAATTAAAAAGGGGGCAATTGTTTATAAGAAGTACCATTTTACTGTTATTTTTTAGACTCTTTTAGATATCATTTCCCAACCAATTTTTCATATTTAGTTATTTCACCGTTTTCAACGGAGACGTTTTATGTTTAAACAATTGCGCCTTGAACAAAAACATTGGAATCAATAACTAGGCTTATATGATAATATAATAATAAAATTATAAGAAGAATAAGAAAAAAATATATGAAAGCAAATAGTGAGGCCCACATGTGTAGATTGGACTAAATATTTAGGTACTTACTTACGCAAAAATGAAAAAAAAAAGGAAAAAAAAAAACGCTTGATTATGTATCTGAATCCATATAATAATACTGAGCAGTAACATCCATATTATATCCTGTTTATTGTCGATTTCTAAAATATATCCTGTACTTCATATCTTCAGGATTTCGTAGTTAATACAGTAATTTGAGAAGTTTACGTTTTAGAAATAAATATATCAGATTTTTAAGCTTAATTGAAAATGCTTGGAAGTCGTACCGTACTATATCAATAGATTGTAGTATTTATTTTTCAATTTTATTTTTATTCACCAGCTTTATCTTTAAGCTATCAGCTTAAGCTTTATCAGGGCATATAATTTCAAGTAGAGGTGAACATTATTTAAAAAAAAATCTACCTTCACATATCACGATGACTTAGTTTATTAAAGTTAATACCCATTCATTTGCTCATATGAGATTCAGGTTTAATTACATCACGATTGATTATGTACTGATTCTTTTTACAATTTTTACAATATTAAATTGTCAGTTTTTTTTTAGGTTAACGAGGCGTGCCTTTCAGAAAATTGGATTCCAATTTTGTGTGGCGTTTAATGCCGTTGTTTCACAAAATTTACCCCTCCTCTTTCTTTTATCTTTTGCGCCTGGAACTTAGCAAAAATTAATTTTTAATTGATGCGTATTATTTTTACTATAAGCCGACATATTTTAGATGGCGTTAAACTGTAACTTTTGAAAAAATATGCAGCCTTACCTATAAACGTTACTTAAATTTTAAGTAAAACTTAGGAACCACTTAAGAAATTTTTTTATTTATAAACGTTGCTTAACTTTAATTTGTTGCTTAGCAATGTCTTAATGAACTGTCAAACACTACTTAAGAAGATAAGTAGTGATTAGTTAATACGATGCTAAGAAGATGATTAGTTGATTTTTATAAGTAAGACAGATTACTTATAAAACTATGTTGTTTTTTTTTTTTTTTGATAAGAACTTGCTTTATTTTTTGTCGATTTATAAATACTTGTAAATAAATTTACGTTTAGTTACCTATTTAAAATATATTAATTTAAGAATTCTGCCTACCATGCCTTGCATACCATGCCTTGTAATTTAGCCACTACATCTTATATACTTTGAGAATCTAAGTTGTCTCATATCTTACTAACAAGTCACTAGTTTAAAAAAGTTTAGATTTAAATGTATCTTTCCGCTATCGTATAGATGTTATTAAATGAGATAATTCTCGTATAAATAAGAGATGAAATGTAGGAGCTGCTTGTGAAAAATTGATGGGAAAACAGCGATGCTCACTGGAAAACGCGTACGTTTTAGCTGTCTGGTGAAGGCGAACATATATTATAGTGACTATTATGAGTAGTAGTATTATTATTTATTTATAAAATTAAATGGGTGTTACAAGGAACTGAACGGGTTCGATTGATTTGAAATATTGGGTACTGTTACTTCGGTGGTAATTCCTTGACCTGTTGCTGCGGTGATACCCAACTTACAGCAGATATAGATTGTTTGGGCTCTTTAGAATGTCTCAATTGAATGTCGGGGGTTAGTTCATAATTTTTAATTATAACTTGTTAAATAAGTTTTAGTAATTTAGTAATTAATTAAACCGATGTTTAATTAATTAAATCGTAAGCCAATTGTAAGTTCATCTTCACAAAGGTGCATTGTATAAAAGGATCTTTGTAAACGTAATTTATTAGATTATATTCTAAACCAACTTATGTCAGTTCAATAATAGGTACCTATATGTTATATTATATACCTATTTATATACCTATTCTTTCAATATTAACGACAGAAATTCTCTCTTCAAACAAATAAAGCGTATAGGATCTTACGTAATTCTGTCGTTAATGTAAGAAGAAACGAAACAAGTATATATATTTCGTTAAATAGGTATACCACAAAAGAAAAGACTTCTACTCTTATTACGTGGAGCATGCCTATTTAATGAAAAAATATAACATATATAAAAATAGGTTAGTTAGATTACGTATATGTACTTTAAAGCAGTAAGTACTTAATCTGTGTATTTCGCAAAATCAGTGCAACGTTTAGTTGCCCAGGCATTGAATAAATGTGTATTGAAATGATGTCGTGGATATTTGTTTAAAATAAAAGCTTTGTTATGATGTATTAAATACATATTTTTGTGCTATGCAGCTTTTTATTTGTCCATACTTCCATACTAATATTAGGTACCTATAGGTAAATGTGAAAGTTTTCAAAAAGAAAAACATAGTAGGTAAGCATTAAGATTGTCCGAATTTCTTTCACTACGTTAGATATGAGAGGATATAACGAGTCGTTGACTATAACGAGAGTCATAATGACTAGCCCTAACGTAGTGTGAAAAGTTTTTTATTTTTTACAAAACATTTGGAAGTGTGTAATGGTGTGTTATATTTTTGGAACCAATTCATGGAACCCTTTTATAAGATACCCCACTTGATAGGTTTCTGAAGAAAATTTTTTTTTTCATACAAAAAATTAATGAAGTCATAATTGGAAATGTATAGGTAAAAGGTGACGGATATCCACCCGTCTAAAATACGTATCGGTATTTACTAGTAATTTTATTACCCAAAAGGTAATTTTATTACCCATTTCATTTTATATAACCTGTACTGTAAATAATTCTTACTGACGTTGATAGGTAATGTAGCTTTCTATAGCTGAAAGAATTTTTAAAATCAGCTCAGTACTTTTCGAGTTTATTCATTACGAACACAAAAATACAAATCTTCTTTCTTTATAATATTAGTATTATTGATATAATAAATAGATAAGGTAAATATTTTTGCTATTTCTTAGTCAGCTGCACGCAGCGCCATCTTTGAATAAGTCAATTAAATAAAAATGTAGGAACTTTATTTCATTGGCTTCTTCAGCTGCTGCCATCTAGAGTTAGCTCTTGTAAACATAGCAGAATAGTAATATGGTATGGCCTTTCGTCGATAGAGGGAGCCATATGCAATAAATAAACTACGTATTGCCATAACTGAAAATGTAATAATATTAGAATTCTAAAAAAAAAAAATTGTTATATTGTTTTATTTATAGATATATTTTATTATGTTAACAAAATATCAAAAATAGTTTGAAATAGCATTTGATCATAATTCATTTCGGTAACTTATTTATGTATATGGCAATATTTATTACTCATTTCATTTTTTTCTTACGAACTTCAATTTAATCGGCCGACAGCTGCGGGGAGAGTCTGTTGTGGTGCGGCGTATTGTTTCGTTATGGCGGGATATCGTCAATATGAAAAGTTTTTACATAACTTTATAACTAAATTTCCATAAGAGAAATACTATTTCGTAACAATTAAGAGAACATTAAAACTGAAATAAATCGTCTGGGACCCACTGCGAGTGAAGTTCACCGAGGATGTCTGTTAAATCGAAGAGGCGGTTACCTGTCCTTTTTTGTGTTATGTGTTGAATGAATGTCGGAATTAAACGTTTAATTCGCGTCTCCGAGATGGGTGAATAAGTGGTTCAAGGTGTTTTCGAACACGCATCGATATGCCTTTCGTGCAACGGGTAGTGGAACCGAAGTTTTTATCGCGAACAAGTTTGCGGGACGGCGATGGTCGTCCGAAAATTACCGATGAAGAACTCCAAGCTGTTACGAACTGTACCCTCAGTAATGCCCTACGACAGCTCGCCTCACTCGTGCTCCTCGCCGAGGATATCTTCAGTGAGTTGACGGCGCAGCTTCAAGGGGTCACGGAACGTTCGAAAGCAGCTCAAACCAAGATCGAAAGAATCAATGAGATCGTCGGCCAATTTGATCCGAAAAAAGTGCCAGTTCGTAAGTACAACTTTTTATTTTAATAAATTAATAACAATCGATTTAGATTTGAAGCCAGTGGCGTGGCGTAGCTCGTCCTAGGTTGGCCCTAAATCAAATTTTGTGTAGGCCCTTATATTCCAGCTGACTCTGGCTTCGCCCAAATAGGAGGGTAAAGATTTTTTTTTACAAAAGAAACAAAAAGTTCGCAAGTTTTTAGAGGCAAATTCATTTAGACTCTAAAAACCTTGTAGGCCTTACACTAAGCTCTAAACTTCAGTTAACTATTACGAATTGTTGCTTACACACTTCGGGGCCCCATTATTAGCCTGGCGTCCCCATATAGGTAATGATACCGCCATAGCCCCTGGTCCTTCATAAACTGGCTGTGAATAGCATAACTTAGCCCTGGTTTACCACCAGAGCTAAATTGTTGTTTTGAAGTTAGCATCTAACTAGAAACTTATAATTTTACCTATCTGCTTGAACCCAACATCCTACCTACATCAGTAACAGTCTTAAATGGGTATTTACCTATTATCTTTGATTTGTATGAAAAATACTCATCATCATCAACGTTTTAATTGAGCGCTACTGCTCTCGGTGGGCTCATACTCCACGCCAAGACTCGTCTTCCCACTGCACGAGAGTTTTGTCCCGCCCATTCCCCCAGCTATTCACTTCAGCTGTCTGGACTGATAATTCCAGCCATACACGATCCAGCCTATCGTCCAATCGGCATGATACGATTGGTTTTATCGAGCGAGCCAATTTTACTGTGTATGAGTGTCAATTGCATGACAAGTATGGCAATGACAAAAATGACACCCCTTTTGCATGACATTCCTATTGGACCAGTTACGGTTGGACGAAAAGCTTGACGGCTATGACGACCACCTTGGTTTTCCGACGGATCTTCGTATTTCGGATTATATCCTTGTGAGAAATGTCAACCATTGTCCTCTCCATAGATCACTGAGCTATTTGTATTTTGTGGACTGTGGACAGATAGGCCGTCAGTGTTCGGCAGAAGTAGGTACTGCTATATTAATAGACGGAGGAATATAATAGTTATGTCGGTACTCTAATATTCAGTGATAAGAATACACGTGAAAACCTCTAAAGCCTATAACCCATTTATAATAAGTAGGTATAATAAATATTTACCTACGTGTGCAATAACGATATTTGGAGACCTAGTTTAAAATAATTAAATTGCTTATTTGAATAAGGGCACTTAGATAGATAACCCTATCAGTCTAAGTAAACAGAAATGTGGCTAATTTATTAAGAACAAAGGTATTGTATAAGATCTGTGTAGGTATATATAAAAATTACATCCCGGGCGAAGCCCAGAGCGAGTCGTTAGTTTATTATAATCCCTATTTTACATATATTATAAGAATAAACTTACAATTCTTAATTACCATAAAATTTAATAAAGTTTTATAACATTAGAATTTCCATAATTATGTGCTTAGATTTAATACCTATACACTTCTAACTACTTTACTATACCCGTTTGATCCATTGAGTAGGTACATTCATACCTATGCAGATATTGACCCACGAGGCAAGCATCCGTCTGTAAATGCTCATTGAATAAAAGGACCGTTCGTAAACCTCATTACGATCAACTCCTTGAGACGCCGCCGCGCCGGCTTTACAAAAACGTTCCAGGGTGATGCATTACTGAGCGCTATCTTAAAACCTGTTTCGGCGTTCGAATGGGCCCGCGATGGGAAAAAAAGCCTTCCAGATTCCAAGGCGGACCACAAAAACGATCCGAGATAATTTCCAACCCGATCACTGCTGTCTGTATCTTACGACCCAACGATTTCGAATGTTCTACAACTTCAATCTGATCGTTTTGATTTATTGTAACGTATTTCATTTGAGCGAGTTGGGCCTCCCATTCTGTAGCACTTCTACTTTCTTACTATTTGGTGCAATTTTCTATTGGAACTATACACATGGCGCTAAAAGTAAGTGTGACATACTTAGTTAATATGTATATAAAAATAAAAACTTATGAAAGTTCAATGTTATCTGTCACATATCTATAATATTGTTAAATAGTCCATGTCCTTATATATTTATTATAAATTAAAGTCGCTACTCGCGTCTGTCTGTCTGCTTACTCAACCTAAACCACGGTTTTTAATCCAGTTTTCACTTATGGAAGAGAAATAAACGAGGAAGGTTTGTGTAGTTATATAAAAAAATTCACTCAGGGCAAAAATGTCAGTCTGGCACAAATGTTTTTAAAACTGAACGATTTTCAAACAATGCCAACTCACACGAATACTCAAATGGTGTTAAAACAAACATTTAAACACAAAGTAAGTGTCATACGGCCACACCATGTCAGGTTTAAAACGTTAAACACGATTCATTGGTCAACCTTTCACCTGATGAGATAAACATTAAGTACTGTCACGTTGTCTCATATAAGGTTTGCCCATAAATATTTACAAGAGTACGTCTTTAAAGTTACATTTTTAATGAATCGAAAACTATAAAATGTTTTTGTGTCACAAGCCGCTAACATTACCTTATAGTCCACTACATTTGCATAATTGTTACACAGCCTTATCAGTTTTCTTTGTAGCAAATAAAGCAGTTCTTGTTATAAAAATTAAATAAGTAATACGCGAAACCTGCTCGGCAACAACATTAATTATATCTTTAATATAAAAATGAATCCCTAAATGTGTGCTAAATGTGTTGCAAAACTCGAGAACGGCTGGGCCGATTTTCATTCTGTCTTCACTCATGGATAGAGGGATAATCAGGGAAGGTTTTTACGTAAAAAAAGCACCCCGGGCGAAGCCGGGAGCGGACCGCTAGTATTTATATAATCATTACAGATCCATACTAATATTATAAATGTAAAAGTAATTCTGTCTGTTACCTTTTCACGTCTTAACTGTTAGACCGATCATCATGAAATTTTGCATACACATTGTCAGCGTTACAAGGGAGGCTTTTTTTAAGAAAAAAAAAGTACTGTTTCCGAGGGATCATCTAAAAATATTTTTTTAAAAACAGTGGCGACGCCACTCGTCGCAGCAGTAAAGATGTATATAATATTTTCTCGGGTGTAATAGTTTTTATTTTCAACGCGGACAAAGTCGCTGACAACAGCTAGTAATATAATATTTTGAAGTGTAAATCATATTCTATGAAATATTTATCGAATCATTTCGAAGAACTTTAAACAAGTATTTCCATTTAAACGACAATACGACCAAAAGGCAAACTGCATAAGTGAGTCTCAAACAAAGAGCATTGCTACAATGAACATACAAACCATTAGATTTCCAATACTTGATTTATCTTCTGCGTGAGAACAGTATATATTCAGCCATACGCTGAATGACACCGATAATATTCCATACGGTATCCTGTCATGGAATTTTTAACACTATTCCTTTTAACTATTTGCTCTAGCTAGGCACTAGTTCCAAGTTGAATTTTATCGTACGAGAAAAAAACCTCTTGAAGAGGCAAATTTATTTATGTTACAAAAAAAAATGCAGCACTCAAGGTGGTCTCGAGCTTAACGAAAAAATGACATTAATACTCTGAATGAAGAAGCTAAGCTTGTATCTATCAATATTGTAAATAATAAGTAGCGTCTTAAAACGGAGTAATTTCAAGTGTCGTGATATTGCTGTAGATCTTAACACTTAAATAATGATAGAGGATGTGACGGTGTCATCATAAATCACAACTCTTACCGTATTATATGGGAGGAAATTATAGAGAGTGTTTCCGCGGCCCGCATCACGGATAAGGAGATGCTTGTGGTAAACCAGTAGTATCATTATTCGTATATAGTTAACACATATTTAATATGTTCTTGCTGTGAAAAAAATACAAAAAAATTGAAATTGTAAATGTTCATGAAAAGGACTTATATATATGAAAACCTAGAGCTATGAAAATAGACAAGTTAGAACTAGTTAAATATAATTTCAATAGATTTGTCCTTAATTATTTGTAACCTAAAATCATTAAACAATGATGGGGATACTTTTTATGTAATTATTAATATCGAATTGCCTAAAAATAATTATCATAAAAATAGAAACATAATAATCTCTGAAGTCTCAAAACAAATTACAATAGCAAAATCCTTTTATAATTATAATAACTTAGATTTTTCATATAGTAAGTTTCCCTTTATCTTACTTTCTATAACGGATACGATTTTATCTTTCGCGATATCCGAGTGGCTAGATATTAGTTAGATCATTAGATTCTCAGTGTTTGATATGTGCTTAATAACACCAGTCACGTCTAAGAAGTCATTCGATCTGATTATCAAGATTATATTCTACAAACAATTTGTTCGGAGTCTCATTAAAATATGTCAGGCTAATAGATTCCTATTAATCTCTCCAGAGAAAGTCGCGTGCGATATCTGATGCCCTAGTTGTAAGCAAAGCACATATAATTTTATGCGCCTTCCGCACCAAATACGCACTGATATACACGTTGATAACATCGTTTCACCACATGTCTGGCGGGACTAAGTCTGAGATGTCAATCATAATAAGAATCTTGTTGATGCATATAGGGGCTATCTGACACTTGACGAGAAATTACTGTCATGGTCATGACTAGTCTACGTCTTTCATAAAAACTTATTGGTTTAAGTCATACAGAAATTGGGTTAACAGTTAAATTTTCTCTCTCAAAAAAGCAAACGAAATGCGAACTTTGCGTTCCGTTGCAGTCCTGTGGGAAAAGTTCGCGTATAGATTTTTTTTTAGGAAAGTTTAGCAGGAGTCTTAGTAAGTATTTTAAACTTGGGTAGATACATATCCGCATACATATCCGCCACCTGGTACATTTTACAATTTTGACGTAATAATTTTAGTGTAATTTTTTTTCTTCAGAAACCTATCGAGCGGGGTATCAAATGAAAGGGCTCCAATAGCTGATTCCAAAAATATACCACACCATTACATTTCAGCCATTTGTTTCGTAAAAAATTAAAAATATTTTCAGTTTAAACATAACAAATAAATAAACAAACTCGCTTTATAATATTAGGATAGAAAAAATTGTAATGTTATTTTTGTTAGGCGTGAATTTTTTTATTTTAATTTTGAATTATAGTCCCTGGGGAACAGTACTTTTTTTCTTGATGAAAGGTCTTTTCTGTATCCCTTACAACGTGTATGTAAATTTTCATGATGATCGATCGAGTAGTTAAGGCGTGAAAGCGTCACAAACAAATGAACAAACTCACTTTTACATTTATAATTTTAGGATTAGTAGTGTAAATCATTAAAATAAATGTTGTAATGTTACCTAGCGCGCTCAATTTTGCGTATATCGCGATTTTTGGGCGGTTGAGTATGTGAAACCAACCTTATCTGTATATTCGATGGCAGCTACGTAAACTATCGTATCCAACAAATTGACGTTTTTGTGTTTTCAGATCAATAATTCGAAATAAAAATCTATCTTTATTATGGTGTATTCAAAATTAAAATATGTCTTAAAATGACTGATTTTTTTGCCGAATATAATCGTATCTTTTGAATGCGCGCGCAGTAAACTAACGTATTGTCTCTTACGATAGAAAAGTGAGTGGGGGCGCTTGAGGGGCGCTTGTCGTAAGTGCAAGATACTACACTTTACGTCGACCGATGCGCGAAAGCATGCCCTTCATTTGTGTATGGATAAAAAAGAATTTAGTACTTGTTTTAATATGATTGTTTATATTTTAGTTTATATAGTTTTAGTCATGAATTATTCAAGAAAACACCGACACACTAGAGCAGAAAAAATGTTGAATTTAGCACTCAAAGCAGACTCCTCAAAGAAAGATAATTCAAATTTGAATGATCAAGATGACGTACTGTTAAATACGATTAATAATAGTGAAGACAATAAATCAAATTCAGTTAAATTGTAGAAAAATATTATTTATGTTCTTCATTTTAGGATTTTTAACGACTTCTGTGTTAAACTGTGGTATGAGATAGATACGATTGTTTACACTGTTTTTCACTCTAAAAATTGTATGGTATGTGCTCATACGGTATTTTACGTTGCATTGATAATATGAAAATGAGTCGTATGTGCAACATACCATTCTTTTCTAGGCTTGTGTATAAAAGTTATCATCAGTATGTGTTACTTACAATTATTTACGTAGTAAAGTAGTGTGTAATCTATAATCGTAAAATCCATTTCAATTAAAATGTATTTACATATTCATAATTTCTCTCCATTCTAAGGTTTCCTCTGCCCGAGGGAGCTAATTTAGGGTAAATAGAACAACTTGCCATGATGCTTGGTGAAGATATTTTTGAAAAAGATCCACTTGAAATCAATGTTAACAATGATGAATTAATTAACAAATTACTTATTATTTCCACATTTTTAATCAACAATATTGCCAACTCTAGTATAATAGATAATTCAAGTATCTCAAATTTCTAACTTGTCAGGCTATTCAACACCCCGCCGTGGCGGGGCGCCGAAGTCGTGTAACAACGTCCCCACGACCCCGCCCATCAACGGCCGCGATCGAAAGAAAGTCGTTGGGTTTTAGCCGGTAGGAATCTGGCATAACCCCGCAGTGTCCCCTACACTGCCGGGTATCCAAGAGGATTTCCCAACGTTAAAAAAAAAAAAAAAAAGGCTATTCAACACCCCAAGCAAATACGCCACTGTACCCTTATAAGAATGATGGAATGAATTGAAATAAAGGAAGAAAAATACTACGAAAAACATAATTTCCAATTACTAATATTGAAGACATTTCAGAAACGCTATGACAAACATATGAACTTCATATTCTGAATAAAAATTCTGCGCGTGAGCTAAAAAATAAAGACAAAAAAGAGGCAATAGCCTCTTACGGTAAGATTGTTAGTACTATTTTCGACTCAGAAAGTATAGAACACACCTTATGGACAGATAAGTGTTTTATACTACAAAAACGAAAACTACCAACAATGAATTCACTATGTTTAACCTATCCAAAAAAGAAGCCACTTGCTACATGTGGCACGAAGGAGAAGGTAAAAGAGGTGCCAACGAAGTAGCTTGCCGATTTCATTGTATATCTAAAGGTGTAAAATCTGTAGTAATCGAATTCAGATTTTACAACAACTGTACTGGTCAAAATAGAAACCTTATTGGGTTTTTAGTTATTTGTACTTGTCATCAATACTAATAATAAATCTCTAAGGGTCGGTCATGGAGTAAGTTACTTTGATTTCAGAGATATCGTGTTTATAGGCTCTATACATGATACTGAAACTAAATTGACGATATTTAGAATTTTTTTCTGTATGTATGTATGTTCCTCCATAACTCTGAAACGAATTAACTGATTCTCATGAAACTTGGTAGATAAATATTTAGACGTACGGGGCACAGGATAGGCTACTTAATATTTTTCAACGCGGACGAAGTCGTGGAACCGTTTTTAGAGAAAGGACACACAAGAAGGAGACAGCGTGCACGCGTTGCAAAACAGATAACAACCCTTATACCGTGATACAACCGTGATAGATAGAAATGGACTAACAAACTTTCTGGACTTTAAAGAAACATTAAACGGTAAAAACTGATCTATAAATTTGAAGGGCGACACCGTAAAATGGCCCAAGATAGGATAACTGAAGGTTTCTTCTCCCTGAAGATGCCCATAAATTTTATTATAAATATGATTTTATGTATACAGAATACATGACAATAGTTACAAAAACACACATAAGACGACGACAACAAATAAATATTGCTGTAGGTCCGCTTTACAAAAATCCACCAGCTATACCTAAAGTTAAAAAGGATGATTTAATACATCTTTGCAATAGCGGCATAATTCCTGAAATTCATCATACATTTCTTTTTAAATTATCTGCATATCAGAATACTATTCAAGTTTTATGTAAATCAGATTCGGAGTAACGTTTTATGTGTTATATTTCATTGGTCAAAAGTTGTTAGTATATTTTTGTTTTACCAGCGCTACCGTTATTATGAAAGTTTAATTACGTTTTCATAATAGATTCGAAAAATTTCCGATTTTGCAAATAGATAATATTATGTAAAATATTTTGAAATACTAATTATTAACTTAATATTTTTTTTAATTTAAAATATTATGGTACAAATGGTTACTTATTTGTATATTATTTATCTTATAAATATAAAATTTATTTTATTTGTATATTTTTATCGTCACTTATTTTTTTATTTACTTAGATTTATTATTACTGTAAGAAAACAGGACTTAAAGATATGTAGCTAATGCTTTGGAAACAGTTTATTATTTTCAGAGTAGGCTCAGGAAAATTCCATTTTTTTAGATTAAAATACTTTACTTTTTTACAATACCTCCTTTGTTTTGTTTAGTTTGTTCCAACTTTAAATTACAAATTAATTAACCACTAAAATTAGCTTTACTTTAGTAATTTATAAATTTATACGTTATTTGTACACACTACTTTAGCGAAGTATACTATAGTATGTGCAACATACGATCAAAATGAAGTTGCTAGAGTCCAAGTAAAGTGGCGTAAGTGATACATACAATTTGATGAGTGCAAAAATATCCCAAGTAAAAAATCGTAACAGCAATATCTCAAAAAATAGCAATAATTGAATATCATTACTTAGAGCCAACGAATACACATATAATTTAACTTAATATAACAGAAATTCAATTAAATATACTTCATTCCATAACTTTGACAAGCTGAAATGTCTTTAATCAGCTCTCCTGTAAAGTAGGTCCGCTGAAGATACGATAGTTTACGTAGCTGCCATCGATATAATTACAGTTTTAACTTTTGGCCTAGGAAGGAAGGCTATTCGCTCAAAACGTATACCTATGTATATAATATTTATGCGACAGGATGTCGACGAACAGTTACTGCGGAAGTCGTTATGTAATTTCCATAATATTTCGAGTTCGCCACAGTTTGAGTTTAGAGATTATAGATTAATCACAGATTAGATATTTTTTTTTGCAACGCCGTATCGAGATCTGTATTATGCAGTGCCATGTTATTTTATCTATTATTTACTTAGACCTCTTCTAATATTTGAGATTGTTTCAAATTCAATTTATTTTTCCAGAAGATTTACACATTACTTAAAAAAAAAACTAAAGTGAGTCCATAAAAAAACTGAATTAGTTTGAATTACTGTCACATGAAGATTAAAATTACTGTCACCTACAATAAATCGCACCCGTGCGAAGTTAGGCGAGTAGCTAGTGCGTAAATTGAATAGTTAGGCATATTCAACCTTTCTGGACTACATACCTATTCGGCTATACTATTAATGCCACAGGCTTCGGTGTCACCTTTCGTCCCCGATAGTCTTATGCCTTTCCTTGTACCGGTGTTGTTTTGCAGGCTATTGAATGACTGCAGTCGGGCCGTATTAAGCAAGTCTCCGTCGGGTAATCTGAGCCCCAGATTAAGTCTAACGGCTTATTAAACATAATCAACTGTATTGCATGTGTAACAAAAATTTATAGACATGCATGCGTGCACAAAATTTCTTACTTTTATTAAGTAGGTAGAATTATATACTTTTTTATATTGCACACCTACTAGCTGGTACCCGCGTTGTAAAATGAAAAATAAAACACATGAGAAAATACCTGACATGTTTATCGCTCTGACGACGGTGGCGCCTAATTTCTTTTATATTTTAGACGATTCCTCGGGAACCTATATTAACATTTTAAGTACGTGAAAGAGTAAACTAACATCCAACCTGGATTACTACACCTCTAATAACTAATCCATCTACTAATATTATAAACATACATATTAATATTTATAATATTATTAGTAGAATGCATTTTCTATAAACTCTATAATAGTCTATAAATTTCTGTTACATATGCAATTCATATGATGTAACAAAAATTTATAGACAATCTCTTGGCAAAATGCGTGCACAAAATTTCTTAAATTTTATTAGTTAGGTAAATTATGGACAGTTTTTTTTTTAGAATAAAAACAGTTGTACTCAATGCTCGGTACGCTTTTTAGTTATGTTAATGCAGTTGGTTTAGGATTTTATTATCATTCTCCACAAATAGAAGAGGAGACAAAAACCACACTTAAGACGCTCACCCCTCTCGACCGTTCATTGTGGGAACCTTTAAACAAACAGGGAAGCCAGATTTTTTATTGACGCACATTTCTGGGAACAACTCAGCCAGGTAGCCATGACACTGATGTGTACTTTTGTAAGAAAAGGAAAATTGCCAATACATTTTTAAGACAAATACAATGAATTATGTAGTTGTAATCGTATTGATTTTTTTAGGTATTTTTCTAATTTACTTATATAATGATTAACGAAAATGAACGTAAAATATGTCGGAAATGTAGTATTTCAAAAGGTGTAGGTACAAGACAAGTACAGGATAATATTTCCAAAGACAGCAACTGATTGTTTAATGCACTTTTAAAATATTACAGTCATATTTCGCAAGGTTATCATATTATTGTTTTACCCATGTGAACTTTGGAGTATCTGCTATTTCGCAAGACATTTTTGCAATGCGATCGCATTCAATATTCTTGGAACTTTATAATAAGCGGTTCCATATTAAATTTCAATAGTACCTACATGGAAATGACTTATTAAATTGAAGGTGTAGAACAATAGGTCTATTTTATTTCTGGTTCCTGCTGCAGTGAAGCTGTGACAATGACCTTTAAAAGCCCACGCTAATTATATACGCTCCGTCGTCATCTACGTTACCAGACTAGTGCTAGTGGCTACGAGATTTGAACACATAGTTCATTCTTATTTTTTTATTACTTTTTCCCTTGAAACGTTTATAGCTTTAACTTGTAACAGTTCTGCTTTCATACAACTAAATTTTATATAAATTTTAATTATTGTGCACTGATTTTTTTTAGTCAAAAACGTTGCTTTCTAGACTTGGTGGTAGTTTTGGCTGTGCGTTGATATAGTCACTAACGATTTTATAAGTACTTTTAGATATGATATTTAAGTATTTACTGTATTATATGCCTACAGTAATAACAAATAAACTTTGTCCCTACCAAATAGTTCTATGCCTTCTTGCGTATACTCACTTAAATCTTCACTTGCATAAGAAATAATACTTAATTTAATATTTATTGAAATTGTTTGGCATCCGAAGATACTCATAATGTAAGAAGCATTCGTTGCAATAAATTTAACGCGCCCCTCCTGTTACAAACATATGGTGCAATCGCTAATCGACTTTATCGTTTACTTTTGGCAACTGTCAGTAAGTAGACCCATTACTTTGTAAATATTGTGAACAGATATTATGATCTTCCGAAACTTTTTTTTAATATACTGCTCAACCATTGAACTGAACATCAATACTTTTCAACAAGTTATGCAAAGTTCTTTCAAACAAAACTCTTTTCGTTTCCGACCTCAATATTTAGTAGCTCGGGTATAATAAGAGTAGATGTATGTGTACACAGAATGTGTAATATTTACTTCCGCGTTTAAAATAAATTGTAACAAGTTAGTTTGGTTAATTTTTAGTTTTACATCAACTCAAAAACCCCCTCGGCTTGTAACCACAGCAACAAATTTGCGTGCATCCATCCCCTATCCCTATACATTGACGAGGGTTCGACATATTCGTCTATAAAAATTAGCTGCTATTTGTTTGAAGTTAATGCAGTTTCAATGTGGATTACATCGGATTCTGACCGCATTATTAATTTCGATTAGCGCTGATGTTCGATTGTCAAAATTATTTAGGTACCTATGTATTTATTTTATACTAGCAAACCGCATCCGGCTTCGTATGGATGTCCAAAATTTTTCACTTTTTCTCTTCATAAAAACCTTTTTCGGACTTCAATTTTATTAACAATATAACTAATATATATGGTTAAAATGTGCTGTCCATTCAAGGTTTAAAAATAATATATAGGTATTAATTGCATTTTAGCTGTTTTTTGATTGTGTAGTCAAAATGATCTAACAATAAGTTTAAGAAGCGCCTCTTGTGGAGCGATAACGAAGTTATAACGAAATTACGTGATAATGTACAATTTTAATCAATATGTCAACCTTGTGCGTGTTGGTTGTAAATATTATACGAAGCCTTGTTAAAACGTGGGGCGCCGCCTGTGGCAGCTGATAGGAAATGCTGCCCTTTGTTTGCCTCTTAACCACTTTTTGTCGGTCAGGAAGGAAGGAAACGGAGAGATCATTATAAATTGTTACTATAGTTATTGTTGTGTAGTGGCAGGGCACACACTGCGTTTCAGTCATTTTTGGGCATCCCGGAAGTAACCAACTCCTTACAGAAGATCATCTTGAAATAACTGCATGTGCGCTGTTTTGTTTCGGTGAGTGAGTAAGGAATGCTAGAGCGAATCACCCTTATCCCTTATCCTTCATCCTACTACGGTCGGCAGTGCACTAGTAGCCACTTACCATCAAGTCTGTCGACCCTAACGTAAAAAAAATATAAATAATAAGGAATTTTCAAGAAATAAGCTCCTGTATGGTTTCTTCTTTAAACATTAAATTCATTTTATTCTCTGCGAGATCACGAATTTTTTATGTCACCGTCCATTGTCCCTTACGAAATATCCGCGTTTTTTATCCGGACAAAGCAGGGAAAGCTGCATTATTCAGATATTTTCGGTACAATGAACGAGTCGTATATACGCTGCTATAGCGCGGGCGCAGCGTGTGATCCATTGCCGACCAGATCGATTGTTCGCGATACTCAGAGGTGGTTATTCAAAACGTTGACTCCCTATAGATAATATAAAATACACACCTATATTTTTTGACTCCACGATTTATTGAATACATCCGGCTCCTCCCGCAATGCTGTGTGATGTGAAGTATTACCATTTCCTAAAACGTTTAACAATTTTCGAAAATTTTAGTTTTATGTTGAATAGCAACTTTGACATGCTTTGTACTGGTGCAAAGGCTAAAGGCATTTTATACACCTTTTAGGTTACAAAGTATCGACTTTTTATGCTTGCATTATGTAGATGCAGCGTGCTCGTGTGACGCGCACGGTTTTTGACACTGCTTATTAATATTATTTACATTTTTTTTTTTAATAAAAGTAGTTAGTACTCCTTATAACATCCTATCTGCCTGTGAAAGTCCCAAGAAACAAACACAGGCAGGCAAAAAATAATAATAGTTAAAATTTGATCTTTGTTATACTTTTATATATATATATATATATAGTAAAAAGCAGTTATTTGAACATTACAAATGGACACTTCAATTTTAATTATTATTAGTATAGGTAGTAACAACTAACAAGTAAGAAAACTGTACGGATGGAAATTTCACTAAATACATCGAAATCCGTTTATTATACTAACACTTTGTTTACTAGTTGTTTGTACTAGTAACCGATTAAGTTAATGGCATATAAGAGAAAATGATAACTAACATTAATATCCTTCTGTGGCGTAACTTTCCCCAAATAATGTCGGACACGTTCGTATGAGGATGGCCTGCGACCTGGCAACAGCATACCTAATCAACGGAGAAGACCACACCATTGTTATTCTGATAAAGATTTATGATTTTATCTCTGCCAAGAACGTACGAATATAATATGTTCATGAATTCATGGAAATTCAAATTTCATATTAGAATCGGTTTGAGATCATTCTGAAATCGAAACTTCGAATAAAATCACTAGCGAAAATTTGGCACCAGACTGTAGGTAGATAAAGGATCTTATCTAATACAGTAGTATTTTATCGATGCTTAAGATATTGTATATTATATATATATATAATATACAAGGAGAGTGAGTATGAATGATGTGATTTTGTGTGTAAAAAAAGTTAATCAAATAATAAAATCCTTTTATGTAGTTAATCTAACACGAAGCCGGGGCGTGTCGGTCTATAGTTTCTCCATAAAATCTTCAACTATTGAGCTTCAGAAGTGCTATTTTCAGCAATACTTGTACTTGATTTTATTTATCAAATTCTTGAACTTGAATCTTTGAAATCTAGTGTCGAAATAGAAAAGGGATATATGGTTAAAAATTTATAAAAAAGATAGAAAGCAAACAAGGGGTAAACAATACCGACTCGAATTTTAATTTTATTTTGCGATAGCTGGTCCCCGCGACTTCGTTCACGTTGAAAAAAATATAACACCAGAGTAACGCCTTGACAATATCTAACCCTGTGACGACGGATTTTTATATTTTTAGACTTTTTTTTTATATATTTAGACATTTTTTTAAAATATATTTAGACGATCTCTTGGGAACCTAACATTTTTCCAATATAAAATGTCATAATGATAATCCAGGTTATAAACTATCCGTGTGCCAAATTTAATTCAAATCCGTTCAAACAAACATACAAATTTTCGCATTTATAATATTAATAATGGGATACTAGAACATAGTCCGAATTTATAACTGAATATACAAGTTATTGTTGACGATATAATTAAATATTTAGTTCTTGGATTAATAATATAAATAAATGAAGGCAGAATCAAAATTAACAGAGCTCTTATAAATGTTATTTGGAAGCTTTATTATCGATGTTGCGAATAACTAGCTAAACATCACGTGCGCAATTATTGTTGTAGGTACGAATAACAAGTGCCGTTAATTGTTGTGGCTTGAACGACGCAAAGTAGCAGCACGTGGCGCCAGCTTCTGACGCGTGCTCAGACCTATCAAGAGTTATTCGTTAGTTTCCCTGCTTTGTGGCTTCTGCAAATAGTGTTTATTGCTTCCCGGCCACATACATAGTTATACGATCACGCAGAAGGATTTTAAGGTTTCTTGAAACCAATAAAACGGATGGCTTATTGTAATGAATTAGCTATAAATGCAAAATATGTCAATTTTTAGACACTAATCGTAGGTCTTGAATATAGAAACTAGCCATGTAAGGAAAAAGAGGCCAATGATGGCGCGAGCTCACTCAGGCCCAGAAGATGCGTATTCACTCGTACTATGAAAAAATTTGAGGTTACTAGATTACTCCCTGGAATTTAATTCGCTTGAGCCGGCGAGTTATCATGTTGAACCAATGTTGAACACATACAACAGAAGGGAGTTCCAATCCTTGGCAGTGCGCATTATAAAGGAAGTTTTTAAGGTTGATGTGATTCAAATTAGTTATTATATGTAGAGAAATTATTCGGTACATACCTATGTTTAATCAAGTCGCCGAAAAAGAATTATTTTTGGTATCTCATTACGCTGGTCAAAATTACCTAACTATATAAATCAATTACAATAATATACAAATTTATATACAAATCTATATAATATAAATTGAAAATTCCGTTATTAAATTGCACCAGAATGAACCCAGGCATGTGACTTAAATCTTAAATTTATTGTTCTTAATCGACAGCATACTGCATTATACTAAAAAGATAATAAACACACATGTACCTATACCAAAACATAATTATACAGATAAATTATGAAGTGGGTAAATGGTATGTACAAATATTGTACTTGAATTGGAATATATTAAAAGGATATACATGTAACATAACCATATTATAACTGTATATTACGTAATGAAATCATGAAATCTGATTAGTTAATTCAAACCAGTGTTTTCTTAATGAACCATTACAAGGAAACATGTGACGTTTGAAACGTGGGAACGTAACTAAATGAAACCGTTACAAATAATTTCACATAATATGTAGTCTTCATAAATAATATTTCAATATATTTTGCATATTTATTATTTCAAATAAAGATATAATAAAATGTAGAAAGATAAATGATCAAAGTAATAAGATATGAGACGACTGTATCACTTTACGTAGTGGAAATCGCATTATCCTCTTCACCTTATAAGTGGTTAAATCACACGGGCTTCCCGCTTGGATGCCGCACATCTGAAATACTTATCTTCCGTAATATTTCACGCAGATTTCGCATTGACGACGATATAAACATGCGGTATATATATAATGTACGTATAACGTTTCTCTTATGTTAAATCGTCTACTTATAAGAATTTTTGGACGTTCAGGGAAGAAACCAATTATGTATTTAATTGGTATCTTTATTGTAGTTAAGTCCACCAATGTCTGTTCATACAAATAAACTTAATGGTAAAGTTATGTGTAAGACAACGCAAAACCATTTAAAGGTTTATGTTTTTATGACATAGGTTCCATAGAGCGCTTAGAGCACCAGCCACTATTTCCCCGTGGCCGTTACTTTGTCGTTCGGACCAACACCATAACACTTTATAACCACCACCATAAGGTCATAGGTTCTAAAACAATAAAACATAGAATATCAAAATAATAAAACAGATTTCTACAGATTCATTTCAATGTTATTATATTATTCGTATTCTAGAAATGCAATGCTTATTCTAAAGTTTAAGTTTCTTACAATGCTCGCTACAATATAATGTGAAGTCGTACCTAGAATACGTAATAGCATGCGGGCTTCGTGAGCCAAATAAACTACCAAAATGCAGTAAAAGCTCATAGCATAGTTACGCAGATGTTACCCTGCTGTACATTTACATTTATTTTTGTCAATATAACTCGTTAATTTTTCAGTCAATTAATGTTGTATATGAGATCAATCAAGTTTCACATATCGAAACCGTTGCGAACTCATTATCGATGCCACCGAATGTCCACACCTATAGAGTACAATCTCCCGCACGATGCTGTGTATCTCGATAAATTATGCATGCGAATATAGCTTGTATTGCAACGGGGTAGGGTGAGGTTGGACAAATTTGGTAGATGTACTTAGTTAGTACTTAACTGTACCTCCGAGGTGGGCGAGCGGGTAGCCAATATGGGCAAAACGGGTTGCCTCCCATCCATATTGTAGGCTCCTGCTCGATCAGTTCATTTATATTGCAAGCGGTTGTTTTCTATAACCTCCTTCGATTGCAACACACGTACTGTCTTCAAAGTTGGCAATTTCTGTTGTGTACGTTCGACATTTTCAATAATAAATGAATATCGTTCCTCAAGCATCAAGAACAATAGTAGGTAACAAGTTCATTGTAGGTTTTTTTTATTATAAAACATGACTGTGCATATTTACTGATGGATGGCCTTGGATCAATTCAATCTGTATACGTTATACAGATTGAATTTGTGGTCGCTGTCAAATTGTTTAGACGGTATCTAAAGAATCCATATATAGAAAAAAGTAGGTCAAATCTTTGTAATGAAAAGTTACCGTCAGAACTATCAGTACTGTATGCACAGAAATACTATAAAAACGTACTAGGACCATCAGTAGATCGGTTTTATCTCTGCGCCTATTCCTAAACCATTAGTCGATTACTCTCCCCAAATGCTATAAAGTATCTTATAAAAATTGAAGTACCTACTATAAGTAATTAAGTCGTAAAAACTATTTTGGAGTGCATACGCACTCCAAAATATTGCCCAAACTTCAAATGCCTCTTGACCTCTTGACAATATTGCATCTGGCGAGTTAGTATATTGTACTAGCTGGTGCCCGCGACTTCATCAATATACGCTTGACCTCTTGTTGCTATTACACTTTTGCCAGGCGTTAGTTTCCTTAATTTTAGATGATCCCTCTTGAACAGTGCTTTTATATTTGGATGAAAGGTATCCTATGTCCTTTTCGGTATCCCTGAAAACGTGTCTATGCAAAATTTCATGATGATCGCTTGAGTAGTAAATTTAACAGACAGACAGAGTTACTTTCATATTTATAATACTAGCGATCCGTTCCCGGCTTCGCACGGGTGCAATTTTTTTCTGCAAATTAAACGTAGAAACCTTCCTCGTTTAACGCTCTTCCCATTAATGAAAACAGTATAAAAATCCGTTCGGTAGTTTTTGAGAATCGCAAACATACAGACAGACAGACGCGGCGGGGGGACTTTGTTTTATAATATTAAAAAACGTAAATTTAATAATGTTGTCTGCGTGAACGAATTGATTTTTGTTTAATTGTGCGTAACTTTGTCTTTTTCCTGTGTATATTAGTTCAACTGAGATAAGAGAACGCAGTTCGGCGAAATATGGGTATATTCTATCTCAAAACTTCGATGATGAATACTAAAGCTGTCTATCAAGCTGAGTGATGATCGTTAGGCAGAAAAGATAAATGTTTCAACTTATTCGTGTACATAGACTTTTCGAGTTTAATGAGAATGATGCTTATGCATTAAGATAGCCTCACTCTACTTCCTTCGAAATAAATATAACAAATCACCCATCAGGTTTAACAAATTTTTAAATTTCTAAAAATTTTGACGATGTTCTGAAATTTCAAAAAATCTTATTAAATTATCTGAGAAAGTTAAGAAAGTTTTCATAGAATTTTCGAGAAACTTCTAGAATTTTCTATAAACATCTAGAATTTTCTAGAATGTTAGCGAAAAAAAAATCCGTTCCTATTAATCTATATAAATAAAATCGGAGTGTCTGTCTGTGATTTCCGAAAAACTGCCTCAAACTAAGCTTAGAGAGTCATTCGCATGCTGTTAAAACGTAAATAACTTTTTTTAGAATTTTTGTCTGTCTGTCTGTCTGTCTGTCTGTCTGTCTGTCTGTCTGTCTGTCTGTCTGTCTGTCTGTCTGTCTGTCCGGGGTAATCTCAGAAACGGCTGAAGCGATTTCGATGAAACTTTGCAGACATGAAGAGGGGGTCGTCAGGAGTAACATAGGCTACTTTTTGTTTATGTAAATTGCGGTACATACACCAAAATAATATTTTTTACAATTTTTGTCTGTCTGTCTGTTTGTTCCGGCTAATCTCTGAAATAGCTGGACCGATTTTGACGGGACTTTTATTGGCAGGTAGCTGATGTAATAAGGAGTAACTTAGGCTACGTTTATTTTAGACTAGCGACTCGTTCCCGGCTTCGCCCGGGTGCATTCGTGTACATAGACTTTCGAGTTTAATGAGAATGATGCTTATGCATTAAGATAGCCTCACTCTACTTCCTTCGAAATAAATATAACAAATCACCCATCAGGTTCTGAAATTTCAAAAAATCTTATTAAATTATCTGAAAAAGTGAAGAAAGTTTTCATATATGCGAGAATTTCCTAGAAACTTCTGGAATTTTCTAGAAATTTCTGAAATTTTCGAGAAACTTCTAGAATTTTCTATAAACATCTAGAATTTTCTAGAATGTTAGCGAAAAAAAATCCGTTTCTATTAATCTATATAAATAAAATCGGAGTGTCTGTCTGTGATTTGCGAAAAACTGCCTCAAACTAAGCCTAGAGAGTCATTCGCATGCTGTTAAAACGTAAATAACTTTTTTTAGAATTTTTGTCTGTCTGTCTGTCTGTCTGTCTGTCTGTCTGTCTGTCTGTCTGTCTGTCCGGGGTAATCTCAGAAACGGCTGAAGCGATTTCGATGAAACTTTGCAGACATGAAGAGGGGGTCGTCAGGAGTAACATAGGCTACTTTTTTTTATGTAAATTGCGGTACATACACCAAAATAACATTTTTTACAATTTTTGTCTATCTGTCTGTTTGTTCCGGCTAATCTCTGAAATAGCTAGACCGATTTTGACGGGACTTTTATTGGCAGGTAGCTGATGTAATAAGGAGTAACTTAGGCTACGTTTATTTTAGACTAGCGAGTCGTTCCCGGCTTCGCCCGGGTGCATTCGAGTTTAATGAGAATGATGCTTATGCATTAAGATAGCCTCACTCTACTTCCTTCGAAATAAATATAACAAATCACCCATCAGGTTTAACAAATTTTTAAATTTCTAAAAATTTTGACGATGTTCTGAAATTTCAAAAAATCTTATTAAATTATCTGAAAAAGTGAAGATAGTTTTCATATATGCGAGAATTTTCTAGAAACTTCTGGAATTTTCTAGAAACTTCTGAAATTTTCGAGAAACTTCTAGAATTTTCGAGAAACTTCTAGAATTTTCTAAAAAACAAAAAGTAGCCTATGTTACTCCTGACGACCCCCTCTTCATGTCTGCAAAGTTTCATCGAAATCGCTTCAGCCGTTTCTGAGATTACCCCGGACAGACAGACAGACAGACAGACAGACAGACAGACAGACAGACAGACAGACAAAAATTCTAAAAAAAGTTATTTACGTTTTAACAGCATGCGAATGACTCTCTAAGCTTAGTTTGAGGCAGTTTTTCGCAAATCACAGACACTCTGATTTTATTTATATAGATGACGCTTGGAGAACCCTCTGGAAACTAAAGGAAGGGCGAAGAATGGAAGCAAACAAACAATCTGTGCGAGCAAATTCTAGAACACCTTTTTTAACACGTGTACATAGACTTTTCGAGTTTAATGAGAATGATGCTTATGCATTAAGATAGCCTCACTCTACTTCCTTTGAAATAAATATAACAAATCACCCATCAGGTTTAACAAATTTTTAAATTTCTAAAAATTTTGACGACGTTCTGAAATTTCAAAAAATCTTATTAAATTATCTGAAAAAGTGAAGAAACTTTTCATAGAATTTTCTAGAAACTTCTGGAATTTTCTAGAAAATTCTGAAATTTTCGAGAAACTTCTAAAATTTTCTATAAACATCTAGAATTTTCTAGAATGTTAGCGAAAAAAAAATCCGTTCCTATTAATAATACATAATGAGCGACTCAGCCAAAGAAAAGATATGCCGCAAGGAGAACTCATCGTATTGCATGAACCTTCGTTTCAGTTGTTAACAACAAATGCAATTGTTATGAACGAAAAAATTCTTTTTTTTTTATCCCTGATTATCCCTCTGTCCATGAGTGGACAGAATTAAAATCGGTCCACCCGTTCTCGAGTTTTGCGCTTAGCAATACATTTAGCGGCCCGCTCCCGGCTTCGTCCCGGGTGTATTTTTTCTAAAATAAACGTAGCCTAAGTTACTCCTTATTACATCAGCTACCTGCCAATAAAAGTCCCGTCAAAATCGGTCCAGCTATTTCAGAGATTAGCCGGAACAAACAGACAGACAGACAGACAAAAATTGTAAAAAATGTTATTTTGGTGTATGTACCGCAATTTACATAAACAAAAAGTAGCCTATGTTACTCCTGACGACCCCCTCTTCATGTCTGCAAAGTTTCATCGAAATCGCTTCAGCCGTTTCTGAGATTACCCCGAACAGACAGACAGACAGACAGACAGACAGACAGACAGACAGACAGACAGACAGACAACAATTCTAAAAAAAGTTATTTACGTTTTAACAGCATGCGAATGACTCTCTAAGCTTAGTTTGAGGCAGTTTTTCGCAAATCACAGACAGACACTGATTTTATTTATATAGATTAATAGGAACGGATTTTTTTTCGCTAACATTCTAGAAAATTCTAGATGTTTATAGAAAATTCTAGAAGGTTTTAGAAAATTCTAGAAGTTTCTCGAAAATTCTAGAAGTTTCTCGAAAATTTCAGAAGTTTCTAGAAAATTCCAGAAGTTTCTAGAAAATTCTCGCATATATGAAAACTTTCTTCACTTTTTCAGATAATTTAATAAGATTTTTTGAAATTTCAGAACATCGTCAAAATTTTTAGAAATTTAAAAATTTGTTAAACCTGATGGGTTGTATTTATTTCGAAGGAAGTAGAATGAGGCTATCTTAATGCATAGCATAAGCATCATTCTCATTAAACTCGAAAAGTCTATGTACACGAATAAGTTAAAACATTTATCTTTTCTGCCTAACGATCATCACTATCAGCTTGATAGACAGCTTTAGTATTCATCATCGAAGTTTTGAGATAGAATATACCCATATTTCGCCGAACTGCGTTCTCTTATCTCAGTTGAACTAATATACACAGGAAAAAGACAAAGTTACGCACAATTAAACAAAAATCAATTCGCTCACGCAGACAACATTATTAAATTTACGTTTTTTAATATTATAAAACAAAGTCCCCCCGCCGCGTCTGTCTGTCTGTATGTTTGCGATTCTCAAAAACTACCGAACGGATTTTTATACTGTTTTCATTAATGGGAAGAGCGTTAAACGAGGAAGGTTTCTACGTTTAATTTGCAGAAAAAAATTGCACCCGTGCGAAGCCGGGAACGGATCGCTAGTAATACATAATGAGCGACTCAGCCAAAGAAAAGATATGCCGCAAGGAGAACTCATCGTATTGCATGAACCTTCGTTTCAGTTGTTAACAACAAATGCAATTGTTATGAACGAAAAAATCTTTTTTTTTATTGTCACAGGGTTAGTAACTTTTTTTCAGTAAAAGAAAAAATATCGCGTTTGAAAAACTCGAATATATTGCATAGATCCCGTTTTTTATTGTTTACTAGCGGTCCGCTCCCGGCTTCGCCCGAGGTGCATTTTTTTTAACGTAAAAACCTTCCCTGATTATCCCTCTGTCCATGAGTGAAGACAGAATTAAAATCGGTTCATCCGTTCTCGAGTTTTGCGCTTAGCAATACATTTAGCGGCCCGCTCCCGGCTTCGTCCGGGGTGTATTTTTTCTAAAATAAACGTAGCCTAAGTTACTCCTTATTACATCAGCTACCTGCCAATAAAAGTCCCGTCAAAATCGGTCTAGCTATTTCAGAGATTAGCCGGAACAAACAGACAGACAGACAAAAATTGTAAAAAATGTTATTTTGGTGTATGTACCGCAATTTACATAAACAAAAAGTAGCCTATGTTACTCCTGACGACCCCCTCTTCATGTCTGCAAAGTTTCAACGAAATCGCTTCAGCCGTTTCTGAGATTACCCCGGACAGACAGACAGACAGACAGACAGACAGACAGACAAAAATTCTAAAAAAAGTTATTTACGTTTTAACAGCATGCGAATGACTCTCTAAGCTTAGTTTGAGGCAGTTTTTCGCAAATCACAGACAGACACTCTGATTTTATTTATATAGATAGCGGCCCGCTCCCGGCTTCGTCCGGGGTGTATTTTTTCTAAAATAAACGTAGCCTAAGTTACTCCTTATTACATCAGCTACCTGCCAATAAAAGTCCCGTCAAAATCGGTCCAGCTATTTCAGAGATTAGCCGGAACAAACAGACAGACAGACAAAAATTGTAAAAAATATTATTTTGGTGTATGTACCGCAATTTACATAAACAAAAAGTAGCCTATGTTACTCCTGACGACCCCCTCTTCATGTCTGCAAAGTTTCATCGAAATCGCTTCAGCCGTTTCTGAGATTACCCCGGACAGACAGACAGACAGACAGACAGACAGACAGACAAAAATTCTAAAAAAAGTTATTTACGTTTTAACAGCATGCGAATGACTCTCTAAGCTTAGTTTGAGGCAGTTTTTCGCAAATCACAGACAGACACTCCGATTTTATTTATATAGATTAGCGTGGATAAATATGGTTGACGCGTAATGAAAAAATAAGTTGATAATGGTACCACTTCTCACGCCATTCATTACCGTTTCGAAATAGCAGACAATAGTGTGATTCACAAATAAACAAAGCAAGTGTCGTGTCGGACGGGTGACAGCACAGGAATAAAGGAGAAGTGAAATGTGGCGATCGCGAACAGGCTGTATAAGTGTCGCAGTGGTTTATGAGCGCTGACCTTGAATGCGCAGTATTCATTTTTTGGATCTGTTTGGCGGGAGTAGAGTGTACACCTGCGCAGACATCCCCGCCAGTTTTGCCGAGCGCTCATAAACCGTTGCGACACTTATACTGATATTGCGCTCGTGTATGCGGTCTAATGGTCGCCGGTTGTCTGTCGGCACCATGATTATACGCTCGTGTCATGTTTGCATTATAATCAGTATTATTAGCAGTTAACAGTTACCCGCTGCTTCACGGAATTCCCTTTAGGGAGGATAAATTTAAAACCATCTTACCCTTCTTACCCCCGGCTATGCTCAAAAAGGAATGTCCATGCGAAATTTGAAAACGCTTGGGAGGTCCTTTAATGAGTTATGCTTCAGATAATTTCCGTAACAAGCGTCATGTTTATCTTATTTATTGTAATATAAACTCAGTTTTATAGTATGCATTACACAATTTTTCAAGTTTATCTAATCAATGAAAAAATCCACAGTCAAATTCTGTTATCTCTAGTATTATTTTTTAAATGTTAACTGTTTTTAAATGTTAACTGGATTAAAACATATAATAACTTCCAAGTTTTACATTCAAATTTTGTTTTAGAACAATTAAGTAATATGTACTTGTACAGTGCCGTCTTAAGTCTATTCGGCGCCGGGGTGCGGGGCTCAGCCTGCGCCCTCGTTTTCTTTTACACTGCAGCGTGGCACGCGACCGACGACACACTGCAGTATGAAAGGGGTCCTAGTCAACCAAGAAAACACAATACACGTAATTTTGATAATTTGTTTATTTTTCTAAAATACAAAACTAAAATTAAACTTAAATTATACAAATTAAACCCAATTATACAAATAAAAAACAAAACTATTCTCCATTCGAGACATTATGTCCAGTTTCTGGAATTAACACTCTAGAAAAGGTACCTACTTTTTCAAAAAAGTGAAGAATTATACTTTTATTTTAACATGAAAAAGAACATGATGCAAAAACAAAGAAAAGAAGGAACCTGTTAGTTGAGAAATCAATAGAATTATGAGTTAATTACAATTAACAGTGATTGTAATGGCTTACCAGATCGAAAGAAAGAGTCAATCGGAGAAGTTAGCTTTTTAATTTTTTCTCCTTTCTCCAGTTTCCTTTTTCTGTTTTGAGCACCCGATGGTTTCTTTTTACCATCCCCTAATTCGGCCATCTACAATAAAATTAAATTTTAATTTAATATTTCTTTCTTTATAATAAATAAAGTAGGTTTGTATCAATCACTAACATTAAGAGGGTACTGCACGAAATTTTGGAAATTGACGTATTTTTAAATAACTAGTAATGTACGCTCAATTACTTAAATACATTAAAAGAACTTTTGTAGGTTAGTCTGATCCTTGCACAAGGTCACCGCCTTGTTGAAATTTGAAATAAATGCATTTTGTATTAATAAACAATACATGACGGTAATGACTTTTAAAAATATTTATCTTCGAATACTTCGTAAATTTTACGCATGAAGCACTAACTGTCACACGGAAATGTTTGTATTGATATTCCGCAGAGCACCCTCTTCTTAATATTGATTATAAAAATATAAATAGGAAATTATTAAGAATTTTCAATTTTTAATCCAAACGCCTGATGGTTTTGCAAACAAAAAAATTGCTCTAATAAAATCACTAGGCGCACTTATTTGTCGTATGGCATGACGTCATGAGGTATCAAGTCAGCTGTGTTATAAATTTTGTATTTACACACGTTTAAAGTGTTTTTGGAAGTGAAGATTTTCGTTCGCGCTGCACGCCCTTAAGAATTTGTATTTTTGCGATTATAAACAAATAAACAATCATGACTCTCTCTCATAAACAAATACTACAAAAAAATTGTTCCCTAACCCAGGATTCGAACCAAGCAGGACCATTCGTTCCAACACGATGGCGTCAACAATGATGTATTTTTCTAGCTAGGTATGAGTACTTTTGGGTATCGGTATTGTACCTATGTATTGTATTTTAATTTTAACCGACGAGTTCTCGAGTGGAAACCACTGTCCACGAACGAACGAACGTACGTAGCTTCGGACGCCCCTCCAGCCCACCGCTGGACCGACGAACATAGTCGGTAGGCGCCTAGGTATTAGTTGGATGAGGATGGTCGAGAACTGCGTGCTGTCGTTTGGAGAAACCTATGTCCAGGAGTGGGTGATAGGTGGCTACGATGATAATGATTGACCTAACACTTAAAAAATAAAATTGACTTACCTTGATATTTTTTCTCTTATTTATGACGAAGAAATTTCATTTATTCCATGCATTTACAACTTACACAAAATCTCAATAATTTCTGCACTAAGATCTTCTGTGCTAATTCGGCGGTTGTCGTAAATGAAATGAGCTAACGAATTTAATTACTTAAAAAGAAGATATCAGATCAATCACTGACCGACACTACATAGGCGCCGCGCGCCGCGCTGTAAATTCAAATGAACTTACACCTAATTGTAGTGATTTAGAGATCATTTCTCTTTAAGTGCGAGCGCTCGGACGGCTATATCAAAGGGAGCAATTACTCGCCTACGAAAGACGCACAGGTGCCGCTCCGCCGCCGTGCGCCCATTTCAAATGAACTTACACTTTATTGACTTAGAGATCATTTTGCTTCAAGTGCGAGCGCCCGGGCGGCTATATCAAAGGGAGCAATTACTCGCCTATGACAGACGCATAGGTGCCGCTCCGCCGCCGTGCGCCCATTTCAAATGAACTCACACTTTATTGACTTAGAGATCATTTTGCTTCAAGTGCGGGCGACCGGGCGGCAATGTGCCAAGTTTTATACACTCTCTTTGGATTAGAGATTTTGCCGCGCGCGTGTTGTATTAAATAAAATTTTTATTTGTGTAGTAATAAGAGTCATTTTAGCTTGCACATCATGAGCGGTATGACAAGCGCCGAAAGCGTAATAAAAGTAAAACAATGATTATTTTTGATGACTATTTTTTTTATATTTACTTTTGGGCATACGTATTTGTCGTAACAAGTATATTAAACTGTGCAATGGCGTTAAATTCAATGAAATATCTAAATATTCAGGGTTCGGCAAGGCGCCCCCGGGCGCTCTGCGCCCGGGTGCACCGCACCCCTTGCACCCCCGGGTAAAGACGGCCCTGTACTTGTAGATAATATGTATAATATGTACTATGTAGATATGTTATATAATCAAACTATGTGTTATGATATAAGAGAATGAGTCAGTGCTGTAATACACACTTAAGTACAAGCATTAAACATATGTTCCATTAACTTCAAGTTGTTTCCAAGAAATTACGGAAAATCAGCAAGTTAACGTTGTTACGTTACTGACACCTGATAATTAGCTCAAGAAATTACTAATAATTCAATTTAATTTTACCTGTATTTTAACTACAGTGAATTTCACATCATACTCATGTAACCGAGATGATTTACATTATGCCTTCGTGCGAGCCAGCGCGACTACTGCGGTGAACGAACTTTGTCACTAGCCATGTTACTGGTTTCGGCAGACGATTTTATACTCGCGCGCATATTGACCGTTTATGGTGTGAAATGCTGGCCCATTCACTAAAGTCGTCTAATTGAAGCGGAATTGAATTGTGTGACAATATTTGAAAATTATATTACTGACTTAATATTTTCAAATCTAATAAAAAAATTAAAGTAATGTACTAACTATAGGATAATTGGTAAAGGTTAAGGGGTTACTCAGTAAAGTCCAAGCTCACCAAAATGTGCTTGCTTATAAGTGCACTTGAAAGATACCCGTGCTTATAAGAGCTTGGTAATAATAAAAGAAAAATTCAGCTAAAAGGGGCAGAAAGAAACAAAAATCTACAATTACACAAACCAAAAAGTATCTTAATTTCAAATGACTGATTTTAGCGGCGTACAAATTATATATAATTAGTATGTGATTACAAATTAAAATTACAACAGGTTCGGAGTGACGATTCAATGCAAAATAACCCTACAAGAAACCTCACTGATGCTCTCTCTGATTATTACTAATTTGTGATAATTACAAGAAGCGCTTCAATTATCATCCCAATCAGTTTTATCAATGAAATATCCATTACCTGAAATAATACAGAGTTACTAGACTACTCGCTGGAATTTAACTCGCTTGAACCGGCGAGTTATCATGTTTTTTTTTTACCTATAATTTCACATTTCAATATATATTTTTATGTAATTACTGTCGGTTGCAACTGACTTCTTAGTCTTAGTCGTGTATTCACTACTTATTTTTTGAGTCAGTCGGTTAGTCCAACTTGGAAGCTCTACACGACAAAGCTCACAACATGACTAACAAGATATCATATGGTTTCCTCTCAGGGTTATCGTCTTCACACGCCGCGGTGAACATTTAAAAAACAACCGTTAATCCCGGTTTTTGAGCAGCTGCAATCACAACAATCAGTGCAGCTTACCTTCAAATTATTAAAAGCCATAAAACGAGTCCCGAATAGAAGGGTGGCTCCCCATCGACTTTCTGTCCTCGCACGAGCGTTTATTATTTTAGACAGGCGAGGTGATCGATTTTTATCTTCAATTTCTTTAGTTATATTGTCCTCAGTTAAAGTTTTATAAATATCAGCTAAGTGTGCGAAGAACAGTATGAATATATTGCGAACTAGCTGTGCCTGCGAATAAATACGCGTGGTATTCGACGGTGAATTCGGAATAATATCTAATAGTTAATGGTTTTACAAAACTACAATTAAAAAAAAATCGGTTTATTAGACCTAATCGCTTTATAGAATAGCTATAACTTAGATTGGATTGGATTGGAACCGATTCGAGTAAAACAAACGTTACGGGAAGCTTCCTACAACATATATTAGTGGAGACCGCATTCAAATCGGTTAAGCCGTTACTGAGATTAACGTGCACAAACCCACTGTCAAAAATTCTAACTATTTTTACCTCAATAACATAAGTACAACGTAAACATTTTTAAAATATATATTTAATGTACAGACACTTCATTTGGATTTTATTATTTATGAATAGATATTTTGTCCCATTTTCATTTTATTATATCAATTATATGAATATCTGAGTAATATCACTATAGTTAACCGAGCTAGTTCACATGTGATTAAGGCCAGAGGTAATTTATTTCTTTTTTTCACACAATAATGTGGCAGCGTGAATAATACCGTTGCCAAATTTCCTTACTCCCAGGCACTTAAACTTACATAACTGTCCGTTAAGGGCAGGTTGGCGCGCAAATATTCTCGCAACTGCAACTGACTCCATTGTGGCGACCGTTACTTGCCCACCTGCCCGGACGCGTTGCCCACTGAACCGAACGCGACGCAACACACATGTATTTAAGATCTAATAGTGTTATGTAAATAATGTGCGACTGCGAGTACTGTAAATGTATATCTTCATAAACTCAAAAAGGAATTTTAAGTACACTTTTCTTTATTTATATTTATCTACACACCACAAGAGCTTAACATAACAATATTGTTTAAATTGTATTGGTACGACACATTGGTTATGCAATATAATAAATCAAACCAACATTAAAAATCTACTGTAAAATTACTTGGTTTTTCACGTTCGTGAAAATGAAAAGTTTGTTTAAGTTTCTAGTCGAGGTCGTATCACTTTTTTTAATTGACTTAGAAATTTGATAGCTTTTATTGAAATTGAAAATTTCTTATAATTTCATGATACTCGTAGATAAAAATGTATAAAAACGTTTATATTTATACTGAAGATATCTTATAATATACACTGTATCGCGAAAATCGCGAAATCATGAAAATACCTACATATCATGAACTGGTTGTTTTTTGCAATCATTATACTAAACATATTTTTGCAATCATAAATTATCGTAATAATTCATATATTACCATAATCATCACATTGGTAAACGCACTATTGCACTACGATGCATTGATTTTATTTAGAACTCAACACTATACATAGGAATATTAATCTACTTATTTGAATTTTATTGATCAAATAGCGCAAATAGTGACACAGTTACTCGAGATAGTGACACCAAGCTGCTGACCGTATTCTATTCATATTTGATATATATCTTTATTATATATTATTCTATAATCATTGATTTATGCGTCTCTGCAACAAATTTATCTCACCTACTTATCATCTTTTGAATATGGAAATCCAGTTATGGGTTTTGGCTTAAGACATTCTTTCAATGATATTTTAAGCAGGTGGAGTTTTCTTATTTTAGTATCTTATTACTCTTAGTAAAAAGATCGTATGACCTTTTTCACCAACAGTCATCTAGAGTTAAGGAACCAATGATATTAAGGAACACAACTGCTACTTAAGCTAGCCATTCACGATATTCATATTTACAACCCTGTATGAAGCGCCGAACCGCAAGGCGGAATTCCTGTGATTGGCCGGCTTAAACAGAAGTTAGGTATTCCCTAACTCTAGGTGTCTGTTGGTGAAAACAAAACTGGCATGTCTTCTTACTCTAGGTAAAAAATAACTATGTGTTATAGATTTAAAACATTTCTTTAATTAAGTAATTTTCACAATACATTCGAGTTTAACACATTCAATACTCTACGTTCACAATGCTTAACATTGCATTATGTTACGCTTTGTTATTACTTAAGCATATTATTATTTTTATGGTCGAAGGGAAATATAATAAAGGCAAGGCCCTCGATCCTTTCACAAGTATCGAGGTTAGCTTTTACGTTATTTTTTGAGTAAAGATGTGTTTCCTTCAAACCAAAACGGATTATCAATTTATACCGAATAGTTAGGTATTTTTATTTTATTTTTTTGTTAGCTTGAGCAAATTTGTTGAGTGAGGCTTGTTTTAGTAGAGCAGCTTTCCACTATAAAGCATCGACCCTTTCTGTAATCAGAAAAATCAGAAACTAGAGGCGGCTCTCCAGTATGCTGTGACGCTTCAATCTTTTGATATTCTTTTGTGCAGTCAGTTGGCGAGCTAATTCGTTCGGATGGTGAATCAGCCGGTCTTTGTACTTAGTCGCTAAGCTGCGAATCTTCTCTTAGATGGTTTTAACTTGGAGGTGTTCATGAATCTTATCATTTTTTATGTACCATGCTATCGTCCTCGGGAGCTTATTTTACTGACGTTGAAGGATTGCAACATTGGAATCACTAGCGCTGCCCCAGAGCTGTAGTCCATATTGCCATATTGGTTGGAGGGTTTGTTGTATGCCGCTTGCATATAATTTATTTTAACTTCCAATTTCATTGTGAATGCAAGTCGTCGTTATTAAATAAACATAAATTCATCAATTTTTTAACCGCTTATAATAGCAACAGGTGCAGAGAGGTAACACATATCTGAAAGCACATTTTGCAACGGGCCTATAATTATCATGTATAAGGTACGTTATACCTTATTTACATTTACACACTCATAATTTATAAGGACCTACGTGACATTATTGTTTGAAGGAATGCTATACCTATCCTTTTCACAATTAAAAAATTTAAACTAATAATGTTTATAAATTGTTTTCTTATATTAGAAGTATTAACTAACATCTTTTATTTTTTGTAATTTTTGTAATTTAAATTGTGTAAATAACTAGCTGGTGCCCAAACTTCTTACGCGCTTTCATACATATTTTTTTTTTATATTGAAAGAAAGTGTTTTTAAATATTAACATCTTCAAAAATACTTTTTCATTGACCAGGAATAATATTTCCTGGCTACTTTTTTTATAAAATATGTGCAAAGAATATACAATCGGTTTATTTGTAGTAAAATCTCCTTTGTTATTCAAAGTTTAGTCAACGTGTAGGAAGATATACTGATTTTCAGAAATAAATTTTATGAAGCTGGAAATGTCGATTGGAAATTTTATCATAACATGGCGCCTAGCAAAACCGACTTATTGTGATGTAAATAGGGTCTGATCACATACAATGGAACGTGGGAGGGAGGGAGTGGGTTGAACGGGTCCTCAAGGTGTAATATAAACAGCTTACCCCATATCTCTGTCTATCATAGTGCGGTTCATTAAAATATTTCCACGTGGCTAAAGCTAGATACACTGAAATACGTACTACAGCGACTCAGTACTCGGTGTACTCAGTGTGTCTTGAGTGAGTACTACAGCGTCTTTGTTTCCGAGCTCATATAACCCAAATCTTTTCAAAGTTCGAGTGAATAGGCATTTTCTGGGTGAGCTCGCTCCATCATAGGCCTCATCTTCGCTACACGGTTGAATGCTGGACAAGAGACATTATACTAATTATTATAAAATAAGTCACTATTAAAACTCAAGTTTAAATAGAAACTGATTACGTCAAGTATACAAATTTATTTTGCTATTAATTTGAATGATCAAGATTATGTAAATTAGAAAAATATAAATAGAATAAAAATGGCTATCCAAAAATCTTTAAAAAAAGGTTTATTATTTTTCATGATGGATATATATTTTTTTTATCTATATAAATAAAATCGGAGTGTCTGTCTGTGATTTGCGAAAAACTGCCTCAAACTAAGCTTAGAGAGTCATTCGCATGCTGTTAAAACGTAAATAACTTTTTTTAGAATTTTTGTCTGTCTGTCTGTCTGTCTGTCTGTCTGTCTGTCTGTTCGGGGTAATCTCAGAAACGGCTGAAGCGATTTCGATGAAACTTTGCAGACATGAAGAGGGGGTCGTCAGGAGTAACATAGGCTACTTTTTGTTTATGTAAATTGCGGTACATACACCAAAATAACATTTTTTACAATTTTTGTCTCTCTGTCTGTTTGTTCCGGCTAATCTCTGAAATAGCTAGACCGATTTTGACGGGACTTTTATTGGCAGGTAGCTGATGTAATAAGGAGTAACTTAGGCTACGTTTATTTTAGAAAAAATACACCCCGGACGAAGCCGGGAGCGGGCCGCTATAAACAGTAAAAAACGGGATCTATGCAATATATTCGAGTTTTTCAAACGCGATATTTTTTCTTTTACTGAAAAAAAGTTACTAACCCTGACAATAAAAAAAAAAGATTTTTTTCGTTCATAACAATTGTATTTGTTGTTAACAACTGAAACGAAGGTTCATGCAATACGATCAGTTCTCCTTGCGACATATCTTTTCTTTGGCTGAGTCGCTCATTATGTATTATTAATAGGAACGGATTTTTTTTCGCTAACATTCTAGAAAATTCTAGATGTTTATAGAAAATTCTAGAAGTTTTTAGAAAATTCTAGAAGTTTCTCGAAAATTCTAGAAGTTTCTCGAAAATTTCAGAAGTTTCTAGAAAATTCCAGAAGTTTCTAGAAAATTCTATGAAAACTTTCTTAACTTTCTCAGATAATTTAATAAGATTTTTTGAAATTTCAGAACATCGTCAAAATTTTTAGAAATTTAAAAATTTGTTAAACCTGATGGGTGATTTGTTATATTTATTTCGAAGGAAGTAGAGTGAGGCTATCTTAATGCATAAGCATCATTCTCATTAAACTCGAAAAGTCTATGTACACGAATAAGTTGAAACATTTATCTTTTCTGCCTAACGATCATCACTCAGCTTGATAGACAGCTTTAGTATTCATCATCGAAGTTTTGAGATAGAATATACCCATATTTCGCCGAACTGCGTTCTCTTATCTCAGTTGAACTAATATACACAGGAAAAAGACAAAGTTACGCACAATTAAACAAAAATCAATTCGTTCACGCAGACAACATTATTAAATTTACGTTTTTTAATATTATAAAACAAAGTCCCCCCGCCGCGTCTGTCTGTCTGTATGTTTGCGATTCTCAAAAACTACCGAACGGATTTTTATACTGTTTTCATTAATGGGAAGAGCGTTAAACGAGGAAGGTTTCTACGTTTAATTTGCAGAAAAAAATTGCACCCGTGCGAAGCCGGGAACGGATCGCTAGTAATAAATAAAATAAAATAATTTAAATAAACTTGTAATAATAACTTGCCATTGCTGAATTTTCAAATTACTATAACTTCGCATGATTATTCTCTTGAAGGAAATCAATATAACAGAGATGATTCCTTTTTATTGCTTTATTTTCTCTTTAAGACCAACTACAGGTCATAAAGCTAGTTCGATTTTCGCTGCAAGTGTTTGCCGTTTGAAGTACATCAGATATAATCAGCTTAATACATGTCATGCTCTTGCCAACTATGCACGTAGGTGTAGGGTTTCGTGCATTCACATAGCAGTGAAAGCTAACAGTCAGCGTTCCACATAATGCAACTTGTAGGGAGTGATACTTGACACCCTGGCCTTCGTTACTGGGCACGACTTGGCCATAGCTTCACAGTGTAGTGTCCTGTTTTAAAATAACATATACCTACATAGATCACTAAAAATACAACGAAGTATCATATACCGTGTACCCACTATAAGAGATACCATAATTTGTACACTGTAAGGGAAATTACATTATTTAATATTTGTAAAATTAATGAAGATTCAAAAAGATTATGAATTAAAAAGTTCAATTTTGTATTTAACAGTTTAGTACTTAAGTTACTAAAGAAATAAATATTTAAAATTACTAGTGTTCGCCGACTGTTCAAATTTCGACCATAATCATTTTAAAAAACCAATAACTTTATTAATATTTTTTATAAATAGGTACTATAACTTTATTTAACGTTTAAAGTTTACCTATTCCAAATTAGTTTAAAATTTGAATTCTTTTTAAAAAGAGGTCGCAAATCACGCCGGGCAATTCTTCAGTCTGAATACCAATCAGAGCAGATTGCCTTTAACAATTCGTGTCATGATCAAGTTCAATAACCTTATTGCAGATCGCTCTTGTTGCTGGCAAATTGACCCATTGCACTTGCTGCCTTGCAAGCATTTATAACACCGATGACTCAAATAAAAAAAATACTATCATAAAAAATGCACTGTTATCAATTTAAACGATAATTTTGATTAGATAAATACCTTTTTTTATGCGTGGTGTTAACAGGTGAGGCATGTGTAATGTGATTGTATGAGCCGCTGATTGTTTATCTTTGCTCCACTTTTTTAATTACTTTCATTTACTTAGTGGAAGTTTTACACAAACACGGTAATAGTGAGAATTACAAGTACCGCCTTACAATTCTGTATTCATAATTGACATATTATTATTTATATGATTTTGTTAAGCAATGTAGAATAATACATTTAGGTATTTATTGACGCCCCGGTTTCACCCGGGTGCAATTAAGAGGGGAATTAGTATAATCTTACATAGTATAAATTAAAGACACTTTCCGCGTCTGTATTTCTGTTTGTATGTCTGCTAACTACTAAACCACGCAACGGATTTTGATGCAGTTTTCACTAATGGAAAGAGATATTATCGAGGATAGTTTTTGTATTATAATTTTCAGAAAAATATTGCATCCGTGCATAGTCGGGGGCGGGCCGCTAATACATCTAACTGCAATAATGCGCATGTAATGATGAAATAATTTTTCAAATAGGCATAGCGTCCTTTCTTTTAGGACGTTCTGCTCATAGGGTGTTTTCTCTGTCTCTCCTTGTGCCTCTTCAGTCAATTCAGTCCTGAAGGTTAGCCGTCAACTTCCTGAACCGGTCCCTGTCAAGAGCCAATTGGAACAGCTGCTCGACCGAGGCAATCCATTGTCGGATATTTCTGAGCCACGACTTACCCTATCTATCCTGCCTAAGCACGTGGCCAAGATATTCAATCTTGCGTTTTTTGATGATTTTCATCATCTTTCTGGCCATTTTGATTTTTAGGGTGTTTTACCTAAAATAAGTTTCCTTTCGATACGAAGGCGTCCATAGCCTGTATTTATGTATAGCGTCAAACAAACTTGACCTGCTATTTCCCTTTAAAAGATTGCAGAGGCATTTTTCGGAAGAAATCCTTACGCAGTAACCACCCCCGTACAACAAGTCTGGTAGCAGCTGCATATTTATCGCATAAGAGTGATAATTTTCGCTTTCTACATAGATAGAAAGTAAATGCCAGTCTAAACCATACTCACAATACCACAATTCAAATGCAACAGACAATAAAAAAATAGCAGTCGAAAGAAGAGAAAGTATTTTAAAGTCCTATTCGACTTTTGCAAGAATTCTAATTAGGACGGTGTTATTAAGGCTTCGGTGTAGCAATCTGCAAACGAGCCTCTCGATTTTTAAATTGCTTTATTGTAACAGATTCAGTGCGTCCATCGTGATAGGCACGTCAAGGTAGCGCCATAAAAAATACTTATTACAAATGACGTTGAGCGTAAAACATCGCTTTATAAGGTACCGCGCCGTTTAAATTATAAAGCGGCCCTTCAAACCCCCGCTGCCGGTGGCTATAGATCTCTAAAATACTTTTACGTCATTACGTCGTATTACGGCTCGTAATCATCAAGCAATCTCCTTTCGACTTGTGTCATACAAGCTTTTTACAACCTTATAATTTTTAAATCGCTTTGTATTTTAATGTAAATCCTCACTAGCTACTGTTCTTTTATCTTGTTTTCAATTTTAAGCGAATCTTAGTCTTAATATAATATATTATAAATCCGTAAGTTTGTATGTTTGGATGTTTGTTACCCAATCACGCATAAACGGCTGAACGGATTTGGATGAAATTTAGCACATAGATAGTTTATTACCTGGATTAACATATAGGATACTTTTTATAATAGAAAAATACATTCTTTAACGCGTGAGCACTAGTGTCACTATACATAAAAAAAGAAACAGAACATTGGATAAAATAAAATTAATTTTCGAGTCTCAAGTAGGTATTTAAAAGTGTACAATATGTCAGTTGTTCCATAGAATGTGAGGTGAGAATGAATTGTAAATATAAGGGAGGTTTGTTCAAGTCGTTGTTCAAGGCTGTAATATTTACACACAAACGTGGCTCTGTTAGTTTACAGTTAGGAGATAGGTGCGTAGGCGCTTTGTGAGTTCGGAACGTATTCGGCGACGACAGCCCTCTTCCGACACTCCCACGCACCATTATTGTTATATACTTTATATCGAGAGCCTTTAAGTTTATGTCGAATGTTTATAAAACCTTTCAATGGAGAAAGGCAAACTTAAGTTGTTACTTTAATATTATTACTCGATGCGTGTAGTTTTTGAATCGTTTCATCCTTAAACTTTCTCGGAGGTACGTTTTTATAGTTTACTACCTGTTGCATGCGACTTCGCCCGCGTAATTTTATAAAATATAGCGTATGCTACTCGCTGAGAATGTAGCTTTCTATAGGTAAAAGAATTTTCAAAATCGATCCGGTTTTTGAGTTTATTCATAATAGACCGGGAGATAGTGACAGATTTTGCTAAGTAATTTCTTACAGTATGGCGCTTTTAGGGGGGTTCATATACGTAATAAGTGGAAGGAAAATGATGTTCTTACCGGTGGTGCGCGTACCTGGTATAGATACTTATTATCCTGGAAATGTGTTAGGTGCCCGAGGGATCGTCTAAAACCATGTTTTAATTCGTGGCTAGTAATATTATAAATTAGATAAATACAATTCCTTTTTTACATGTAGGTAAATACAACTCTTTACATGTTTATAACTTCTAAAGAAATCGAATAAACCCATTATCACAAAGGACACGACGACAACATACGATAGTGAAAACGCTTGCGATAAGAATTATCGATAAGTAAAACGAAATTAAATGCTTGTTGAAAATATTATCTTCAACAAACTACGGAGCTCCTATAAGAATAATTGTATCTATGAAAGAAGATTTCTTGTAAAAGATAAGACCTTTCTCGCTTATTTTCATTTATTACGTTTTTTCATGAGTTTTTAAAGATTAATATGAGACCCGACGAATGACGAAATTAGGAAGTATTGTATAAAGATAAATAAATTTAATATTCTTCTTTTCTGAGACTAAAACTACTAAAGTACTAATTTAAAAAAAAAAAGACGAAGACCACATCAAAATCCGTTGCGTGGTTTAGAAAAAGTTAGCGGATATACCGACAGACAGGCGCAAAAAGCGACTTCAAATTAAATATCCAAATGTAAGGTTATATCTTATTCTCAGAAAATCAATGCTCTGAAGTAATTTTGAGTTTACTGTTTTTGAATAAAACTAATTTTGAGTTTACTTTTTAACGAATAAATAACTCACTGTTTCACAATTGTGGTGTTATTGGTGATGCTTGTGTCCTAAGGCGATAGTAGCTCCTACCATCAAAACATACTTGGGATACAACTGAGAGAACGTCTAAATTTGTTTAGGGTTCATTGTTTACTTAATGAACTTGTCAGCATCTTTCCTCATTCGACGAAAAACGAATTTGTTGTTGAACGCGTGCGGCACCCTAAAGTTAACGAAAATAACCGTATTACGTCTTGCTGCCTAAAGGTAATCAAACTACATGACATTACACGTGTAATGTGTGAACTGAAGAGAAACAGTCTTGCCAGCCCTTCAGTAATTTATTTTTAGTCTTTAAAACTAATAAAGCTGGAAGAATCTATCACTTTCTCTAATAGTATGTCTAAAAACAAGAATAGCAGGCAAGACCCAGTTGAACTTTGTTCTTAAGTTAGAGACAGCATAAGCCAATACTTACATTCTGAACATGTGTTATGTAAATTACATAATACCTGAACGGTATTATGTAATTTATGTAAAGCGCATTTGAACATTACTTTATATTGGTGTTCCATAATATGTAACAAACCCATAGAGAAAATATATGTTAGTACTTCACAATAAAATAATGGAAAACTGCACTATTATTCTGTTTTACATACAAATAAATTAAAAATTACATTTTTTATTGTCTATAATATAATTAATTCTTATCCAATAAAAATGTTATACAAATATAGTATTTTTATATTAGGCGTTGTTGTTTGTTGGTCGTATATTTGTTAAGGCGTATGTCCTCTCCGCCAAAGACGTATATTCGATTTTTGGCAAAGTAAATTAAATGGCAAAGGTCGTTTTAAGTGCTGTTTTTCTTTCAGTACGTTGTGTGGTACAAGCGTAGTTCAAGCTTAGTACTTAGTACTAATTTAGTGCTTGGTGCTTAGTTTGGAGGAAATTTAAATATGCCTAAATCTGCCGATTAATTGTATTATTTTTATCATAGATAATAATTCTAAGATTAAACTTACTATATTTAATATATAATTTTATAGATATCATTATACATCCGATTGCCTTCATTATCATTATCCTTTTAAAGTTTGAAATTCTCCCTAATTTAAAACTTTTACGATAGTAGGTACTTTACATCCATTGGAATTTTTGAACTCCAAATCTAAAACCCAGTCTTCTAGGGTCTTGTTATTAATTTTATATGTAATGAGTTTGGCCTCACACCATAACATCCCTAGCTGAATTCCTCAATCAATTCTTACGGTTAGTTGAGATGTTACGACATATACAATTTATTGGAATACGCCTACGTTACCAGTAAAACCGGTACGTGTCGGGCGAGACTCAGTGTGCCAGGTTGAGTGTCGAATTTTTATACCAAGCCTCTTAAATGATTTCGGTGGAGATAGGAGATACAAGATTCTTGGTTGCACTATTGAACACTTTTAATTATTGTATTAAGTAACTAGAAGAGCCCTGTAAGATTGACTTGCATTATAACTGTCTTCAGGCTAGAAAATTTTAAACAACGTATTGTTAACAACTCCTTTTTACTATACATTAGAGAATAAATAATTTGGATCCTGAGGGCCTAGTGCGAGTTTTACTCGTTCAAACGCGACGAACACGTAAATGTCAATTTGTATGGGAATGAAGCAGCGCCACCTGGTGTATCACGTGTAGGTCTGCTTCATTCCCATACAAATTGACATTTACTTGTTCGTCGCGTTTGATCGAGTAAAACTCGCACTAGGCCCTCTGCTCAACTGAAGTTGATATAAAACGAAGTCCCTCTACATCTGTATGTTTGTTCTGCTCGGTTCTTTTAAACTGTGCAACGAGTGTTTCATTCATCGAAATTATTCCGGAATATTGTGAAAATTAAAAAAAAAAATCATTGGCATCATATAAGTAATCAGTTTCTATGAATCTTTAATCTTCAAATTAGTACCAAAAAATAACTGCCCAGTTCAATGCCGTTGGCTTTTTAAATCTAGGTTACCACCTAGATCTCTAAATCTGAAAGGCTTTTATATAAAAAAGTGACTACTTTTTAAAATGTAATTTAGAAAAACAACTTTGAATCTTTACTTTGAACAATATAATATAAATATTTTGAAAGGAAGATCAGTAAAAAACTACGAATAGAATTGAAAGCGATTAGAAAAAAAACTTGTTTTTTTTTTAAATATCAGAAAAACAATTTGGCGATACATAAAAATATATTCTTTAAGCGCATTGTATTTTTTTAAAAGAATATTGGGACTAAGATTAACATTCCGATTTTATGATATAAAATTATTGCCAAACACCAATATAAGTGTACAGTCGTGGTAAGAAGTTATACCCTACTTCATAGGATAATCCCAAACGCCTACTTTGGTAAATCTATTACCCTGTATGAAACCGCGACCGGCGGGCAGCGCCCGCGGCTCTCACGTCACAACAAAACAAACACCGACTGATCGTATCGTTCAAAACAACCTCAGCCTAATGGATCACTTGCACTTTGCCGTATAAGGCTCGTGTAATCGTGTAGTTATTGCTCAATGTCCTGTCACGTATTATCCTACCGCACTGCAATTATGTAGCCATTGTATTACAGCTTACATGATAGACGTTATACGAGTAAGTATTGCCTTTATTTCACTTTATTGAACGAAAATGAATTTTCAGCATTGAAGATTGAGATGCATGAATTTTCAAAATAAGAGACATCAAAATAATGTCTATGTCAGGAGATGCATTTAATTTTGGGAACTTATTCTAAGTCCATAGCACAGATTTACTTAATTCCTTAGAAGGTATGTGTACTAATTCCATATAGTGAATTCTATAATTAGTTCATAATTCTATAGAGTAGAGTAAGTTCTAGCACTTCTTTTACTTGCACTTACAGCACCTGTGTCGTTGCTCGTGTTACAGGCGACTGTAGTAACCTACAGTTCACAAAACTACGAGTAAGTTTCGCCAATTGGATTACTTTTTTGAACTGTTTATATATTTAGAATTTGAGAATTTGTCGTTTAAATTTATAGATGAAAAAAAAAAACATGTGTTTTTGTAAGTTCAGTAAGCTTAGAGATACGTGATATGTCTTCAAACGTTTTCATTCAAATTGTCACTTATTTGTTTTCATCGCGTCACTTTCAAAGGAAGTCGCGACGTTTTGGCTTTACGATCTTGCGGAGTGGCTACCGATTTACGCTCCGAAAAAAACGATGCCTTGACTGACACATTGATAGACCCTAATAATATACATTTTGAGGTTTACAAAATGTACCATCCTTGGCACGTTCCTTCACATTCGTGTATATATTATACTTTATGAAATATAAGATGAAAATTAAAATTTTTAAAAATAATTAAGTACCTCTGTTACAGATCTTATGGAAACATATGTATATTACGAAAATTTTTGATATAATCATCATCTTTTAGATATTCCTAGTTAACTTTCCTTTTCAGGGTTTTTATTAACTTCATGTTTTTTTTTAAATGTAGGATTATTATTATTATTATTATTCCTTATATTAAGAATAAAATACAACTTTCTTTCGTTTCCTGTAATTTGATGTTAGTGTACTGGATATATACTCGAACAACATAAAGAGAATTCTGTTTGTAATATAAGCTTTAATAAATATATACTTCAATACACGTTTATACCTATTTGTTTATGGAAAGTTCATTTTAAATTGACCTTACATATAAAATGTACTACAAACAAATAGCAAAGGAAATCCTGTACTTTTTTAACGTATATCCAATTAAAAGCGACTATTCATCGTAGCGTATAGCACTTAATAAAAACAAAAGCCTAAACAAATGCTGCACTTTTAAAAGATAAAGGGCATAAATTCTATATTCACACCCCATACGTGTTTATTATATGAAATGACGGGGCTATATTTACTCCTAATCCCTTCTAAACCTGAAGTAGTAGCTAAACTTTTAAAATTATTATTATTTTCTAAATTTGAATATTTGTTTTTGTATATTTATACCACCCATTTTTGGAACATTATGAGGTATAAAATAAAATAATGAGGTTGTAATATGCTATTCTATTAATCTAAATAATTGCATTGAAGTCAACAATGTAGATAAAATGGTTATCACGCGACGCATACGCAGTACTTTTTCTACATTTCTTTCGCGCCATTTTCATTTTCTCTTTCGTTTACCTGTGCCAGCAACATCTGGCATAAGCAACCATCTATAGAAGAAAGGCATTTAATAAACGCTTAAGATTTTTTTTATTATAATGAAATTTTTATACCGAATTAAACAAATGTGCTTATCTTTTCGTATAATATTTTTATTTTGAAATGACAAATTGTTACTTAATCATTGTGTGTTACACGCAAAACTAACATAGGTGACAAAATGGTAGATACGTGTGACCTACGTGTGATTTGATACTGTTGTATTAGTTCGTGATGTGAGTTCATAAGGCGAAAATGAACACATCAGTCTGCATTACCCCTACAAAGACAAAGTATGATCACATCAAGAATAAGCAGTTATCTGCTAAGTCCCCAGCTAAACCCTAAGCTCAGTTAGTCCAAGTTAACAAAGATAATGGAAATAGGTATAAACAGAACGTATGATTTCCTTTTGTTTACTAACTCTACCATAATAATGAAATATTACAATCGAGAACTTGGATTTCTTGCTCGAAGTGGCCGTTTAACTAAATTTATATGTTTTCTCTGAAACAGCGATTGCATTTTACGTCTATCAGATATTTCGCTAATGTGTGATTTTTCAAGTGAAAACAGTGTACTTAGAAGGAACAAAGTGCTTAAAGAGAATTCAAATTTATTTGTAATTTAAAACAAGATTTGCAATAATGTTTTAATAAAATTATTAATACATAAATTAGTGAAGAAATTGTGGTAATTTATAAATTACTAGCTGGTGCACCCGACTTCGATCGCGATGAAAAAGGAAATATATGATAAATATAGATCTAAAAATTTAATATGACATCTTTATCGCGGTGATCCTATGTGTTAATCCAGGTAATAAGCTATATGTGTGCCAAATTTCATCCAAATTCGTTGAGCCGTTTTTGCTTGAAAGAGTAACAAACATCCATTCATCCATCCTCACAAACTTTCGCATTTATAATATTACTAGCGATCCGTTCCCGGCTTCGCACGGGTGCAATTTTTTTCTGCAAATTAAACGTAGAAACCTTCCTCGTTTAACGCTCTTCCCATTAATGAAAACAGTATAAAAATCCGTTCGGTAGTTTTTGAGAATCGCAAACATATAGACAGACAGACGCAGCGGGGGGACTTTGTTTTATAATATTAAAAAACGTAAATTTAATAATGTTGTCTTCGTGAGCGAATTGATTTTTGTTTAATTGTGCGTAACTTTGTCTTTTTCCTGTGTATATTAGTTCCACTGAGATAAGAGAACGCAGTTCGGCGAAATATGGGTATATTCTATCTCAAAACTTCGATGATGAATACTAAAGCTGTCTATCAAGCTGATAGTGATGATCGTTAGGCAGAAAAGATAAATGTTTCAACTTATTCGTGTACATAGACTTTTCGAGTTTAATGAGAATGATGCTTATGCATTAAGATAGCCTCACTCTACTTCCTTCGAAATAAATATAACAAATCACCCATCAGGTTTAACAAATTTTTAAATTTCTAAAAATTTTGACGATGTTCTGAAATTTCAAAAAATCTTATTAAATTATCTGAAAAAGTGAAGAAAGTTTTCATAGAATTTTCTAGAAACTTCTGGAATTTTCTAGAAACTTCTGAAAATTTTCGAGAAACTTCTAGAATTTTCTAAAAACTTCTAGAATTTTCTATAAACATCTAGAATTTTCTAGAATGTTAGCAAAAAAAAATCCGTTCCTATTAATAATACATAATGAGCGACTCAGCCAAAGAAAAGATATGCCGCAAGGAGAACTCATCGTATTGCATGAACCTTCGTTTCAGTTGTTAACAACAAATGCAATTGTTATGAACGAAAAAATTCTTTTTTTTTATTGTCACAGGGTTAGTAACTTTTTTCAGTAAAAGAAAAAATCGAATATATTGCATAGATCCATTGTTTATGACGCTTGGAGAACCCTCTGGAAACTAAAGGAAGGGCGAAGAATGGAAGCAAACAAACAATCTGTGCGAGCAAATTCTAGAACACCTTTTTTAACACGTGTACATAGACTTTTCGAGTTTAATGAGAATGATGCTTATGCATTAAGATAGCCTTACTCTACTTCCTTCGAAATAAATATAATAAATCACCCATCAGGTTTAACAAATTTTTAAATTTCTAAAAATTTTGACGATGTTCTGTAATTTCAAAAAATCTTATTAAATTATCTGAAAAAGTGAAGAAAGTTTTCATATATGCGAGAATTTTCTAGAAACTTCTGAAATTTTCGAGAAACTTATAGAATTTTCGAGAAACTTCTAGAATTTTCTATAAAATTTACATAAACAAAAAGTAGCCTATGTTACTCCTGACGACCCCCTCTTCATGTCTGCAAAGTTTCATCGAAATCGCTTCAGCCGTTTCTGAGATTACCCCGAACAGACAGACAGACAGACAACAATTCTAAAAAAAGTTATTTACGTTTTAACAGCATGCGAATGACTCTCAAAGCTTAGTTTGAGGCAGTTTTTCGCAAATCACAGGCAGACACTGATTTTATTTATATAGATTAATAGAAACGGATGTTTTTTCGCTAACATTCTAGAAAATTCTAGATGTTTATAGAAAATTCTAGAAGTTTTTAGAAAATTCTAGAAGTTCCTCGAAAATTTCAGAAATTTCTAGAAAATTCCAGAAGTTTCTAGGAAATTCTCGCATATATGAAAACTTTCTTCACTTTTTCAGATAATTTAATAAGATTTTTTGAAATTTCAGAACCTGATGGGTGATTTGTTATATTTATTTCGAAGGAAGTAGAGTGAGGCTATCTTAATGCATAAGCATCATTCTCATTAAACTCGAAAAGTCTATGTACACGAATGCACCCGGGCGAAGCCGGGAACGAGTCGCTAGTCTAAAAGAAACGTAGCCTAAGTTACTCCTTATTACATCAGCTACCTGCCAATAAAAGTCCCGTCAAAATCGGTCTAGCTATTTCAGAGATTAGCCGGAACAAACAGACAGACAGACAAAAATTGTAAAAAATGTTATTTTGGTGTATGTACCGCAATTTACATAAACAAAAAGTAGCCTATGTTACTCCTGACGACCCCCTCTTCATGTCTGCAAAGTTTCAACGAAATCGCTTCAGCCGTTTCTGAGATTACCCCGGACAGACAGACAGACAGACAGACAGACAGACAGACAAAAATTCTAAAAAAAGTTATTTACGTTTTAACAGCATGCGAATGACTCTCTAAGCTTAGTTTGAGGCAGTTTTTCGCAAATCACAGACAGACACTCTGATTTTATTTATATAGATAGCGGCCCGCTCCCGGCTTCGTCCGGGGTGTATTTTTTCTAAAATAAACGTAGCCTAAGTTACTCCTTATTACATCAGCTACCTGCCAATAAAAGTCCCGTCAAAATCGGTCCAGCTATTTCAGAGATTAGCCGGAACAAACAGACAGACAGACAAAAATTGTAAAAAATATTATTTTGGTGTATGTACCGCAATTTACATAAACAAAAAGTAGCCTATGTTACTCCTGACGACCCCCTCTTCATGTCTGCAAAGTTTCATCGAAATCGCTTCAGCCGTTTCTGAGATTACCCCGGACAGACAGACAGACAGACAGACAGACAGACAAAAATTCTAAAAAAAGTTATTTACGTTTTAACAGCATGCGAATGACTCTCTAAGCTTAGTTTGAGGCAGTTTTTCGCAAATCACAGACAGACACTCCGATTTTATTTATATAGATTAGCGTGGATAAATATGGTTGACGCGTAATGAAAAAATAAGTTGATAATGGTACCACTTCTCACGCCATTCATTACCGTTTCGAAATAGCAGACAATAGTGTGATTCACAAATAAACAAAGCAAGTGTCGTGTCGGACGGGTGACAGCACAGGAATAAAGGAGAAGTGAAATGTGGCGATCGCGAACAGGCTGTATAAGTGTCGCAGTGGTTTATGAGCGCTGACCTTGAATGCGCAGTATTCATTTTTTGGATCTGTTTGGCGGGAGTAGAGTGTACACCTGCGCAGACATCCCCGCCAGTTTTGCCGAGCGCTCATAAACCGTTGCGACACTTATACTGATATTGCGCTCGTGTATGCGGTCTAATGGTCGCCGGTTGTCTGTCGGCACCATGATTATACGCTCGTGTCATGTTTGCATTATAATCAGTATTATTAGCAGTTAACAGTTACCCGCTGCTTCACGGAATTCCCTTTAGGGAGGATAAATTTAAAACCATCTTACCCTTCTTACCCCCGGCTATGCTCAAAAAGGAATGTCCATGCGAAATTTGAAAACGCTTGGGAGGTCCTTTAATGAGTTATGCTTCAGATAATTTCCGTAACAAGCGTCATGTTTATCTTATTTATTGTAATATAAACTCAGTTTTATAGTATGCATTACACAATTTTTCAAGTTTATCTAATCAATGAAAAAATCCACAGTCAAATTCTGTTATCTCTAGTATTATTTTTTAAATGTTAACTGTTTTTAAATGTTAACTGGATTAAAACATATAATAACTTCCAAGTTTTACATTCAAATTTTGTTTTAGAACAATTAAGTAATATGTACTTGTACAGTGCCGTCTTAAGTCTATTCGGCGCCGGGGTGCGGGGCTCAGCCTGCGCCCTCGTTTTCTTTTACACTGCAGCGTGGCACGCGACCGACGACACACTGCAGTATGAAAGGGGTCCTAGTCAACCAAGAAAACACAATACACGTAATTTTGATAATTTGTTTATTTTTCTAAAATACAAAACTAAAATTAAACTTAAATTATACAAATTAAACCCAATTATACAAATAAAAAACAAAACTATTCTCCATTCGAGACATTATGTCCAGTTTCTGGAATTAACACTCTAGAAAAGGTACCTACTTTTTCAAAAAAGTGAAGAATTATACTTTTATTTTAACATGAAAAAGAACATGATGCAAAAACAAAGAAAAGAAGGAACCTGTTAGTTGAGAAATCAATAGAATTATGAGTTAATTACAATTAACAGTGATTGTAATGGCTTACCAGATCGAAAGAAAGAGTCAATCGGAGAAGTTAGCTTTTTAATTTTTTCTCCTTTCTCCAGTTTCCTTTTTCTGTTTTGAGCACCCGATGGTTTCTTTTTACCATCCCCTAATTCGGCCATCTACAATAAAATTAAATTTTAATTTAATATTTCTTTCTTTATAATAAATAAAGTAGGTTTGTATCAATCACTAACATTAAGAGGGTACTGCACGAAATTTTGGAAATTGACGTATTTTTAAATAACTAGTAATGTACGCTCAATTACTTAAATACATTAAAAGAACTTTTGTAGGTTAGTCTGATCCTTGCACAAGGTCACCGCCTTGTTGAAATTTGAAATAAATGCATTTTGTATTAATAAACAATACATGACGGTAATGACTTTTAAAAATATTTATCTTCGAATACTTCGTAAATTTTACGCATGAAGCACTAACTGTCACACGGAAATGTTTGTATTGATATTCCGCAGAGCACCCTCTTCTTAATATTGATTATAAAAATATAAATAGGAAATTATTAAGAATTTTCAATTTTTAATCCAAACGCCTGATGGTTTTGCAAACAAAAAAATTGCTCTAATAAAATCACTAGGCGCACTTATTTGTCGTATGGCATGACGTCATGAGGTATCAAGTCAGCTGTGTTATAAATTTTGTATTTACACACGTTTAAAGTGTTTTTGGAAGTGAAGATTTTCGTTCGCGCTGCACGCCCTTAAGAATTTGTATTTTTGCGATTATAAACAAATAAACAATCATGACTCTCTCTCATAAACAAATACTACAAAAAAATTGTTCCCTAACCCAGGATTCGAACCAAGCAGGACCATTCGTTCCAACACGATGGCGTCAACAATGATGTATTTTTCTAGCTAGGTATGAGTACTTTTGGGTATCGGTATTGTACCTATGTATTGTATTTTAATTTTAACCGACGAGTTCTCGAGTGGAAACCACTGTCCACGAACGAACGAACGTACGTAGCTTCGGACGCCCCTCCAGCCCACCGCTGGACCGACGAACATAGTCGGTAGGCGCCTAGGTATTAGTTGGATGAGGATGGTCGAGAACTGCGTGCTGTCGTTTGGAGAAACCTATGTCCAGGAGTGGGTGATAGGTGGCTACGATGATAATGATTGACCTAACACTTAAAAAATAAAATTGACTTACCTTGATATTTTTTCTCTTATTTATGACGAAGAAATTTCATTTATTCCATGCATTTACAACTTACACAAAATCTCAATAATTTCTGCACTAAGATCTTCTGTGCTAATTCGGCGGTTGTCGTAAATGAAATGAGCTAACGAATTTAATTACTTAAAAAGAAGATATCAGATCAATCACTGACCGACACTACATAGGCGCCGCGCGCCGCGCTGTAAATTCAAATGAACTTACACCTAATTGTAGTGATTTAGAGATCATTTCTCTTTAAGTGCGAGCGCTCGGACGGCTATATCAAAGGGAGCAATTACTCGCCTACGAAAGACGCACAGGTGCCGCTCCGCCGCCGTGCGCCCATTTCAAATGAACTTACACTTTATTGACTTAGAGATCATTTTGCTTCAAGTGCGAGCGCCCGGGCGGCTATATCAAAGGGAGCAATTACTCGCCTATGACAGACGCATAGGTGCCGCTCCGCCGCCGTGCGCCCATTTCAAATGAACTCACACTTTATTGACTTAGAGATCATTTTGCTTCAAGTGCGGGCGACCGGGCGGCAATGTGCCAAGTTTTATACACTCTCTTTGGATTAGAGATTTTGCCGCGCGCGTGTTGTATTAAATAAAATTTTTATTTGTGTAGTAATAAGAGTCATTTTAGCTTGCACATCATGAGCGGTATGACAAGCGCCGAAAGCGTAATAAAAGTAAAACAATGATTATTTTTGATGACTATTTTTTTTATATTTACTTTTGGGCATACGTATTTGTCGTAACAAGTATATTAAACTGTGCAATGGCGTTAAATTCAATGAAATATCTAAATATTCAGGGTTCGGCAAGGCGCCCCCGGGCGCTCTGCGCCCGGGTGCACCGCACCCCTTGCACCCCCGGGTAAAGACGGCCCTGTACTTGTAGATAATATGTATAATATGTACTATGTAGATATGTTATATAATCAAACTATGTGTTATGATATAAGAGAATGAGTCAGTGCTGTAATACACACTTAAGTACAAGCATTAAACATATGTTCCATTAACTTCAAGTTGTTTCCAAGAAATTACGGAAAATCAGCAAGTTAACGTTGTTACGTTACTGACACCTGATAATTAGCTCAAGAAATTACTAATAATTCAATTTAATTTTACCTGTATTTTAACTACAGTGAATTTCACATCATACTCATGTAACCGAGATGATTTACATTATGCCTTCGTGCGAGCCAGCGCGACTACTGCGGTGAACGAACTTTGTCACTAGCCATGTTACTGGTTTCGGCAGACGATTTTATACTCGCGCGCATATTGACCGTTTATGGTGTGAAATGCTGGCCCATTCACTAAAGTCGTCTAATTGAAGCGGAATTGAATTGTGTGACAATATTTGAAAATTATATTACTGACTTAATATTTTCAAATCTAATAAAAAAATTAAAGTAATGTACTAACTATAGGATAATTGGTAAAGGTTAAGGGGTTACTCAGTAAAGTCCAAGCTCACCAAAATGTGCTTGCTTATAAGTGCACTTGAAAGATACCCGTGCTTATAAGAGCTTGGTAATAATAAAAGAAAAATTCAGCTAAAAGGGGCAGAAAGAAACAAAAATCTACAATTACACAAACCAAAAAGTATCTTAATTTCAAATGACTGATTTTAGCGGCGTACAAATTATATATAATTAGTATGTGATTACAAATTAAAATTACAACAGGTTCGGAGTGACGATTCAATGCAAAATAACCCTACAAGAAACCTCACTGATGCTCTCTCTGATTATTACTAATTTGTGATAATTACAAGAAGCGCTTCAATTATCATCCCAATCAGTTTTATCAATGAAATATCCATTACCTGAAATAATACAGAGTTACTAGACTACTCGCTGGAATTTAACTCGCTTGAACCGGCGAGTTATCATGTTTTTTTTTTACCTATAATTTCACATTTCAATATATATTTTTATGTAATTACTGTCGGTTGCAACTGACTTCTTAGTCTTAGTCGTGTATTCACTACTTATTTTTTGAGTCAGTCGGTTAGTCCAACTTGGAAGCTCTACACGACAAAGCTCACAACATGACTAACAAGATATCATATGGTTTCCTCTCAGGGTTATCGTCTTCACACGCCGCGGTGAACATTTAAAAAACAACCGTTAATCCCGGTTTTTGAGCAGCTGCAATCACAACAATCAGTGCAGCTTACCTTCAAATTATTAAAAGCCATAAAACGAGTCCCGAATAGAAGGGTGGCTCCCCATCGACTTTCTGTCCTCGCACGAGCGTTTATTATTTTAGACAGGCGAGGTGATCGATTTTTATCTTCAATTTCTTTAGTTATATTGTCCTCAGTTAAAGTTTTATAAATATCAGCTAAGTGTGCGAAGAACAGTATGAATATATTGCGAACTAGCTGTGCCTGCGAATAAATACGCGTGGTATTCGACGGTGAATTCGGAATAATATCTAATAGTTAATGGTTTTACAAAACTACAATTAAAAAAAAATCGGTTTATTAGACCTAATCGCTTTATAGAATAGCTATAACTTAGATTGGATTGGATTGGAACCGATTCGAGTAAAACAAACGTTACGGGAAGCTTCCTACAACATATATTAGTGGAGACCGCATTCAAATCGGTTAAGCCGTTACTGAGATTAACGTGCACAAACCCACTGTCAAAAATTCTAACTATTTTTACCTCAATAACATAAGTACAACGTAAACATTTTTAAAATATATATTTAATGTACAGACACTTCATTTGGATTTTATTATTTATGAATAGATATTTTGTCCCATTTTCATTTTATTATATCAATTATATGAATATCTGAGTAATATCACTATAGTTAACCGAGCTAGTTCACATGTGATTAAGGCCAGAGGTAATTTATTTCTTTTTTTCACACAATAATGTGGCAGCGTGAATAATACCGTTGCCAAATTTCCTTACTCCCAGGCACTTAAACTTACATAACTGTCCGTTAAGGGCAGGTTGGCGCGCAAATATTCTCGCAACTGCAACTGACTCCATTGTGGCGACCGTTACTTGCCCACCTGCCCGGACGCGTTGCCCACTGAACCGAACGCGACGCAACACACATGTATTTAAGATCTAATAGTGTTATGTAAATAATGTGCGACTGCGAGTACTGTAAATGTATATCTTCATAAACTCAAAAAGGAATTTTAAGTACACTTTTCTTTATTTATATTTATCTACACACCACAAGAGCTTAACATAACAATATTGTTTAAATTGTATTGGTACGACACATTGGTTATGCAATATAATAAATCAAACCAACATTAAAAATCTACTGTAAAATTACTTGGTTTTTCACGTTCGTGAAAATGAAAAGTTTGTTTAAGTTTCTAGTCGAGGTCGTATCACTTTTTTTAATTGACTTAGAAATTTGATAGCTTTTATTGAAATTGAAAATTTCTTATAATTTCATGATACTCGTAGATAAAAATGTATAAAAACGTTTATATTTATACTGAAGATATCTTATAATATACACTGTATCGCGAAAATCGCGAAATCATGAAAATACCTACATATCATGAACTGGTTGTTTTTTGCAATCATTATACTAAACATATTTTTGCAATCATAAATTATCGTAATAATTCATATATTACCATAATCATCACATTGGTAAACGCACTATTGCACTACGATGCATTGATTTTATTTAGAACTCAACACTATACATAGGAATATTAATCTACTTATTTGAATTTTATTGATCAAATAGCGCAAATAGTGACACAGTTACTCGAGATAGTGACACCAAGCTGCTGACCGTATTCTATTCATATTTGATATATATCTTTATTATATATTATTCTATAATCATTGATTTATGCGTCTCTGCAACAAATTTATCTCACCTACTTATCATCTTTTGAATATGGAAATCCAGTTATGGGTTTTGGCTTAAGACATTCTTTCAATGATATTTTAAGCAGGTGGAGTTTTCTTATTTTAGTATCTTATTACTCTTAGTAAAAAGATCGTATGACCTTTTTCACCAACAGTCATCTAGAGTTAAGGAACCAATGATATTAAGGAACACAACTGCTACTTAAGCTAGCCATTCACGATATTCATATTTACAACCCTGTATGAAGCGCCGAACCGCAAGGCGGAATTCCTGTGATTGGCCGGCTTAAACAGAAGTTAGGTATTCCCTAACTCTAGGTGTCTGTTGGTGAAAACAAAACTGGCATGTCTTCTTACTCTAGGTAAAAAATAACTATGTGTTATAGATTTAAAACATTTCTTTAATTAAGTAATTTTCACAATACATTCGAGTTTAACACATTCAATACTCTACGTTCACAATGCTTAACATTGCATTATGTTACGCTTTGTTATTACTTAAGCATATTATTATTTTTATGGTCGAAGGGAAATATAATAAAGGCAAGGCCCTCGATCCTTTCACAAGTATCGAGGTTAGCTTTTACGTTATTTTTTGAGTAAAGATGTGTTTCCTTCAAATCAAAACGGATTATCAATTTATACCGAATAGTTAGGTATTTTTATTTTATTTTTTTGTTAGCTTGAGCAAATTTGTTGAGTGAGGCTTGTTTTAGTAGAGCAGCTTTCCACTATAAAGCATCGACCCTTTCTGTAATCAGAAAAATCAGAAACTAGAGGCGGCTCTCCAGTATGCTGTGACGCTTCAATCTTTTGATATTCTTTTGTGCAGTCAGTTGGCGAGCTAATTCGTTCGGATGGTGAATCAGCCGGTCTTTGTACTTAGTCGCTAAGCTGCGAATCTTCTCTTAGATGGTTTTAACTTGGAGGTGTTCATGAATCTTATCATTTTTTATGTACCATGCTATCGTCCTCGGGAGCTTATTTTACTGACGTTGAAGGATTGCAACATTGGAATCACTAGCGCTGCCCCAGAGCTGTAGTCCATATTGCCATATTGGTTGGAGGGTTTGTTGTATGCCGCTTGCATATAATTTATTTTAACTTCCAATTTCATTGTGAATGCAAGTCGTCGTTATTAAATAAACATAAATTCATCAATTTTTTAACCGCTTATAATAGCAACAGGTGCAGAGAGGTAACACATATCTGAAAGCACATTTTGCAACGGGCCTATAATTATCATGTATAAGGTACGTTATACCTTATTTACATTTACACACTCATAATTTATAAGGACCTACGTGACATTATTGTTTGAAGGAATGCTATACCTATCCTTTTCACAATTAAAAAATTTAAACTAATAATGTTTATAAATTGTTTTCTTATATTAGAAGTATTAACTAACATCTTTTATTTTTTGTAATTTTTGTAATTTAAATTGTGTAAATAACTAGCTGGTGCCCAAACTTCTTACGCGCTTTCATACATATTTTTTTTTTATATTGAAAGAAAGTGTTTTTAAATATTAACATCTTCAAAAATACTTTTTCATTGACCAGGAATAATATTTCCTGGCTACTTTTTTTATAAAATATGTGCAAAGAATATACAATCGGTTTATTTGTAGTAAAATCTCCTTTGTTATTCAAAGTTTAGTCAACGTGTAGGAAGATATACTGATTTTCAGAAATAAATTTTATGAAGCTGGAAATGTCGATTGGAAATTTTATCATAACATGGCGCCTAGCAAAACCGACTTATTGTGATGTAAATAGGGTCTGATCACATACAATGGAACGTGGGAGGGAGGGAGTGGGTTGAACGGGTCCTCAAGGTGTAATATAAACAGCTTACCCCATATCTCTGTCTATCATAGTGCGGTTCATTAAAATATTTCCACGTGGCTAAAGCTAGATACACTGAAATACGTACTACAGCGACTCAGTACTCGGTGTACTCAGTGTGTCTTGAGTGAGTACTACAGCGTCTTTGTTTCCGAGCTCATATAACCCAAATCTTTTCAAAGTTCGAGTGAATAGGCATTTTCTGGGTGAGCTCGCTCCATCATAGGCCTCATCTTCGCTACACGGTTGAATGCTGGACAAGAGACATTATACTAATTATTATAAAATAAGTCACTATTAAAACTCAAGTTTAAATAGAAACTGATTACGTCAAGTATACAAATTTATTTTGCTATTAATTTGAATGATCAAGATTATGTAAATTAGAAAAATATAAATAGAATAAAAATGGCTATCCAAAAATCTTTAAAAAAAGGTTTATTATTTTTCATGATGGATATATATTTTTTTTATCTATATAAATAAAATCGGAGTGTCTGTCTGTGATTTGCGAAAAACTGCCTCAAACTAAGCTTAGAGAGTCATTCGCATGCTGTTAAAACGTAAATAACTTTTTTTAGAATTTTTGTCTGTCTGTCTGTCTGTCTGTCTGTCTGTCTGTCTGTCTGTCTGTTCGGGGTAATCTCAGAAACGGCTGAAGCGATTTCGATGAAACTTTGCAGACATGAAGAGGGGGTCGTCAGGAGTAACATAGGCTACTTTTTGTTTATGTAAATTGCGGTACATACACCAAAATAACATTTTTTACAATTTTTGTCTCTCTGTCTGTTTGTTCCGGCTAATCTCTGAAATAGCTAGACCGATTTTGACGGGACTTTTATTGGCAGGTAGCTGATGTAATAAGGAGTAACTTAGGCTACGTTTATTTTAGAAAAAATACACCCCGGACGAAGCCGGGAGCGGGCCGCTATAAACAGTAAAAAACGGGATCTATGCAATATATTCGAGTTTTTCAAACGCGATATTTTTTCTTTTACTGAAAAAAAGTTACTAACCCTGACAATAAAAAAAAAAGATTTTTTTCGTTCATAACAATTGTATTTGTTGTTAACAACTGAAACGAAGGTTCATGCAATACGATCAGTTCTCCTTGCGACATATCTTTTCTTTGGCTGAGTCGCTCATTATGTATTATTAATAGGAACGGATTTTTTTTCGCTAACATTCTAGAAAATTCTAGATGTTTATAGAAAATTCTAGAAGTTTTTAGAAAATTCTAGAAGTTTCTCGAAAATTCTAGAAGTTTCTCGAAAATTTCAGAAGTTTCTAGAAAATTCCAGAAGTTTCTAGAAAATTCTATGAAAACTTTCTTAACTTTCTCAGATAATTTAATAAGATTTTTTGAAATTTCAGAACATCGTCAAAATTTTTAGAAATTTAAAAATTTGTTAAACCTGATGGGTGATTTGTTATATTTATTTCGAAGGAAGTAGAGTGAGGCTATCTTAATGCATAAGCATCATTCTCATTAAACTCGAAAAGTCTATGTACACGAATAAGTTGAAACATTTATCTTTTCTGCCTAACGATCATCACTCAGCTTGATAGACAGCTTTAGTATTCATCATCGAAGTTTTGAGATAGAATATACCCATATTTCGCCGAACTGCGTTCTCTTATCTCAGTTGAACTAATATACACAGGAAAAAGACAAAGTTACGCACAATTAAACAAAAATCAATTCGTTCACGCAGACAACATTATTAAATTTACGTTTTTTAATATTATAAAACAAAGTCCCCCCGCCGCGTCTGTCTGTCTGTATGTTTGCGATTCTCAAAAACTACCGAACGGATTTTTATACTGTTTTCATTAATGGGAAGAGCGTTAAACGAGGAAGGTTTCTACGTTTAATTTGCAGAAAAAAATTGCACCCGTGCGAAGCCGGGAACGGATCGCTAGTAATAAATAAAATAAAATAATTTAAATAAACTTGTAATAATAACTTGCCATTGCTGAATTTTCAAATTACTATAACTTCGCATGATTATTCTCTTGAAGGAAATCAATATAACAGAGATGATTCCTTTTTATTGCTTTATTTTCTCTTTAAGACCAACTACAGGTCATAAAGCTAGTTCGATTTTCGCTGCAAGTGTTTGCCGTTTGAAGTACATCAGATATAATCAGCTTAATACATGTCATGCTCTTGCCAACTATGCACGTAGGTGTAGGGTTTCGTGCATTCACATAGCAGTGAAAGCTAACAGTCAGCGTTCCACATAATGCAACTTGTAGGGAGTGATACTTGACACCCTGGCCTTCGTTACTGGGCACGACTTGGCCATAGCTTCACAGTGTAGTGTCCTGTTTTAAAATAACATATACCTACATAGATCACTAAAAATACAACGAAGTATCATATACCGTGTACCCACTATAAGAGATACCATAATTTGTACACTGTAAGGGAAATTACATTATTTAATATTTGTAAAATTAATGAAGATTCAAAAAGATTATGAATTAAAAAGTTCAATTTTGTATTTAACAGTTTAGTACTTAAGTTACTAAAGAAATAAATATTTAAAATTACTAGTGTTCGCCGACTGTTCAAATTTCGACCATAATCATTTTAAAAAACCAATAACTTTATTAATATTTTTTATAAATAGGTACTATAACTTTATTTAACGTTTAAAGTTTACCTATTCCAAATTAGTTTAAAATTTGAATTCTTTTTAAAAAGAGGTCGCAAATCACGCCGGGCAATTCTTCAGTCTGAATACCAATCAGAGCAGATTGCCTTTAACAATTCGTGTCATGATCAAGTTCAATAACCTTATTGCAGATCGCTCTTGTTGCTGGCAAATTGACCCATTGCACTTGCTGCCTTGCAAGCATTTATAACACCGATGACTCAAATAAAAAAAATACTATCATAAAAAATGCACTGTTATCAATTTAAACGATAATTTTGATTAGATAAATACCTTTTTTTATGCGTGGTGTTAACAGGTGAGGCATGTGTAATGTGATTGTATGAGCCGCTGATTGTTTATCTTTGCTCCACTTTTTTAATTACTTTCATTTACTTAGTGGAAGTTTTACACAAACACGGTAATAGTGAGAATTACAAGTACCGCCTTACAATTCTGTATTCATAATTGACATATTATTATTTATATGATTTTGTTAAGCAATGTAGAATAATACATTTAGGTATTTATTGACGCCCCGGTTTCACCCGGGTGCAATTAAGAGGGGAATTAGTATAATCTTACATAGTATAAATTAAAGACACTTTCCGCGTCTGTATTTCTGTTTGTATGTCTGCTAACTACTAAACCACGCAACGGATTTTGATGCAGTTTTCACTAATGGAAAGAGATATTATCGAGGATAGTTTTTGTATTATAATTTTCAGAAAAATATTGCATCCGTGCATAGTCGGGGGCGGGCCGCTAATACATCTAACTGCAATAATGCGCATGTAATGATGAAATAATTTTTCAAATAGGCATAGCGTCCTTTCTTTTAGGACGTTCTGCTCATAGGGTGTTTTCTCTGTCTCTCCTTGTGCCTCTTCAGTCAATTCAGTCCTGAAGGTTAGCCGTCAACTTCCTGAACCGGTCCCTGTCAAGAGCCAATTGGAACAGCTGCTCGACCGAGGCAATCCATTGTCGGATATTTCTGAGCCACGACTTACCCTATCTATCCTGCCTAAGCACGTGGCCAAGATATTCAATCTTGCGTTTTTTGATGATTTTCATCATCTTTCTGGCCATTTTGATTTTTAGGGTGTTTTACCTAAAATAAGTTTCCTTTCGATACGAAGGCGTCCATAGCCTGTATTTATGTATAGCGTCAAACAAACTTGACCTGCTATTTCCCTTTAAAAGATTGCAGAGGCATTTTTCGGAAGAAATCCTTACGCAGTAACCACCCCCGTACAACAAGTCTGGTAGCAGCTGCATATTTATCGCATAAGAGTGATAATTTTCGCTTTCTACATAGATAGAAAGTAAATGCCAGTCTAAACCATACTCACAATACCACAATTCAAATGCAACAGACAATAAAAAAATAGCAGTCGAAAGAAGAGAAAGTATTTTAAAGTCCTATTCGACTTTTGCAAGAATTCTAATTAGGACGGTGTTATTAAGGCTTCGGTGTAGCAATCTGCAAACGAGCCTCTCGATTTTTAAATTGCTTTATTGTAACAGATTCAGTGCGTCCATCGTGATAGGCACGTCAAGGTAGCGCCATAAAAAATACTTATTACAAATGACGTTGAGCGTAAAACATCGCTTTATAAGGTACCGCGCCGTTTAAATTATAAAGCGGCCCTTCAAACCCCCGCTGCCGGTGGCTATAGATCTCTAAAATACTTTTACGTCATTACGTCGTATTACGGCTCGTAATCATCAAGCAATCTCCTTTCGACTTGTGTCATACAAGCTTTTTACAACCTTATAATTTTTAAATCGCTTTGTATTTTAATGTAAATCCTCACTAGCTACTGTTCTTTTATCTTGTTTTCAATTTTAAGCGAATCTTAGTCTTAATATAATATATTATAAATCCGTAAGTTTGTATGTTTGGATGTTTGTTACCCAATCACGCATAAACGGCTGAACGGATTTGGATGAAATTTAGCACATAGATAGTTTATTACCTGGATTAACATATAGGATACTTTTTATAATAGAAAAATACATTCTTTAACGCGTGAGCACTAGTGTCACTATACATAAAAAAAGAAACAGAACATTGGATAAAATAAAATTAATTTTCGAGTCTCAAGTAGGTATTTAAAAGTGTACAATATGTCAGTTGTTCCATAGAATGTGAGGTGAGAATGAATTGTAAATATAAGGGAGGTTTGTTCAAGTCGTTGTTCAAGGCTGTAATATTTACACACAAACGTGGCTCTGTTAGTTTACAGTTAGGAGATAGGTGCGTAGGCGCTTTGTGAGTTCGGAACGTATTCGGCGACGACAGCCCTCTTCCGACACTCCCACGCACCATTATTGTTATATACTTTATATCGAGAGCCTTTAAGTTTATGTCGAATGTTTATAAAACCTTTCAATGGAGAAAGGCAAACTTAAGTTGTTACTTTAATATTATTACTCGATGCGTGTAGTTTTTGAATCGTTTCATCCTTAAACTTTCTCGGAGGTACGTTTTTATAGTTTACTACCTGTTGCATGCGACTTCGCCCGCGTAATTTTATAAAATATAGCGTATGCTACTCGCTGAGAATGTAGCTTTCTATAGGTAAAAGAATTTTCAAAATCGATCCGGTTTTTGAGTTTATTCATAATAGACCGGGAGATAGTGACAGATTTTGCTAAGTAATTTCTTACAGTATGGCGCTTTTAGGGGGGTTCATATACGTAATAAGTGGAAGGAAAATGATGTTCTTACCGGTGGTGCGCGTACCTGGTATAGATACTTATTATCCTGGAAATGTGTTAGGTGCCCGAGGGATCGTCTAAAACCATGTTTTAATTCGTGGCTAGTAATATTATAAATTAGATAAATACAATTCCTTTTTTACATGTAGGTAAATACAACTCTTTACATGTTTATAACTTCTAAAGAAATCGAATAAACCCATTATCACAAAGGACACGACGACAACATACGATAGTGAAAACGCTTGCGATAAGAATTATCGATAAGTAAAACGAAATTAAATGCTTGTTGAAAATATTATCTTCAACAAACTACGGAGCTCCTATAAGAATAATTGTATCTATGAAAGAAGATTTCTTGTAAAAGATAAGACCTTTCTCGCTTATTTTCATTTATTACGTTTTTTCATGAGTTTTTAAAGATTAATATGAGACCCGACGAATGACGAAATTAGGAAGTATTGTATAAAGATAAATAAATTTAATATTCTTCTTTTCTGAGACTAAAACTACTAAAGTACTAATTTAAAAAAAAAAAGACGAAGACCACATCAAAATCCGTTGCGTGGTTTAGAAAAAGTTAGCGGATATACCGACAGACAGGCGCAAAAAGCGACTTCAAATTAAATATCCAAATGTAAGGTTATATCTTATTCTCAGAAAATCAATGCTCTGAAGTAATTTTGAGTTTACTGTTTTTGAATAAAACTAATTTTGAGTTTACTTTTTAACGAATAAATAACTCACTGTTTCACAATTGTGGTGTTATTGGTGATGCTTGTGTCCTAAGGCGATAGTAGCTCCTACCATCAAAACATACTTGGGATACAACTGAGAGAACGTCTAAATTTGTTTAGGGTTCATTGTTTACTTAATGAACTTGTCAGCATCTTTCCTCATTCGACGAAAAACGAATTTGTTGTTGAACGCGTGCGGCACCCTAAAGTTAACGAAAATAACCGTATTACGTCTTGCTGCCTAAAGGTAATCAAACTACATGACATTACACGTGTAATGTGTGAACTGAAGAGAAACAGTCTTGCCAGCCCTTCAGTAATTTATTTTTAGTCTTTAAAACTAATAAAGCTGGAAGAATCTATCACTTTCTCTAATAGTATGTCTAAAAACAAGAATAGCAGGCAAGACCCAGTTGAACTTTGTTCTTAAGTTAGAGACAGCATAAGCCAATACTTACATTCTGAACATGTGTTATGTAAATTACATAATACCTGAACGGTATTATGTAATTTATGTAAAGCGCATTTGAACATTACTTTATATTGGTGTTCCATAATATGTAACAAACCCATAGAGAAAATATATGTTAGTACTTCACAATAAAATAATGGAAAACTGCACTATTATTCTGTTTTACATACAAATAAATTAAAAATTACATTTTTTATTGTCTATAATATAATTAATTCTTATCCAATAAAAATGTTATACAAATATAGTATTTTTATATTAGGCGTTGTTGTTTGTTGGTCGTATATTTGTTAAGGCGTATGTCCTCTCCGCCAAAGACGTATATTCGATTTTTGGCAAAGTAAATTAAATGGCAAAGGTCGTTTTAAGTGCTGTTTTTCTTTCAGTACGTTGTGTGGTACAAGCGTAGTTCAAGCTTAGTACTTAGTACTAATTTAGTGCTTGGTGCTTAGTTTGGAGGAAATTTAAATATGCCTAAATCTGCCGATTAATTGTATTATTTTTATCATAGATAATAATTCTAAGATTAAACTTACTATATTTAATATATAATTTTATAGATATCATTATACATCCGATTGCCTTCATTATCATTATCCTTTTAAAGTTTGAAATTCTCCCTAATTTAAAACTTTTACGATAGTAGGTACTTTACATCCATTGGAATTTTTGAACTCCAAATCTAAAACCCAGTCTTCTAGGGTCTTGTTATTAATTTTATATGTAATGAGTTTGGCCTCACACCATAACATCCCTAGCTGAATTCCTCAATCAATTCTTACGGTTAGTTGAGATGTTACGACATATACAATTTATTGGAATACGCCTACGTTACCAGTAAAACCGGTACGTGTCGGGCGAGACTCAGTGTGCCAGGTTGAGTGTCGAATTTTTATACCAAGCCTCTTAAATGATTTCGGTGGAGATAGGAGATACAAGATTCTTGGTTGCACTATTGAACACTTTTAATTATTGTATTAAGTAACTAGAAGAGCCCTGTAAGATTGACTTGCATTATAACTGTCTTCAGGCTAGAAAATTTTAAACAACGTATTGTTAACAACTCCTTTTTACTATACATTAGAGAATAAATAATTTGGATCCTGAGGGCCTAGTGCGAGTTTTACTCGTTCAAACGCGACGAACACGTAAATGTCAATTTGTATGGGAATGAAGCAGCGCCACCTGGTGTATCACGTGTAGGTCTGCTTCATTCCCATACAAATTGACATTTACTTGTTCGTCGCGTTTGATCGAGTAAAACTCGCACTAGGCCCTCTGCTCAACTGAAGTTGATATAAAACGAAGTCCCTCTACATCTGTATGTTTGTTCTGCTCGGTTCTTTTAAACTGTGCAACGAGTGTTTCATTCATCGAAATTATTCCGGAATATTGTGAAAATTAAAAAAAAAAATCATTGGCATCATATAAGTAATCAGTTTCTATGAATCTTTAATCTTCAAATTAGTACCAAAAAATAACTGCCCAGTTCAATGCCGTTGGCTTTTTAAATCTAGGTTACCACCTAGATCTCTAAATCTGAAAGGCTTTTATATAAAAAAGTGACTACTTTTTAAAATGTAATTTAGAAAAACAACTTTGAATCTTTACTTTGAACAATATAATATAAATATTTTGAAAGGAAGATCAGTAAAAAACTACGAATAGAATTGAAAGCGATTAGAAAAAAAACTTGTTTTTTTTTTAAATATCAGAAAAACAATTTGGCGATACATAAAAATATATTCTTTAAGCGCATTGTATTTTTTTAAAAGAATATTGGGACTAAGATTAACATTCCGATTTTATGATATAAAATTATTGCCAAACACCAATATAAGTGTACAGTCGTGGTAAGAAGTTATACCCTACTTCATAGGATAATCCCAAACGCCTACTTTGGTAAATCTATTACCCTGTATGAAACCGCGACCGGCGGGCAGCGCCCGCGGCTCTCACGTCACAACAAAACAAACACCGACTGATCGTATCGTTCAAAACAACCTCAGCCTAATGGATCACTTGCACTTTGCCGTATAAGGCTCGTGTAATCGTGTAGTTATTGCTCAATGTCCTGTCACGTATTATCCTACCGCACTGCAATTATGTAGCCATTGTATTACAGCTTACATGATAGACGTTATACGAGTAAGTATTGCCTTTATTTCACTTTATTGAACGAAAATGAATTTTCAGCATTGAAGATTGAGATGCATGAATTTTCAAAATAAGAGACATCAAAATAATGTCTATGTCAGGAGATGCATTTAATTTTGGGAACTTATTCTAAGTCCATAGCACAGATTTACTTAATTCCTTAGAAGGTATGTGTACTAATTCCATATAGTGAATTCTATAATTAGTTCATAATTCTATAGAGTAGAGTAAGTTCTAGCACTTCTTTTACTTGCACTTACAGCACCTGTGTCGTTGCTCGTGTTACAGGCGACTGTAGTAACCTACAGTTCACAAAACTACGAGTAAGTTTCGCCAATTGGATTACTTTTTTGAACTGTTTATATATTTAGAATTTGAGAATTTGTCGTTTAAATTTATAGATGAAAAAAAAAAACATGTGTTTTTGTAAGTTCAGTAAGCTTAGAGATACGTGATATGTCTTCAAACGTTTTCATTCAAATTGTCACTTATTTGTTTTCATCGCGTCACTTTCAAAGGAAGTCGCGACGTTTTGGCTTTACGATCTTGCGGAGTGGCTACCGATTTACGCTCCGAAAAAAACGATGCCTTGACTGACACATTGATAGACCCTAATAATATACATTTTGAGGTTTACAAAATGTACCATCCTTGGCACGTTCCTTCACATTCGTGTATATATTATACTTTATGAAATATAAGATGAAAATTAAAATTTTTAAAAATAATTAAGTACCTCTGTTACAGATCTTATGGAAACATATGTATATTACGAAAATTTTTGATATAATCATCATCTTTTAGATATTCCTAGTTAACTTTCCTTTTCAGGGTTTTTATTAACTTCATGTTTTTTTTTAAATGTAGGATTATTATTATTATTATTATTCCTTATATTAAGAATAAAATACAACTTTCTTTCGTTTCCTGTAATTTGATGTTAGTGTACTGGATATATACTCGAACAACATAAAGAGAATTCTGTTTGTAATATAAGCTTTAATAAATATATACTTCAATACACGTTTATACCTATTTGTTTATGGAAAGTTCATTTTAAATTGACCTTACATATAAAATGTACTACAAACAAATAGCAAAGGAAATCCTGTACTTTTTTAACGTATATCCAATTAAAAGCGACTATTCATCGTAGCGTATAGCACTTAATAAAAACAAAAGCCTAAACAAATGCTGCACTTTTAAAAGATAAAGGGCATAAATTCTATATTCACACCCCATACGTGTTTATTATATGAAATGACGGGGCTATATTTACTCCTAATCCCTTCTAAACCTGAAGTAGTAGCTAAACTTTTAAAATTATTATTATTTTCTAAATTTGAATATTTGTTTTTGTATATTTATACCACCCATTTTTGGAACATTATGAGGTATAAAATAAAATAATGAGGTTGTAATATGCTATTCTATTAATCTAAATAATTGCATTGAAGTCAACAATGTAGATAAAATGGTTATCACGCGACGCATACGCAGTACTTTTTCTACATTTCTTTCGCGCCATTTTCATTTTCTCTTTCGTTTACCTGTGCCAGCAACATCTGGCATAAGCAACCATCTATAGAAGAAAGGCATTTAATAAACGCTTAAGATTTTTTTTATTATAATGAAATTTTTATACCGAATTAAACAAATGTGCTTATCTTTTCGTATAATATTTTTATTTTGAAATGACAAATTGTTACTTAATCATTGTGTGTTACACGCAAAACTAACATAGGTGACAAAATGGTAGATACGTGTGACCTACGTGTGATTTGATACTGTTGTATTAGTTCGTGATGTGAGTTCATAAGGCGAAAATGAACACATCAGTCTGCATTACCCCTACAAAGACAAAGTATGATCACATCAAGAATAAGCAGTTATCTGCTAAGTCCCCAGCTAAACCCTAAGCTCAGTTAGTCCAAGTTAACAAAGATAATGGAAATAGGTATAAACAGAACGTATGATTTCCTTTTGTTTACTAACTCTACCATAATAATGAAATATTACAATCGAGAACTTGGATTTCTTGCTCGAAGTGGCCGTTTAACTAAATTTATATGTTTTCTCTGAAACAGCGATTGCATTTTACGTCTATCAGATATTTCGCTAATGTGTGATTTTTCAAGTGAAAACAGTGTACTTAGAAGGAACAAAGTGCTTAAAGAGAATTCAAATTTATTTGTAATTTAAAACAAGATTTGCAATAATGTTTTAATAAAATTATTAATACATAAATTAGTGAAGAAATTGTGGTAATTTATAAATTACTAGCTGGTGCACCCGACTTCGATCGCGATGAAAAAGGAAATATATGATAAATATAGATCTAAAAATTTAATATGACATCTTTATCGCGGTGATCCTATGTGTTAATCCAGGTAATAAGCTATATGTGTGCCAAATTTCATCCAAATTCGTTGAGCCGTTTTTGCTTGAAAGAGTAACAAACATCCATTCATCCATCCTCACAAACTTTCGCATTTATAATATTACTAGCGATCCGTTCCCGGCTTCGCACGGGTGCAATTTTTTTCTGCAAATTAAACGTAGAAACCTTCCTCGTTTAACGCTCTTCCCATTAATGAAAACAGTATAAAAATCCGTTCGGTAGTTTTTGAGAATCGCAAACATATAGACAGACAGACGCAGCGGGGGGACTTTGTTTTATAATATTAAAAAACGTAAATTTAATAATGTTGTCTTCGTGAGCGAATTGATTTTTGTTTAATTGTGCGTAACTTTGTCTTTTTCCTGTGTATATTAGTTCCACTGAGATAAGAGAACGCAGTTCGGCGAAATATGGGTATATTCTATCTCAAAACTTCGATGATGAATACTAAAGCTGTCTATCAAGCTGATAGTGATGATCGTTAGGCAGAAAAGATAAATGTTTCAACTTATTCGTGTACATAGACTTTTCGAGTTTAATGAGAATGATGCTTATGCATTAAGATAGCCTCACTCTACTTCCTTCGAAATAAATATAACAAATCACCCATCAGGTTTAACAAATTTTTAAATTTCTAAAAATTTTGACGATGTTCTGAAATTTCAAAAAATCTTATTAAATTATCTGAAAAAGTGAAGAAAGTTTTCATAGAATTTTCTAGAAACTTCTGGAATTTTCTAGAAACTTCTGAAAATTTTCGAGAAACTTCTAGAATTTTCTAAAAACTTCTAGAATTTTCTATAAACATCTAGAATTTTCTAGAATGTTAGCAAAAAAAAATCCGTTCCTATTAATAATACATAATGAGCGACTCAGCCAAAGAAAAGATATGCCGCAAGGAGAACTCATCGTATTGCATGAACCTTCGTTTCAGTTGTTAACAACAAATGCAATTGTTATGAACGAAAAAATTCTTTTTTTTTATTGTCACAGGGTTAGTAACTTTTTTCAGTAAAAGAAAAAATCGAATATATTGCATAGATCCATTGTTTATGACGCTTGGAGAACCCTCTGGAAACTAAAGGAAGGGCGAAGAATGGAAGCAAACAAACAATCTGTGCGAGCAAATTCTAGAACACCTTTTTTAACACGTGTACATAGACTTTTCGAGTTTAATGAGAATGATGCTTATGCATTAAGATAGCCTTACTCTACTTCCTTCGAAATAAATATAATAAATCACCCATCAGGTTTAACAAATTTTTAAATTTCTAAAAATTTTGACGATGTTCTGTAATTTCAAAAAATCTTATTAAATTATCTGAAAAAGTGAAGAAAGTTTTCATATATGCGAGAATTTTCTAGAAACTTCTGAAATTTTCGAGAAACTTATAGAATTTTCGAGAAACTTCTAGAATTTTCTATAAAATTTACATAAACAAAAAGTAGCCTATGTTACTCCTGACGACCCCCTCTTCATGTCTGCAAAGTTTCATCGAAATCGCTTCAGCCGTTTCTGAGATTACCCCGAACAGACAGACAGACAGACAGACAGACAACAATTCTAAAAAAAGTTATTTACGTTTTAACAGCATGCGAATGACTCTCAAAGCTTAGTTTGAGGCAGTTTTTCGCAAATCACAGGCAGACACTGATTTTATTTATATAGATTAATAGAAACGGATGTTTTTTCGCTAACATTCTAGAAAATTCTAGATGTTTATAGAAAATTCTAGAAGTTTTTAGAAAATTCTAGAAGTTCCTCGAAAATTTCAGAAATTTCTAGAAAATTCCAGAAGTTTCTAGGAAATTCTCGCATATATGAAAACTTTCTTCACTTTTTCAGATAATTTAATAAGATTTTTTGAAATTTCAGAACCTGATGGGTGATTTGTTATATTTATTTCGAAGGAAGTAGAGTGAGGCTATCTTAATGCATAAGCATCATTCTCATTAAACTCGAAAAGTCTATGTACACGAATGCACCCGGGCGAAGCCGGGAACGAGTCGCTAGTCTAAAAGAAACGTAGCCTAAGTTACTCCTTATTACATCAGCTACCTGCCAATAAAAGTCCCGTCAAAATCGGTCCAGCTATTTCAGAGATTAGCCGGAACAAACAGACAGACAGACAAAAATTGTAAAAAATATTATTTTGGTGTATGTACCGCAATTTACATAAACAAAAAGTAGCCTATGTTACTCCTGACGACCCCCTCTTCATGTCTGCAAAGTTTCATCGAAATCGCTTCAGCCGTTTCTGAGATTACCCCGAACAGGCAGACAGACAGACAGACAGACAGACAACAATTCTAAAAAAAGTTATTTACGTTTTAACAGCATGCGAATGACTCTCTAAGCTTAGTTTGAGGCAGTTTTTCGCAAATCACAGACAGACACTCTGATTTTATTTATATAGATTATCGCCGTCTTGAAAAGTTGAAAAATTCATCAAAATCTGTTCAGTAGTTTATTCATGAAAACGTAGGTTTTGCTTATACATAATTTATAAAATTTTAGATCAGAAACTGGTTATATGTTTAAATTGAATCTCCATTTTGTTATAATCCGTATTTAGATCGAAATTACGATTTCAACATGTAACATTACACATGTCAGAAAATGAGCCTCAAATTCAAAATGTCTGCTAAAGCGGTAAACCATTCGGAAAATAAGTAAATATGTCACCCCAAAGATCCGCGCGATATGCACAGGGTACAAATCCCTGCCGCAGGCGAAGCAGTCTCTGAAGTATATTGAATTCAAGTTATGATTACAAAACTTTTCGATTCGTTTATTTACAAATACATTTAGGTCAGTGACCTCTAAATCAGGAATAATAATATTTTCAATTAGGTATAATTATTTGAATTTAATGACCTACTCCTCCTAAACGTAAATAAAAAATAGCGGGAAATCTTAATCGATTATTTCAAGTATTTTCACTCAACTTTGTACTTACCTATGTAAGTACTATGAATAAAAAAAAAACGAAGTAACTAGAATCAGTAAGCTGTAAAATAATTTTAAAAAGCTTTGTGTTTTTATTTCTTTAACTAAAGTGTTAAACTAGACACAGTAACATTATATTGTCGTTGGTTGGATAAACTGCATAGATAGATAATCAACGGATACCAATCATAAATCTATATTAAACTGACATATGGCCCTATAGATATTAAAATCTTTGTTAATTCGGCAGCAGAAAAAACATACTCAACCACATGACAATTCTAAAAAAACCCATATGCTCTGTAATTGCTACCCTGTTATAAAAATACGCTTTGTTTACCCGCGAAAATATAACAGATGTATCTATTGGAGTAAAATCGGTTCATATTTTCGCCCTAAATGTAACATAGCCAAAAAATCAAAATCAGTGGCAGTGTTTCACGGTTGTCTTTTATAAGGATATGGTTACAGACGCCACATGGTTACAAATGGGTAGCTAGTTTTCCACTGAATAATGCAGCAATGTAAAACTGCATGCCACTACTAAAATACATATTATACTATAATTACAAAAATGATGCCATTGATGTATGACTCAGTTCCACATGCAAATTGGTAAACAAAATATAGCAATTGAGTTTGAGCAGACCTCGAATTTGTAACTTCTTTAATTTTACGCATCATTTAATCCTCACGATTTACAAATCGTTGAAAACGCACAACATAATGTGTAATGTAAGCTTTTATTACCTCCATTGTGTTGTATGTAAGGTTAACGTTGCTCTTGCAATAAGAAATACATTATATGATAGTCCGAAAATTTACATATGAAATGTGAAATTATTACATCTATACAAAATGATGACCATGCGGCAAAATAAAATGCGGGGAGAGATCCTATTGTTAACTGATATTGCGAAAGAGCAGATGATAAGTGGATACAGAATAACACACAACACAATACAGACTTGTAATATCTTTTACAACGTTATTTCCAAACCATCTTTTTCCCCGCGACAGCTGGTCGCTGATAAAAGTGTAACGTAAAGTAATACGAATCTAAATTAAATGATAGAGATACCTGATTGTGTTACAAAACACATCAAAACATTTAATCAGTCGTTTGAAACATTAGGAGTTAATTACGTAAACACTTAATCACTAACCCTACCATTATCGTTTTTATAATTAATTCAAATGGAAGATTGTTGGCTACTTTTTAAAGTTAATGCATTCGTAATGTCCCGCACATTACCCATGGAGGTTCTCGCTCGTTGGCTAATATTTGGGGGCCTCGAAAATTATCGTTAATGACCACTTATTATGGTTCGGCTACACGTTCGATCTTCCAGTTCCGATGCCGGATTCATATCGTATCTACATCAGTCATTTTAAAAAATCGTAGCTATGTATTGAGTTTTGAGTGGATGTTTTGTCTTGAAGCGTAGCTGATAGCAAAAATTCAAGTAAAAAGTGCAAACCAAAAAATGAACCCATACAGCAAGTTCAAGATAAAATCTTTAACAAGTTGATTTTACAAGCAGCACTAGAGCTTATACGAACACACCAGTTATCCAATAGTATGCAGATTTGTTCATTCCACTTCAGGGTACTATTCAAAGCGCTGCAGACCGTTTACGGTCGCTGTCACTTTTGGTTTGATTCCAGCCTAATCAGACAAAACGGAGCGTGTGCAAGGGCCTTTAGTGTCCATCCGCGTTCACAATTTACCTTGTCGTTTCCGTTATAACAATCTCGTTGCCACAATTTTTGTTATCAATTTTATCTCGGGTAGAATGACCACCTTGTCCTTGTCCCTTTTTGTCCATAAAAGTCGTACGAGAAAGTTATCACGATATTTCCAGTCGAAATGTGTAATTTACCACAGCGATTAAAATAAACTCGTTAAGTCGTATTTTGATGACAATTTGCATTGGACACGTGTCGCTCGCAGCCGCATGAAAATCTGTTTTCAATGCAATAATGGTTTCAAATCCCCTCTCCAGTAAAAAGCGGTGTGCTCATTGTACTTTGAATATAATGAACACGAGAATAATGTAAATTAATGCACGGGGCGTTGCATTAGTGGGCGCGCACGTTATCACGCTTATCAATTTAAAATAGCTTTATGATGTTTGCCAGATGTCGTCCCTTCTCTAACCGAGCGTAAAAGAGGGCTTCACGAAATTTTACAAAATATTCCACCCCTTAATTGGTTTTTAAACATTCAAATTCCGCACTTTCTTGGCTTTACGACCGTTCGCAGGCCTTTTGTAATATGAACTTATGTATAGATAAGTTCTCTATCGGCCTATATATGTATATTACATAAAATATTACAAGCAAGAAATATTCATGAAGATTATAAAGGACAAGTCTCCTTACGCTATATGGTACGACTTCACAAGCATTCTTTGAGGATTGCTAGTCATCTACTGGTCACTAGTTCTATTAGTTTGCCGAGCCCATTGGTCGAGTGGTTAGGGTCAGAGTCTAGCGCTCTGTCTCTGATGTCCCGTATGCGATTCCCGGCAGGACTAATTTGAAAATTAAATTTTCTAAATTTGTTCTAGACCTGACAAGTAGTGGCAAGGCACACTACGTTTCGCAGCCATTTGGACAGGCCTTCTGGCCGACGTTTTACAAAAGACTACCGTGAAATATCAGTACGTGTTCTGTTGTGTTTCGGTAGTGATAAAGGATACCAGAGCTCATTTCCCTATGCCTTCCTAAATCTCTACGCCTATAGCATGTGGCGCCTCACCCCTGCGTTGCTTATGTTATAGGCGACCGTAACCACCCACCAGCCTTTACATAAAAAAAATCACTTCGGTTACATCATGTTTTATTCATTAATTAAAAGTAAATATTGCCAGTCTTCATTATAGATAAAAAATAGTAATTTGCTATACATTAAAAAGTTACAAGCAAGCCATCTCGATATAGATATTTTATATGCCGCAGTGAGTACATATTTACAAAATGTAGTTTCTATTTTTATTGAATTAGAAGTCACAAAAAGAATCGTCTTCCAGGAACATTTTTATAATCGGAAATCACTGTCATAAGCTGACACAGTTTATTACATATTCGCGAAGCATCTGCCCCAAATGTGGTGCGAACATCTGTTCGACAGATCATCAGTTTACAAGCCCTTAGCCCCGTGGTCTATATTACACCGGCCATTACTATCAATATATCTGTATCAGTAGCCCTTGTGTTTAATTAGTCTCTATTCACTTGACATTGTTTCGAATTTGTACGACATATATACATAATGTACATACATAATTACAATGGCTATAAATTGTTAATACACATACGTCATATGTTTAATAATTAAACAAAAATTAGGTATATCAGTGCAATAATATTAAATAATTTAACTGGCAAAATTGCTTGGTACTGTGTTAAGTATATTGTTTTGCAATTTGCATGACAAAATAATGCAATGACATATTATTCTTGCTGGGTTTTCTTTTTCATAGCATCAGCATTTCGGAGCGTGAACATTGACTAATTAACAGAATTTAACCTTTTCACTGTAAGTCAACAGAATTTGAACCTACCTAATATTTTTAAATTTGCGTCAATTCATACGAGTTTTTTATATATACTTTTATGTATAATATCGCGAAGATGTATGTCTTCAAACGCTTAGATCTTCATAAATCATAGCTAATAACAATCCCGATCACGTCAGCTTTCGAACAAAAAAAACGAATCAAAATCGACCCTTTAACTTTTCCACGGTCTGTTTGTGGAAAAGTTAAAGGGTCGATTTGATACGTCAAAGTTATAACAACCCCGTGATTGCGTCGGGCGTCGGGCGTTAAAAATACTACTAAAATAGTCAAAAATTAGTCAATTATCTAAAACCTATCGAAAAGTTTTTTTAAATATTAATTTTAAAATAACACATGTTAGTTCTAAATATTATATGTTGTAAATGTAATTTTATTATATCTTACAATTTGTGAAACTAGGAAAACTCGTCTCTAGGTATTATTAAAGCGCTTATTAATGCGAATTTAAACAATGTTAGTATTTAAGGAAACGTTCCACGCCGTTTTAACCTCACCCGGTCATAAATCACAAATAATATCCTCGCATGGCTGCACAATCGAATTTGTAAGTATTTTTCAATTACGCGTTATTGACCACAATGGTCGATCTTGTTGGCCTTTTCGCTGTCGTAAACAATTTGTATTGGAATTTAAAAGTTAGGGCACACGCGAAAACGTACTGTACACTAACGGTCCCAGGACACAAAATTGATAAGTTATGACGCCATCGAACCCGCAGCCCTTTTTACATAAGGTGGGGCCGACCTACTTGAACACTTCGATTGTTGCCGCCTGCATACTGAAGTATCTTATACAACCGCTAAAACAATAAAAGTCTCGTAAATTTGTTTTTAAACCTTTTACCAGTTGCTATCCTTTTCGACGTTCTTGATTCTTTTTTAAATTTAATTGGTTAATTTAAGAAAACTGTGGTGGCCCACTCTCATTCGGCAGTTATAAACTGAGTGGCCGTAACCAACCTATAACATAAGACCACCATGTGAGAAGCCATGCGAACATTTATGATATTTATGATCTTGCTATTTTTTTAAAAATTAAGCATATGTAATTAATTTGTATATTTAATTCTATACGCGGGCTGTGATATTCAATTTGCATCTTTCCATGTAATCGGTACAAGCTAAAATAAAACATGCAACTTTTACTTCATTGTTTGTATGCAATTTGTATGTATAATCCGTACACTTCATATAAAAAATAATAAGTATACCGACAGCTTTATTAATTTTAATTACCATACTTATTAAAAGCTTTATTAAAAAGCCTTTACATACAAAAATAATAAAGATTACATACTAATAAATATATTTCTTTGTTTCAGGTAAGTACACATCTATGGGATCATGCACTGAAATATGTAGAGAACTTCCAGATTATACATAGTTTCTCTTTCGGAAACTATTTTCCGGTAGTCCCTCAACACTATTCGCTGATACATTTTGTGAAGTCGGCAACGAATTTGTTGAGTTTAATTAAGGTCTGACTATCCTCTGACCCTTCATTTGTACAGATGGGGCCTCACGACCTTATTGCGAAACAAATTGCTCTCAGCCGTTCCTTACTTGCAATTTAGAAGAAACTGTTCCCCAATTATTATGTAGGTAAATATATCTGTCCATTATCCTAACGACTATTTTCTCCATCCTTTGCAAAATTTGCAAGTGTGTTAGCAATTTTACAATTTAGTTCAAAATGTCAATTCCACAGAAGTGGCAAATAAAATTTGCATCTTCCACTTAGACAAAGTGAGACAAAGTCCAAAATTAGCTCATTGTCCTTAATTCTCTTATTGTGAACAATTTCGACCAATTTAAACCATACGTTCAGGTACTCCAATAAACCGATAATGCAGATAATGCATACTTATTTGTTATATCTTCGGGAGAGTCGTTTTACGTGTAAATAATATCGTTGGCTTATCTCGAAGCTGCATCAACGTTAGTCACGAATGGCGTTAGGGCTGAAAGAGCTCGAGGGAACCGTCTTTTTATCTGTTTGTGTGAACGAGAGTATCGTGTAAATACGGACAATCTCCAAATAAACCGAACAAGTTCTGAGGACTGACGTTTCTGTTAGGCCGACGAAATGGTTTTAGATTTTGGAAGGTGTTTATTGCCTTCAACCTATAGCTAATTAGAGGAAGAATATCATAAATCACACTTTCGGCCGTTTGACATTCGTGCAATGACAATGACGATTCGTTATGTTTTACAAATTCAATTTAGATAAAAATTTAATAAGAATGCTTAGAACCTAATTCTGACGTATAGAAACACTATTTAAGCCTAGAATCAATACTGGTGAGTTTATATCAGGATATATGACCAAATATATGAATAAGTATATGAATTCATATTAGGACTGACCAATAACCAAATACTAGGGCTCAACATAGTTGGCGAGCTGACCAATAAGTCATTTTATTAAATTCTTCGTCTTTAAAAAAAACTAACTTTAATTAATATAATCCACTTGGGTTACTAACAAAAAAGTCGGTAACAAATTGACTTGTACTGCACAAGTCAATTTGTTACCATCGACTTTTTTGTTGTTAAGAAAATGCCTTCGACTTGACAAGTTTTTGTCCAAAATTTTAAGCTTTTGTATTTTTAACCTAATTAATTTAATTTTATATGAAATGCTTACGAGGTGCACTTTTCATTATTATATACACTTCGAATTTTGAAGTATGTAGATTTACTTAAAATTGTAATTAATTACATTTGAATAAGACGATTTGTGAGCATTTGTTAATTCCGCTCTCGGCCCCGTTTCATTTGATTCAATCATTTGGAACCCGTGCACGTTTTGATAGTCGAAATTGTCAACTTTAATTTAAAATTTATTGCATGAATAGTCTGAACACGGAAATGAATGTAGTGCTTAATACGAACAAATTACTTCCTCGTTCATTAGCTCTAATGGGTTATGAAGGAGCATGGAGTTCCACGGTTTAATCGTAGGCAACGTTAATGCATCCCCATGTTTATATTTGCTCTTAAATCCGGACTTAATTGTTGTTCATTTCATTGGTAAAAAATAACAATTGCAGTTACACGGCTCCGTAAAACCAGTTCGTTATAAAGATCGTTTCCATATAATACAGTTTCGCTATCTATAAAATCCAAACTAGTCTAGTTCAGTTCACTTAGAGAAACACGAACTTTTTAGATGACTTGTCCGTTTGGTGGTCTCTCGTTACGACCTATAAAGAAGATATAGCCTACCGTTTGTCGAGAACTTATCTTATGTTCTGATTACGAGCGTCATTCGTTTCACTGTAATGAATACGGACCGCACGACCCTCATCCTCATACATATCAGAGTTATGGAACCTTATGGAACATAAAACGCCGCCTTAATTTTATTTCTGTAATTTTACACGTAAGACCACACTTTAAAACTTTGAAAAGCAGTTTGGTTTTATTTAATCCGTTTAATGGCGAAGTGTTAGTGTAAAGTCAGCGTCATACAGTAAGTAAAGGTCATAATATCGAATTAGCTGCAGAAATCACCGCCGCCTTGTTGCATCGCAATTTCAATCCGCTGGACTTGTTTGTATTTATAGGCGATAGCAGGCATCTACCATTAAGTGGACCGTCAGTCTACTTGTAGATCGTTAGCATTAAAATATTTAGGTAAAAAGTGAGCAGCAATATTTATTCAAAAATAAATTGTTTCTCTATTGATATTCATTTATCATGGTATGTTATGGTATGTTTGTTAATTAATAGCCCAAAATATATGACTTACATGTAAGTCCCGGTTAACATCAACTTTATCTTCTTTATTATATGGCACAGCAAGTTAATCATGGCCTTACTTTTCTTCCTTACTTATGAAGTTTCAGTACAGAATAGACACGGAGTCTGACATTAAACATTCTATAGGATTCTTCAGCTATGGTGTTTTCCGTCTAGCAGTTTTCCTATTAGTGGTAAAATGTGGGTTACTTGAATAAATTATTAAATTTATAAAGACACTGTTTGTGTTACTTTGTATTTGTGTCCGGTGAGTAGTTTGCATAAATAGAGGACTTTGTTGGAAAGAATATTTTTAGTGTGTAAAGTATGGGACATCTTGATCCACTGCTATCTGCTACTTACTATCTATATGACGCCGATTGTACCTATTGATATTAATGGTGAAGATGAAAGTGGCTTCAAATTTCTCCCAAGATCTCTATTAAGTACAGTTATTAATGTGCCAGTGAGTCTGAAATTTTCGATGCGGACCGACGCCGTCGTTGAAATTAATTAATGATGCCGACCTGTCGTTTGTCTAGTCATCGTCTCTTAATTAGTTTTTTGTGGGTACTAAAAGTTTAAAGGAAATTGTTTATCAATTTAAACGATCAAGCTTTCCGTCGCAGTGCAATTATAAAATTAATATTGCAAAATTCACAGAGGTTGCAAATAGGATATTCTCAAATGGCGCCAGACATTCGATATCCGGTGCGTTAGAGGATGACGTAAACGTGTGATTATACATTGTGGAACTTCCTCGGCATTCTTTGTTTAAAGTGGCGGCACTTCCGGGTCCCAAAGTGCCCTTTGACCGGAATATTACCGAAACGGATAGGATGAATCACCAGCACTTCTAGTAACTTCCTGTTATGTAAGAAATATTCTCATTTTCCTGTATTTATAAGAAATTGCTGGTACCCGCGATATCGTCCGTGTTAAAAAATAAAAGATATTATAACACCTGACATACTTTGACGCTTGACATTTTAGTTTTGCCAAGCATTGAGCTGGTGCCCGCAGCTTCGCCCGCGTGGAATATTTAGCCTATATCCATCCTGAAATTTTAATCTAACTATTGGTAAAATAGTTTTTAAATCGTATTAGCAGTTTCGGAGATTACCCCCCATATACAAACAAACAATCATACAAACTTTCTCTTTAAAAGATTTAACTATCATGGAAAACTTAATTCGGAACCCAATACATGCCACATGAAGATGCCATGTCAGAATCCAGGTCTTTTGTGCCAGAGGATTCAACTTCACCCCTCGATTAATAGAATGTGGGTTGATTTGATAAAAAAAAACTTAATAATTAATTATGAACCTTATCACATCACATTCATCTTCATTTATATTTCACATTTACATTTTGGTTTAAAGTAAATTACTACGGTCGTTACCTTTTTAATGACAGAAACCGCCCAATCCTCGTTGAACGAAACGATCTTTTTAGCATATAATTGTCCAGTGTGTGGGTTCAATTATGAGCTTTATAACCGCTTCCATTGAAAGGGATTAGGGATACTCGTTTAATTAATGAGAAGATTTAAGCACTTAAACATCTAACTCTTCTGCCATTCCGTCTTTACAAGTGCGCTCGTTAAGATAAATTCTCCCCCGAAAATATGAATGTTTGCGTCTTATCTTATTCTTCTTCATTGCGTACCCGAAACGACGTTTAAAACTTGAATGTAATTATAAATATTTTCATAATTACCGCTGCGTTCCATAATTCGTTGTTTTACATTTCTCATTTCCGTGACCATCTATCACTTTAGAATTCCGTTCATATAAACCCGAGTAACGTACGCGGGCGGGATCGGGTGTAGTTAAACGTTATGGTTAACCGTGAATCCATAAATCTCAGCATTGTTTTGTCGCTTACATCTGACAAAAGGAAGCGGGTACCACGATTTTCAAACATGACGGTTCATGTCTGCAGATTTAGCCTGAAATATAAAATGATTGATACGCAGGATATAAGCGCGACGTGAATAGACGTCTAATTGCGAGTCATTAACGGTGGGTAAGATAGTTATTTGCAGCGGTCGGACCCAGTGTAATGCGGTTTCTAACATGAAACAAATCGACATTTCAAGTCCCGCACTTAAACAATAGAAACATAACTTAGCTAAGTGAAAAGCTAACTTAGCTAAGTGACAAGGGTACCGTTATATGTCCACAAGTGTCTATGTAGGTTTGTTTATATTATATCTTTTGTCTCGATGACACCAACTAAAGAATCTAGACATCGTTAAAAAAATAAAGACAAATTTTATAAAAAAAAACTAGTTGAACCCGGCACCGCTTAAAAGATAATGTGCCTAAGATAAAAATCTAATAATTCCCTAAGATTTTGACGAATTTGAAAATTAAGAATTGACGATTTATACAATGTGCTTTTTACACTGATAAATCATAGAAAAGCTTAATATATGAATCCAAAAGATCTTAGATGACAATTTATGTTAGACGTGCTCTTGTATAATCCACCTGCTGAAATTACAACACAAACATTGATTTGTTTACCTTCACCGAGAACCACGTTTGCAATGAACCCACAAAACAGTGGGAATGTTTGTTTTGTTAATATAAATAGTGCGGATATTGAATGTACTCTCAAATTACAACATAAATACAAAAAAGACATAGATAGTTTAATCCTTCAAACGACCTTTGAATGATTCTTTCATAGTAAGTAGTAACAGTTTCTAATTCTATTCTAAATGAATTCAATTAAATTGTCTATAACATAAGTATCTAAATAGTAATAAAACAAAGCGTACTTTTTCACTTAGTGTTCTTCTAAACTTTGACTACCTACCCATTGGACCATTGGATCCTTCTTCCTGGGTTCGATCCCAGCTGGGACAAATTACGAAAGAAACTTTTTAGAAGAAAATGAAAAAATTAAAATCTGGACTAACAGATACAGTTAGCGACTTTATCTAATTTGGTGGTAGTTATAAAAAGTTTTTTTATTATTATTATCTATAATTGTAAAAATTATCACTGAAGATTTAAGTTTAATATTTAACTCATTTTTACATTATTGAGACCAAAGAGGTAATGGAGAATTTATAATATTTAACCATAATTATAATATTTATAAACAGGTAAGAAATGTTGTAGGTATATTGTTCTAAAATTGCATGATCTGTTTAAATAAAAAATAATTGTAATTCTAAAAAAATGCGTTACATTATAATCGCATTTTAAATAGTTAATATGGCAAGTACCTAACTTTAAAAACTGGTTGTACATTTTTTTGTCACAAAGTTTCAGTCTATGCAAACCTCGAAAGCCCACTGGAATACGATTGCAATCCAATAGGATTGGATTATAAAACAGTAAAATAAAATTTATAACGTCTAACATTCAAAGAACTACTTAAATATCTTTTAAATAACATTTAAATTATTATTATAATTTACATATTATGTCTTAGCTATTCCTTCCTTTTTTATACGCAGCTTTATAAAAGCAGCGAGATAAGTACAATCATGAAAACAGGTACCAAACAAGTATTGAGAGTGACCTTGGCATCGCTTTGCCAAATGTTGGCCAAATGACCTTGTATTATAACTATGCACGACTACGATGGTTTCAGTCACGCACCATACCATCGTTTGTATATTATGCCTAATTCATTTGTTATAATTTTATACCGAGTAATTTACTGAAGCGGAAACAATTTGTTCATTCGGAATATCTTATTTTAGAAACTTCATAGATTTTTTTTTAAATAATATTTACCAGAGGGCCTAGTGCGAGTTTTACTCGATCAAACGCGACGAACAAGTAAATGTCAATTTGTATGGGAATGAAGCAGCGCCACCTGGTGGCTCACATGTAGGTCTGCTTCATTCCCATACAAATTGACATTTACGTGTTCGTCGCGTTTGATCGAGTAAAACTCGCACTAGGCCCTCAGGTTCATTTTTTTTATGTTGTAAATGTTGGCAACCGTCAGCAGGTACATTTGATAATAAATGGGCACACCATCGCCTATAACCTCAAGCAACGTCATAAGTCATACTTCCAGTACCCAAAGTACTTTAAAGATAGCTTTTGCCTGCGACTTCGCCCACGTCCCTCGGAAAAAAAAATTTTCTCGATGAATCTCGTCTTCATGATGATCGGTTGAGTAGTTAAACAAACAAACTCTACTTTCCCATTTATAATATTAGTTAGGGAGGATTAGCGAAACGGAGAGATAAAAGAATAGATTTTCACATCAAGTCACAAATGCAGGTAAGGGGTGTTTCCTACCACTGCAAAAATTGGATAATACTTAATACTAAAACAAATGAATTAAATAATACGTTTTATTTAATTAACCTGCGTGGTTCGTGCATGCGTGTATTACTGGTCATAGTATTCTATCTATTTCGTCATATACATATAATCTCCCAGTTCATAAAGTGTAAATTATACAACGCCATAACCGGCTTCTCACTGTTTCGATCGAACTGTCGCCTTGTAATGTGACGTAATAAAAAATTATTATAAACTATTACAACTTCTATTACACCCAAGGGTAGCAGGTGGTACGGTATGTTATACTAACATTAACTTGTCTTTTATTAATGATATTCAGTTCATTACTTTTTTAATATAGTTTCAAATTGCATACTATCATTTATTATTAACTTCGAACACGATATATGTATGATAATCGTTTTATTTTATCATATCAGCCTATTCACAGTTTATTTATACATTAAAATCATCATGATTATCGTCATTAAATAGCTAATTTCTCTAAGTCGTCGCAATGCCCTTTAGTTCCTGGTACGCGTGTGTCATCATAAAAATGTTTCTTCCGCAACCATTACCCTTACCGGTTCTATAAAGGTGCCGCAATGGCCTTCCCACTGCCACTTCAGCTTGCTAATTTTATGAGCTACATCAATTGCTCATAAAATCTATATAGAGCCAGAGCAACTACTAGCAGAGCTCTGTTTTTTAACGCGACAGTTGTCTTAAGTAATTTTATGAGTATAACAATTACTAACCACACACCAATTAGTAAGGATAGTAGTTACGGTTTAGTTAGTAGTTAAAATAGTTTAGTAGTTTTCCGAGAAAAAAAGTTTGCTGAATACCACCTCTAGACTTTTGTACTTATTCTGTTAGAAATCATACTCTGTTCTTGTCATTTATTTCTTTAATATGCTTTACCCGTTCCAGCTTAAGTGCATATTTCTTGGTATCATAAACAAGATATAAGTTCTCACAGGTTAAAATATAATGTTCTTGTTGATAGAATGCGAAGTGTTGTTGGTACGAGTACATCCTACGCTTGTGACTCACGCTTTTACGCATAACCTAGACAGCTTGCAGACAAATAAACAAATGACGATAACTTCATGATAATTATTTGCTAAATACAGTCGCTGTACTATAACGTGGGAGGTTTAACTTTGTCATTATTTTCGAACGTGGGATCCGAAGAGGACTTATTAGGGTTTAAATTTAAAACGCACTTGTTCTTGCCTTCTACTCTTTTAATTTTTACTGGGGCTCACTGCATTTCGCTAAACTTGTAAATTCTAAGGGGTTGTTGATACATAAACTTGTAAATAAGTAGTTTTAAAATCTGTAAACGGTCGCAGCAAAAATATGAGAGCATTTAATTTTGTGCTTTGGTAAATGAGCAAAAGATTCCAGAACTACATAATATATCACAAATTCGCTAACCCCACACTTTGAATATGTCTTACCAAGATTGGTATTTGAAATCCTCATGGTGCATCTGTTTCTAGACAAAGGCAATTTGTATGTGAACTGTCCATCATCATAGAGACTTATTCAAATAGATCCACACAGAATTATTTTAAATAATAAAATTAACTCAAAGAATCGTGATTGTGTACTCAATGCACGCAAAACAAACAAATCGTGACTTTTATTTTTGTTTTAATGCTTGTTTATGCTTATGTTATACGGAACATAAATAATACACTAAGTAATTGTGCGATAAGTATCAAATATAAACATTTTTATAGCAGAAACGAGTAACCTTCCTACTACTAGATTGAGATTTAATAAGAAAGATTGCCTGTCCCACGGACTTGTTTTGCGAAATAATCCTTCAGTTTTATTCTTGCCCTGAGACCGCGTGGTTCGACTGCGCGGTCGAACCACGCATATTTAGTTTATCTCTTCGGCGGTTTTTTTAGAAAATAAATATTTTCCAATGGTTCTGTTTTTTTCCTGTCTCTACTCATCGCTTGAGATGATTATCAAGCAGCGGACTGCCCCACTTACTCAATGCTCTTAATTTCCTGTACTAACAATTATCTGTTTGACACTTGACCGCTTTCTTCATGTGGACAATGCACGCAAACTTACGCAACATCCCGTTTGTTTTTTCGTAACTATTCCAATTTGACAAAATTCTTATCTTCTCTAGTAAAACATGTATTATTGATTGTTGTATTACTCTTGTGGTATTTTAACTTCTTGTATTGATTCTAATTAAATTTAACTACATTTATAAAAACAAGAACCACCTGAACCACAGATTAATAAGTAGTTACTACCGTAACAGATAAATCACTCCCTAACAAAAAGACCAATACAACTTTTTTAAATGCCTACCGTTTTGCCTCGCCAACTGCTTAGCGGAAAAATATACCTTATAGTTCAAACGTTGAGTTGTTATTGCTCTGCAGCCGCACGCGCCCGCGTGACATTGAAGTAGTAGTAATAAAGTCAGGGCTACTACTACTGAGTTTTTCTAGGCCGTCCCAAAATACAAAGCTAATTAAGCCGCTAGTAACTATTTATTAAGTAATTAACTAGTAACTATAAGCTTACAACTTCTCAGTTCAAGTTGATCAGAATAACATGATTTTTAAGATGTAAATAAGTACTAGTAGGTAACGAGCAAGGATAAAAAACCTTGTAGGTACCTAAAGGTTTTCATATTGGTAGGTACTTATTCCTATTTCCACTGAAGAGACCAAATAAAAAAAGCTTAAATTGTGTATATCATTAGTCGACAAATCCACACAACACAAAGTCGACCAAACATCCAGTTTTGATGAAATAGTCGGAGAGCTCGCTGCTAAATTGTTCTCGACATAAAATTATTTGGCGATACATTATTGTTCTATAGTGAAAAAAATTTTGAACAACGGCGGAGAGTATTTATGTAAAGTATGTAAGTATTGAGTAAAGTAAGTATTTGTTATGTTACTAAATAAAACTGTTTTTACAACATGCTTGTAAAAACAGTTTTATTTAGTAACATTTGCTTTATAACAAAACCCATCGTTTCGACACCTTTATAGCAGCCGTGGTAGTTGGGTTTATTAAAAATCAATACACAACTTAAATCCGTTAAAATAGTTTTATTTAGTTACAGGGAGTTGTGACAGATAAAGAAATGTTGTTAACTAAAATGTTGTTAAAGAAATGTTATTACGAGGCATAATACCTATTATTCTTTCCGAAATGTAAATCAAAGACACGGAACACAATTACTCCTGGCGGAGATCAAAGAAGAAAAAAATAAATGTGAATGCGCGCGCTCGCGTCGGTGGCAACCGCGTGAATGTGTACCTTGGAAAGTACAGCGGCGCGTAGGCACTTAGCGCGCGCAAGTACATGAAGTGAAAGAGGCCTGCCTGAACGGTCATCGACAAGCATTGTATTCTAGAGCCGACGTCACTAGTTACTCGTTAAGACAGCCGTTCACCGGCCTGGAACCATCTGCAAGTTTATATTTAACAACAATAAAGCAAAGCTTAACTTTACGGCGCTCGCAATAAAGTATATAATTAGATTTGAAATACTTTCTTTAACACGCCTAGAGCTCAGCTGACATATGCATAATTTTCTCATACAGACAGACAGCTCTTTGCTTGCAGTTCCCTGCTGCGATATAAATCGTGTGTTACCTATGCACATTACTTCTCATATGACATAGGAGAACTCCTAGGTGGCACAAAGGAAATTAAAAAAATACCTCTTTGTGCATCGTAGAACCGGATTTGCTCTCCATTTCTGTCTGTCAGCGTTGGAAATTAACAATTCGAACTGAAATTGTGTTTGCATTTCATTACCGGACTCCGCGATACAGTCTTATTCTGCCGTTTTAACATGCTTTTCAATTGAAGTGTAGAAAATGAGCAATGCCACTTAGCAAATGAGCAATGAGTTTAAAAGGCGTTTTATTTTATTTTAAGGATAACTAACGATACAGTGTATGGATGATTGATTGGTTTATTTACATGTTCAGCATAGTTGAGTGTGCAAGCAATTGTAGTGTCATATCAAGACAACGAAAATAATTCAGAGAATTTAAAAAAATCTAAATGAAAACAAGGTCGCCGGATAACAATTATAAATATACTTCGTTCATACATGTAATAATAATTAATACACATGTAATTAAAGTTTTATAATTTATTTATTTATTTTAATTTATACATTGCCAATGAATACAGTTAAATTAAGACAAATCAGAAATAAATTATTATATGTGTATAATAATAATGTATGTCTAGCGAAATGACAGGAAGATTTTTCTATTTGTGACAATTTAAACGATCACATTGTATGTCCACATTTAAATATGATTTTGTATTCGTAGTTCTAAAGCAACCTGGGGGAAAATTAACAAAAGATCCATTGTTAACACAAAAACTAATATGCAATTGCTAGCCATATTTAGCTAGAATATCGCGATAATGCAATTCACACCGCACTCATTAACATGCTCTGAAGGGCATTTAAAGCATAAAGCGATTGTATCTCAGAACTTTCGAAATGGGCTCTGCCGAGCGTACCAGCTTCGTTAATTCAATCACGACTACAAATTAACTGGTGCCCGAAACGATCTACCTCTTGAACCTACAAACAACTATAGCCGTACTAAACCACGGTTTAAAACAATGCAGAATACAATCTGAAATCCATGTCAAAATCCTTATCAGCAATCTCATATGTTTTTCCTACACGCGCTCAGCTCTCAACTACGCCTCTTCTCTTGTTTCTCTAGAGACTAAACTCCATCATATAACTATTGAGAACTATTAAAGTTTCACTGAAACTTTAAAAAATATATGATCCAGTTGTATTTGCACTTAGGTACACTTGCATCCCTGCTGTTATGCGAGTTCCTAAGCGTCTATAAAGTAGACTGTTGGCCTGCAATATCAAAGGATAAGAAACAGCAGTAAAACAAATATTGATATCTCAGTTGGTCATACATTTGCCAGATTTAAAGAAAAGGGCAGGCGGTAGGTTGTGACACTTGGATGGGTTATATCTAATACTTTTATAATATTAGGTACCTACTTAAATAATTTTATTTACTTAATTAATATTAATTTTACTTTGTAACCTCTCTGGTGTGCTGTGTTTTAGTTGCTTTGCGAGCACCCCAGATAGCTTACCACCGACTAGAGTTCAGCAGGTAAGAGCACGAGACCAGGGCGCCTTTGCTAGAGAGGAGAAGGAGAGCAGCCTAACAAATCAAACAAAATACTTGCCACAACACAGGTTTATTATATTAGTAATAGTAAGTTATACAAGTAGTTACAAGAAATACGTTAAACAATATAATATCAAAACAAGTGGGGGTAAGATGTGCTGGATCTTCCTCCTAATGGTGTTACAATCGGCTAATGTGATGGTATAATTAGCACTTGTGCTGAATCAGTTTCAAGTACACGTTGAGGACGTGAGTGATCAGTGTCGGACGAGCCTATACGTTAAATGACCCCTAGGGTGGCTGAATATATGCAGGGTAAAAATAAAGCTACTCAGCTGGATGGATGCTCCACGGGATCGGCCGAGACAGGTCCTCAGCTGCAGCAGACCGTGGAGACGTGGCGCCAACCCAAATGATGCGCGGAGAACAGGCAGAGGCGTGTCGGCGTAGCGTAGTTACCGGGAACCGGAGACAGGTAATACCAACGTAGTGGTATTAACTGGAGCCTTCCGTCGACCTCCTTGATGTCAGCGCGAGGGGGCACAAGCACCTCGTCGATGATTTCTTTAGATTCTCCAGCGGATCAATCGTATAATCACGATATAGTCAGTGGTCCTCGTAGTTACGATGACAGTGGGTAGCAGAAGAAAATGGCGGTCAAACTTAACGTATGGTGTTGGTTTTGCTCTAGTATGTATCTTCGCGTCCGAAAGGTCAGAGAGAGAGAGAGAGCTCCCGCTTCCGTCCGCGCTTTTATTACATCGGTTCTCCCTCCACCCTCACGCCTCCTACCTCTCCGACAAATGGCATATGCAATGACGTCACACTAATGTCATAGACTAATTAATAAAAGTAGTCTAAGTATAAGTATAGTATAGTATGAATTCGCCGCACAGACCACGTTGAGTGGTGTGTGCAAATTTTACATGTTACAACTTCAATATTTTCAATGATTTATGATGCTAATATTATATGTTAATATTTATTATTTCAATGTCATTATTGTAAATCTACAATCCTTCTAATCTTTCTCACACTGAATACTGTACTGTACTGTGACAAACAAAACTCTCGTATTAAAATGGTGTAATTCTGATGAAACCATACGCACTCTGTGACATGTCTCTTAAATTAACTGTGAATTGATGAGAAGATTCATTATGTTACATAAAGTTTTAGTGGTTTCAATAAATATCATTTTATCGTTATTGCTGCTCTCCTATTTACAAGTACAAATCGAGAAATGAGAAATGAGAAATTCCGAAAATTCAAGCAACCGCGAAAGGGTGGACTTGACGTGTACGCTAAAGATGAAATCAACTTTCGTTCGTGCGCGATACAGCAATTATTCCCTTGACGACAACAAATACCATTGTTTTTATTAAATTATAGTTGGATGCCCGTTGTGCAGTTTACTACTAATTGTAAGCTAAAATTTATTAAAGTTTTACGTAATGAAATCGCATCTGCGGAAGCCGGGACGAATTTTTTGTATAAATAAATCTACAGGTAAAGTTCAACAGTTATAATAGGGGTTAAAGTATGAAATTGCCGTTTTATTGTAATAGGTACTTCGAATTGACATAGAACCTTCATGGTTTGAGATTTTTGAGTGAAACTTTTTTCATACGGTACCTATGTAGTTCTTCTTTTAAAAAATGTGCAACATTCGATTATCAACTTTCAGTTGTTTTTTTTATTCAGCTTAGACAATAAAGATGGATACTTCGAAAATTCGTGTGATTTTTGAATACGAGTTCCGACGCGGAACTAACGCGGCAGAAACAGCTCGCAATATTAATGTTGCGTTTGGAGAGGGGACTGCTAATGAACGCACTGTGCGATTTTGGTTTAAACGCTTTCGTGATGGAAACTTCGATTTGAAGAACGAACCACGTGGAAGACCGCCCACACAGGTGAATAACAATGATTTGAAAGAGATGGTGGAAGCCGATCCGAGCCAAACTACCCAGGAATTAGCGGCATGGTTTAACGTTACCTTACCAACAATATTGACTCATTTGCGTCAAATCAATAAAATAAAAAAATATGAAAAATGGGTGCCTCATGATTTGACTGATCTGCAGACTCTACAGGAACTGCAATTAGAAACCATTCGTCACCCTCCGTATTCGCCAGACCTTGCTCCAACGGACTACCATTTTTTTCGTGATTTGGACAATTTTCTGCGTGATAAAAAGTTTTCTTCTCAGGAGGCAGTGCAAAATGCTTTCACACAGTTTGTCGAATCTAGATCACCAGAGTTCTATCGCAAAGGCATAAATGAGCTTCCTATTAGATGGCAGCAATGTATAGATAATAATGGTAATTATTTTGATTAAATAAATATGTTAAATTAAAAAAAAAACGAATTTTTATTTTTCAGTACAAATCGGCAATTTCATACTTTAACCCCTAATATTTACTTACTAAGTACCTTGCCTCACATTCGAGTGTCAAAACCTTAAATTGAATATAAATTTTCTATGTGTATATGACATGTGGTTGTTAACACGACTATCTATTATAAAAATGTCATTCTTGAAATAGCCAACTTTATGGCAATCTGTGAATTCTGTATATCATGCCAGTTTACTTACTCTATGTATGTAAAGAGTTTACTTAGGGTAAAATTCACAAGTAGTTGACCATATATCCTCACGGCCAAATCCTCTTTTTCTTAAAAAAAAAAAACAATTTATTTGCAAAGTGGCTGTGTATCTAACATAACGTCATCTAACCGAAACGTCGCGTCGCCAGGAACAAAGCGGCTTTCGTATCAACAGCCCTCGACATGAAAAGGCTTTTTTGCCATCCGCGATAAGGTGTGGTTGGCGAGAGGTCGATATCGCGACGGATGACGACTATATAGTGCCTCTAACACTTTGTTCCTTAAAAGCATTCCCTTTTGGTACAGTCGGGTATTGTGATTTATAATAACCACCAGAGAGCGTGCCTAGAATTTTCACTCTGGTAATCTTCACCACCTACATTAATATACCTAACAGTTATTTATTCATAAAATTGGTTTCCAAGAAACTCTTTTAATGGTCATGATATATTTTACTAGGGCTTTGTGAAAAAAAAAGGCAAGATGATGACGATCCTCAGAAAAAAACCCGAAAGAAACTCAGTATTCCATTCATTTTGTCATCTTAAAAATGTAATAATAACAAAAACCTAAAGGAGTGTAAACAGAGGTTGTAAAAAGATATCACTGTTTTTACCATATAATCAGCTTTGGACAAGCGACTACAAGACATCTATTGTAAGGTCTATATCTGCTGCACGTCAGATTAGTGATGATGGTAAGATATCTCATAATATAATAATGATAGAGTGCTATGCTATATTATTATGATACATGTGTACGACCAAAATTCTCACCTTCTAAGCGAAAATATTTACATAGGTATGTAAAATCTTGACTTAAATCAAACATAATTTTAGATTTTTAGAATTTATTCTCGCAGCACTCTCTGCGCAGCATGTTTATGTCAAGCGACTGAGTTACAAAACTAATATTTAAAGTTCCACTGGGAAATTAATATGGTAATGCTCTTACAAATGTTATGTAAGAGGTTACGTTTAGATTGGAGCCCACAATGCATGTAAATTTACAATCGTCTCTTTGAGAAATGCTTCAGGCAGTTGAGGGATTGAAACATCCGACAAAAGTGGGAAAGCGTGAAAATTCAATTTACTTAAGTAGTTTTCAAGTATATTTGGAAGCAGTTCCATTATCTACTAATGCCACGTCTTATAATAAGTATCAATTAAATATGCTCGTACTTTCTTTTTGTTTTTTATAAATCTTAAGATTGTTTTGTCTTGTTTTGAGAAAATCAAAACGAACGTTTGTTTAATTGTTAATATACAATAATATTCTATTATATTATATAATCATATTGTATATTATATAAATGTTATATCGTACTCGTCCTAATCCTATTTCTTGTACTTACTTTGCGAAACTTACAATATTGTTAAAAAAATTGTTTGACATGGTCGTGTGAAAGCGAGTTACTTCATTTACTGCAAACAAAAAAAGTCTTTTTCGGTAAATTATATATCTTCATTTTGAATGGAGATCCTTAATTTTATAATGCTTTTACTGCACGGACGAATTCAAATCCCCTTGGGTCAACAGTCATAGATCTTATCAGCTCCATTGCTACTCCCATGATCAACTCTTTCTTTTAAAATCTCAAGCTTATTCTACTTCTAAATTGACTTTGGATAAAACTGAAGAAAGAGTGACTGCACTTCATTGGAGTACTTATTTTTTAGGACTTGTGTCCTGCAAATTTGTTCAAGTAGTTATAAAGCATACATAGTGAATTTCTTTGCACAATATCAAGTAATGTAATAGCATTTAGTGCATGAAATGTCACAACATATTTGCGCAATGTAACATTTACACAGTTATGCAATACAATTAGAGACAATGCTAATACCCTACACCACTGCACACACCATAGTTAGATAATTAAGTATTAGATAGCAAATACGGCGGCGGACCACACAGGCAACGCCCGGTGCCTCCAGCTAGTCGTGAACCATAAGTCGCTTGCCGCACACAATAAAGACTCTGCATCGAACCGATCCGGCTGTGAAGGTATAAAGTTAGTTTATTTGTTTCTTGCCTTGGTTATACTGCTCAATTTAATGTAATTACACCTTAAGACTTGAAAATTGTCTTTGGTAGTTAGAGCTCTGAATGTTATTTAGTTATATTACCTGTTTGTAGTGTCTCTTTATTGCCAAATAAGATCAATGATTTCAAACTATCATTTGATTAGTATATCAAGTAAGCCTATATATACATAGTACGTACGTATACATATTATTTTGATCAAAGTGGACACCAATTAAATTTAATATTTGGGCGTATTCTATTAGACGACTCTACCATAAGTATAAAGTCAAGTTGACCAAGTCGTCTCGTGGAAATTTGTCATTCAAAAGGTTGAGCCTTTTTCTTCAAACATACTTCGTCACAAAGATAATACCAGGAATCAGAATACAAATTACTAGGAAAAATTATGTCAATTGCGAATAATTAATCATAATTTTAAGAGATTTGAATACTTGTCGTTATTGTGGTGAAAATATTACAAATCGACATTTTATTTACTCCTAATAGAAAACAAAATATAGTCAGAGCACGAATTTCTTGTGTAGTAATCATCAAAATATTAGCAAATGAACAGCATTTCTGTTGAACATAAAACGAATTCATTATTCAAGCACAAATTCTTTCATAATAATATTCTAAATAACTAAGCTTTTTCTTATACTACACTTTTGATAAGCAATACACTCATCGCTGAATGCCGGAAGCACACCGCCCCCTATCGCGTCGTGACTACGAGATTGACAGCTCCTGCTGAAGGCTTTGACCACTCCATTGAATTCGTGTCGTCTTCACAGAAATCTAGAGTATAATTTTGCATTTTCTGCGCGGAGTGTGGATAAATATTCAAACTATGGTATTTTTAAATTACTTCTCTGTGTATTGTTAATGTTTGTATAATGTAATCCATGAAATTTTATACATTTTATTTTTAATGTATAAAATTTCATGGAACATTTCAGAGAACATTAAATATAAAACTTGAAATATACAAAATAATAACTAGAAATTAACATGGTCCTTCGAGCCGGATGAGAGTTACCATACATGGAATAAGTTTTCAAGTTTCTAACAATGTTGCTATATAAATTAAATAAATTTTAATGTTTCTAACAGTATACTAAAATTATAAAGAGAAAATATTTGTATTTTTGTTTGTAATGTTTTTGTTTGTAATATTTTTGTTTGTAAAATATTACTCAAAAACTACTGGACCCATTTAATTTCTATAGGTGATAGAAAGCTGCATTATCAGTGAGTAAACATGTCTACGCGGACGAAGTCACGTGCAACGTCTAGTATTAAAAAAAGTGCACACTAAAGAAAAACTATTCTATTCGTTTTTCGTAATCAGTTTATATGTCTTATAATATTAAAGTTATTGCAAACGCCTAAATTATTTCGTTGTATATATTTCAAAGTAACAGCGAGAGACTATACATCACTGAATTAAATTACATTTGGTTTTGATTGGTCTCTTTCCTGTATGTAATACTCATTTTCCATCCGCCATTTTTTAAAACTATCGTTATGATCGTTGACGACATCGACGACATCCATAAATGTTATAATGCTATAACATTTTACAACTTTTACTATCTTTTAGTATCTATACTATTCAGTAATAACTCTTTAAATTGTATAAATATCTATCTTCTAGTTTACTCGTATTACAGCCAAACCAATTAATTCAACCACCTGAAACATTACAATTTTCTTAATTTTCTTTTCAATATTGAATTTGAATTTGACAACAACTTCGTCAACGAAATTCTGTCAAATGTTTTAACCGCGACTTCTCTTTAAGACGGTCTTCTTATTTCTTTCTTTTTTACTTGTATAATACAAATAAATAAAAATGTGATTTTTCGATACATCTGCGAGATACAATGGAACGCTTACTTGATCATACTAACATACAATTCTTCCGGTATGTTACATCAAATACCAAAGTCCATTGTCCTGTCAGTCATCCCTCCACATATTAAGTAATATAGATTTGATTATCTGTTATTATTCGTGGGAGTGCCAACGTTGTTTGAATTTGTTCCGACTCTCAAGGTTCTTTTGAATGAGTGGCATCACTGACTTAGGTATCAATAGACGTTTTTTAAAAGTCTATAAAAGCACGTGTCCTTAATAGAATAGTAAACTCAGCTTATATCTAAGAATTAAGGCACGAACAGATAGCAGTATGTTTTGCTTCATAGTCAGCCATTCTGCACTTATCATATAGATGTGGCAGTAAAATTTCAATGAGCCGTGTTGCTAGATTCTAGTCGGCGCTCAACTTAGCTACATTACAGTTATCACGATTTGTATGCTGTTTAGTTTCATAAACAATAATAAATTAACGGAATACGGCAATCTTAGAAAACTAATTGCATTCATTAGCGTAAATGTGGAAAAAGAGGTTAATACTCAGTAGTTCAATAGAGAAGTATCATTTGTTACACAAATGTATGAACTTCAAGGTAAATTATCATAAGGTAAACGTAGCTACTTCATTTTTATTGAACATATTTAATTTTTAAACCTTACATAGTACACGTTGAAGTCGCGTTCTACGCCTGTCTGTCCGTATATATCCGCTAATTCCTCCTAAACCACGCATCTGATTTTGTTGCGGTTTTCAGTAAAGGAAAGAGCAATGAATGAGGAAGATTTTTTGTATATAATTTACAGATAAAATTGCCTCCGTGCGAAACCGGGTCCTGCCCGCTAGTATTATACCTTATAGATACATACATCTATATGTTTGTTTACTTTAACGGGATACATTTTTACTTAAAACTGATAGAAAATAAGAAAAACATAAGCATAAAACATAAAAAATTCAAGTTCACTAAAGTTCACATACGCATTGCGGTTTACACTCTTGGCACAGTAGCAACTCGGTTCTACCTTGATTGACGGCTGCGAGATTCATTGATCCCAATTTAAATCAATTATTTTTATTTACAAATAAAGTATAAGCCGAAAAAAATATCTACGTTCCGCAATCACAAATTGGGCGCCCGTCTGCCGGTAGTAACCACCTTCTTAAAGAAGACCACTGTGAAATAACAGTATGCTGTTGTGTTTCGGTAAATAAGTAATGGATGTCAGAGCCCATTTCCCAATTAGGATTCAGGATAATTCCTTATTCTTAATCCTACTAATGACGGCAGCGTAATGCCAGCACCTGTGGCGTTGTTTGCGTTAATAAGTGACGGCATCCATCTACCATCAATAGTGATCCGTCAGCCTGCTTGCGGACCGTTACATTAAAAACAATAAAATATTTACCACCCATAACTTATACTTCCTTATTTTTTCTCACATCTAAATGCCGTTCGTGTATTACCATGAGAAGTTTTGTAATTAAATTCAATCTTAATGAAATACGTGCAACTCGAATCGTAAAAGTCTGCTGAATATTTATACTGGCCGTTCATGAGAACGAGCAAAAACCCTGTTTCTATTCCCTTATCACTCACAAGGTAACCTCGAAGTGGTTTCCAGAGAAATAAATCGCTCCTCATTCCGTTGTCCCGATTTGGCGAAACGACTTCTGTTACCGTCTCGTTACTTAGTGATTTATTTAACATTGTACTCGGAACTACGAGACATGTGTTGTACGAAGTATTTTTAAAGTCTCATTGACCGTTCACACCTTCCTAATCCTTATCCTTTAAATTTATACATAGTTTCAATTGGAAGTCGCTGTCCGCGTCTTTCTATGTGTTTCCTGTAACCACTCCTAAACCACACAACGGATTTTAAGGGGCCGTTCAAGTATTACGTAAGCAGATATATTACAATTATTGACCCCCCCATCCCCCTTGTCAGCAAAAGTAAGCAAAGCTCTTACCCCCTCCCCCCATGCTTACGTAAACATTTTTCAATTAATGTATTGTTTTTTTTAATATTATGATTATAGTGTTATAGTTATAATTTTTAAAATAAGAAAATAGATTTAGGATAGCAATTAGATTTTACTGATACGGTATTCAACATAGAGTTGCGGGAATCCCCGAAAATGCGTTTCGTTTTCAAGCAAAGACAATGTGAGGGTTGCCATTCGTGTAAAAAAGTAAATAACTACCGATGACGTAATCATCATGTAGACTCCCCTACCCCCCATGTCATCCAAAATAAGCAAAGCAAAGATCCCCCCCACCCCCATAGTGCTTACGTAATACTTGAACGGCCCCTAATGCGTTTTTTACCATCACTTAGATAATTTTTCATGGTTTAAGATTTATAAGTATAATTAAAACTAATTAAGTTTTTATATAAGTAGAAAAAAAACCCAAAATTTTGTAACCAAGTAACCAAACCTGTTTTTATCTGTCTGTTTCTCCGCTAACTACTTCTAAATCACCTATAGGAAAGAATGAAAACGAGGAAGGTTTGTGTATTTAAAAAATTGCACTGTATATTTTAAATGTGAAAAAAGGCAGAAATCCTTGTCCTGTTCCAAATGATTGATTAGTTAATTAGGTTCCCAAGAATCAATCCTTATATCAATTATATGTATGTATAATCAGAGACCAAATATAACTATTTGATTAATTCTTAATTCTCTTTCTCGTGCCATAGAAATAAATAAAAGATAACTAATAAAGATCAAAGAGCGAAAAATATTTATTTACTTTTTCTAATTAATCAAAAGATGATAAATGTAATCAAAAGAACGAAATGTATTTTGAAACAAGGCAATTAAAACCCTGTGTCTAACGCGACCTCAAAGTACCTACAAACAAATTTAATTCAGACAATGTAATCAACTACGAATTGGCAAAGAAGACTCAAATTTGTTAATAATACTTATTTGAACCAAATAGGAAACCTAGGAAACGCTATCAGACCGTGGCGTGAATGGGTTTAATAACCTTGAATTGTGTTGCGGTCGCGAACTTTAAAGAAGTATTGCACTGTTTACATAGCTTTGCGACGTTCAAAAGGTTTTTTCTTTAAGCCAAACTTGAATTATTTATTGCTAGCTGGTGCCCGTGACTTGGTCCGCGTTAAAAAATATAACACCTGAGAAAATATCTGACATCTTTGTGACGACGGTTTTACAAAGCAATTCTTTTTTTGTATTTTTGACAATCCCCCAGGAACCTAATATTTTTCTAGGATAAGAAGTTTCATTATATGTTAATCCAAGTAATAAACTATCTGTGTGCCAAATTTCAACCAAATCAGTTAAGCCGTTTGTGCATGAAGTAATATTAGAAAGATTATTAGACAAGCGGCGCGTGCGTTGCATATGCATGCATATGTTTTTAAAAATAACGGACGTTTAATTATCCCGCAACATAAACGAAACTGACGTGATTGGGTCAATCGATGTCGATTTTGGTAAACACTTTTTCATGTGGTTTATTATGGAGGTTCCTGTTCTGTGATGTGGCCTGAGCTTCTGGCTAATAACAATGAAGAAACACATATTGACTGACTGACTGACTGACTGACTTGTACAATGTAAATGTAAAGATGTTATAAATGTACTTGAAGATAAAATGTACTGGCGAACAATTTAAAAAGGCCGTTAGCTTATGATTGTAAACTTATGATAATAAGCGACATTGAAGTTGTGTTTAATCTTATGCAATTAGCATAAAAATCCAACAAAAAGAATCTAAATCAAATTAATTTTATTTCGTGTTAATATTTATCTTCTTCATGTTTTGACCACAGCTTCTTAATACCAACATACAAAAAAATTACATATATTTTAACTTGGTTTCTGAAGTTACAATAGGTACATCAAGTTTTCTCTACTTTGTAAAATATAAATACATATTTAAAGAAAAATTCTATCACATAAACTAAAACTATCTACCAAGATTCAATATTTTGATAGGCTTCAAATAACGTTAACTTTCAGAATTAATTTCTATCCGTAGGCTAAGTAAGTTATACTTAAATGGCTTAGCACTTTGCATGTGGTTTTTGTCAGTATATTAAAATTTATTTTAATAATTACTTTTTCTCTATAGTTGAAAAAGTTTCTAATATTAAGTGCATGTGAAAGCATTCAGAAAAAAATTACCTTACAAATTTGCGAATCAGTTAAATATTCGTTTTTGAACACAAAATGTTCATGGTTTTCTCATAAATTTAATACAGTATTTGTAAAATGCAAACTGCTAAAGACGTTAAAAAGGAGAGGTGATGAGTGTAGCGTCCATTGTTTGAAGGCGCGTCAAACAACGTCCGTCGGCACTTCAAAGGGTCTTGTGTAAACTACTAACACAGCTAATGCACTGGGATATCCGCAACAATTTAGTGCGCGCCAACATCTACTTATAGGAACTCAACCAGAACCTTAAATTGGCCACATTGGAATTGCTTCATACATTTATTAAGGCTCAATTTACACCGCCGCGGAATGGAATGAAAGCGACTTTTAGCAACGAAATTGTACATAGTATAATGAACTTTATATCTATTGTATGTATAACATACATAAATAAAAAAAAAATTAAAAGCCAAAAACTAGTGGAATTCTCGAGAATGCGCGAGGATTCCCCGGAAGCCGCTTGACCTTTTTTGGCTCGTATTTAGTTTGTATGTTATACAATTGACATAAAGTTCATTATGCTATGTACTATTTCGTTGCGAAAAGTCGCTTCCATTCCATTCCCCGGCAGTGTAAATAGAGCCTGTGTCTTATTCGAGTGATAGTGACCACAAAAAGTCAAAGTAAGCTGTTTAGCCCTTACAAATTCTATAAAAAATATCGATGATGTAAACTTACTTACAGGAATATCCTGCATATCTCATAAAGAAAATGTTAAGAGAATCATAAAAAGAAGTTAATTAATAATGAAAAAAAAAAAGTTATTTTATTTTATTTTATAATTCTTATTTAAATAAATTAAATAAAATCGTCGAAACGATTTTCAGACTATTTGTAGGATTATAGAAATCAACTACTTTTAATATAAGAGTTCATTCTTATTAATTTCTTAGAGATTGTTTTCCACCCCTTAGAAAAAATATGTACTCGTACACAGCTGTAGGACATAATAATAGCCTTCAGTAACTATTTTAAGATGGGTCCTCAATCATTTTCACCAAAGTGGATACATAACGAAAATAAAAGGAACGCAAAAACAGATATTAAATTGGTTATGAATTTTGATACAAAATTATTTATAAGAATGAATTTTTTCGTTTACCAAGAACTGTGCTGTAGTAAAAGAGTCGAACAGACATATTTACGTTCAGTTTATGTTGCGGTTATCTGCATGAGTCTGCTCTTTAATGTATAGTCTATCGAAGCTTTTAGTGCCGACCACAGCTTGCAAGGGTCATATCATTATATTACCTTTCAGGCTTAGAAGATCCAGATGTTATTTTTTATTTGTTTTTAAACTAAAAACTGTTTTACTCTTGGTATAGTTGAAATTTTTACATTTTTATTTTTTATCAGGATAAAAAATATCCTTTATTATATGTTAGTCTATGTAATAAACTATCTGTGTGCCAAATTTCATCCTAAACCGTTAAGCCGTTTTTGCGTGATAGTGTAACAAATATTCATACATCCTACTGTACTAAAATTCTCTCTAAAGTTGGCGTTAATAATGTTTCGTCCACCACGCTTGGCGCCTTATTTAAGCACATTTCTTTTTCTTTTGTTGGAATTTTTAAATGATCTAAACTTTGTTCTGGAATTCCAAATAACACGAAACATTTACGACTGTTTTGAGTTCTCGTTAAACAGAACTTATAACTAAATATAATTCTCATGACCACACAAGAAGTAAATTTGTATACACGTTATTAAATCACATAACCACTCATAGCTATTCCATCTTATCCAAAAACATCTCCGCCCACAGCTCACTTCCCGATTAAACTTGTAACCAATGGTCCATGATTTATGTACACACTCGGCAACTTTATTGGTCCTTTGAAACTTCGGACTAAATCCCTTGCGGTATCAGTCTTACAGTTGAGACGATGTATGTCACAATACGACATTGTGTTACACGTATGAAGGATAGCGTATGAATAACAGATGAGGTTCGTTTGGATTGTCCGTTTCATAATTTGTGATTTGTTTCCTGTGCCACATTCTTGTACTTTGATCACTTCTAACTTAACGCTTGATTTATTCAATACATTTTAAATTAAATGATTCGTTGATCATACAAACACATAGTACGGAGAGAGCCAAGGGCCGGCTGTGGCCAGAAGATTCTCAGTAGAGACTACGAGTTATTAGTCAACTCGCGGTGACTGGTAAGCGAAACGTAGGACGTCCACCCACAAAATGGACTAATGATTTAATAAGGGCCACATGTGGAAGTTTGTTCAGGCTGCTTATGACTGATCCTAGCAGTGGACGTCCTACGGCTATGATGATGGTGATGGTTATTATTTCCTTTTCATTCATGTTATTGTCAATGCAAGTGCTCATTGTAAAAGAATCTTCCTTTTCCTATCCACGTCGGAAATTCCTCAAACTCGCTGTCTGTTAATAGATAGTATACTACTTAAGACAGTATTATATTTGAGAAATTAGGTTAAGCGACAAGGTAGGGATGGAGGCAATAATTCACATTTATTTAGTTCCCAGCAATAACAATGGTTAAAAGCCGATTAACATACGTCTTATTAATTAAGTCGGTAATAACAGATAATTTAATTAACACCAGGGTACGTTAGAAATTAATAATGGATACGGCAAATGGCTATCATTAATTGATGTATAGACTGTTTGTGGAGGTCTATGACCCGACGCACCTCGTGGGATGCTGGCACGTAACGCTAACCGCCCGCCGCGGCCTACCATGGTTCCCGGACGAACATCGAGATACGAAACTATTGATAATTAAAACTAAATACATTAAAAAAATATGTGTATATTTAAAAATAAAATTCAATATAGTTATTGTCATAACAAAATAAATTTTATCTCACTTATCATCCGTTTGATTTTTCGATAATTTTGTATTTCAAAAGAGGCCAATTAGGACGAAGTCTTAGAGTTAAAAAATTAATTGATTAAAGAAAAAATTACATTAAATGCACAAAGCTTGCCTAAAGTAGTTAGTTTAGTAACGGTAAGCTATGTTTTTTTTTAAATAGATTATAATAAATAGACATGGATAGTGACTTAATTTGTTGTACAATATTTAGATATATGGATTCCTTCTTCCTTGGTGTATTAATGTAAGGGTTTTGAAGTAAACAAAACAAACTGTACAAATTTATATACTTATAGGGAGTTTTTAGTTATAACGAACGAAGTTATAAAGAGTTTACACACTGTGTGCATTCCTTCCTCCTTGCCTTTTTACATTCTATAACCTAAAACTGCCTAATCTGAGTTGACCCAGAAACCTTTTTTCTGGTTGAGTAAGTAACAATCTACTACTGATAACAGCTATTACTCAACTTGAACAAGAGCCCAGAGTCTTCTCTTCTAATAAAAAGTTTTTGTATTTATTTAAACGTTTGATTGTGCTTTCGTATCTCAACGACGCGACGCTCTTTGGTACACGGACTTTCATAATAGATCCTTTGTCACTTCGCTCTATCATCATCTACGAGTATAAAGTATATTATATCAGTTAGAATTACATCGGCTCGCTTCGAGAACGTATTGTGATTGGATATGACATGCCTTTTTATTTATTTATTTCAAATTTACAATAGACAACAAATTGAATTTTATTATTTCATTGTAGATAACTTTTGAAACTTATTTAATTGATCGTTTTGTGTATATACACTATGGCTTTAATAGTGGAACATAGTCACAATCAGACTGACAAAACTGCCTAGTGCATGTCTAATACCTGGACCTGTTCCCATAAGAACTTTAACACCTATAAATACATGCTTTTAACACAGTTTCAATTATTATTATTTATATATAGGGGTTAATCATGTTCAGACAGTCACACAAACACCAAAACACCAACAGTGAGCCAACAGTAGCAATTGTCAAAATACGGATTACGTTGTTGATATTTTAAAACAATGAACAGTGCATTTTATATGATACTAGGAATATACGAAAAAAAAAAAACAACTGAAATAAGATCTATTAATTGTTTTGTATCATTATTAAAATAGAAAATTTCCAGAGCAGAGCAATGTCGTTAACCTATCTCATATTATTATATAATTTACGTAAGATATAGTTCAACGGCATTCATTCTGATCTCACCGCACTATTGGCATATCAATGCTTCATTCATATTATTCTCATACATAGTACTATTGTGACGAGAATACTATACATAAAGAACATGACGTAAGTTATGTCTTGCGGCAGACAACACACAGGATAGTTAAAGAAGTTATCTATATAAATAAAATCAGAGTGTCTGTCTGTGATTTGCGAAAAACTGCCTCAAACTAAGCTTAGAGAGTCATTCGCATGCTGTTAAAACGTAAATAACTTTTTTTAGAATTTTTGTCTGTCGGTCTGTCTGTCTGTCTGTCCGGGGTAATCTCAGAAACGGCTGAAGCGATTTCGATGAAACTTTGCAGACATGAGGGGGTCGTCAGGAGTAACATAGGCTACTGGGCCGATTTTAATTCTGTCTTCACTCATGGATAGAGGGATAATCAGGGAAGGTTTTTACGTAAAAAAAAATGCACCCGGGCGAAGCCGGGAACGAGTCGCTAGTCTATAATATAAAAATGAATCCCTAAATGTGTTGCTAAGCGCAAAACTCGAGAACGGCTGGGCCGATTTTAATTCTGTCTTCACTTATGGATAGAGGGATAATTAGGGAAGGTTTTTACGTAAAAAATGCACCCCGGGCGAAGCCGGGAGCGGACCGCTAGTTATAAATATAAATATTTATAGATGCGATAGTGATTTTTTTGTTTGTTACACTTTCGCGCCTCAATTACTGAACCAATTATAATTAAATTTTACGTACGTGTTGTAAGCTGTACAGAAAAGCACAGGAAAAAAAGTACTGCTCCCAAGGGATTCGGACTAAGTCACGGGTAAAAGTTAGTCTTATATAAAGTGGTACATATTCTAAATTAAATTATTTTTTATAGCATAAATTTCAGTAAGTATTAATAACGATCTATTTTACATTCAAGGTTTCGATTACAACGCAAATTCAACCTGTTTTTGACGTGATCACGTGACCTTTATAAATTTTTTTAGATGCCTTTATTTTTGTTTAGATTTTTTATTAATATTTTAATTGGACATCGTCGGTGTCATTCAAATATTATGGCAGTTAAAAATATAGTTCTTATAATATTGGAGAAACAATTAAAATAATATCACGTTTGAAAGAAATGAAATTCCACCAACAATCGATGTTAATGTTAGTATGAGAATTGTAATGATAGGTGCCAAATTAAAAACGAAATAAGACCCAGTTGTAAGTTAGCCTGGCCATTGTACTGAGCTTTCAAAATTTACAACTGAACAAAGCACTAACGAGGTAGCGATACTATCACATAACCACCTGTTAGCTCCTACCTTATTAGATGTCGATTACAATTCTCTAACCAAACACAATTTTCTGCTTCTGTAACAATTTTATTCATTTAAACTACAACTAGAAGTACATTTAATTTCCTCTCTATTTTCCTGTCCAAGAAGTCCTTAAAAACAAACAATTTTACCAATGCCATATTAGTAAATTATTAATTAATCAGATTAGTAAAACCTAACCTAACCATGGTCATGGTCATGGCCAGGGCATATATGTAGTATGGAGAGCCAACGGCCGCTGGAACCGAAAGGTTCTCGAAAACCAGGAATTGGCTAAAGCAAGTTACACTGCGCTTGCTACTTCCTGGTCCACACAAGATGGACAGATGACCTACGTAATAATTAAGGGCTGCAAGTCGACACTTCTGACCATTCACTCTTTACAAAAAAAAAATGTGGAGATAATAAGCTAATAAACCACGCAACAGAATAAAAAACAACAAAGAGAAATAAAGCATTTCGCTCCCTAATTCACGTAAAACTCGACGATCCCTTATAATACCTGTTTACGCATTTCTTCGCATTTTGTGTTTGGCTAATGTTGTGCCATAGTCATTAGGGCGGGAGGGCTCGGTTTCTCTGCGCCTAATTATAATTCATTACCTTTTTCCTATTATAACCTGCTTTACATCAATTACACACAATTATATTGACCGTTTTTTTTTTCTCAGTTAGAAAGCAAAAAATAATAGAACAAGCGGTATTATCTTTATGTAGTGTCATGTTAAATAGGTACGTATATTAAAATCTAAAACTACCTATGTCTACATGTATTTATTTGTGTGTGCGAAAAATCAATTTTCACCGCACTTACGGATACCACAGCGAATCGAATTACCTGCGGTCACTGACACTTCCTGTGTAGCGTGAGTTTCACAATAATAAAAAAAATGCTGGAAAGAAATCACGCGAGCGAATTGTCATTGGACATTACTTATTCATTCTTTTCCGTTGAAATATAAACAACCGTGGGGACCTTTTTTCAGTCAGAATTATAAGATTACGTTTTAAAGCCGGCTGTCCGCAAGCATTTCATATGAGGAAAAAAATTGTATTGCTGCTTCAGTATCACGAAAAAGGACGATGGCTCGTTGATGAGGCGATTTGTCGAGCCGCGCTCGTATAAAAACCGCAAACTTTCTGAACATATTGCCTGAAGATCCTCTCTTTTGTTTCACACAATTTATAGCTGAGAGGCTGTTGGAATTATGGGATTCTGCGAGTCTTATGATGCGGGTACAATATTTTTAAATTCATGTTTACTAGAAAACTCCGTTTACGCTGAGACAGCACATGCAATAAACATAATTTGAAATCACAAGTACCAAAACGTACAGTTCTCGTATGCGGAAGATCTATTCAATTTATCAATACAATTTAGTAATTGGATAGGTATGCCGTCAGATTTTTTCGCAGGCGGTTTTTACAATGAACATCCTGCAACCACATCTAAAGCCGGTTTTTAGTAATTTCCTGCCTATCCTTAAGCGGTGCGTGCTATTATCTCTTGTGTAATTGTCTACAAATAACATTTTATCAGGCATTTTTAATAGTGAAGCAAAAACTAATCATCGTCATTACACTGTAGGTATGGTGCAATACTCGTGATGTTGTCATCAGAGCCCATACGATTTTAGTCCTTCTAGCCACACCTACAAAATATTATTTTTCCTTGCTGTATTTAAATGAAATAAGTTACCTGGCAACACATGCATTTTATAGTGAATTTTCATCGTGAAGCCTCTTAAGAATATTTTGGCATTGATTCAACTTTTATGTGAATGTATATTTTTTTAGGGTTGCCTTTTTAACAGTTTAACGTAACCATTATATAATAATAAAAAGATATATTCTTTTAGGTAATCTGCGTACATTTATAAGGCCTGGAGAAATAAAATCTAAACAAATATAAATGTGGTCTTTCTAAATATTCAGTAGAGGTATGAAATCAAAATGGTAGAGTTGATAAAGTACAAGTTGTTATATTGAATTATCGCCTCATTTAAAGTAGCAACCCTGGGCTAGTTCATCCAGAATTCAGAAGGCGGGCGTCAGCTGGCCTTGTGATTTATTCTCGAGACGTTCTCGAAATCTACTCTCCATGGTGGCGTTCTACTTTAAACGTAAAAGGCTCCCGATATACAATCATTACACGGTGATTGGGACGGAATTGAAGCTTTTTATCGCATAAAAAATTAATTTCGGCTATACACTTATTCGGTACATACGTACATCCAATGCAAAGCCTATGTAAGTATATATAAATCAAATACAACATTTTTTAGAGTCTGGATGAAAAGGGGTGTGAACACACAGCTTTTATTAATTACTTGAAACGTTAAATCATATCGTCAGTTATGCACAAAAAGTATTTAATTCTAATTTGATGGTAAAGAAAATCAAGTGGTGTATTTGGATCGAAGCCCTGGACTAGTTTATTAGTGTAAAAAGAACGTCTGTTGCGGAGTATATCTAGATAGGCACTAACTAAAAGCAGTACTCGCAAATGCCTCGCAAAGAATAGAAATATTCTATTGATAGCAAGTGTTGATGTTTATATGAGTCTAGACTTGATTGATGAGTCTAGGCTCTAAGTCTATAATATTTTTAAATTATCTTATACGAGTACATAAAATGGAGTGTTTTAAATCTGTCATATAATACATATACATTTAACAATACAAAGATTCATAAGCATGATTCAATGAAATCAAAGCAATTTTATATTTTTTATCATATTATTTCAATTTTTCAAACAATTTAAGAAGTAGAACTATTTTTAAGCGATTTTGAAATACAGTATTGTTATATTTGTCTTGAGTAATAACATAGCTTCAATCTAACTAGAATCCTATGTTACCACTGTGTCCAAAATTGACTTAGAATAATTTATCCCATGACAGGTCATAAAACCGACAGCTGTTGAGGAATAAAGGTTCTTGAGTGGCGGCCTCGTACGCTGGACATCCTCCCACGGATGGACTATGTCCGCTTTAGTGTTTATGTTCTAGCAGTAGATGCCTGTCGACTGTTACATAAATCGAATTATTTTTAAGTCTATTTGGTCATAATTTGGGAACTCACAATTTAGGCCAGCATTTTCTGGCGCTAATTGGAAGATTTCTCGGTTTAGTGCCGCTGAAATGGATTTTGCTTAGAAACAAGGCCATGCTCAAGACGACTTGTAAGTAATCAGTTATCACCCTATTCAGACACATGCAAAGATAATTCTAATCGCTCAAGACGTTATGTTGACGAGAACATGCAATCTCTTCACTTTGGTTAGTGGTTTGGTTTGAGACACTATAAATTTAAATAATCTGTTTGAAATCAATTAGAATCCTGGTTGTACATAAAATCAAATGAATATACTCGTACATCGTTGCATGCAATATTTACCTACACTTTAACAGGCGTTGTAAGTTGCTGTTTTGAAACGATGATTGATATAAAAGAGTTGGAGTGTAGACCACGATCAAAACGCCCCGTGGGCCTACCATCTGCTAGACTTCAAGAAATTGAAAGCAGTATAGATGATGCGGAGTGCGGAGAACCGTAATGAGCATTAATTAAAGGAGCCTATGTCTAACAGAGAATGATTATGATGATTCAAAAATGGTGTTATCTGGCCTTCGACATTTTGTTTCTGTTTTGACGATTAAGTATCAAAATATGCAGTTAAAATTTATGTATTGAATGAATGATTTTTTACATATTTTCTTTGATAATAATTGATTGCTTTAATTTGGTCTTAGAAACATTTATATTGAGAAATTTTAAAAATTGAATATTCATACTCTTTCGGTTTCGGAACTTAAAGTAAAGATATAAAATAAAGACATCGATGGCAATATATTTTTATACTCGTATAACCTTTATTTAACATTTGTAAAGAACATAGGTAGCTAATGTCTCTAGATATATTTACTCGATACCTATTCAATGTATCATTACAAATTCCTCTAGTGTGCTTTTATAAATAATAAACTTCAAATTTTCAGTACCATTACCCACCCCTTCGTGTTTTTTTCGTAGCACGAAAAAATGCGAGTGTTTTGCCACCAACTACACGCTCGGTGAACTCCCGATACGTGCCTCGTAAATAAACAAACTGTAAACATGTATGTACTTACTAGTATGTTGTTCTTATTTAATATTTTCGAATAGCAGTGGGGTATTGAACAATTTTTTTTTGTCTAAAATACTAAAACGATGCCAAAAACTTCTGCAGCTTTCCTACAAAACTAGGGTAAAATCAAATACGAAATAACCATCTTCCTTGTTGACATTTTAGTACTTTTTGAATATTTGTGGCATCCTATCTTTGGAAACAGTTGGGGCCCGATTTAATGTCTCCGTTCGTGTCGATAGTGTACCTTAGTAAATCGTACTAGCAATAAAAGTGTCGCCTTTATGGTTCTCTTGTAATTTGTTCTAACTTAACAAACATTGGCAGGGTTACCTGATATTCTCTAAGTTTGTCTCTTCTTTCTGCTGTTCTTATAATTCCAGAACAAAATAACATTCACCATGAACATACACTGTTAAAGGTTCAGTTGCCACTAAAAAGTTTAAATTGAACACTCCAAAATTTCTATTGAAAATATTATCATAATTAAGGGACCCTTTTAAGCGAAATGAGAGTCGCCAAACTACGATAATATGTCGGTCATTGTGTGCAAACTTCAACAAGTGATGGTGTGATAACTCTCGTAAGTGACCAACAATTTTCATACAAACCCGGGGGTTACCCTATCTTTATTATTATAATAACTTGCTACAACGTGCGGCCAAGTTTTTGCTTGATAAACTTCAGAAGAGATTATCGTCATCTTAGACCCGTGTTGTGTTGTTGGTATAAGTCATTGGCATAATTTACTCAAATTTGCATTTTGTTTACTAAACAAAACGGAAATGACGTGGGCGGTTCAGCAAAAGTAAATCTAGTGTTTTGTGCTCTAATGTCATTTGTTAGATTTAGATTTTCTTTACCTCGGTGTTGATGAATTTAAAATCTATTTTGTATATATCACGTTTAAGCTTTTAAGAAGTGAATGCATAGAAACAAAGGTGATTAAATGTCCCAACGTTAATCGTTAGTACGGATACTACGAATTAACGACTGGAGTTTATTACACGGTGCGTTAGTGACATACCGGTTTGGTCAATTAAGGCAGGCAGCATCTTAATTATGTGCAAAGACCGTTTCAACCCAAAGTTACGCATCACACAACCTCGTATAAGACATCCCTTTCTTTAGGGTGTTTTGCAAGATTATGGCAAAACACATTCATTAATCTACTAGTGGCCTGACCCCACCCTCGGTTTCACATTTTCCTCGAGGAAACTTCAAGTCAGAAATTGAGCTCATAACACAAATTTATGCAATGTTTTCCTTTGCAAGGGAAGCGTCTTTGAATACAGCTGATATCAACAATTCATGAACAAATCCCTAGCGAATCTTGCTACTTTTATTTCCCTTGAAAAGAAGTGAAATGTCTTTATTCGGAGCGCAATATGTATTTATCGATAATGGAAAATAAGAAAACAAAGAGCAACTGTCTTTCATCCTGTTCCAACATAAGATGCAAACAGTACCGGTAGTATATCTGATTGATTTGCAGACAAATGAGTGAAGACGTCTGTCTGTAAATGAAGTGATAGCCACACGATCCCAAAATATACACCCGTTTCACTACATGACTCATTTGCACGGTTAGCTGCAGACGCTGCAATGCCAAGTTTAATGTAATAGTTTAATAGTGGTCTGTCTAACACTATTTGTTGTGAAATAAAAATAAATCTTGTATCGACGGAAATTGAACGAACCGTTGTAAAACATACGAGTAACTATGTATTCCTAAGATTTTTGGTGTTAAAATATGCAAACGTATATCCCATCACTGGAACTATTGAAATATAAATTTAGTAATTTTCTACTTAAATACGTTCTCTTGTTATCTGAAGCTAGTAATTATTGGCATGGATGCATCGAAATTGATTTCAATTTTTTTTATCTTTCGGGTTAACATCGGAACCATCTATATTCTCATGCGTCTTTCTTCTTTCAAATCATGTGCTCAAGAGTGGTGATATTCTGTTCTATTTTTTATTTATTTTATCTATTTACTAGCGAGCCGTCCCAAATAAAGCAATAGGTAACGGGATTTTTTTTTTACGACTTGTTTAGAATGTAACTTTTGTGTAATAAAATTTAATTAGAATTTCACTGTAATTAATTTAAGTCTCCCAGATACCGTAATTATCTAAATAACAATGAATACCGCAATTTTAAAGAACTAATCAGTCAAAAATGGGTCTAGCAGAAAGTCAACAGCAGCGTTTTAATTGTCCTAACAGTATTTATAAAAAGTTCATCACTATAAGCGTATAGTGCTAACCTGTAAGCGTTGTTTAAAATCACATTATTTAATAACACTTTGAACAAACTCGTGGTTGAGACCGTTTTAATCAAAATGTTAATACATACCCGTGCTCTACACATCAATTCACCAACACCAAGCCGAGTAATTGGATATCTTGTAGGCACGGGCAGCACTGGGTTTCGGAGTAATTGAAAAAAGAAATTGCGATCCCCCTGCACCATGAAAGTTTAATGCTTCCCAAGAAGCCTTGCCAGATTATGGTGGTTAATCTGGCACTCTATACACTTCACTTGCGAAGCGCTCTACAATTTATCGCGTATTACGGCTTACAACTAATTTGTTATAGGAATAATTCGCTTCATTTATTGCTGCTTGTTTGGTCCTTCTTTTTCTTATATCTACATCTTCAGATGTAGGATATACTTAATTCAATGATTTAGAAAAAAATCCCAAAGCAAACTCGTATAAATAAACCTCACAATTCGCAATTGTCATATAAATAATGATCAATGGGTTTTCGCAGGAATCTCGTCGCAATAAATCCCGAGTCCCGAAGTTGTGGATGAAGTAACCTCGTTTACTCAGGCTTGAATCTTTTCACAAGTTCTTAGCCGATAAATTGTTACGAACGATTTCGTGCGAATTACTTTCTCGGAGTTTGTCGGCTCCTTATCTCAATTGGTCGCGGACAACAATTTTTATGTTCTCTCCTTTCACCTATTCAATCATATTAGATAGCATTTAAGTTGTATTTTCTTGTACGCTACAAATTATTATTTATATGTTTAAGGATGCCAGCTAGTCTGACGATGAACTTGATAATAGGTACCGTCAAACGGGGTTAATTTGACAGGGTTTTGAGGGTTTTTTTTTGTTCCTACGACGCGTTTCTGCGATATTTGATACAATTAGTGCTTTGGCTATACAGTCCAATGCTCAAATGGGGAAAAAATGAATTCTTCTATTATTTTTATTGTTTTTTTGTAGGTGTCAAAGAAACCCAGAGTGAGGGGCTGTTTTGACAATAGCATTGAAATGTACTGAAAGTCAAAATAAAGCTTACATTAATAAGCTTTCTAAAAAAATAAGAAGAATTATTCATGATTTTGAGTGAAATTTTTTATGAAAATTGAATAAAAAAGACCAATATAATCAACATTTCTTTATTAGGATTTTTTTGTACCCTTTCCCCCGCCACATCTTTATGGCAACACAGTGGATGCATCGCTGTAATTTTCCGGGACTTCCCGTGCTTCTGAGTCGTTATAAAGATACCAACAGACCTGTTTTAACCCATTGTCAATTTAGCCCCAAAATGTGTCAATGTTCCCCTGGAAGTCAAAGTAACCCGTTTGATGGTCTTACGTAGCCTAGACATAATCAAAAGCAAATGCGCTTCCTACCGAGAAAGAGTAAAGGAAAAGGGATAAAGATGAGGGATAGGGTAAAGTACTCTGGCACTCACTGAAACACTACTACACACAAGCTGTTATTTCACAGTGGTCTTATGTAAATGTATTTACTGCTGCCCAGACTGCGGAACATAGGGCGCCCTATCACTACAATCGAATTGCCTCATGAATTGTTAAAATCAATTCTCAAAACATTGTTGCGTATTACATAGTAAGTAATTTAAACAGCATTATAGAGTAACTTTAAACAGAGACGACCTCCATAAATATTAGTCTCTCCTTACAATGATGATAGTTTTAAAAACCTGTTATACACGCTACCTTTACACACTCGATAATGACTGCGTCCTTGCAAGTCCTTCACAAGTCGTGACCTCCAGGGCCTTGCCTCCTAAAGCCCTTACTCCTTTTAAAGGTAGAACCGATAGAAAAGAGAACCATTATTTCTTACATTATTTATAATTTTATTACTTACTAGCGACCCGCTCCCGGCTTCGCCCGCGTCCTATCGCTACCAAACTTCACAAGATTACCCGCTGGACTTATCTGAAAATTGTCTGAAAGTTTCATCAAAATCGGTTCAGCGGTTTTGGAGTCCATAGGGAACATACTAACACACACATCGCCTTTTATATATTAAGATTATAAAGTATTAAAACAAAAACGCTACGCGTTCAAAGTATATGTAGATTCCCGACTACAAGGACATGAGAAAAACCAACTTTTATTTTTTTATGTTAACATCTACACATATATGTTTCTTATCTTAAAAGTAACTATAGTCTTTACCTCCAAAACAGGTGGGGAAATTAATTCCACACCATGCAACATACTTTAAACATTCGTTATAAGCGGACGTCCTTAAACTAGAAAGCAAAAGACCACGACCTTTCACTGTGGCGACGATATTAAAAGCAGTCCCTTTACTATTGGCTCATATTTTGGTAAATTTAAAAGCGAAGTAGCGTATTACCATCCGAAGAAAAAAAAAATTAAAGAAGCCCATAACTATTTAACTTAAGATGTATTTGATATGCAAAATAAAAGTTTTTCAAAAAGATTTTTTTTTATTGCTTTCGTTGAGTCATAAATTATCTGCGTTAAATTTTGAGAATTGTCATGAATCTCGTAATACGTGGTCATGTAGTAGCCACCCACGTAGCTCCCTGCGTGTGCGCCGGCCATCCCGCGGGGAGCCAAGGACGACTGCGAATCCAACTCACAATGGAGGCTTATGTAGGTCTTATTGCGATCCAATACTATTCAATCTAGATATCTATTTTATGTGGAACTAGTTTCCTGAGGCCGGTCCTTTCTTGGTGCACGCCATTCACGAAGGAATTCAATACGCATTTTTGTACTTATCCGTATAATACTTATACGTTTAATATCCTATATATTCTTATCATTGCGATTTGGTTTACAAAAACCATAATATGACCACAAAAACCATAACAAACTGAATTTTATCTCTTTTAGAAATTGAGATTTCATGCCGAATAAAGCCATGGTTAATGTTTTATGAAATCATAATTTTGGTTGTTCTCGCAGTGCAATTTGGCAGTATCACTTGGCAACTAATTGAAAATCTATTGGTATAATAAAACTTGAAACCCTCCAATCCAAAGGGCGAGACCATCCAATGAACACACTAGCACGAATAGAAGGCGTTCTTCTCAAATGTTTGTCATTGTACAAAGTACAAACACATCTATTGCAAGATGTAGTTGGTATTTAGTATGTTATGTGTCAAAGTTCACATTTAAGCGCCAACGAGATTTGGTAGCTTAGGATTGCTGCGCCTAGATATTGAAATTTAATTGCATTGCTACGTCTATACTATTAGGTTATCGCCGCTTTCATAGCTGCTGGTGCCACGATGCGGTATTAATCCTTACCTACCTACGAACATCGCAACATTCCTGTCTTGATTTATACGCTGGTGCAAAGTATACTTAATCACATACTTTGTGAAGTCGTTTTGCACTTTACTCAACTGATTTAGTACTGGAGTATTGTGTCGCCTTATCCGGGTACTTACTTTTTGTTTAGAAACTATTATGTATAAAGTTACTACCAATAAATTTTTCTATGAAAGAGAAGTTGCTTCTTCCTGTGTCATAAATAACTCTCTAAAACTTTAATATGATTGAACATGAATTAAGGTAATAACTCCGAAGCATTTTCTTTACAAGATATGTTTAAGTATATCGCGATTACCGTCTCCCACTTCAGCTATTATTTGTACGTTCTGTTGTAATTAGAAAACGGAATAGGTCTGGTCACGGAACATCACGATCGAGGAACACGATTCCAGCAACGGCAATAAGTCACTCCGTACAATATTGATAGTTTCATATCATTTTTATCGAGATTTGTTAGCACGACTACACTTCACTGCTTTTTATTGAACATCTAGTAATTACACTGTAGCTGTAGGTAAATTCTGTACTTAAACACTTAATATTCTGTATTAAGAATGTGCTAAATTATCCGTCATATAAAATAGATTTTTTATCTATTTACCTATTTAATCATTTGGAGACTTAGATTGTTTCACACAATGGTCCATCTTTTACATTTCGCAGGTTTTTGTTCATTTTGTGTTTTATCATTATATTTCATAAATAAACGTGATACGTTATGCAATAGTTTTGAATTCCAGTAGGTACCTACTACATTTGATCTTATAAATCCGGCTAACGTCAAATCTTTTCTAAAGACCCTTATGTTCTAGTCGAATCAAATAGTACGATATAATTTCTTGGAAAAGGAAAGCCACGGACAGAATAATAAAAGACCAACGAACATGAAATGGAGACGCATTTGTACCGGCTTCCTCTAATCCTGTCTGAAGGTTGAATAATAGCAGTTTATTTATCTGTATCACATTAAGCTTGCCATTTAGATCTGTGACTAATGCGCCATTATCAGGAACAATCGGTAGACGCTGGAAACGGTTAACTCTCATTTATAGAGGTGTTAGGCTTAAATACCTCATAGGCAACTCATAGGTCAAAATAGTCAAAATAGCCAATGGAAAAATAGTCAACCTAATTTAAAAAAATCTGGAAAAAATACATAACCTCTAATAGAGAGAGAGAATACAAGTGCCGAACAGGGAAGTAAATTATATCAAGAAACCAAAACATATATTTTTTTAATTGCGTTATAATTTTATTTAACATGCAACACATATTTCAATGAGGCCTTAACATTTAAAATTGAATAGGTATTTGAAAATTCAACATATATTGTAGGAATCATACAAAATGCAATTTCCTACTGTCTCAAGAAAACTTGTCATAATTATAATGTTTTTTTTAGTGTTATGTATGGGCTCTTAATATGTTACCTTCTCTTTTTTATTACAGCGGAGGGAAGCCTGTCTGACTTTGCTATACGCAAAGCCCATTACACGGCGAGTAAACCTCTCATAAATGGACTATTCACGAGCGACACGAGGTGAGACAATATTTTTAAATAATACGAGATAACGTATAAACTATTCCACTTAAAAAATCCATCGTGGGCCGTACCTAAATTTAAGTGTATATTTATATATTATACAAGATGTATCAGTAATATTAAAAACAATCATACTAATATCTATTATAAATGCGAAAGTTTGTGAGTATGTATGGATGTTTGTTACTCTTTCACGCAAGAACGGCGTAACGGATTTAGAATAAATTTGGCGCACACATAGTTTATTACCTGGATTAACATATATGGGATACTATTGTAATGTATGGGGGTAAATATTAACGAAGAGGTATATGTAAAAATTGACAAGTAAAAGCAGTCTCAATTAAAGTATTAACAAAGCCTTATTTTGGTATTAGGGGGTGCCCAAATACTTTTTATCGTGGAAAAATGTTAAGTTCTACAGGGATCGTCGAAAATTATATTACATATAAAAAAATGGGCGTAACCGTCGTCACTATCTGACTACGGACACTGAACCGTCACAGCTATAAAGATGTCGGTTATTTTCTCAGGTGTTATACATATTTTTCATTTTTCCACGCGGGCGAAGTCGCGTGCACTAGCCAGTATTTTATACAATAAATATCTACACACTAGGCGTTTAGGATGGGACTGCCTTTGGGTGTGATAATAGTAAATAAAATGTCATGTAATTGTGAATAAATGCTAAGAAGTTCACCATTATTTTACAGACCGGCAAGTTTACGAAATCTGTACGAAAAGGCGACCGCAGACCAACTGTCTGCTTCGATCCTTGACCAACTGCGCAAGGACTCTCAGCACTCACCGTTCCTACTTTGCACGCCTGTACTCACAGCCAAGAGAAGGCGCATTTATCAAAAGGTCGATGTTGAAATCGAAACGCACGTTGTAAGTAATATGTTTAAACAATTCATTTATATTTAATGCATTGTGTATTAATTAATTGGTTTTGTCCAGTAATCATCTTTCTTCCTCTGTTTTGACTATAATTTATCTTTTAAAGCGGATAAAATTGTTTCATTAACATGTTGTCAAAGATTACTTCAGATAAAATAAGAACTAAAGATAGTGAACGGCATATGTATTTTTTTTTCTAATCCGCAAACGGCCTACGCACACGTCTTGTTTAATATAATATAAAACCGGCTTCACTATGTTTTCCCCAAATAATCAATCTGACTATACCGACTGACTATTAATTTTTTTTTTAGACTTACTGTATCACCTAAACCATTTAATTTCAGCCCTCAGTAGTAGAACATCTCCGGAAATGGACATCGAAAGAGGCTGTCGGCGAGGTGACAGCCCTGCCGGACTCTTCCATGAGAATATCGAGCTGTGTGACGCTCACGCCGGACGAGCTCTCTGAGTGCGGGTCCGGTGACGACGAGCCGATCGATCATCGACTGCCTAGCCCTGAAGAACAGCTTAGGGTTATCGCTTCAAAGTTAGTCAATAGTTTTATAAAATTAATACTAGTTTTCACATTATCCTTCCATCGTATAAATTTAAGTCGCTTTCATTGTCTGTCTGTCTGTATATATCCGCTAACTCCTCCTAAACCATGCAACGGATTTTGATGCGGTTTTACCATCAATTAGATAATTTTTCACGAAAGGTTTTTATATAAATGTAAGTATAATAAAACCTAATTATTTTTTATGTAAATAGAAAAAACAATATTTCCCAACTAAGTCGCTGAAAAATAAATTTACATGGCTTACGTAGCCATAATACCTTGAGATACATAAAAGATAATGTACGAGAGAATTCTAGTTCGTCTATACTCCTAAAGAAAACTCTGCGATGGCATATCTCTTAGGTATCTGTTACTGTTGACTCACGATTAACCATTTCTTTCATACTTATATAAATTGAATACTTCTAAACAACCTAACGTATTTTGATATGGTTTTAACTAATGGAAAGTGCGATAAACGAGAAATGTTTGTATATGTAATTAGCAGAAAAAATAACATCCGTGCGAAGCCGGACGCGGCCACTAGTATGGTATATTTCAATCAAGCGACCAAAATTTAGTAAGAATGTCTATTTGTAATCGGTGCCTAAGCAGCTGGTGTTGTTTTCCAGGTTCTCCCCGCAAGTGGTCGCCATCGACATATCTGGCAAATTCTTCGACAGGATGTGCACATCTCGCAAATCCCTTCACATTGAGGGCACCGTCGGTGAGACAGACACCGTTAAGCGGAGGACTCGCACAAGAAAACCTCGCGGTAAAAGACGAAACACCATATCGGGCACTGATCAAAAAGAGCTTAGAGAGGCTATAGCTGGGTAAGCTTCTAGTTGCACAAATCACTCTCTACAGATTATATTATATTTAAAGAAATAAAATGCATATACTATATATGTTATATTAATTTTTATTTCACACGAATACATTCAGTATTACCGAAGTTATTATTGCGAGAAGTTTAGACCACTTCTTAAATTTATAAAATTTCGCGAGCTCCCTGTTTTGTCACAGTCGTGACGTCATCGCGCGATCGTCACTCGCGTCTTTAAAAAAACTAGCATTTAAAATAAACGTTTATCATTCATTATGTTTCTTAACTCTTTTCAATAATATAATCTGTAGAGCGGAAATATTAACAACAATAACCGTTTAGCACTGTATCGTGTGGACAGCTTCACAAGATATTCATTAAAATTTTAAAGCACTTTTAACAAAATGTTTTTAATCTTATCTCGTGCTTCTGTGAATACATTCGTTATAATCTAACGATTGTCTTTGTTTAATCTTGTCATATGGCACTCGTATTAACAATACAAGGACAATCAATTACTCGTGCACTTGGAACACTAATAGTGCCATTTGTTCATTAGCTTCATTATTAATTACTTCTCTGAAAAATACCACCGTTACAAGACAAGGTGGTATTTTTTAGAGAAGATTCCAACAATAGACATGCCTCTAGCGTGTGACTAATGCTTTGCTTGGTTTGTTTTATCATAGCGATACCACAAACGAGGTGGCTTCCGAAGAACTGGACGATAGCAACACTGTCATCAGATCAAGGTCTAGTGACTTGCTTAAGAAGAGCCCTATTGATCCAATAGCCAAGAAAGGACACTTCAATTCACTAAAGCAGTGGGGCAAAAACAGATTAAAATTGATTGGTAGATCTCCCAGCGCCAGTAGGGATAGTGTTAAGGAATCTTCTAGAGTGGAAAAGAATAAAGATTCAAAGTCTCCGATGAGACAAGAGGAAAACCAATTACAGGAATCTGTTACAATGCGTAAAAAACGTTCGGGAGATGAAGATAGAAGGACACATCAAAGATGCGCGTCGTATTCGTCTTCTGAAAAGAGTATCGGAGTTCCTGCCAATGTTCAAAGTACTGCAACGATTAACACCGGGGTTAAGTTACGTAGTACGTCGGTACAAAGAAGATTAAGACGATCAGGTATTGGAAGGGACGAACCTCATTCATCCAGCGGCAATTGGTCCGCTAGTTCAGAATCAGGAAGAACAAGTATTGGTTCTGAAATAACTACAACAACTATACCGCCAAAAAGTACAACATCAGCAGCAACATCTAACAATTCTTTGAATCACCATGGTCCGCCAAGTTCGATCATAAGTCGTAGACGGTTCTTGAACACATCTGGTTCCGGAAGTGTTACTACTAGTGAAGGCACTCTCACGCCCGATATCATTCACGATTTGCATGAAGATTTAGAAACAAGCTCGGAATTCTCGTGTGATACAGAAGGATATTATACTTCCTTCCATATGGATTCAGGTTTAAAAACTCTAAAAGAAGAGGAGGTGTCTCCTAGTACTCCGATGCATACTAGTAACGCTTTATCGAATTCTTCTAATAGCCAAACAATGACTGCAGAAAATGAGTATGAATTATTCGGAAAAGGTTCTACAAGTACAACTACAAGTTCCGCCGGAACGGTATGCACAACTTTAATGGCAGCTGGTAGTGACAGGTCTCTTGTCATAGGTCCTACGGTTCCTGAACGAAAAAGCTCTCTAACGATAATAAATAGAAGCAGGAGCAATAACACGCATAGTGCAAATGCTTCTTTAGATAGAAGTTCTAACTCCTCCTTTTCGAAGTCTCCTTTCAGTAGTCTTAGATATAATATGCGTTCGTACACCGATAAGCAAATGTATAATCATTCTTCGCCTGAAATCAACGAAATACCAAATTCAACAATCACAATTACAAGAAATGTTGGCAGTCGCAGAGAAATGATGGCAGTTGCTGAAATACATACTGAAACGGAGGTCGAAAGTGCCAAGAAAAGTACGGGAACCAGTTCACCAGATTCTGGACACAATACCTCCAGCTCACCAATTGAAGATTCTGTTTCCAGCGCACACGGCAAAAACAGTCTTTCCGAACAAGATTACTCAGAATCATCAGATCTAGAAGGCACAGATCGCATAGAAAGGATAAGATATAAAACAACCATTAATAGTTCTAGGATTCCGTCTATGTGTGTGATTACACCTACTAATTCTGACGACGAAAGTGAGTCCAGTAAATCTGAAACGAGCAAAAAACAGGAGACCGAAAAGAATGAAAATACAATAAAGAAATCAACGAGTAGACCCAAATTGGAATTGCCTATTGAAGACAAAACTAAGGATACTAAGAACACAAATGACAATCATAAAGCAAACAATAAATTACAAACGCAACTTACTCTAAAAACTTCCTTACAACCATTTAATAATTTGATGTGTAAACTGAAAGGAGTTCTTCCACATAAACTTTCAAATAAAAAATCACCAGCTTCTAAAGATCTGACATCTGAAATCTACGATGTAGGAGATTATGTGACTATAGCAGATGTAAGAAATAATAATCAAAAAGTAAATCTTAATCGCAGTGTATATGGAAACAATGATGTGATTAGGAAAAATTTGCAAACGGTACTATCTGGAAAACTACCTGAAACGGAATATGTTTCATTAAATGAACTTCCAAATTGTTTGAACGGCAGCAAAGACTTCTTGGATCAAAGCTTAAACGATAATGCATCACCAGTATTAGAAGAAATGCAAAGAAAAGGGGCTAAAGTTACACTGGATTCTCAGGGACAAGTCATTTATTCATCTGACACGTTAAAGCGGCGAAAAGGAGCTCATACGACATTTGAGCCAGGTCCCTTCGTTCAAGAAATCAGTCCTACAACCGTTCTTATTCAACGTGAAGTCGCCGATATTGTGAAGATTACGGATGAAACAGACTTTCCGTACGATCCACACTCTCCATCGAGCAAACCAACATCCCCGCAATTAGGAAAAGTTATTATAAAGGCGCCGATAAAACCCGACGGTGCTATTACTACAGAATACATTGCTTTACCTTCACCAAAACCTAATAAAATTATAACAGCCACACCAATCACTGAAACACCTTCCGCTGTTTTCAATCAACAAACGACCGTAGCAAAACCTACACAAGATTTGCCTCGGGTAGTAGAAGCAATAACTAGAACTGGTGCATATGTAAATATACACGACGCAGATGGTGTCAGCTTATCACCGACGAAAGACGATTTAGCAGGTAAGAACAAAATTTGCTCGAAATCTATCAACAGAAACCATTATCTTGACAATTTCAATAATACTCATAAGTCGCTCGATTCAAACGACGAAGTAACACCATTTGTTCCTAATTTCCAAACTCCTATTATGTTGCAAAATAAATCTGTGCACGAATTTGTTAAATCAGGTAACAAGGTTGCTGAAGTAATGAGAATGTTCTCTAATAAAGTTAATCAAGAAAACAATGTGGGAATGTTAGGATCTTATTTTGTAGATAACAGTACTGTTTCTGACGAAAAAATCACAAGTACAAAAATAAAGCGAAGCGATAGTTACAAATTAGCTAATTCTCCACTTCTACCCATAAAAAAGCTATTTAAACTTGAAAGCTTCGGCAATAATAATAATAATAAAAAAGTAAACTCGTTTGAAATGATTCAAGCTGAGATTGCAGCTGATTTATTACGAGAGGAGATCAATTATCCTCCCACTGTGTCTCCAAAACTTAATAGAGGCAGAAGAGTTAGCGATCAATTGGAACAATGTGAATGCATAAATGATAGTGCTCTATTTACAAATAACAAGTTTGAAGAAGAAATATCTGCTTTAACTTTAAGTCCTTTCTGTACGCCCATACCCAAGAGACATTCTGTTGCATTCATTCCCGATACTAAAGATACTTCTATCGATATATTAACAGCTATTCTAGACTCAGATCCCGACGACATCTGTATTCTTCACTCTCCCCCTTCCTGTCCACTAACTCCCAGCAAAGTTACTGTACCGTTTGATAGTTCTATGCACAGAGCTCGAATTTTATCGGTTACCGATAACGATTATGGAACGGAAATCTGGTAATATCGAAATTTTTGTATCAATAAATCCTTAGTATTGAATTTCTCACTACATGTGCACCATGTTTTTGACAAAATACTCTTCTTTCAATTAACTTATACTGAATCTTATTTACCTATATTAAAATAAATTTTGCCAATTGTAGGTTATCTTAATTTTTTCTACGTTAGTATTTTAGTTAGAATTTTTTTAGAGTAAATATATTAGATGTTGTAATATTTTATTAGTTAAGAAATTCCGTCCAGAAAAAATGGATTAATGTGCCTTAACAAGTCTTCCTTGATTGTATAACTGTGCCCTGTGATAAATTATTATTTTTATGTTAGTATACATATTGTATTTGTCAAATGTTATTTTAACAATCAGTATTGTTACGTATTATAATGAGTATTTCAATAAATAAGGAATTCACGCATGGTGGCTTCAAACACCGCAATGTGCACAGCTTATGTATGAGTACAATTAATTCTTCGTATGTAAGTGCATGGTGTGTTATTCTGTGTTTTATGTGTGTTGTAAGTAATATTATACAATTATTTTGACTTAACGCACTTTATTTCATTTATTTCTCACTCCTCCAACTATCACCCTCACTTCACTCATTCAAATGCACTCGACACTGGGTTCAAAATTAACTGTTGACTTTTCAAACTTAACGTAGGTACATATACACAAACAAATACTTTGAATGTGTATATGATATACCTCTTTTTAATTGAATTTAAAAAAGTTTCTTGAAAACTTAACCATAACTTAGGTGAAAGAAACACGGTAAATGTTAAACAATTTAACCAATAACAATATTAAAATTAATAACCAAGGATTCATAACACAACTAATGAATAATTTCATTGATGAAAATGTTATCGAAACCAAGACAATGAAATTGTTAATAAAACCCAACACTTAACAAGCGACGCAATTTGTAATATTCAGAAGTGATCCCAGTCCTACATTAATTATTGCACTCATCTCAAACTGCTTTTGCACAGAGAAGGAGGTTGCTTCCAATTTTCACGAATTTGTCGACTACTTTAAAGGTAAAGTTTTGTGTTGCTTTTTAGCATGAATTTAATTTAATTTTGCATGAAACTCCAATGTGTGGTTTTCTAACAATAATATGTATTTAACAATTAAAAAATTAAACAGCAAAAAATTTTAATACTATATTTAAAACTAATTAAATTTATCGTTAACAAGAATACATGCCTACATATTAGATAATAAACTAATATAACCATAGAAAAAGATACCATGCACTTTATCGATAGATATTCGTTTCTCGTATAAGCAATATGTAAAGTTCAAATAACTAATTATAAATATTATATGATTATTTAAATTGTAATTATTTTATTTGTTGCTTATACTTTATACACACTGCACAATTTATAAAGCACAACGCACAACAAATACAAAATCTAGGTATACCTGGCTCTAAGCTTGTGGGATTGGTGCCGTTTTATTTAGGGATATTTATTGTAAACAAATGTTTTTATATTTTATCTCTTCGTTAACTATTGCTTGTGATTATTAAGTCGTATTAATGTTTACTTATTTAATAAATATTTGTAATAGTTATAATAGTCAATGAAAATTATTATATATTATACATATCTAGCCTAATACAAATATAATAATCTACGACGTATCAGCTGCATCTTCTTTTAATGCTACCCATGTAATATTATATCGAAATATTATTGTAACGATATTGAGAAACCAAGCATGCCTATATTAATGCAGTTTTAAAAATGTTCTGTATATTTTCAGACTATCGACATTCCATTGCTGACAAACCTTCGAACGCGCCGCAAAACTTTCAGGACAGAGGTCCGTCAGTCAATTTGAATGAAATTAATCCCACCTTGAGCCGATATCACACAGCACATCTGCGGGGCCGACACGGTGTCGTCAACTATGAAAACGTATCGCAAAGAGGACAGCCAGTATACTGGACATTGCCCAAAAGAAGCTCCATAGATACAAATATACCAAGAGTATCCGACCAAAAAACAATTTTCAATTTCCCCACCAAAGCTAATATTCCCAATTTGAATCAATACACTGGCAGCGTAAAAACTACTCATTATACTGGGGATGAATCTATTAAAATATCACCTATAGGTCCTAGAATATCGGGAACATTTAAAGCGTCAACACCTTCAAATAAAGAAAGTTCTGCAGATCTCAGTTCTAAACTACTGTCTCCAGTTAAATCGACCATGAGTAACGATGAACTATACGCTGTGATACACAAAAGTAAAAAGAAACTCAATATCAAAGATGAGAGGCCAGAGTCGCCTGCATTATCCACAATAAGTTTATCTCCAGTAAACTCTGAAACATCTTTAAATACCAAAGGAACACAGAAATATCCGGAAACAGGCTATTTAGGAGAACCAAGAAGTAGAAATAGCTGGTCACCTGCCGATAAATTAAATATGCCAATATCTACGCCCACTCGAGTATTTCACGCTCATAAGCAGGAGACTACTTGCGCTGATCGTTATGGTCCTGTACCACAGACATCAAGGCTGGATTTTAAGAAGCTTCTCCTTCAGCATAGTGTCAAACTAAATACATTAAACCCTCAAAGCAAGTCGAACAAACTTTCAGCTGTTGAACAATTGAAATTATCCAAAGAGAAACCTAAAATAGCCACTTCTCCACCGAGCAATCGAACAAAAATAAACATTCTCGATTTAAGTGGGTCTCCTAAAACTTACTCACAGAGGAAGATAATCAAGGCGAATCAACAACCCTCGTCTCCTAGTAGAACAAACACCTTAATAAAAGAACACAAAAACACGCCGAAAATTTTACTTTCACCTAAATCTCAGTGGCGATTTTCGAGTCCAAGGTCTGATGTTTTGTCAAGTCCTATACCTGAAGCGCATAATGAAGACGAAAACAGCAATAGCTCCGGAGATAAATCTGACGTGTCTCCTAAGGAATCTTCGTCCAAGACGATACAAATAGTCACAAATCAACGATTTGGAGCTCGTCGTAATTTGATACCCATAAACGAAAACAGTGTTGAGGTTGAATGTGACTCACTCGATTCTGCCGACCAAGGTGTATTTCCAATCGAATCAGGTCTCCCCAATCCACTTGGACTCTCCCGATCAGAGATACTGCAAGCAAAGCGAGCAGAATTCTTCTATAGTTCCCCAGAGTCCTCATCGCCTCCGAAATTCACCTCGTTCAAGACTTCGTCAGCGGCAGGTCCGCCAACTAATACAAAACGTAGCACTTCTCCCGAAAAGGGGAAAGTTTCGCCGACCACTCTGGAAACAGCATTATGATATATCAAATGAAGTTGAACATAAGAGGTGCTTTAAAATTTTACAAATCTTGCTATAGTGTTTGTAAATGTAGCGATGAAATTGATAGAAGCTTTAATCTAGTCCTTTCTTGAATAAAGTGCCATTTTTATTGGCACCAGTTTTTTCCGTAATACCAGTGAAACTATTTACTGCCCATGTTACAAAGCTCAAACCATCTCTATTAATCCTCTAAAGGGGGCCAATCTACGTTTTATTATAACAATTACATAATATTAATTAGTCTGTAAGTATTTATTGGTAATTAATGATTATGTACAATATTTAGTAGTGTTTGATAATATTAAGAGTTTTTAAGTTATTCGGAATACAATTTTAATAAAATGTGTTGAGTATAAAATCTTTTTTTTCTTACTCTACGTTCAGTTCCCCTAAAAAACGTTATATTCATATACTTAGCCATAACAGCGACAAAGGACCATACAAAATACTGAAATATTAAGATGTTTTAAATTACTTTGATAAAATGATGGTTGCCATTTTTTACATCATTACTACACCGATATTCCACAGAACTGTTGCTGGTATAGCTACTCTATGCGTCCAATCCAAAGTGAGTTGGACGTTGCAGGCACTGATGCCAACTTAGCTATTTTATAGCTAGATCTAGCTATTTTTGCACCCCTGTCAGCTACAATTTTTTAGAAATTGTAGCTGACAGGGGCTATAAGTACATGTATATTAACAAATGGGAACCGTGGAGAAATATCCAAAATCACTGGATTCTCAGGATGTACAACCATCTACATCATATTCCCTAGATTAAGATATATTAATAATATTTTACCATAAGTATGTACCTGTAAATGTATCGAATTTAAAGTTATTCATTAGTTTTAATGTAGAAAAACGATTTTAACGATTAGTTTAGTTTTTTTTTTTAACTTTCGCTACTTCTAGCTACTTTTTGGGGCAAGATGTGGGAATCTGGCAACTTTTTGCAAAAGATCTAGCTACAGAGATGACAGTACAGTTGGCAACACTGGTTGCAGCCAAAAAGGCAATCTTTCGAAATAAATCAAGGGCTTATGAGGATTCTAAATTTAGCTGTAAATTGAAGTCAAGAAAAGTGATCTTTCGGAAAAGATCTTCTTCCCTGAGTTCCCTAATTCAAACCTACTAGAACTGTTTTAGATCTTATTTTATCTGAGGAGCTCCTTGAATTGAAACTTGTAGTAGGTATAAAAGTTTGCAAAATCCAAATGTCCATTCGCTCACTGTCAGTGAATTTCCGCCCTACACTACAATGCACAACGCACAACGTCACAATCACATCAAAAATGACACTTGTGTTGATGTGTTGTGTGGACGGGACGCTGCCACCTACATAAATAAATCTACAAAACAAACGAAGCATTTAAGCAGATGCCGACTGCCGGTATATTTTACAGATAAAATCAATATCTATTGTTATTTGTGTTAGTATAAAATAACATTGCTCTTTGGGATACCTACGGACGTAGTTTCGTCCAAATCCATGAAGTGCAGTTCTTTTAACAGTGCACACACTGATGAACCGCGAAAGATGCGTTTTGAAAATAAGGTTTCTAACACTAGTAGTGAACACTGCGAATTTAATAAACGAAAGAACAATGCCTCCGTACTCTATCAACCATGCCTTGATTTCACCGACCACCATATTCACCACTTACATCTTTATTGGAATTTTATTGATAAGTGCATTACGAAATCGAAGACCCTCAAAGTTTTTGCAAATTTATGCCCTCGTCACGTGCGCTTTCTTGGAACTAACTTTGTCGGTAATAGCGTTTAAAGGTCTAAAGTACTCGAGGAAAAGCGATAATGCTCATGCTGCTGTGGTTCTTAATGGCGTTCTGCCATTGGTAAATGCTTGCTTGCTACTGGGTGATCTGATCATATTTATGGTCGGAGGTAGAGACGATATATCATCGCCCGAATTGCCTGCGGATTAAAGGTCGCCATCACGCTTGGAAATACAAAAAATCTTAATACCAAATTGCCTATTTTTAATGACCTCTTAAAAATTCCACTCCATGACAACCTAAGATTTTGTGTGGAAAACTTCAAATCCGTTCTGCAGTTTTTACGTGAAAGAGTAACAAACATCCATCCCATCACCACTCACTAACATTCGCATTGACTTACCTAAATGCAAACTGCAATGGCAAATCTTCATTCATTCATCTCAGTCCTTGCTTTGCTGGACCTTGCTGGACAAAGGCCTCCGCCACACTTTTCCAATAGATACTTTACTGTAATCTTGATTAACTTTTATATAATATGTGTAGGTACAAGAATGTAAATTCTAGGTCTGCTTTTTTATATTTAGAACATTTTAATGATAAATTTCATAAATGAGTCTTGATATAACATTATCTATGACAAATAAGGTAGATATTTTTATAACTATTTAATTGACATATCCTACCAGAAAAATGTCTTCGAAATACTGTAATACTGTTCATAATGACAATCTAGTTCAGGGATTCCCAAAGTGGTCGATATCGACCCCTTGGGGTCGATATCGGTTTCCTAGGGGTCGACATAAACGAAAAGTGATTTTGGGGGTCGACGAGGTCTAAAAATCGACCCCTATTATATTAACACAAGTTCTTATTTAAAACTTTCAAGATAGGTAAGTAGGTAGTTACTGTATTGTTTATGTTGTGTTACGTGTACTAAGAATAATTAATATTTTTGTAGGAAATAATGTTCCAGGAATGTAAAGTTTCAAGTTCGTACAAGATGAAAAACTCGGCGTCTATGTGGACAAGTTTGTGCAAGATTGAGTTGGAGCGTACGTCTTTCAGCGGCGTTTTGACTTGCTCTCTATTTGACGATAAAGTGCTTATCACACTATTCAATTTGAACGATTCCTATTTAGGAATCTAAGTAGTGAGCTCGTGATCACACTACGCTAAATTGATTTCTAAATCGAAGATATAGAGTTGAAAATGGATAAACTCTTAATTGAATCCAATCTGTTCTAACTGCGATCACACCTTCCGATTTCCTAAATTGGAATCGTTCAAATTGAATAGTGTGATAGCGGCTTTACGCGAATTAAGACGAACGAATTCATGATCAAGTCCAAACATGTTCCTGATATTTTACTATTTAAGAGCTTGCATTTAGGTTGAAAGTTCATTTGCGTTTTGAAATTCGTTGGAGCTTGAACGATAAAAACTCATATAGTAGAGGTGGGCGAAGTCGTTATTTTTATATCACCGTGACTGTCGTTCCAGTTACAGAAAAATCACAGTGAAAAGTCACCGTGACTTTGTCACGTCAGTCACGTCGATGATTTGGAACTAGATGGAACGTGATTCGAAGTTGGAACTCGGAACATTGGAACGTTATTATGAAACTATGTGACCTTTACAAGACAAACAAACAATTTAGTTGATCACAATAACCTTCACACTTTACACAGGCTTAGGACTGTCGCATAGCTTTTAAGTTTTATATAAAGTTATTAAGTTTTTTTTAATTAAGTGAAAATAAAGTGTTTACCTATGCGGCGTGTTTATTATTTTGATCAACTATTTACATTGATTTCAATGATTTGTTTGTAAATTTATTTTGATCAACTATTTACATTGATTTCAATGATTTGTTTGTAAATTATCATAATGTACATTAACAACTTTTTTTTAATTTTTTTTAGTACATTATTTACATAAGTTATTTTCATTTTTTAGGTACTATATTTACATCTATTTTTGAATTTTTTTTGTATGTATGTACATTATTTACATTTTCTATTATTAACATTCGCAAGTACATTATTTACATCTTTCCTTGTACTTTTATTTGTATGCATTTATATACATGTTTCTTTATTTACAGTAGTTTGCATTCAAAAACAGCAGTTGCTGGACTTTGCGTGTACCAAGCCTTGTGCGCCTTTCGTTTAAGATGTTTCCTGCTTTAGAAAAAATGTCTCTCGCAGGGCACAGAAGTGGCCATAAAATTCAGTCTTTTTCGGGCCAAGACTGCCAAGTTGGGAAAGCTGTTTTTGAAATTCCTCCACCATTCTAGTGGGTCTTGGTTTCTTCCTAAGATAGGTAGCTCTAGGTATCTTTGCACTTCTAACACTGCCTGCGACGTAGGTGTACCTTCGGGGCGCACTGTATTAATTATCGATTCATATTCGTCCCAAATGTCGAATTTTCTTCGTTTCTCGACAGGTTCTTCAGGGGCACCTTCAGGAGCTATTGGCAGAACTGGAACACTCTTCTTTATATTATTTGTAACCAGCTCAATCACAGTTTTTTTTACGTCCGCAGCATAGGCCTGGTTTCTAAACACATGCAGTTTAAAGCGGGGGTCCAGCATTGTCGCTATTCCAATTGTCTTGCTAGCCTTGAGATTAGGGAATTTTCTTTCTGTTTCGGATATCAATAGGCTTATAAGGTTCTTGGTAACTTCGTGAAGGCTGTCTACAAAATCCTCCTCCATTGGGTCTTCAGTAATTTGCAACATTTTACATAAGGCTGAATTTAACCCTCTGGTTAAAATAAGTATTTGGCTGCCCGATACGTATTTCTCACCGCTCATGGTTTCGGTTATTTGTTCGAATGGTTTGAGTACTGTGCATAATTCGCGACACAATCGCCACTCCTCGGATGACAAGGATTGCCAGCCTTGGTCAGTCAAAGCCATAGTAGCTTTAATAGCTTCCTCAAGGTCCACAAAGCGTTGAGTCATCTTTAAAGTGGAATTCCACTTGGTGTTCACATCCTGCAGTACCTTCTTCGGAGCTGCTACGTTATTTTGTTTTTGATAAATTATAAGTTTCTCAGTAGCTTTTACGCTCCTTTTGTAATGGGCGACTATGGTCTTCACTTTGTTAATCAGTTCTCTTATTGCATTGATAGCAGTTCTTTCTATGGTGCAATACCTCACTATTAGATTTATTGTATGGGCATTACATCCGAAATGCTTAAAACCCAGTAGTTCCACGGCAAGTTTCATGTTACTTCCGTTATCCGTGACAACAATCAGGACTTTGTCCTTTAATTTCCACTCTTGTAGGATGCGTGATATGTTTTCTTTGATGTTTTCACCCGTATGTGAGCCAGGGAGCGGTGTACATTCTAATAATACTGACTTCAAGTTAAATTCTTCATCAATATAATGTGCTGTCAGTCTTAAATACGCATCATTGGTACTTGAGGTCCAAATATCTGACGTCAAACAAACACTAAGTGCTTCACGCGCAAGTTTTTCTTTTGTTTCTGTCAAACACGTTTCGTAGAGTGCTGGTAGAAAATTGTTTGAAAGAATTTTTCTATTTGGTAAAGTGTACGACGGATTTAGTCCTTCAACAAATGATCTAAATCCTTTGTCCTCCACGATTGAAAAAGGCTGGTAATCAAGTATAAACAGCTTCATTAACAAATCATCTAACCTTTTTTTTTCAGTTGGTGTAAGTTTTCTCTTAAGGTATCTCGTCATCCCCTCGCTTTGGATTTTCGACGTAGATGGCAAAATATTATTTTGCGGTTTCTGCATATTGACGGCGATGGTAACAGCAGACGATGTCGAAGGCATCGAAGCTACCACAGGCGCAGTTGCTGGAACTGCTGGATTGGATTCTGCCGTCGTTGGTGGTGTAGAAACACTAGTCTGCACCGGTTGTGGCCTCGACGAAGCAAACTGCACGGTTGGATGTTTCCTTTCCATGTGTTTTTTTTAAATTTGAAGTTGAAGATTTATAACTTAACTTAACTTTACATATTTTACAAATTGCCACTTTGTCGCCAGAGTCTTCAAAACAATTCCATAAATTACTCGTTTTTTGTTTGCGTTGATCCGCCATAATGATCGACGGCACTATTTATTTCTTCACTAATAGTAAGCAAAAAATGGCACGAAGTGAAAATAATTTACCACAACTTTATAATTTGGGTGCGCTTGACACAATGAGCGCCCCGTTTCTAAGAAAGACACCGGCTGAAGTCGTAAACAGCCTATTTGCTTTTGTTATTGATAATTGCCTAAAACACGTGTCTCGTTACTCTTTGCTTGCATTGTGTTCATATTGAGTTTCATTATAAAGAATGAACACTGTATTAAGTATTATTTTAAAAAACAATGTATTAAATTGAATGTAGCTATGAACTTTAATTATCACGACTAGGCGGCTTTTCGAAATTAACAAATAAGTTTTCAAATTATTGACACAAAAAATATAGTTATATCTGTTTAATGATCCTTCGTTTTCAGTAAAAATATACAAAAATATATGTGATAAATATTCGACTGGTAAAAGAAACACAATTTATAATTAAACTACCTATAATTGTTATTAACTTAATTAGGTAAAATTAGTTACATGATTTTGTTCCAAGTTCCATTGCAGATTTAATAATAAATAGTAAGAAAAGTATAATTTTTTTGTTTGCAAACTCTAGTATTTCTTCGTTCTACACTACTATTAGGTACGTTCGGTCGGGCACGGTACACGAAGTCCGCCGAGCCGTGCCGATCTTTACGCTTCGGTCTTGCGGGAGTGAAAAAGTAACAAACAACGTTATTGTGGAACGTTGTTTCCGCCGCGCCACACGAAGTCCGCCGAGCCGCGCCGATCTTTACGCTTCGGTCTTGCGGGAGTGAAAAAGTAACAACGTTATTTTGGAACGTTGTTCCTCTTGAAAAAGTCACAGTGACTTTCATAAGTGGCAGATCACGGTGATTTTTTCACCGTGACGTTATTTATCGCCCACCTCTATCATATAGCTAAGTACTCATTTATTTCAAGAGATTACAAACTTATTACAAAGCTAAATTAAGTGAAGTAAAGTGACTGAAAAAGTGTTAAACACAACATACAACATATTTTAAATAGGTATGTATAATTGTATTTGTAAAAATTACTAACACTTAAGTCTTTGGTTTTCGTTCTTATTCTACCTAATTACCTAATACGAAGTTTCTATACCTAATTACCTACTGTAGTTACTTCCCAATATAGGTATCAAAGTTTATCAAAGAGTAAGTCAGTAATACTTAACAAGAATCCATTAACTGAGTGTGATAAAAATAAGATAGTGTGCAAATTTAACAGTTTATTATTGTTTTTTATTTAGGTTCCTTATTTTTTTGTTTGCAGAATTACTGAAAGTTTTATGATGGCGGACACGAAAAAAAAATGCAGACAATACAGTTTGGACTACTTGAAGTTCGGATTTATTGCATCTCCATCAAATCAACACTTCCCGATGTGTCTCATATGTGAAAAAGTATTTAGTAACGATGCCATGAAGCCTTCAAAAATGGATGACCACTTATCAAGAGTACATGCTAACAAAAAAAGTAAGCCCTTGTCATATTTTCAAGCACTGAAAGAAAAACTAGACAAAAGGCCATCCATAGGATCGATGTTTGCGTCATCATCTATTCGAGACAATGATGGTTTACGAGCGTCCTATAATATATCTTTACTAATAGCGAAGTCGGGGAAACCCCATACAATTGGAGAGCAGCTTATCTTACCAGCCATTGCGGAGGTCCTTAACAATGTATTGCACAAACCCGCACATGATATTTTAAAGAGAATACCTTTGAGCAACAACACCGTTCAGAGACGCATAGATGAGATGGGACGCGATGTGGAAAACATTTTATGCAAGTTCTTACAGACCCGCAGATTCTCTCTCCAGTTGGACGAGTCTACATTACCCGGCAATGAAGCTCTATTGTTAGGATATGTTCGATTTATCAAAGATGAAAATATGTGCCAAGAACTGATTTTTGCTGCATATTTAGAGACTGATACTAGAGGAGAATCGATTTTTCAGGCCGTGGAACATTTTTTTACTGATAAAGCTATTCCATGGAAGAATATTGTTTCTGTTGCGACTGATGGTGCACCGTCTATGGTTGGTCGTCATCGTGGCTTTATAGCTCACTTAAAGCGACAACTGCCTGATGTACTGGTTATTCACTGTGTGATTCACAGGCAGCATTTAGCAGCAAAAAAGCTGAGTCCTAGATTGCATAAGTCTTTACAATATGTAATAAATGCTATCAACAAGATTCGAAGCAATTCTTTGAACTCTCGGTTATTTGCTCAACTATGTGACGAAAACGACGAAGTCTTTACTCGGTTACTTCTGCACACTGAAGTTCGCTGGCTATCAAGAGGCTCTTGCTTAGAAAGATTTTCAGCCCTTTTTGAATCTGTGTTGGAGTTTTTACAAGAAAAAGATCCGAATTTGAAAGAAAATCTGAACAATTGTAAAACAGATATTTATTACTTGACTGATATCTTTGGAATGTTCAACAAAGTTAATTTGCAACTACAGGGTGATGATCTTAACTTGATTAAAACAAAATCAATAATATCGGCCTTCGTGGGTAAACTAGTTCTTTATAAACAAAATTTAGGCAGAAAAGAATATTCGCAGTTTCCGCATTTGTCAAAATTACCAAAAATGCTTCAAGATGATGACATTTTATTATATGTTACTCACTTGGACGCATTACACAAGGATTTTACGGAGAGGTTTGATGATCTTTTAAATTTACAAATTCCTCAATGGATAATAAATCCGTATAACACCACAGCCATAGAAGAAGCCAATGTGATAATGCAAGAAGAGTTGATTACCATCAGCACAGACGAAGAGCTTAAGCAAAAGTTCAACCAAGGCTATCAGAAGTTCTGGTTGCAACGCAAAATTGAAACACAGTATCCTACATTGTGGAACATTGCTGAAAAATACCTTATCGCTTTTCCATCATCATATCTAGTTGAAAAAAGCTTCAGTGTGGTAACAAACATTTTGACAAAACAAAGAAACCGTTTGAAAATCAACGAACGTGGAGATTTAAGGCTGCAACTCACTAATATTGAACCGGATGTAGCTAGATTGGTAGATAGTCACCAGGTTCATCCATCGCACTGAATGTTTTATTTTCTCTTTGCGAATTAATAGTTTTTAAAATATAATTTCCTACCAACTTAAGATGCTTTATGTATTAATTTGTAATAATTATAAATTAAACTTGATATTTACTGAATTGGATTGTCTTTTTATTTTGTTAAATTTTGACGAGAAAATGAAATCAACTTCACTCACTTAACCAAGTGCAAAGTTTTCTAATTGGCACCTTAGTACCTAGGTATTTTGTACCAATAGGAAAAAACTAAAGATAGACTAAGATAGATAGCTACTTTAAGTTAGCGGACCATTATGAATAAGGGGGTTGGTCTTAAAAGTAGGTAATTTGACCATGGGGGTCTGAGGTAACAGTTCATTGTTGAAAAGGGGTCACTTGTCCAAAATAGTTTGGGGAACCCTGATCTAGTTAATATTATAACCCATGACTTTCTATTGAGCCCAAGCACGCTATATCTATTGTAAGTTACTGAGGAGTTTGGTATTTACTTGATGTTTGATCTGCAGACTACATGATGATGCATCTGGTCGAGGTTATCATGTCATGAAAATACAACTAAAGTAACAGTATACCAAATTTCACATCATTTGAACCAGTGGAAGTTAGTGAAATCCCTTATACTAGTAAATGGGCTGATGGTCTTCCAACGCCTAAAGATATCTTCATAAATTATAGCTAAGAAAGAACCCAATCACATTCATCTTTTAATCAAAATATGTCCGTCCATATGGGAGCTATGACAGACAGATACGCACATCAAACTTATAACACTGCGTTTTTGTGTCTGGTGTTAAAAATTACATGTATATAATATATCATGCGGATTTAAATAATGAGACAAATAATTATAAATTCAATGTATTTTAATCATTGTTATGTTACACTTCAATGCTTCTTATTAGTCCATAACATAAAATTATACATTAAATATATATGTATAAAACACTAGAGTTCATAGGAGTTTTTACTAGTATGTACCATTTCAGTGTCTATATTATCTAGTAAACTTTGTGTTTACTATAGAAGGAAATATAACATCTCATACAGTGCAAAAATAATTTCATTATTTATTCATATTTTCATGTAATACTTTTTTTATACAACTGCCAGTTTCTCAAAGGTAAACACATGTATGTATAAATTATATTTATTACACTTGACCTCAATCATTCGAATATAAGTTACTGACATTGTAACAATTTAAATCGTAATTTAATAATTGTTGATCCACTTAATGAAACAACACAAAATTATACACAAAAAGATGATAATCATTCAATTAAGTACATGATTTAATTGTAGATTTAAAAATATTATTTTTTAATTATAAAATCATTTCAGTTAAGTAAATCTTTGCAAATTTAGTTTAATAATAAATTGTGAAAATAGTTGGTTGAACCTTGGACACCTATTGTCTCCCTAAATGAAGATTTTGCTGTTTCCCTAAATTTAATTAACAGGTTTTTTTGATGATGGCATATAATTTTATTATTTTATGTTTTTTATACTCGAACATAAAGCAATATACAAAACAATTAACAGTTCTAAAAGATTGAAGATATTTTCAAGAGCCGTTAACAAATTGAAATGAATATTTAATCATAGAAGCTAAACCTATTCTTGATATCTTTACAATTTATTACAGAACCATTATTCTTTAATAATACTTAGTCAAGATACTACTGTTATTTGGTCAAGATATGATATTATAGGTACATACTAATAATATTAGACAAGCAGGGTGAACACTTAGAAAAAATCTTAAATTATATTTATACAACTTTGTTTTTAAAAATAAACAGTCACTTGAAATAACTATCAACTAATACATTAAAACACTATTTACTCATTGGCGGTCCATTCATTAAAGGGGGCCTCATCTGACCCATTGGGCCCATAGGTCCCATGGGCCCCATTAATGGACCTAACATTGGAGGTCTCATCCCCATCATGGGCGGCATTGGCCCATGTGGACCCATCATCATCGGTGGAGCCATTGGACCACCGGGTCCCATCGCTGGAGGCGGAAGCATTCCAGGTGGACCACCAGGTGTAGGACCAGGTGGTCTGGGACCTCCTGGTCCCATCATAGAAGGATCCCACGGAGGTGGGATTGCAGCGCCTTTGTTACCAAATGGATTTTGCGCAATCTTTCCTGCTTTAAATGCTGCTGTGGTAGCATCGATAAGATGTTGAGCTTGCTCTTCCATCCACTTCTGATAGTAAAACTTTACATTATCTTTGTGTTTCCTTCCAGTACAATGCGTCTTTCTAACACTTGGTGAATCGTGTGTTAGATATGTATCGCAATAATCACAGTAGTACTTCGGCATTTTGAATACGAATACACTTATTAAATCACAATAAAATATGCTAAAGTACACTAAAACTGAGTGAACTGACAACAGATTTTAGTTGGATTAGTTTAGAACGTTTGAAATTGAGAACAGAAATAATAAACTCACTAGAAACCAACTAGAAACGCGTCACACAGGGCAAACAAAATGAACTGGACAGTGGACCACAGAACACTATATACTCACAAGGAGGTACAGACCAATGTTAATGAGTATATGATGCGAAATTCCACCGCGCGATTTTTTCCGCAATATAGAAATTGCATGGAGTTTTTTTATTCGCGAGTGCGTGTAGCTCCAAACAATTTCTATATATCACACAATTTTGCGGAAAAAATCGCGCGGTGGAATTTCGCAATGCGGGTACAGCCTTAGTTTCGTTCGTTTCGTTTCACTCTTGAAAGTTGTAGATAGATAAATTAAATATTTAGTATACTCTATACTGGCCGGAGGTTCGGAGGTGGTTACTGGTTTGGCTGGAAACGAGCTATCAGCTACCACGTTTTTTTTAATAAATCGTATAAGAATTTAAGTGATAAACCTAGCTTACCACGTGGATTTCAATATATTGTTAATTTATCGTATGAAATCGATACCTGCCAATGATATTGGTAAAATAGGTGCATATGCGCATTCATTTTTAAATCAAATTATATATCATTTATTCAATTTCATTTATATAAAATGCCGGACATGAAATATATTTTGGTCACTGGTGGCGTTATAAGTGGAGTTGGAAAAGGTGTTATAGCAAGTTCTTTCGGCACAATTCTCAAAAGCTGTGGAATCGATGTGACTTCTATTAAAATTGATCCGTACATAAATATCGACGCAGGAACATTTTCTCCATATGAACACGGTAAGCGTTTTTTGAATATAATTTAATGAGCCTATTCTTCAACGACAGAATCAAAAATAAATCTATTTATACTCAGGTGAAGTTTACGTTCTCGATGACGGTAGTGAAGTCGACCTTGATCTTGGCAACTACGAGCGTTTCTTGGACATCACACTACATCGCGACAATAATATTACTACTGGCAAAATATATCAACAGGTGATAGAACGCGAAAGACGAGGCGATTATCTCGGAAAGACCGTGCAAGGTAAACAAAGTTTTCTTACTTTTATGTTGTCGTTGACATGCTAATGGTCCACTTGATTGTACAAACACAGTCCAGTGAGGGTATTTTTTTATTATTACATATTAACATAGCGAAATTTTTAACAATTAATAGATTAAATTGAGAAGGGGAAGGAATAGTTAAATGAGCTCTGGAAACAAAACAGTGGTCTTCTGTAAGGGGGTAGTTATTGCCCTGCCACTACTTTCAATTTACAAAGTAAATTGGAAGAGTTCATTTCCAAAGTTGACCCTCCTGGGAATCGAGCCTGGGTTCCCTGAGACAGTGTCATGGCAAACACCCTAACCACTCATTGTACGGGCTCTAGCTTTTCTAGATTATTCTAGCTAGATTGTACTAATTACAAATTAATTACAATATAAATCAAATCCAAATAGTGTCATAGTTTTTCACAATAACAAAAACAATTTAAATTGAAGATAAAAATAAAAGTAAGCTCCTAGAATAACAAATTAAAGGTCAATGTTATCATAAATGTAAGCCTCTTATAGCTACATATTTGTTTATATATTTAATAGACATGGAATCTAAACATCAATATGTGAAGCAATAACTTTGAATCCCTTTTGAAGTTTATATGGAGAAGGACTGGGGAAAGCTAATATTTTTATATAATATGCAATTAGAAATACATTAAATAAATTAAAATAAACATTACACACACACATGTTCAATTTTATGGTGACCTCTAGTTAAAGTTAGTTAATAATGCATTAATTTGTATTAAATGATTTTCTCTTTTAGTTATACCACATATAACTGATGCAATCCAGGAATGGGTGCAAAGAGTTGCCCACATACCCGTAACAGCAGAAAATACACCACCGAGAGTATGTATAGTAGAACTTGGGGGTACAATTGGTGATATTGAAGGCATGCCTTTTGTGGAAGCATTTAGGCAATTTCAGTTCCGTGTCAAGAGAGAAAATTTCTGCTGTGCTCATGTGTCCTTGATTCCTATGGTAAAATCTTGGTTTTATTATGGAACGATAAATGTTATGTGTCTAAATTAAATACAAAGTTATGGTTTTATGTTTATTATTATCACTAATCAATGAGAAGCACTGGTCTTAAGTTTTAATTTTGATGTTTAACAAAGAAAAAAACTAATATTTTTTTTAAATGTTTCAGCCGAAATCCACCGGTGAACCAAAAACAAAGCCCACCCAGTCATCGGTAAGAGAACTTAGGGGTCTTGGTCTGTCTCCAGATTTAATACTTTGCCGTTCGGAAAAGCCTATTGACATAACAGTGAAAGAGAAAATATCTAATTTCTGCCATGTTACTCCAGAGCAAGTGAGTTACGAAAAATTACTATTTGTTTTGTATTTATAATAATCTCATCTATAAATAGATAGCTTGTGCTCGCGACTTTCGTCAGCGTTGATAAAGAAAATAATGCTTGTTATGGGCAGCCCGTTTGGCGGTAGTAACCACACAAAAGACCCTTACAAAACACCACCATGAAATAACAGCACATTTGCTGTTGTGTTTTGGTAAATGTGAGTAAGGGATGCCAGAGCCCATTTTCCCAATCCCTTATCCTTAATCCTTGCAATCGCACTTGCAGCACCTGTGGCGTTGCTTGTGTTATAATCGATGGTAGCCACCTACCATGAAGTAAACCGTCAGCCTCTCTGATGACCTTATATATAAAAAAAACGTTGGCGCTGCCGCAATTTTTTATTTTTAGACAATCCCTCGAGAACCTAATTTTTTTTTCAGCACTATAAGTATCCTTTATATTAAACCAGGTAATAAACTATCTGTGTGCCCATGTACATCCAAGTACATTGAGCCGTTCTTGCGTCCATCCATTCATCTAATCCTCACAAACTTTCGCATTTATAATATTAGTATTAGTAGGATGACATGTCAGGGTCAGTTATTAGAAGAGGCCTTTGTAGTTTGTTTTTAAATGGATTCTAAATACTGTATTTGTGTATGTTATGAATTCATGGTAAAAAATTGTTGCCACTTGTTTATTCAATAACAAAAAGAATCTCTTTGTTCTTCTGTACCTATACGAAAACAAACTTCCTTTTTGTTACAATAACTCTTTATTAATTTTTACATAACAATCCCTTGTTTTCTAACAGTGAAGTTGTTTATAATTCTATTTAGTGGTGACAGCCATGTTTCACTATTTATTTAGCCACTAGCATTCAGTAGTGATAAGCCAAAATATAACTGAATATTTTCTGTTATGTTTTGGTGCATCAGTAAAGTAAATCTTTACATATTCTACTTATGTTACCGAGATGGAAAAAATAGAATTAAGAATTTTTGTCTGTTTGTTTGTGCACACTAATCACAGAAACACCCATTTGAATGCGGTTTTCACTGATGTATTGTAGCAAGCTTCCCATAACATTTAGTATTTGTTTCATTCCAATCGATTTACAGAAAAAAAAAATAGGCGCTATTCTAGAATCGCGTACGTAGTCGCAGGCACAGCTAGTTTTAAATAAAGCCAAAACTTGCAAAAAGAAAATTTTACTGCCTATTAAAGAAAATCAATAGGATTTGACTACAATTTGACAACCACTTCCATGGTGTATAAAATTAAGATGTAGGTACCATCATGTTTTTCTCTAAGCACTAGTTTTGACTACTAACTTTGATATTAAATACCCTTATGTCGATACTGCTATGGAGTGGAATATGCTCGGTGTTTCTCAAATTGAAATCTGCCTGAATCTGAAATTCACCAAATGACAAGGATGATGAATGGACATGCTCGACATAAAAATCTTGACTGACCAATGTCTGTTTGAGTAAAAATATAAATGTTTCTTTTCAGGTGATATGTATTCATGATTTAAGCTCCGTGTACCATGTACCATTGCTAATGGAATCTCAAGGTGTTGTACAATATCTTAATAAGAGGCTGCAGTTAAATATCTCAATGCCTAGGCCTGGAAAGTAAATAAATAAACTTATTATAGTAAAGTCGGGGTGCGAAAACCTTTGTCAGTTTTCAAATTCACTACTTTATTCAAAAATTTAAACACTTAGTACCTTTTCAAACTAAAGCACTAAAAGCAAAAGTCAATGTTTCGTTTGAAATAAAACGTTGGCGTGAATTATAATTTTCCTGTTGACTTTAAATTAAGGTGACAAACTTTTTCTTACCCCGACTGTACACTGCGTTTCTTATACTTAATCTGGATAGACCGTTTGACGGCAGTACGTCCTTTTAAGATGATCACCGCGAAAAAAACAGCACATGTGCTGTTGTGCATTGGTGTACGAGCAAGATGTCAGTTTTCATTTTTTTTCTAACCACCTTGTCGCTTAGCATTTATCTTTGCATCTTCCTTAGTGATGTTAGTGCGAGCCAGTGCTATATAATTAACATCTTTAAATTGATTAAAAAACTTTAATGTTTGTGCAGACTAAAAAGAGAAAGTATTTGCAATCTTTAGAAAGTTAGGATTTTGAAGTGATATGATGGTATGTTCCAGATTTATAAGAAAGTGGCGTAACCTTGCCCGCCGAGTGGACAACCTGCGCAAGGGAGTGAACATAGCACTCGTGGGCAAGTACACGAAGTTGGAGGACTCGTACGCGAGCGTGACTAAGGCGCTGCAACACGCCTGCATCGCCGCCGGGTGCAAATTGAATCTCACCTACATCGAGGCAGTTGATTTGGAGAGACAGACCAAAATCGACCAGCCTGTCAACTACCACAAGGCTTGGCAGGACCTGTGTAAAAGCGAGTAAGCTGGCCTACATTTAACACACTCACCGCCGCACTCAGAGTCGTTTTAATGATTACTTAGAGACTCCTTAGTAAAGATTTAAAAATATTTACTCTCAGAGACAGATAATGCTTCATTATTTGTCTTTAATGTCAATTAACTTTAATGACAGCTCAACCCTTACTTAAGCTTCTTAATGGAGCATTTGACAATTGACATTTCAAAAGTTAGGTTATATATTAATGCTATTCGAGTTCGTGAAGTTTTTATCATAGCTAAAATTATTTTACAAAAGAAGCAGTAAAATGTCGGACCTAGAAGACTTTGTGGAATTCGTGGAATATGTAAGAAGGTTCAGAGAAACAGGACCAAGACGGTATATACGTGACTATTCCGAAAAGTTGGGAACTCTTTTGCGTTGTGTTGTATTTGTCTCCTAAAATATTACATATAAAGACATGTTGAATAAAACAGTGATATATATTATGAGAAACTCTGCATTTCATTATTTAATAGACACCTTATACTTACCATTTTACTACGCCGAAAATCGAAAAAACAATATTTACTTTTAAGAAAAATGTTACGAGGATATGGATATGATATGAGATAGAGTTTGGTTTGACAATCATGTGAAATGTTACCGTATTCAAAAAGTCTTGACAAATTTAATATATTTTATTATAATTACGTCTATCATTTTTACTTTTAAGTGAGAATATTAAAAAAGATATGTTTAATTGATTTTTATGAAAAACTGTTTTTTTTTTAATACATAAACTGCTAAAACTAATGATAATGTGTCATTGAGTTTTTTCATGTGACAACACTGCACGTTATCGATATATATTTCGACAGAATGCGCATTCCTATGCTTACCTAAAGTGTTACTTAACTAATGAAGCATGTATTTTCGTCTCTGGGAGCCGCGGCTAATTATTGTTTTTAATTGTAATTAGTTAAATGCCCATTACGGCTAATTTAATGAACGTCTCTGAGTGCGGCGGTTACCCACTTAGCTAATACTCCAAAAATTACATTAGTTTATATTTCTGACGAACTAAAATTGCTTTTATTTTTGGACTTAACAACATTTCCATATTTTTCATCAACTCCAGTTGACATGATACAAATTTAATTTCATAATGGCATGGATTTTTTTTTAAATTAAATTAAATCCAATATTATTGATCACAAACATTATCATAGAAAACAATCTGAGATGTGTGTGCTCTTGCAATTTTGGCACAATAGAAGATTTGTAAAATATTTGTGTATGTTTATAATGAATAAACTCAAAAACTACTGGACTAATTTTGAAAATTCTTTCACCTATAGCTATACCATATGCACAAAGGCTATATTTTATAAAGTTATGCGGGCGAAGTCGCGTGCAACAGCTAGTTTCATAAAAAGAGTGATTGCTGAAGAGTTTCCTCCGCCGTTTCTTCTCTTCTAGGCCGCCATTTTACTTTCGAAACGGTAGTGGTTTTTAGACTGCAATAAAGTTAATTTTGTTATCCAATTTTTTTTTTTATAAGTAAACGATTTGATTTGAATGACATAATGGTAAAATTGTACCAAATTTGTATTGTTGAACATTTTAGTGGCGTAATAGTGCCGGGTGGATTTGGCAAGAGAGGCATGGAGGGCAAAGTGGAGGCTTGCCAGTGGTGTCGCGAGACCCAGAAACCCTTTCTGGGAATATGTTTGGGTCTTCAAGCGGCTGTGGTTGAGTTTGCGAGAAATGTCCTCGGATTGAAAGGTGCAAACAGCACCGAAATCAATCCAGAGTGTGACGACAAGCTAGTGATCGACATGCCCGAGCATCACCCCGGCAATATGGGCGGTACCATGAGATTGGGGAAGCGTACAACGTATTTGGAGCCTAGTGTTATAAGTAAGTGTCTTCATTTATTAATAGATTATTAATATGTTTTTATCCTGGAAAAATGTTATTTTCTGAAAGGATCGTCAAAAAATATAAAATTGTGCGCACCACTGTCGCCGCCGTCCGTCCTCACAGCGATAAAGATGTCAGTGTTTTCTTGTCAGTTGTAATATTTTTCATTTTTTATCGCATACGAAGTCGCGGGCATCAGCTAGCGTATTTATAATATTACTCCTTATAACATCGGCTATCTGCTAGAAAAGCCCATCGAAATCGGTCCAGCCTTTTCAGATTGATAAAAAAATTTAAAAATTGTTTTTTTTTATAAACACCGTATGTACTTTGATATGTGCACATTATGTAAAAACAGTTATTTTGACATTACAAAGGGACACATAGATTTTTTTTTATTTATATGTATGGATTAAATGTATGTTTTATTATTAATATTCCAGCCCAATTATATAAAAGGGAAATAATCGAGGAGCGGCACAGGCATCGTTACGAAGTGAATCCGGATTACGTGAACAGGTTGGAGGAGGCCGGCCTCAGGTTTGTGGGCAAGGACGAGACCAAGATGCGGATGGAAGTGGCTGTGGTCGAGACACATCCTTATTACGTCTCTGTTCAATTCCATCCTGAATATTTGTCGAGACCTCTCTCGCCGAGTCCACCGTTCTTAGGGTGAGTGTTGTATTTGTATTTTCACAGTTAACAAGGTATAATTGACATTAAGACTTAAAGCACGCATTGTTTCTACGATATATTATTGTGGAGTTTAAGTGCGTGCTGTGTGACTTTGTTTTAATAAAAATTAAAGTAATCTATTGTTTGGTAGAATATTAAAAAAAATCTCGTTTGTCCCGAGTGATTCATCATTGCAGAGATTAAATATCCACTAAGTATTTCCACCCCTAAAAGATTAAAAAAAGGAATGAACGGTTGTATTGAATTGAAACTCGTAATTTTCAAAATTAGAAGCATAAACAAGCTTCTGGTTAGAAATAAATAAATACGTATTTCAGTGTTTTTGAAAATCTCATCTAAGAGGGTGAAATAGGGGTTGAAAGTTTATTTGGGGACTCCATTATTTTTGAAGTAAGAAGAATGAAATTTAACATTAAAGCTTCTAAGCAAAGATAAATACATACGTATTTCTTCGTTTTGGGAAATTCAACCCCAAATGGGAGAAATGGGGTGGAAACATTAATATTATATTTAAGCGCGCACTCTTATAATAATTGTAATTTATATATAGGTATATTATTTTAATTATGACAAAAAGAGTTTCTTTCGGGGTTTCGGGGTTCTTAGGATAGTCATTTTTTTTTTCCAAATCCTGGTAAAATATATAATGACCATTAAAAGAGTTTTTTTTAAAAACCTATTTGATGAATTGGGCTGCTGTGTAGATCACTTCGGTGTAATTTTATCTATGCCATATATTCAATGTCAGTGTCCTGTTTTATGTGCCTTATTAAATAAAATAAAAAAATAATCTTTCATTGATTTAAATGTTAAATTTCAGATTGATATTGGCTTCCCAAGGTAAGTTGAAAAGCTATCTATCGAAGGGCTGCCGTCTCAGCCCCAGGAGTCAATCCGATGTGAGCTCGGACGAAGACGATGCATCCATTTCTTCAATCATCAGTATGGGCGACGAAAGCGAAAAACCTGTAAACGGGAACCATGTGAATAATTTCACTCATTAGATTCCCAACTCTTTGATTTTTGTGTTTTGCTTTTTACAGTACTGATTGCTAGTTATTAATCTTAGTTTAGCGAATGTAAGTATAATTTGCATCCATGCATATGAAATACATTGTGTTTTTTTGTTGTTTTTAGCTGTAAAAAAAGCATAATAGAAAGGGTACAAAATACAAAATAGTGTACTGTTGAAATGCTACTTGACTTGGTGGTGATGCCACTTTAAAAAATATACATCAAGTTAATGTGTTAGTATTGAATTTCAATAGAGAATGTATTCCTGAAGTTATAATATTGACTTTGCTTGATTGAATTTAATATTTTTAGTACAATATGAGGAAATGTCAGCTACGCATAAAATTGAATTTGATTTAAGTCCGAACGAAACATGAGGTTCAAGCATTGATTGCGACAATGATGACACAATTTATTTAGTAACCAAAACATATACATAAATGGAACATATTCTCTAAAAATCTAAACGTGGCGTTGACTCGTGGCGTTTCAGTAGTGTACTTTACAAGTACAACAGTTAATGAATTTCGCAAATACGCTTTCTTTTTAGTTTTAAGAGAATTTATGAATTAATGAATTTTTTGTTAGTAAATTATAAATAAAAAAATCTTATTTTAATTATTTTATCATGAATTAATTATTTCAATAAAATATAAGAATTTTTTAACAACATCTATAGCTATTATCTGACGTGTGTTAGGCTAATAGTATATTAAATAAAAACACTCGTTTTAATTATATGTACATATTAAGCCATATATATTGATTTGCTTTGTTATTTTTTGTACTAATATTACGTATTAAGGAATGTTTCACTATTTTCTAATAGGCTTAAGTTCTATGTTTCTTTTAAGTATAAATTATAATACATAATGCTATAAATACCTATAATAATTGAAAAATCAAATTCTTTAAAATAGTTGCTAAAAATATATGACTGTATTGATTCCAGAAAATAGTAAATTTCATTGGGAACAAAACAAAATATCCAATGTTTTTGTGAAAATGTTTGATGGTGATTAAAGTAACGTGGCTGTTGTAAGAATAAAAAAAAATTAAATATTTTTTAATAAAAATATTGTTTTAACATTGTCGTCTGTTTACTAAGATAAGAGTTTAGTTTTTAGTAAATGATCCTCTATGGGGATATAATATTAATTAAATGGTACAATATTTTTAATCAATGTTATTAATACATTTAAATGAAAGTTAATTAAGCTTCATTATTAATATAAAATAATAATAAATAAAATATGTGGACTGTTAATGTACCTATTCAATGTTTTATGTGTTTACTCGAAATATTAAAGCATTCCATTGCTTTGCACAAAAAAAAATTATCCTTCAAAAATACGTATTGCTAAAAATGATTGTCAGACAATTTATTACAATTATTATATTTAATAAAAATAACCCATCTATGAAAAAAGTACATCTGTCGACTCGGTCTCGCCTCGTCATTATTATTGAACCAATAAAGGCTAGCGTTATCGTTACTACATTAGAATAAAGCCATTTCAGAAATTAGAGCGAACCGACGACAATGCGTTACCAAGGGATTAAGTGTGCTTCAAATTATTTATTATAAAGAAATTGATATATCCACATTTATCCTGTAGACGGGTAAAATATTTATTCCGTAATACAGTTTTAAAAATATATAATGTTGAACTCCTTATTGATGTTTTAATTTTATCCCAATTTCAACCGACTTCAAAAAAGGAGGAGGTTCTTAATTCCACTGCATTTTTTAAATATTTATTTGTTACATAAAGCAATCCGCGTGGCCACCGCGAAGCTTTTTGCTGTTGTAGAAGATCGTTAGCGCCAGTATTGAGTATGAGTTTATAACATATAATGAAGGCCCGTAGTTGCTAAATTGTCCGTTGTCAATGTCAAACTGACAGTTTTTCCATGTAAATGTTTTACGATGCCAATGCTTTATTATACAGCGCCTCCTATTTCATGATGGCTGACATTTTCTTATGTATACTTCTACATCCATGGAATTTACACCGTTTTTGACCTGCTTGTAATATATACCACTGTACCTGTACAGGCTGCTGTCATATTATTTTTGTGCCTATTTGAAAAACGCCATATTGGCGCTTTAGGATCTGGAGTGAAAGTACATGGAACTAAAATTAGTCATGCAATAATTAAAATTGTCCATTGACATTTACAGAATAAACATTTCCTCATGTTTCAAAATTCAAGCGAACACAAATAAACACTCCCTAAGCCATCAACAAATAGAATAAAACAATAACAGAGACACTAACTATTATTATGCTATTATACATTCTATGATTCTATGGAATAATACACAAACGCCAAAATTAGTTCTCGGTACTTTCGAGGGCGGCGCGGCGTTTCAAAATGGTACACGAAATCATCTGTCATTTATACTTCTTCTCTTTTAATGTCTTGGCTCCATCAGATCTTCTCCGATGATTTTGCCAGTGTCATTATTAGAGACTAGTCAGTCAAGTCAAATCTATAATTTTTCTTAGTTTTCCAAAACAGGTCCGTCAAGTCCAATGCATTCAAGTCAAGTCCAATAATCTGTCATTTATATGGGCAATCCCATATAAATGATTTTATTAATATGGGTAGGGTGGGTAGGTATTAAAAAAAATTATATTTATATTTTAGTGGTATATATTACAGGTGATTACAGGTCAGTGCAGATAAATAGTTATGATGTCATCATGTCATCAATGTTCCTTGTTGGTTCCTTGCTTCAAAGCAAAGCAGTCAAGTCAATCAATCAGTCAGAGTGACAGACTCAAGGAATATAGTACTCTAAGCGAGAGTAGATCAAGTCAGTCAGTCAGACAATTGCGTTGTAAATTGCGTTTACATCGGAAATTTTACTCACTCTCAAGTAAAAAATAACATTATTTTTACGCTAACGAGCAGTTAAATGTGAATTTTTTAATTTGCATGTCTTTAATGCTCTATAATTTTTCCTTTAATATAGCACAAACTTCAAAATATGACTATGAAGCAAAAAAGTTTCATGTTTAAAAATGTGTATTAACTGGACTTTGAAAACAGTTTTGGAAGAAAAAATCAAAATAATTGTCTTATAATTATTAATAAAGATGGTTTTCGAATCGATAGTTGTCGATGTCCTCAACAGGTTTTTGGGTGATTATGTGGAGAATTTAAACAGATCCCAGTTAAAATTAGGCATTTGGGGCGGTAAGTTTTGAAACATGGTGTGATGTCATACCAATCGGGCCACTCTTGAATCTAGGTTATTTATGTCTGATAATTATGTTTTTCAGGGGATGTTGTACTGGAAAATTTGATTTTAAAACAAAATGCCTTGGATGAACTTAATATACCCGTTCAGACAGTTTATGGTCACTTGGGTATGTATTTTTTTAACTGTAGTTAATTAAAATTTACCCCATTATTACACATAGCCTGAAAATACATCACGTTTTTTTCTTGATTAAATCAGATTTCTCATGTAAGCACTTTAATATAATGATGTAATATTTTTTACCTTTATTAAAAATTATTTAAAAGAAAGAAGAATTTGTCAAAAAAAAAATATTAAAAATTATTTTAAAAAAGAAGAAAAACTTATCAAAAACTTAGGTATTAAAAACTGAGATAGTAAATTTGATTCAAAAATTACCAATTAAATTGGTTTTATTTTTAATGTCAAGGTTGACTGACAGGCTGATTGTAGGTTAGCTATCATCACCTAAGTATAACACAAGGACTGGTGCTGCCAACTATGACAGGGTTAAGGATAAGGATTAGGAAGGGATAGGGAAATGGTTATTTCATAGTGGTTTTCTTTGAGAGTGGTTACCTATCTGCCCAAATAACTGTGAAATACAGTGTGCACTGCCACTACACTGTTTTAGATATAAAGCAAATTTAATAGGAATATCTTATTGATTACTTATCATTATAGATATTTGAAAAAAACAAATAGCTGAATTGGTCCAGCTCTTCTCGAGTTTTGCAATTAGAAACACATTTAAGTATATAAATTACTCTATTGCTTGTTTGACATTACTCATGTCTTATTTATGTGTGTTATTAAAAACTAAATATAAATCAAATAATTTAAAAAATATTAAGTAATAATAATATGTATAAAAAGAAAAACTATAGTAGTTATTCCACTAAAGGGGTTTGGGTAAAGTTGGCATCATTTTCAACTTTTGTGGCCACTCATAAAAGTAGCATAATTAGAAAAGTCAGTTCGAAAGTAGCATTTATTATTATGGAACTATTTACTATACAGCTAAATAACATCAAAGCTGAGATATTTGGCTTTATATATTACTTAAATCACTACTTCGATTATAATCGTCTATGTGCACTACTTCCATGTAAAAAATACATAATTTAACAGTTATTGATACAAAACGCTTCCTAGAAATAGATTCACATTCACAAAAGTCCCAAATGGACGAATGGTTCAGCCAATCATAATGCGTAATTCGTTTTCCTGCATTTACGATCAGAGCCACCCCTGCCTAACCCCGTCGTTGCCGGCCGCCGCAACAACATTCACCATTTAACCATTGTGTTGTGTGCCTGTGTGCTTGTTTATCTCATTGAACCTTATCTAACGACTTAGCATTCTCTCCTGGACTTTGTGTGATTTTTGTGAAAATAAAGCTTGGCCTTTCTAACTGGACACTGATTTACTTCTGAATTGGATTTTATGTGTTTTGGTTTTTTAAACTGTACAGTCATGGATGCTATTGATTACGGATTCTGTGTCTCTTGCTGACGAAGTAAATCTTATTGGCGGATGTCGCCTAAGATCATATAATATGACATCTGAGTTCGTGCAAAATCATCCCCCGCTAATGGCATACTTATTTGAAATCGTGAATATTAGACAGGTATGTTTTAAGACAACTGAGTGGACGCCCGCACCCGCTTTAGGACCGCAGGGCAAGGCGGGACGAAAAAAGAGATCTTGGGTACCAGAATAGAAAAAAGATGTTGCGTTATAAAATCCTTTCCCCGTGCCCCTAAAGAGGATGCAAGCGTGGCCTCTGTTATGTTGTCTAAGTAACATATTTCAACAAGGGTTTGATTATTAATGTTTTTCAAATTAATGTAAGGTAACGACAATTGTATTCGCTTACAGTTTCGTGAAGAAAACAAAATCTGCAGACCGTGTTTTCGTGCTCAGCGTTATGGTCATCACGGTCAAGAAAATCTACAAAACACTCCAGTATTAACTGTAGAAGGTGCAGCCGATCGACTTTTAGAAGTTGTTCCTCAAGAAGATCTTGTTCAAGAAAATCCTGTACCGGAAAACGTTGTAGTATATGAAAATGTCCAAGCTCAAGCAGTCCAGACGAATAGGTCATTCATGATTAAGTTACCGGGCTACAGTCGAGCGCCTTATAATGCACGTGCGTGCATTATTGTTGGATGCAATAATAGGAATTTGCAAAGAATTCATATCGACATAAGAGCTTTGGTTCTCCAAAGAAAATGCTTCTGTATCGCACATAGCAACCGCGTATGTGTATTCTTTACACCACGTGTGGCAAGATATTGAAATAAATACTCACAGGATACTAACCGAATTTTCACCTGCTCATATAAAAGAGATGATGGACATCTTAAGGACGCGTAAGGTTTTGCTAGATTTTGTCAGACGTGCCTTTATACATGATGCGGTTTTTCATTATTGTATAGGTTTCTCGAAACTTCAATTTCAAGAAATACTGCTTAACACGCCAAGTATATCTCAGCAGTATAAAAATAAAGCCTCTGCCTGCTTTACTAAGCTACACACCGGAGACTCAAATGAGAGACTATCGTGTATTTTCAATATGACAAGAAAAACATTTGAAAAAACTATGCGTCTAGTGAGATGTGATTTAATGTCTGAATTCGTTCCAAGACATTTGGGCTATGATCACATCACACGTGAAGAAATTATTCAACGGTGTCTTTCCATCCCAAATGCATTATTTGGCAATTTAAACGCACCCATGGCAGAAAGGAGAGCTATTGTCATATTAGATGGTACATACATTTATTTGCAGAAAAGTAGTAATTACTTATTCCAGAGAAAATCTTACAGCTTGCATAAGTTTCGCCATTTATTAAAACCCTTTTTAATAGTCTGCCCTGACGGGCATATACTTGATATATATGGGTTATATGCAGCTACAAAGTCCGATGCATCTATTCCATCAGATATTGTTAATAGTCACAGTGATCCTTTCAACTGGTACTTCCGAGAAAATGATGTGTTGATATTAGATAGAGGGTTCCGAGATAGCGTCGAAGACTTAGAGTCAACTGGATACTTGGCATATTTGCCTGCATCTAAAGATGAGAGAGACAACCAGCTTACTGTACAGCAAGCTAATGACTCGCGAAAAGTAACTATGTGCCGCTGGGTTGTCGAGACTATTAACAGAAGACTGAAAAATCAGTTCCGACAACTACGAGCTCAGAATTTTAATATTGCTGCTACTCATTTATTGGATGATGTAAAAATCGCTGGGGCATTATTAAATGCCTTTGGAGCCCCTTTAACTGATCATAGATTAGTCAACAATATAATAGGTCGTATACGTTTAAGTGATGACAATCGAAACAAACTTAGTGAATATATTATCTCTAAAAATCTTAATAGACGTAGGGCTAATTTTCAATTTATGAATGCAGAAGTTCTGGGAGTGAATGAGTTTCCAGTGCTGAGTGTTGATGATTTAATTATTTACGCACTTGGTACGTACTAGAACCAACAAGCACGTAGCTACTATGGAGAACACGTTAAAAACGGGTCGTATGTTATTGAGATATATAAAGAACCAAATTCAAGGGGTTTACGAAGCCTCAACTGTATTGACTGGCTTTTGAGAGGTCGAATACAATCTCGTCATTCTGGGAGGAAAATGTATTATGTTTATATTCTCTTGGGACGAGGATTACAAGGATCTGATGCATTATTAGGGCACTATTGTTCTTGTGTCGTAGGGAAACGGACATTAGATTGTTGTTCCCATGTAATGTCAATAATATGGTACATGGGATGGGGAAGACACCAAGATATAGTTCCTCCGGCGCAGTTCTTGGACACTATAATAAGGAATGACATAGAAAATGAAGTTTATGACGAAGAAAATGATGATTAGTAACTTTTTTCACTAACTTTTAAATTAAAAAATACAAAAAAAGTTTTTTTTTTTTCATTTTATTGCTTGTTCTTGAAGAGCAACCAGGCGCAAAATTCGTATCTTTAAACTCTTATATCTCTCGTTCGATATAGTTTGGAGTAATTCTTTTTGCACATTATAACATATTTCTGCAAGGACTTTAAAGGACAATAGTTTTTATTAATGGCCGCTAGAAAAAAAAAATGATGCCAACCCTCCATACAAAGTTACCCAATCCCCTTAAGTAAGTACTTATTTAAATTTTAAACATAAAAAATCAATAGTTTACTTATTATTTTGATAGTAAAGTAAATATTGCATATAACATATTATAGCTGCTAAACATAGCATAGCTTTTTTTATATGATAGATATTTGAGGAAGTGAACAAAATGTTGAAACATCAAAAAAGTGCACATAGCAAATATTGATTAGACAGTGACGAATCAACGATATGCTACATACTAAATAAAATTCACATCATACGAGATTTAATAAAAATAAAACTCGTAACTCAAACACTAAAATGAAGATTACTGAACTGTAAAATAATAAAATTTTAATTATGTATGTTTTTAGCGTGCTAAGTTAGGGAAGACAGCCATAACAATGGCATGTACTATAAGATCAGTCAGATGACATCATGCCACTAAATTAGAGTGTATTTGATTGTGTGCGTGAGTCACACAGGCGAGAGGTCGAGGCCACTTCATCACTGTAATCAATTCATGTAGTGGTTAAACTTATCTATAATTAAATTCGTCTGATAACAAAAACGATAAAAAGGTACACATGTTATTGGTGTGATTGTGATTTTTGTTTATTCATAGCCGACTTACTAGTTTTGTAGCTACTAACTTATTCGGTAGTACAATATCTTGCAATTATTATTAATTGCAGTGTTAAAAATCCTATTAATATTATAAATGCAAAAGTTTGCATGTTTGTTCCTTAATAACGCAAAAACGGCTTAACGGATTTGGTTGAAATTTGCTACACAGATAGTTTATTACATGTATTTAAAATATAGGATACTTTTTATTATGTTAAGATTTTTAGGTTCCCGAAGGATTGTATAAAAATATAAAAAATTCGCCGCCATTTTCGTCAAAGAGATAGAGAGATGTCAGGCGTTATGTTATATTTTCAATTTTTCAACGCGGACGACGCTCAGCTTCGCGGGCACCAGCTGGTTAATAATAAATAATCTAAAAAAGAAGAAAAAACAATACAACACATAAATAATATTCATATCATAAAACATAATATAAATTTTATAAATTGTGGCTTATCAAACTGATACGGGAAAGTTGACTATTTTCTAAAAATAAATAACCAGAAAATAATTTCAATACCTATACTTAAATGAAAACAATCTGAGCCTTTTTCAATGTAGTAGGAGAGCCCAAGAGGGGATTTTGGGATTTACTCGAGCGCGTCAGATATTGCCAATGTATATTCCCCACTTGTCTCCGATAACGAATCTGCCGGTTTGGATGGTGGGGTTGGTGGGGGTTGGGGTAAAAATTTAAATTTCATCAGATAGCGCGTCAGATTTTCATACAGAACGGTTCAGCCTGAATTCCTGATTGTGCTAATTTTTAATCTGACTATTATTTGAAGGATTTTTCTTAATACAGCGTCTACAAACTTTTGAACGTCTGTAGACGCTCCGTTGAAAAAGGAAATATCATATAACCTTTTTTTCTTCTTACATCTAATCTTCAAAATCCAATAGTTCCCCTATTGACGCTAGTGTAACTGCACATTTAGCATCGTGGGCTCCCCTACCAATATGATTAAATGCATTTCTAACTTTTCAATTACGCGCTATAATACTTTAATATTACCTATTAACTCTTTATTGTTATATTGTCGTAACTAGATGTTATGAATTTTGATTAGCTATTTGATGAAATTGGATTGTATACACTCCAAAAGTTAACAGGATAATTTAATTATAAACTAGTGGTCCGCTCCCGGCTTCGCCCGGGGTGCATTTTTTTTACGTAAAAACTCCTGATTATCCCTCTATCTATGAGTGAAGACAGAATTAAAATCGGCCCAGCCGTTCTCAAGTTTTGCGCTTAGCAACACATTTAGGGATTCATTTTTATATTATAGATTAGAACAAGGTAAACTGGAAAGGAATGAACTGAGGTCAAGTGTAGAACCTTTTATTGTTATACATCCACATATAAAAATATTAACATTGATTTAAACAATATTTTAGTAAATAAATATAACATAAATGTAATCTTTTAAAAATTTGATTGGAGATATTAAGATTTTCAGTTGCACAAATATGTAGTTAAAAATTAATAATTTAAAAATGTTTTATTTTTTCAAATATGCAATCTTTTTTCTTGCAGTTTTTAATGGAATTATGCTTTAATTACTTATAGGAAAGTTAGTACTGAAGATACCATGGAAAAACCTTTATGGTGCTTCAGTAGAAGCCTCTGTGGAAAGACTATTCCTCATTGTGAACCCAAATCCAGAAGTCAAGTATGATGCTGAGAAGGAAGAAAAAATTTCGTTAGCGTCCAAGCAAGCAGAGCTCGCTAGGGTTGAGGAAGCCAAAAAGAAAGAAGCAGAAAAAGGTACATCAGCCACTAGATAATATGTTTTTGAATGTGTGTACATGGATTTTTTCATCAACACAATATTCTTATTATAAATTAATTTAATGAAATGATTGTTCCCAAAACTACAAAATTTCTATAAGTTGTCCTACCTTAAAGATTTTTATTTATTTTTATGCGGTACATTATAAAATGTAATTTTTGTTGACTGCTTACAAGAAATTAAAAATAAATTTAGAACCACCTCAAATAATTTTATAAAATATTATAATCGAATCATACATCAGAATGTTTATTAATTTTTAATTACACAATACAGGAGGGTATATTGGTGTATTTAAAAATATTGTTAATGTGTTTTCAGATCAAAACAAACTTGACGAAACTTTTGTTGAGAAGTTAGTTACACAAATTATAAAGAACGTTCAATTGAAGATCAAAGACATACACATACGATACGAAGACTCCATAACAATACCAAAAGAACCATTCTCCTTTGGCATTACTCTACACAACTTGTCAGTTCATACCACCGATGAGAATTGGAGGCAAGCTGTCATTCAAGAGGCTGTTACAAAGATCTTCAAAGTAAGTGATATTAATATACCTATATTTTTCAATGCTTATAATAATAAAACACAGTACACTAGTATCTAAGTGATTTAGTTAGTAAAAGAAACTAATTGTAATACTCAATAGGAAAATTGAAAACACTAAAATGAAAAAAATAAATACTAACCTATATGATGTAGTCATTCAAACTAAAGTAATTAAAACTTTTGTATTTTATGGATTTATGATACAAAAAAAAATCTTCTTAGGTTGCTTTTTTAATTAAGTTCCCTGAGTATTCTTTGAAGGGATATATCAATCTTTATAGCATATCCTTCAAAATATAGTAAAATAAAAGATTTTGTGACATTAATTTTACAGATATTAGATTTAGAAGGCTTAGCCATTTATTGGAATCCCACCACGGAGTTGTATTCGAAATCAAGTCCTGCAGACATTAAGAGGAGACTAGAAACGGAAATTGCTACTAAATCATCTTCACCATCATTTTACAAATATGGTGAGTTGTTTGTAAGAACCTTCGGAAATTACGATACTCGTAAGATACGATGCTCGAGTTGAATAGCAATCGAATATTCGTACTCAACTCGAGGTTCATTACGCAACTGAAAATGAACCATAAATTATTTAAAATTACAAAACACAACATTTTGGCTCCTTAATCTTTAATTATGTCGAGTGACTCGCAAGGACTAGTCACGGACACATAGGATACTGGTAGCAAAGTGTACTATGATGCATAAATTTGTATGATGTTTGCTTATTTTCAGTACTTGGACCAATAAATGCAACATCCAAGTTAAAATTGAATCCCAAACCGGAAGGTGACACGCCAAAGTTCAGTATACCAAAGGTGATATTAAGTTTGCACATGGAACAACTGTCAGTGAATTTAAACAAAGACCAGTACCAAGAAATGATGATGTTGGCTGACTCTATGGACAGATTGACTAAAGCTGCACCATACAGGTAAATTTAATTATTAATTAAAATGTTTGCTAACCAATGTCTTCAAACTCTTATAGTAGATCTTATTTATCACTTGTAATAAAAAAAAGTGTATGTGAGCTCTGATGCACGACTGGAGTTTACTCCTTCCGAACATTTTCTTAGCTTTATTAGTTTGTTAATTTTCTCAATTCGGAAATAAATATCAATGGATTTAAATATATTATAAGTATTATATTATATTAATATTTATTGAAGCATATTGTAGCCTGTAACGCGTAACGTGTGACACGTGACATTTGATTTTACTCTCATAAATTTTCATACCCCGGGCTTATATATGAAAATCGATTCTTAAGGAGTAAACTCCAATAAAATAAAATCTTTAGTGTGCCCTCACATACTTCCTAATCCACGTTTGGTTTTGTTCTTTCTAATCCTACGAGTGTAATTGGTTAAACAATAATATATATATTTTTTATAGAAAATACCGTCCAGATTTGAACACATTCAAAGGCCACTATAAAGAATGGTGGCGGTTCGCATACGAGTGCCTGTTGGAGACGGAAGTGCGTCGTCGACGCAGGAACTGGGACTGGACGCACATGTTGTCGCACCGAAAGCTGTGTAAGAACTACGCGTCCGCTTACCACAATAAGCTCCTCAGTAAGGGGAAAGTGTCCACCGACCAGCAGTGCGTCTTGGACGAAGCCGAGAAAACTTTGGACTTGTTGAACTTGGTCGTTATAAGGCAAAAGATTGAAATGGAGGTGAGTTATTACTTTGAGAAATAAGTTATTGTTCTGAACCGGCAAACGTTGTTTTGAAAAAAAATATCACAGGAGTATAAAAAATAGTTTACGACCTATTCTCAGACCTACCGAATATACACAGAAAATTTCATAAAATACGGTCATGCCGTTTCGGAGCAGTTTGGTTACAAACACTGTGAGCTGTGACAAGAGAATTTTATATATAAGAAGGTTATGTATAACATTCTTTTGTAATTTAATTCTTGGTGGGCTTAATTCCAGATTTTTTGTTGAGGATTACTTAATGGTAAATACAGAGAAAAAATATAAAAATATCAGAAGCTAAATTAGTTTAATTTCAAGTTTTGAAAACGTTAGAATTAGAAATTTATTAATGTTTTGGAAAATAGCACCTTATAAATATTTTTCGAAGTATATTTTATCTACATACATTGCTAAATTGTTAGATTTTTATTTTAGGTGGAAAGACTGGGGAAATTGGAAGAGGAAGCGAAAAAATCGCGTGGATGGTTCGGATGGTGGTACGGAAATACTTCAAAGGATGAAGAGATAGCTGAAGGGACCGCTATTAGTAAGGAAATTATTATTTTGACTGCTTATTTAACAATAACAATATAATATAAATAAAACATTTAATAACTGTCATTATAGGACTCTGACATCACATTCAATCTGACCCTTGGCATTGAGTTTCAAGTATTTTGAATTTCCCACTACGTTTTTGCAATTTTTAATAATTAAAACGAAAAAGAAATAATATTTATGTATATGTAATTCTAAAGCAATATTTTTTATAAAAAGATAAACCTTTTTTAATTAGACGTATATTACCTATTGCACTCGATTATCTTACTCTAAAAAGATGAATAAGAAGAGTAATCGGCGTTTGCAGTGAAACAATTCGAGAAAGCCATGACAAGTGAGGAGAAGGAGAAGCTGTTCCGCGCCATCGATTACCACGAGAACTCGGCGCCGCAGCACCTGCCGCTCGAGTACGTGGCGGTGGAGAGCCACTTCCAGCTGGACCGCCTCGTGCTCGGTATCACGCACTCGCACCAGGTGCTCGAGGCCTGCGTCGACAACGTGCAGCTGGAAATGAAGCAGCGGCCCAGCGCAAGCGCTATCAGGTCCCCCACACTTCCAACACTATAGATTAAAGTGCACTGTTAACGTGATTTTGTAGTTTTAAAGTTGTTTTCTCTTCCATGCATTATGTCAAACCTTTTCACTACGAATACAAAAAGAGTTATTTTAACAGTTTAACTTAGGAAGATGATATCATATTAATGCTTATGCCTTAGGAAAATAAGATGAAGATCGACACAATTTTCAAATAGTGATGAGAAGAGAAGAATTATAACTATTAATATCTAGTCCTCTTGCGAAGAAAACGTCGCCATTCGATGTGCTTTTAGGTGCTGAGTCACGGTCGCTAAGCGACTCTCTGGACACGCTACGTATAAAATATTACTGTTTAATAACATTTGGTGTAAATTGTTAAATTTTTACATAATTTCAGAGTGGACGTCCAAATGGAAGCGTTCACAGTGTCCGGTGTGAAGCAGGGCGACTTTTTGCCTCAACTAGTCGTCTCCAAGGAAGTCACCAAAGATGTCAACCTACTTAACGTTATCTTTGAAACTAATCCACTTGGTTAGCACATAATATTTTTAGTGGTCTCATAATTGCAAAAAATAAACATACAAAACGTCATATGTAATGATGGCAAAAAATAAACTTTTTTTATTTCACAGACAGCTCGTGTGATCAAAGAGTGCGAGTGTCGGCTCGTCCTTTACAAATGGTATACGATGCGCAAACCATCATCGAAATTGTTAATGTCTTCAAACCACCCACTGAATCTACCGCATTGACTACGTAAGATATTTATTTATATCACGAAAATATGTATTTAAAAAAAGAAGTTTCTTTTAACTGCCGTTAAGCTATTAAGCTGCTCAGTTGCTGTTCAAGAGGCTTTCGATATGCTATTTTAAATTTCATGTGAAATTTGCATGTTGAACCACCATAGATTCTCATGGTTAAAGAATAAAAAGATTGCTTTTGTCGAACAAGTCACTTTCGATAGCTGCTTATTAACCGACTGGCTATATTTAATTTGGTGTACTATGATCCTTCCAAAGTTTTATTAAACAAGTTTTATTATTTAACTATAATTTTATGCAAATTAAATAAAATATAATATATTTAGTTCAGAGACTCCTTCCAAACTGAATATTCGAAGGTCAGTGTGGTGTCAGAATATGAATAGTCAGAGCGAACGAGCAGCTGTAAAAATGCATACTTTTTAGTTTGCAGGCGGCAGCAGAGAACAAACTATCTGATCTTAAAGAGAAATCAGCCTTAGGCATGCAGCACATGGTTCATCATCACACTTTCGTGGAGTTGGACGTGGACATAGCTGCTTCCTATATTATTGTGCCACAAACTGGCATGTACAAAGGGTGAGTATCAGTCCTACAGCTGAGATGAATGATAGGATGATGATGAAACATAATTGATTTTGAATTTGGTACCGTGCACAGTTCGGAGGCGTGCGTGGTAGTAAAACTGGGCGCGATCAGCGTACGTACTGAGCCGCGCACAAACGTTCCCGACGTGAACCGATTGCATCGCGAGGGGCTCGCCGAAGACGACATCTTGCGCGCTCTCGCCGAACACAGCTACGACAAGATGATGCTGCAGCTCACCGAGATGCAGGTATACCTTTAAATCTTTCTTTAGGAACACACCAACTCACGACTCCAACTGACCCAGGAAGTATTTTGTCTTTAGAAATAATGAATTTCTTTTATTCATGTTTTGATGAGGCCTTGAACACCCCATGTCGTGCCTCATTTGTGCTTTCTCATAAACTTAGAGGAGATATTAACATGGTACAAACATAGAGCTTATCTATAAAATGGTTCTGACAGTCAACAATTACGACATCACTATATTATTCAAAGAAACTTATGACCTACCATCAAAATTTACGTAGAATAGAATACATACCACAATATTTCCTAAACGGTCGACGCTTTTGTTGATTTTTCATGATACAAAATTTGAATGTGGGTCTGGATCATGGGTTTAAGTCTGATTAGCCTCCGACACATTCGACACATTCGCTTTTTATCACACTTGACATTCTTCAAATTAGTTAATACATTTTTTATCGTATAAATAGTTTGATACTTTATTTTATTTTTTAATTTTATCATTCATTATCATTTGTAATATTTTATACATATAATTTATATGACGCAACTATTATCACCTTTCTGTTATCTTAAGGAGAGAAAAAAAAATCTTTACAGGAAGTGAGAATGTCTAAGGGTGCCATATCAGGAGAATAGGGGGATGGCTGAGCAAATCGAACCCCAAATTCCCTGTGTGTCAGTCTGAGAACTTTTCACCTTACCCTAGTTTCTTATATTATTTGAATTCTGTTGTATTAAGAGATGCAATTTCATACATGTTTTAGGTTGTGATAGCGTCGCCAAAGGAGGACTGGAAGAGTGCCATTGCCTCCAACGAAGCCACTCGATTGCACTTACTGCAGCCCACCAATCTGCTAATACAAATACACAAGTGCATCATTTCCGACGACCCCCGTCTGCCCAAGATCAAAGTGGTTGGAGAGTTGGAGAAAATCGCTATCAGTGTGTCTCAAGATAGGTAAGTTCTTTAACGACATAATTATACTAAAATATAATGCAATATACAAGAAATAATATGAAACGTAAAACTGTTTCATATGCTTATGAATTCTTAAAATATGAAACAAAACGATAGATTGGTTTTGCCTTTAAGGAACCATCATTAATTACGTAAGGGTCCAGAGGGAGGGGGTTTCTCAAAATCTCTATATGCGCTTATCTCGGGTGGGTGTAAAAGTAACTCTGTCTGTCTGTTTGTTACTTTTTCACGCCTTAATTACTCAACGAATCATCATGAAATTTTGCATACACGTTGTCAGGGATACAGGAAAGGACATAGGGTACCTTTCATACAGAAAAAGAGGGCTCTTCCCGAGGAATCATCTAAAATAAAATAAAAATCCAATGCTTGGCCAAGCATTAAGTGGTGAAGCGTTATTTGCCGTGCCGTGCTACGGCAAATTATAAAAGCGTCCATTAGATTGCGTTCTATGCTATCAGGAACCAATTCCCAAATATATGTTATCTTATTACTCACAGGCGAGCAGCTAGGGGAAACTAAATATTACATGAAATTATAGGTGATGTATAATTTTTAAAATTTTTATTTGCAGATTGCTGACATTGTGCGAAATATTAGTGAGCATGCCGTTACCGAAATCTGAAGAGAGCGCTCAGTTAAAGGTTCTTATTATATTGCTGATTACAAATTTAAGTTTGTTTTTCAGTTAAGTTTATTATGTTTTTTTGTTGTTTTTTATTTGAAGATATATTGCTACAAGTTTGCTTACCTTGTTACCGGTCGTATATTATCAGCAGAAGATTTACTCTCGGCCGGAATTGGTGTGGTAAATAAGATATCTGCAATTTTTTTTATGTAATTTTTTTTTGTCTTTTTAGGCCTAGCAATTTACAAGTAGATTTATAAGAGATTGTAATTCCTCAATAGAAATATATTTTGTAGTTACTAAATGAAATAAATTGTCAATTCTGTATAGTAAAACATTTTTATAAATATAAATTAAATATTGTAATGTTGTAGCAATTTAGATTAGTTTAGTGTATTTAATGAAGAAGGATTTTTACTAAAAAACATAAAATAAAAATAATACATGTCAGGGTGTTAGGGGTCCTTTTTATTATTTATTTATTATTTTTTATTATTTAATTTTAAATGTTAGTAAGTAAATATTGACTTATGGTAAACAAAAAAAAAACATCTTGTGCAAAGTACATCTTCAAGTTCCTTTAAGTGTGTCTCCTGCGTTAGGTCGTATAGCGAAAGCAGAATCCGAAACTAATAGTCGGATTTGTTTGAATCTGTCCAGAGTGCAAGACGAGCGCATCGAGTACATGTTTCGTGCGTGGCGCATTCCGCACCCGGGATACGCCCAAACTCAGGACCCACACCTAGCCTACATACGCACTTCCTCTCATTGGTCTCATTGACCCGACCAACTTCTTTCTCTTTGGCGTAATAAACTAAAGGAAGATCTCTTTGGCCGTCGCGACCTGGCCGCTAAGTGCGCGTGTACCCTTAAGTGTTAGAAATGAATGTAATTTTTTTTTAAGTTGAGTCATGTAATTGAAACAACTAAATTGTATTTTTTTCTCATGCAGTTGAATACCTAAATAAACTCCGGGCGACATTTCAATCCTCTCGTGCCTATTATTTTAGTGGCTTCTATGGAATACAAGTAATTAATTTTCATCGGTTAAACAGTGCTTGCGTTCATACTCTAAGTTTGAGGACCAACAAAAGATTTAGAAGGTTTTCACGCCGGCTTATGCAGAATTTTCGTATCTTTAATCTATTCTTATAAAATCGTTTGGCCGGACTACTATCAAAGCACAGCCAAAACTACTAAGTCTAGAAAGCTGAAGTTTCCCTATTCCTATTCCCATAGAATTGCATTAATGTTGTCCATTTAATTGAATAATGATGTTGTGTCACCAGCTAAGCGAGTCAAAGGGCTCGAGCCTGTCTTTGCTCAAGTACCTCGACCCAGTCGAGAAACAGAAGAGGGAAGCCCGAGCGAAACCGAAGAATACCGACGAAACCAGCGTACAGATGACTGAGGTCGAAGCTTTCTTCATTATGAAAGGTATTTACGTCATTTCTATGCATTTGTCTTACAACTTTAGATTAATGTATGGATGGCGCTCGAATAAATGTCACAAAAAGTATGAACATAATTTTATAATCGTTTGCAGAGCTGGTTCTCAGCGTGAACCGTAAGACTAGCGACACAAGCACGAGCTACAAAAAGTTCCTACTGTTTTCGCTGAACCTGCTCGAGCTGAAAGCGGTGCAGAAGACTTTCACCTTGGAGATGACCGTCCGCCTCGGAGCCGTCAACATGCAACACCACCGCATCGAGCAGAGCATCATCAATATGATAGAGACTCCCGACGTGCTGTTGGACTCTGAAAACCAACAGGACAACGCTAACGGCGATCAGTATTTGTTTGCGGTCACCTACAGCAATGTGAGTTTTCTTTATGTTAAAGAGATGCATGCAGGCTGACAATGAATGAACATTATCGTTTGAAAACACCTGATCCTGATAGGGCGAAGGGTAACAAGGGCTCTGGATTCCTTAAATACACTCGTAACCTATAAGAGATGATCTAATAATAATCTGTGGACAGATGATCTGATAAGGTCGATGTTAGATACAGGCTGCTTCTGAATGATTTTATTAGACAATTACTAGGGAGGCTAATGTACAGAAATGGTCGTCTTACGGCTGACATGATGATGATGAATACAACACACCACACGGCATTGCTATTTCACGATGGTCTTTTGTAAGGAGAGGTTAAAATTGCTAGAAGATCAGCCCAATTTTTAATTACGAAAAGCATTGTGGCCTATCAACATTAAAGTGATTCATACTCATACTTTATACCTAATGCAAATTAAAGAAAGACAAGATAATTATTCAAATTACATTATATTGGTATTGTGACCAGTATTTCGTAAAGAAAACGATAGAGATAGTAATTATCCTTTTAGCCAAATTCTTTTTACCAGTAATTTATTTGTTCATGAGAAATTTAATAGTCCACATATATACTTTTTTTAGGTCGACAAGAAATGTCCGGAGTTTCGTAGTCATTACGGGTCTGTGGAACAACAGATAACATTGGATTTCACCACACTCAGAGTTCTTCTGCATTTGGAGGGACTGAGAGAAATATTAGTCATCGCTAATGAATATCAGGCGAGTATTCTTATGATAAATACATATATGAATAATATATTAAATGAGGTAGTATTAAGGTGCTTAAAAAAGTTTAATTTGACTGGTCTAGCCAAATGGTCTGCAGTATGGTCATGTGATCTATGAGTTTGTCATGTTCGCTTTATTTTTTTTAGACTCGTTTGCAAGCTATTCAAAGCACACAGGACAGAATGGCGAATGCAGGTCCGTTGGAAACTATAATGGAAGATGAAGAATTGTCGATAGCTAAATCTAAAGGTATTTTTTAATGATTAAATTATCTACAACTAAGTACTATGGTTGCGTTGGTTGTTAATATGAATTAAACATATATAAGTGACTAATAAATGCCAGCTATGGTGTTTAGGAACTAATAAGAGTTCTAAGATGGTCTGTATTTTATAGATCACCAATTAATTTATTATATTCTCTTGATTAAATCAAAAGATTCAAAATTGTTTGCGAAAGGGGCAATTTCAGTAACTTTCAATTGTCATGTTTTAATGTATGGGTTGTTATGTGAATACAAAGAATGAAGGGGATGATAGCTTAGTTAGACCATTTAGAACGTTTCAATATCAAGCCATGTTTGTCTATAAGAAGTCTGGTATTTTTTTTGTAATTCCAATTTTAAGTTTGTTTCATTTAAAAACTTGATTGTTGCTTAAAGTAACTAGTTAAAGGTTGTTACCTACATATAAGTTATAATTAGTGAAATGTAAAGTGTTACAGATAGAAGTTATGAACATTAAACACTATCTACCAATATTAAAAGTTAATCTATTTTTTCCAGTGAATGTCGCAAAACCGGCACGTCGTAAGCAAGTGGAGAGTATTCAGTTGAAAGTGAACGTTATGATCAGGGCAGTAGAGATATTTTTCGAGAACGACACGCGACCGCTTTCGGTAGTGCAGCTGAAAGGCGCAGCTGCGGGTCTCGTCGTAAAACCTTCGTACACTCAAGTCGATTGCAATATAGCTTCCATTAAAGTGGAAGATCTGAATCCACTCACCATTCACAGAGAGGTAACTTTCACTTAATTTTTCTGGTTACCTACCAGCAGAAACCTGTGTGTTCATTTTGTTCCACTTTTTCATTTACGGAACTCCTCTTTTGATGCCGCTTTTTCTAGCACCCGAAAATTATTTCGATTTAACAGTTATATTTTATTGTAGAACATGGTGTTTCCAAATATGTGCCATTAAAACGGCGTTCAAAAATGCGAAGTGAATTTTACCTGACAGTATTACCACTTCACCGAGTAGTCCTTAAATATATCAATTTGTAAATGCTAAAATACATGCAAAACATCGTCATGAAAGCTTTGGTTGTCCTAATTTGGTTTTAGCATTTAGATAAGAAGTGATTGTAGGTCATAAGAAACAATTACATAGTCTTGGAGATTTTCTTTAGCAATTTTATATTGTACAATAAAAAATTACATCTATCTTATAATATAAAAATGAATCCCTAAATGTGTTGCTAAGCGCAAAACTCGAAAACGGCTGGGCCGATTTTAATTCTGACTTCACTCATAAATAGAGGGACAATCAGGGAAGGTTTTTACGTAAAAAAATGCACCCGGGCGAAGCCGGGAACGAGTCGCTAGTTAAAAATATAATTTTCGCAGAATAATAATTTATCTAAATCGTCTTAGGTAATCACTGTCGAACGTTCATACTTGTAATTATTGATTACTTGATGACTTGTTTTTTTTTTTTTTTCAGATATTAAAAGTGTTGGGCGGCGACGTGATGAACGTGCAGATAGTGATGTACAACGTGGACCAATTCCCGACAGTTAGTGACGTAAACATGTCGATAGACGCGCAGATAAACTGTCTACGCATAGTGTTCCTTAATTGGTTCGTCACATCGATGTTGGTGAGACAATATTTCAGTTTTTATATAGTCCCTCATACCACATCAATATCAATTAGGAATGCCAACTTTACAATTTTATTTGTGTTCCCATTCTTGCAGTATCCTCTTCTATGTTACTATATTTAACTTGGAGAAAGCCGAGTGAAAGCTCACTCAGATATCAACAATTTTAGACAACTTGTCTTGAAATTTTCGTACTCCGCATTTGTAGATGTCCATTGTGTAATTGTAAATATTGATATAAGAAGAGAAAAAAAAGACCGCGCTTATTTTTGAAATATTGAAATCACCGTTATTAAATGAATATTTATTACCCTCAAAGTATTGCATAGTTAAAGAACCTTAGATGGCTCTGCCTCTGTGCATTTATTTTTATTATTTATAAATAGTGATGGCGTATGGTGCCGAAACGTTACATCTCACGGCCGGACTGATCCACAAGTTTAAAGTCGCTATGCTCGGAGTTTCTTTGATGTATAAGATCAGAAATTATGACTCGAAAAACCAAGTTGTCGACATAGCCAAGAGAATTAGCAAGTTGAAGTAGCAATGGGCGGGTAACATCTGTAGCAAAGCGGATAAGCTGAAATGATAATGTTTGATGTCTTAATTAATACAACACAACTAATATGACCATTTGTTTTCATAGGAGTTCCTGAACAACTTCCAAACGGCGCAGCAGGCGATAATCGAGGCGTCGTCGCAGGCGGCGGACGCGGCGCGCGCCAATGTGCAGGTGGCGTACGCCAACTCGACCAAGCTGGCGCTGCGCGTGCGACTGGCCGCGCCGCTCGTTGTCGTGCCCGAGCACAGCGCGGGCCGTGGCGCCCTCCTCCTCAACCTCGGCACCATCACGCTGCGCAACACCTTCGTCGACCTGCCCATACCGGTAGTACGCATTGTTCTATTCTAATTGAGGACATTTCTGAGCCACCGACGCAAAAACGGGGTGTTATATAAGGTTGACTTGTGTGTTTATCTGTATGTCTGCTGCGCAATCGTAGCTCCCAAACGGATGCAACGATTTTGATCCGGTTTGTTAAAGTAAAAACTTATTTAGGTGTTCCACTAACTTCAGGGTTGACGAAGGGATTTCACTAACTTCCACATGTTCGATTGATCTTAAATTTTGTATACTGTTACTTCGGTGGTATTTCCATGACATGGTAAACTTAATCTGATGCTGAAGCTTCAAGTAGTCTGCACGGTTACCCAACTCTTTAGCAACTTACAGCAGGTATAGCGTGTTTACAGCAGATATAGGAATATAAAGCCCCCGACTTAATTTATAATTTTAATTATAGCTTTTTTAAAATGTAATTTATTGATTTTTTTAAAAATATTTAATTATTTTTGTTCCACAGGATCTTAACAACAAAGTTACCGTAGACGAATTGACCCTCGAGCTGGAAGATATGAAGTTGTCGTGCGTTCAATTGGATGAGGACATGACAGGGGTCAGTTCGGAACGTAACTTATTGCAACCGACTAGCTTCAAGCTATTCGTGAAACGAAGCCTCTCCTCATGGTATGAAGATCTGCCAGACCTCGACCTTTCGGGACGAATGAAGACTATCGCTGTGAGTGTTTTATTATTACTTTTCATATACTATAGTGCCATATAGGCCATATAATGTGGTCGTCAAAACGAATATAGTATAGCATAGCATGATTTATTACACATAAGAGTTGGTTAAAACATGAGAGTTCTTAAAATAAACATTATTTTATATTCAGATTACCGTAGGGCACAGCGACTACAACATAATAATGAAGATTCTCAACCGAAACCTTCAAGAGGGCCAAAAGAAGTCTGTGGAAGAAGTGAAACCTCAGACGTCAGTTCAAAAGGCTTCTTCGAAAGTCAAGTCCCAATCGAGCAGAACGACAACAAAGTCCACCGTTGCGGTCGTCAATACAGTGGAGATAGCAAAGCCTAGAACTACTATTAAATTTGCTTTCACCATGGACAGCTTTGTCATTGACCTCATGAATACGACCATTGTAAGTTTACGTCAGTTTTATTACAATTTTACACAAATTTACAGTATTTTAGTCTCATACATATATATCTGAATAGTAGGTGTTTTTATTATCCTTTTCCTATCAAAATGCTGCCATCAAGTGGACTGACCATAGACATAGCGAATGGACTGAGCAATACTTGCATGAAACTGATCAATCTCTAGAAAGTGAGAAAGCGATTGTGTGGCCAAAACCTATCTCTTTTCTCCCTTTGCTATAGCAAACTTAGTACTTTGAGTAACTTTGAAGACTGTAGTAACTTCGAGGATCAATCAAAATTCTAGACACTAGTAGTTGACAACTACTGTCCGAATGATCGCTTCGTCTCGCACACACTTTTGTGCTCGTATTTACTTTAAGGGTGGATAGGGAACGTTCACCTTTGTCTATGGGACAGTGAATTATAGATGATTGGTATGTAGTGCCCCGAGACAAACGCCCCGCGAGACTCGCCGCTGGCGCGGTTCTGCCTAGCGCTGCTGTCGGTGAAGGGGCGAATGCACTCTGACAGCTCCATGCACACCTCTGTGCTGCTTGTCGACTGCACACTGGACGACACCCGGCCTGCGCGCGGTGCCAAGATCACCAGGTAAACTATCTTCTCTTACAAGTTCTGTTTTCTAATCTTGTATCATCTCCAGTACGTATAAAAATGGGATTTAATTTCTTTCTGATTTCTCCAATTTCCCAATCAACACTTCAAATTTTCTTTTTCGTAAAAACCTGGCTCAGCCTATTAGAAATTTTTATTTACTTTGATTTAATTAGATAACAATGGGCAATCATATGATAATTAAAATAAAATAAATTGAAACAGTAACAATATTAATTAAATATAATAAATTTTAACACCTGCACCTGCCTACACATTTAGGTACTTGGAACGAAGGCGAGAAGGACTCGAAAATCAATTTGACGAAACGTCGACAGAGAACATTATGGAAACTCAAGACAAAATTCGCAGTATGATAGATATCACCTACACCATGAAGAATTCAGACACATTCAGTATGTTAATATATTGTTTAATATGATCACTATATTAACAAATTTATATAATCTAAAAATAAAAATAAAGTGTTCGGGAGATATTTATATAGATAGAATATAGATATTTGTGTCTTGATTAAATTTATAGGATACTTTTTATCCTGGAAAAATGTTAAGTTCTCCAGGGATCGTCTAAAAGTATAAAAAATTTGCCGCAATTGTCGCCGTGGCGGCGCCACCGTCAAAGATGTTGGGTGTTTTATTACTCATATATTTTCTTTTCGCACGTAGTCTCGGACGAAGTCGCGGGCACCAACTAGTATAGAATATAATACACAACGCGCACAGGCGAATTGGCTATCTGTAATTACACACCACAGAATGACAAAAGTTCCTAAATGAAATGTTTACATTAAATGTATCAAAAAGTATTGATTTTTTAGTCGATATGAGGATATTCAGTTTCAATTTGATCCTGGCGATGGACTTCCTGAACAAGGTCGCCGAATTCGCGACGACAGGCCTCGGCGGTCAGAAGGAGGCGGAAGATGCCGGCGTTTCTTCATCGCAAGAAGATGTTTCTTTGCACTTACCCGCCGATAAAACAACTGTGAGTTGATTGAAATTTTACCTCGACAGCTGTGTGGTAGAAGTTAAAAAGCTAAAGTTAAAGTTAAGCCGCATTTGACCATCAGAATGTACTACTTTTTCATTGATTCCTGGGCCATTCCTCAATTTAGTTGGTTAATCTTATAAAAAACGACAGAGGCTGACGGTCTGACAGATTGACTAAAAAAGAGATCTGTAAATCACAAAGCCTTTGTGAAAATTGTTTAAGTTTGTTTTAAAAAGTGTTAACATTATGAACCATAAATGTTGTTATTGCCTTACAACTTTGGTTTATCCCAAGATATATAATGGGATTAAAGTTACTGGTATTAATTTTACTAGACTGTATCATTTGATGAGAGCAAAGACAGCATAATATAGGCGGGGAGGCACCAATCCTGAAATCCCCGTGATACGGATACTAAAATTTTTAATAAAAAATAAAAGTTAACACTTAGACGAACAAGATTTGCTTGGTCGGCGTGGATTTGGTTGGCCGAAAATATTTTAAATAAATTATATATTATTAAATTTCCAAAATTTTTGGTAAATGATCAATCTCATATAGAATTTTGTGCGATATAATGTTCATCAAGAAAAATCCGGCCGACCAATGATTTTTAGCCGGAAAGGTCACGCATACCTATTTGAATGTTGTGATAGGGGGTAAAATTTATCCATCATCACGGAAACCTTTTTTTTTTTCATTTCACGCGTTTCAATGTTACATTCATAATTATCTTGGTATGCGTGCTTGCAAACTGCCGAAAGTATCGCGCATACCAGATTTTATTGTGTGGGTGAGGATTATACTGTCATAGATTTTACTTACTTGATGACATTTCTTTTGGAGTCTTTTTTCTACCAGAAAAATGAATCCAGTAAACTTGAACCATTGTGGTACATTGGCCCATCAGCACCGTTAAATATTGAGGAAATATTAAGTTGCCAACATAATGAGGAAGAAAGCGAAGAATCAGAAGAAGAGAGAAATTATAATTTCGATGATAATGATCTAGATGATTATTGATAAATAAACTTGAATTGAACATAACCTTTGTATCAACCTTCAATTATTATATGATCAACTCAAATAAACATTTTCCTGTATTTCCTTTTTTCCATATTAATTTGTATAATAAATAGCTGAAAACTTAAGGAAGAGACCAGAGGTAGAAAAAAGACTCCGAAAGAAATGTCATCAAGTAAGTAAAATCTATGACAGTATAATCCTCACCCACACAATAAAATCTGGTATGCGCGATACTATCGGCAGTTTGCAAGCACGCATACCAAGATAATTATGAATGTAACATTGAAACGCGTGAAATGAAAAAAAAAAAAAAAAAAGTTTCCGTGATGATGGATAAATTTTAGCCCCTATCACACCATTCAAATAGGTATGCGTGACCTTTCCGGCTAAAAATCATTGGTCGGCCGGATTTTTTCTTGATGAACATTATTTCGCACAAAATTCTATATGAGATTGATCAAAATCCGTGATGACGGAAAAAAATTTTGGAAATTTAATAATATATAATTTATTTAAAATATTTCCGGCCAACCAAATCCACGCCGACCAAGCAAATCTTGTTCGTCTAAGTGTTAACTTTTATTTTTTATTAAAAATTTTAGTATCCGTAATCACGGGGCTTTCAGGATTGGTGCCTCCCGGACTAATAATTGTTCTGTTTATTTTTTACACATTTTTTTAATAAATGTTTTCTAAATCTAAATTTCTACAGTGTTATAGGAAATGTAAACTTAAAAGAACACTTGTTTTTGTGTACAGAAAAAGAAAATGTCGTTAGCTTCTGCGTCGACGCCAACTGTCGTAGAGAAGCCCAAAGAGAAGTCGTCCATGATGACTGTGAACATTAAAATCGAACAACCCGACATCATTCTGGTGGAGTCGTTGGAACAGAAGAGTTGCGACGCGCTCGTGTTGAATGTGAGTATTGTGCGCCCGTTTATTATAACTTTCTCATGAATATCTGAATAAATACTAATCAAGAATAATAATAATAAAATGCTTCTGGAGCGACGATGACGTCGAAGAAGAGTTGAAACGCTTCCTTAACCAATGCGTTGGCGCAGAGTTCAAGACAATTGGAATATAGAAATTTGAGCACCGTCTACAAAAATGCGTAGAAATAGATGGCGATGATGTAGAGAAATAAAATGAAATGCAAACTCTTATTTCCAAATTATGTAAATTTCTATGAGAATAAACAATGTTGGTTATTTGTAAAATTTATGGGAACCTAATTTTTGGATCGGCCCTCTTTAATTCCCTTTTTTTTTCACTTTTAGCAAATTTTGCTACCTGCTATTTTGTCTTTACTAGCGATCCACCACTGGCTTCGCACGGAGTTGAAATTTTCAAAAACCCTGTCTTAGCGGACGTTTACATTATAAAATTTTCGAATTTCCAATTTCGGCTTTTAGACTTGGTAGTTTTGACTGTTTGTTGATAGTCAGCCAGGACAAACGAATTTATGAGTATAGTTTACATCATATCAACGTCCATAAAATATGCGTAAGTAAAAGGTTGTCAAGTCAAGTCAAAAGATGCGTATTCAAGAAACATAAACATAATAGTTGTCACCGTGCGTTTGATGTCAGATGGAGGCCCGTTTGAAGCTGCGTCAGACGGAGGAGCGAATGGTGGCGGAGGGCGGCGTGTCGGGGCTACAGGTGGTGGTGCGCACGCTGGGCCGCGCGTCGGCGTCGCCGCAGGCGCAGAGCCCGCGCTACCTGCTGGCGCCGGCGCACGTCTCGCTCGCTCTCTCGCAGCCGCCCTCCAGCGGCATGCACATCGACCTCGCCATCTCCGATATCACGCTCACCGTCTCGCCCGGTCAGTATGAGGGACCACTTATTCAGTTCCATTCGCGTTTTTCTGAACGATTTTGGTTACACTTAGTGCATTATGATACTCAAAAGCGACTGGTAGGATAAGCAACTCTCGAGGTTGAGTTTCCGCGGAGTATCTCTACATTTGTATGTTGAATCACTCACTACGCTACCGATATCTATAGCGTTCACTAGTCTTGCGATACTCGTCGTATCGGTTTTTATTGCTCTCCAAATAACTATACACAAAATGTGTGCTTACTCATTGTTTTTTTTAATTGTGCACAGATATCATAGCGCTCCTGAACCGCGTGCTAGCAACTATGACGTCACGCGAAGAGGATCAGGCCGAAAAGGAAAAAAAGGCGCTGTTTTACGACAACTTATGGAACATGAAACCGTTCAAACCTCACACCTATTGGTTCTTGAAAGCAGGTTTGTGACAATATTGATGGTTCCTTGTTATCGTGTTCAGTTTTTTTAAATAAGTTAGATATCGTGTCTTATCAGTATGAGTTTAATGTGTAATTTTGTCCGCAGAGGAAGTAGAAGAAGCGATCAACTTAGCAAATTTGAACGAGCAGGTGGCTACTAAACCCGCTCCCGTTGGAGAGATATGTCTCCTGTCTAGTCCTTCTATAATAGTGTCCTTTGAGATGAAAATTGGCACAGAAACAATTCCCGTGTTAGTTATGCAGGCGTCACTTAGTGGACAAGTTAGAGATTGGAGTTCTGAGGTAATTCTTATTTTTATTCGAATTTACAATACAGTTTTAGATATTTTACATACCAAGTTACATACAACATATTATATGTCTGTCCTTTTTTTTGATAGCCTCGAAACTATTCTGGTGCAAGCTTTATTTACTGTTTTATATTCATTGAAAGAAAATTTTAGATTTAGAATTTGTTTCATAAAACTTCTCTGATTTTGATTAGTGTTTCAGTATTACTGTTAAATTATTTATTACTAGCTGTTGCATGCGACTTCGTCCGCGTAACTTTATAAAATATAGCCTATGTTACTCGCTGATAATGTAGCTTTCTATAGGTGGAAAATTTTCAAAATCGGCCTCATAGTTTTTGAGATTATCCATTACAAACATACAAATCTCTGTTTATAATATTAGTATAGATTTAACATATAACTGTTTCTCACTCTATACTTTCATCATAAAACTGTTGGAAAATAATTAACTTGCTACGATGTCATATGTCAACATGGGAATAGTTTTCCGTGTGTTTTGCGCAATACATTAGTGATTCTTAAACAGTTGTACCTGGAGTCGACGTGGGCTATGCAAGTGTCGTATTACAACATCACTCGCGCCGTGTGGGAGCCTCTCGTCGAGCCTGTCGAAGTTATGAAGGACTACCAGTACAGGCACGTTCCCTGGGAGCTTAAGATGGAGGTAACTCAATATTCATATTTAGTGGCTGGTGTAGTGTATGCGCTTGGATTTTTTTTCACTAACTCACACAGACAAGCAGTCTCAGAACGTACTGACTACGCGACCCATCCATGTTAGATTAGGAGTTAGTTGCGTGGTCGGGAGTCTGTCCGTTAAGTGCGTGCATGAGACTCTTGAGACAATAAGGAAATGCACTATTGATGTCGAAAAGGAAAAGAAGGCGCTGTTGGGTAAACTGAGTTGCGCAATCTTAAACTGGGCAGCCCGTTTTACACCAAAGTACAACCCGTCGGAAATTTCTTGGCATCTCGAAAGAATGCAGTACCGCACGCTACGGTCGACAAAGAAAAACGAGGTCGCACTTAAAAATACGTGATAAGTTTGTATATGGATTTTGGTTATGTAGTCTAATATTTTAGGAATTATTTTTTTTAAGAAGTTTTCAAATCGGTTTTTTAAAGACAAACAAAATAATAATTGATTTCTATAATGTCCACAAGTGTTATTGTCATCAATAAAATAAAAAGGCTGGTTAATGATGACAGGTGATGATGCGTCCCTCGGAAAACCTGCACATTGACACGACAGACGAGGCAGCCAACTTGCAGTCGGTGGCACAGCGTCAGGCCAACAAGACCATCACCTTCTCCAGCAGCGAGCCGCTCGAAATCACCATCTCTCGAAGCGGGATTGAGGTAGGTACATATTTGATTTGCCTTTACTAAAATTGAACTAAATCGACTTCGATCTTTACTTGAAAACGACATAACTCATCCACCAGTCTTATTGAGCAGTCGGTTCTCACTCTTGCAGGACAGGAAATAACAAAAAATGGGGTTGGGGACTGTGTCGTGGACACAGTCCCGTATTTTACGTGAATACGTGTACTTTACGAGTAATATTTTGTTTGTGTGTATTATATGTATATATCTAACGAATTTGAATATACCATATATATAAAAAAATGTTTGATCCTTTAGCTACAGAGTGGTATAATTAAATTTTTGATGTAGATGATAGATATGTAGCTATAGCACCAAACTAATGTATCCTCCGTTTTTGTTATCAGCTTTCTGAATTGCCGCTCACTATCCATTCCAATGTCTCAACTTTCTTAGAAAACTAATAATTGTGTTATTAAATAGGTGCTGACACAACTCGGTAATTCCTTTTCTGCTGCTGTCGCAGAAACACCGTCTGATACAACACTCGTCACTTCGTCGTCTGATAATGTAAGTTAAACTTTTTTTTTACTTTTATATAAACGAAACAGTAATTTTTGTCCTATTCATTTCTAACAAATACCAAAAAAGTTTTCTAAAACCTATAAATATTGATGCTGGTTGTTCGAGTTTTCTGTACTAAATAAGTCTTATTTCGTCTAGTTAGGGTGCTTGTCTTAACGATCTGTTCCTGGGTTCCCGGGTTCGATTCTCGGCAGGATCAACCAGAGCCAACTTTTCAAAGTTGTCTACCAAGTGGACAGTCAGCCTAGTTGCCGACCTTAACATAAAAAAAAATATCAAATGTATTTTACAGATTGAGCACATGGCGTTCTACGGCGCTCCGTACGTGCTACACAACTGCACCGGTCTCACGGCCAAGCTCATGCTGCAGGACAACCACGACTTCTATGTTTTCGCCACTGACAAATACGTGTCCACTGATTACAAGTAACTTTTATTTTTAAACATGATGAGTGAACACATTTTTAACGCCCGACGCAAAAACGGAATATAAGTTTGACGTGTGTGTTTGTGTATATCTGCGTGTCTCTATGGAATCAGTACAAACAAAATTCTAAAAATTAGTCTTTTCATATTAATGGGTTAACATAAGTAAAGTATAACGCATATAAATTGTTTTTATTTTTGTATGTATTTAATGACTCCTTCACTATTTTATTATATGAATTAATATTATAGATCTCTTTTAAAATTTGCAATTTCGCCTGTACGTTGATGGAATAAGTCAGTCAGTGACGAAACGATTTGCTAGGAATAATACTGTAATTTATTTATGGTCATCGTTTTATAGGGAAGTTGTATTGGAGCCAGGCGCATGCGTGCCACTGCAGTTGAAGCATGGCGGACTGAATTTGATGAAACTCAACGAACCACCGCCTGCTCTCAACTTAAAAATAGTCGTAAGTTTCATCTAATTACAGTACGGTTCTTTTACAAACTAGCCTCAATTATTTTTAAATTTTATCTAAAATCTTCTATCTATCTATCTATATCTATCTAGTATATCTAAAAGTATACTTTTCATTATTTTTCATTATTTCTATTCAATGTGTTCGTAAATACCTATTTAGTGTTGATGTAACAGTGATATGTATCAGCTGGAGTGTATCTGTAGATAGTGGAGATGGGCGATGAAATAGTGATTCCCGTGGAGCGAGCGGACAAGCGCTACTTCCCACTGGGCAGACGCACGAGCAGTACGGGCAGTGCGGGCAGTGCGGGCAGCGCGGGCCGGTCGCTGGAGCGCATCACGACGCCGCACGTAGCAGCGCTCGAGCCTCGCGGCCTCATCTCCGACGTGATCATGCAGGATGCCGCCTTGCACATCTACCTTCGCAGTGTGCTTCAGGTATGCGGAAGAATGACAGGGCTGTCCAGGCTTCCAGTACGTCTGTTCACTAGGATCAGTCACTAAGCTAGTAGCTTGGTTCTTAGCAATAAGTGAGACTATAGTGTGGCCTTAGTCTTAGGCGGACGAAACCGTGGTGCATAGATACTGCAGTCGTTGTGACGGTGTTATGTGTCTCCTCAGGTGACAAACTCGTTGTCAGTGAATGTGTCGGTGTACTACATGACTCTGAGCGGCAACGAGGTGCGGCTGTTGGGCGACGTGAAGCCGGGCGGTATCCTTCGGCTGCCTTTGCAAGCAGTGCACACACCCACCGCTGAAATATTCTTCTCTGTTGAAGGTTTTTGACTACATTTTTCGTTTACAATACGTTACTCTTTTTACCTACGTTAAAGGCCAAGCTAATTAAAGTTAATCAATATTTGAAGATTTAACAACACAACGTTTCTATCCTGTTTAAAACTTTATAATTTTTTTAAAATTTCAATAATTCGGTGGCTGGGACCGTTGGTTTCACTCGAAATTTCGAATCCCGGTCAGGGCTACACGACGCGAACGTTTTTCTATTTTTTTTTTATTATTTTTTTTATTATGTGTATTGTATTATTTGTAATTATAAGCTGAACAATGTTCACAATGAGAAGTGGCTTTTGTTTCCACTAATGAGAAAAATAATGCAATCATGATTTGACGACCAAGATGACAATATAAATCGTCATGTAGATTTTTAAATAACTAATAAAACTATTTACAGATTGCTTTCAATGGTTGTTTTAAAAAAGACTAGTGCTATAATAATAATTTATTTGTGCTTGATTGTTTTAAACAGGTTTCACAGTTTCTGTGTCTCCATTCATTTGGCGAGAACTACAGCAAGAAGTTGTTATCACTAAACTCCTACAGTGCGACTCTAAAGATAAACTCAGCGGGGAGAAATTTTACCTGAAGGTAAACATGGATTTTACAATGTTTTTAAAGATTTTTACTCAAATCAGTTATTTATAAAAGTTATAAGTACACAATAAAAATTAATAACATATAGGATACTTTTTGTCATGGGAAAATGTTGGGTTCCCAAGGGATCGTCTACAATATAAAAAAATGGGCGCCACCGTCGTCACAGCGATAAAGATGTTTATATTTTCGCAGGTGATCTTTCATTTTTCAACGCGGACTCTGTCGCGATTTGTTTTTATTTTAAACTGTGTCCGTTTGTTAATGTGCGCAGGCCATCGGTCGCATGGAGCAGGTGTTCTTCGAGACGTCAAACCGGCACACGTTCGCGTCGTCGTGTTACGACATTGTGCTGAAGCCTGCCGTGAAGCTGCAGAACTGTCTGCCCGTGGACATCGTGGTCTCGCAGCTGGGCCTCAAGCGCACGCAGCTCTTCAAGCCCGGCGAGATGTACCACCTTTCCCATCTCGCGCCCAACAAGGCCTCCGTCGTCATCATGGTACCCTAGTACTTTGCTCTTGTACCACACTAGTGAAACCACAGTGAAAGTCAAAATAAAAGCGATTGGTTAATTAATTTGTTAAAACATGTCTTGAGTCGGACTCTTTTTAAAACTGAAAAAAGAATTATAATTATATCTACTTGAAAACCTTCAAAAATATTTATTCACAAACACTGAAATAGAATGTCAGTGTCACGAATTTCGTCCATCTTAAAAAGTTGATTAAGATTATCTTAAATATAATATATTTAGCCTATAATATAATTTTATGTCTTAAAAAGGACTGGGAAGGGATTGTTCCCTATCGTTTCCCAATCCCTTATCCTCACTACTTGCAGCACCTGTGGCGTTGCTTGTGCTATAGGCCACGGTAGCGAAATTTTGCATTGAACGTCTTCTTGTCCTTTTTATTTTTAATTGAAGTTTATGTTTTTATTTGTATTTAATGAAATTGGTTCTGCTTTTATTTTTATTTAAAATAAATTTTCAGATTCAAAATTACTTGGATAAATGTTGGGTGTGTACGAAAAATCTACCGAACGACGAAACTGAACTGTCTGTGTGGTCGTTCGAATCACACGACAGCCCGTCCCTCATGACTTTGGACTTGGGAATGCACAGCGCGGATTTAGAAGGGACTCAAGTTCTCTCAGTGTATTGCCCCTTCTGGATGCTCAATAAAACTGGTCTCACTCTATGTTATAGGGTAAGTGTTGTTTTTTTGTCTTATTTAACGTGATAACAGCATAATTTCAAGTCACAGTTGTACATGTAAACACTTCCTTTGAGAGTAAATAAATAGTTCGGTTTTTCAATGTATTTGACACTGACATCCAAGGGCTTATTGGAGAGGTGAAATGTGAAGATTGAAAAGTTATTTTGTAAACATTTAAGTATGCAGTTCGATGAGTCAAATCATTGGATTCGCATCTCTTTGGTCCTTCACGCCGGATTGTGTGGTTATATTTTAACATCATAAACTGCTTGTTATATTTGTGACTTTATTAGCTAGATATTTAATAAACTGTGATATTTGCACGTAAAAATAGCTTGTATTTTATATTTGTTGTTTTGAAATTTATATATCAATTAAAAATCAAATTTTCCAATGTATTATAAAGTTTTCTGTGTTTTCATATTTCATATAATACAAAGGGCTATCTGTAATTATGATTTATTATTAGTAGATATTATTTATCATTATTATAATCAACTTGATTGAAATCCAAATTCTAAATTAATAACTTTTCTCAATTATCGTTATTATTGGTCTTAAAAATTACGTGGTTGCAGAAATCAAAGAAACCAGAAAAAGAATCCAGCACTCCCAACAAGGTATCCTTGAGATATACGCTTTATTACAGAATGAAACTAGCGTGTTTCCTGCGTTTTAATTATTTTTTATTATAATTTATAATTGACGCGCCTTGTGGCGGCGGTTATTAACGAGCTTTATTCCAAATTTATTTCTTTGGTTTCAATTTTTTTTTTCAAATGCATGCTGCTCAGTAGGGTCATATGGTAATCCTGTATGTGTGTTATTAGGCAAGGGCTAATAAAAGGCTAAAACAAATAATACTTTTGAGTCATATAATATGATTTTGATCATCGGTAGGCCAAAATGTCCTTTGCTTTGTGAAAAAAAAAAAAAACTGAACTGTAATAATCATCAAATTTGATTCATTGTGCAAAGATAAGCATAAATAAAATAAATCCTTATGCGTTACAGATTAAAGATTCATGTTGCAGTAAATTTGTTAAACGACATTTATCATGTACATCGGTGAGTGCAAATGAAGGCAGGATATTATTCTGCATTAAAGTCTTCACAATGAACGCATTACTTAATTTCGCACTTTATATGTTGGTCTAAACTAAATGTTAGTGGGAAAACACACACTCATTTTTTTTTTGGTTCGGTGTAAATGTTAAAATGAAACTGCAATGTTACGGTTCGGTTAAGGTAAATTTCTAAAATATCTAGTTATAAGTTATATTACTTTTAGTGACTTACGTTTGTAAATAATCTTAATTTCTGTCAAACAAAAAGGTTATAATTTTTAAAAATTCCAATGGATTATGATGACCCTGCTGTATATATAAAAACTTATATTTTATTATGATATATGATGCATGATATTTTATTTATCAAAAATAACTTAATTTTTTTTTAGTTTGAAATTTACTTCTAATTAACATGTATTATTATAGAATAGGTGCATGAAATAATTATATAGAAGAAATAACTGGTACTAGTGAATGCATGTTTTGCTTTTAAGGCTCTACAAGCTACAAAAATAAGGATAATGAAATCTTGGTTTCTTAAAATTGTATATTAAAATTGAGTGCAATAAAATTTTCAGTCCTTCTTTTCATAATGATATTTAAATGTATGAGAAGCGTTTAGAGGTTTTTGTTGCTTTCGTTGTAGGGTATGCTGTTTTAGCTTTGTATTTCAATTGCATTTATGATAAATACTTCACTAAGTATTTATATAGCTTGCTAAAGTTTTCATAAATGAGGTTGAGGAGTCCATTATCAAACACAAGGATTAAAAAAAAGGTTTTTTCTTGCATCTTGTAAAAAAACATAGTCGCTATTTATGGCTTACACTCGCTACTTAATTAGGAAGAAATGGAAGAATTTATGAATCGAACATTGATTTAAATTCCAGAATGTGGACGAAACAAGTAACGTGATATTCCACCCGAAAGACTATAAAGAGCCGATACTGTTTTCGTTCCGGGCTAAAAACTTCTTCGGCAAAAAGAAAGCCGCCATCAGGATTGAGTTTGGGGAATGGTCCGACAAGTTCTCACTCGATGTGCCCGGAAGTTCCGGCGTGGTTACATGTAAGAACGAGGGCAGAACTTACCAGGTATTTTTCACAATTTGAATATCACTAAAGACTTAGCGTGTAACTAGGCATTGTGTAAAATGTTCCTTTAAATAACTTACGACTGTCCACTTTTAGGTGGCAGTCACAAACCAGTTGACATTCAACAGTTTGACCAAGATGGTGATATTCACACCGTTCTTCCTCATCATCAACGACGCACCGTTCGCTATTGAATATCAGGAGTTGCATAGATCTGGTGATGTTTGGAAACAGGTAAACTTTTTTCGGACGTATGTATATTTTATTGTTATCTATGGGAGACAACAGTCTGAAATTGAAACAAAGGCGAAACATTTTGTGTTACACTTTAGTCCCTGGCTGTTTGCTTTCTATAATCCTTAGGATATTTCTAAATACAAACAAGTTAGTTGGGTCAAGAGCTCCCAATATTTCCTATTCCTATGAATATTTCCTACTTATAAATGTCTATAATGTTTACAGTCTTATAATTAATGTGTCTGTTAATTTTTCACGCCTTAACCATTCAGTCGACACAGAAAACACATGGTACCTTTCATGCAGAAAAACGTTTTGTGGTTCCTCATATAAAAATCACACGCCTGGCAAAACTAGCAGCAGTTAAGATTGAATAAATTATTGCTCATATATTTTGTCAGGCGTTATATTTTTTATCTTTCAAAGCGGACGAAGTCGCGGGCTTTGACTTGGAATTAATCTATCTGACTACTAATCTAAAAATGTCGAAACATTATCTGCTAACCGAGACAGTTTTTCATAAACCAAATAAATTTTGTGATCTTGATAGGTGGATGAGAATTCGAGCGCTCCTTTGTGGTCTGTGATAGAGAAAGAAGATAAATTGTTGTTGCTACGAGTGTCTGGCTCCTCGCAGCACGCGGCGCCATTCCTCTATACGGAACAACACACCTCCTGTTTGAAACTCAACAATGAGGTAAGTTTGCATTCATAGTTTGCGAGTTTTGAAAAGTGTCTTTTATATTTTACTACTAATTTTATTTTTGTTTTCTTTTTTTGTATATTATTTGTTTATTCACTTTGAGGAGCCCTTGGATGTTAGCAGTGGCTTGTGTGCACACCTTAATGCTCCATCCCAGGGGTCCCGAGTTCGAAACACGGCGGGGCCAACTTTGGGAATGAACTTTTCAAAGTTGCCTCTGGTCAGGATTTGGAAATTAGTAGCAGGGCGTTTGGGCGGCCCGTCTGGCGGTAGTAATCATCTGAGTAGGCATGCCAGAGCCCATTTCCCTATCCCTTCCTAATCAGTTATCCTTAATCTTACTATGGTCGCCAGCGCACTTGCAACACTTTTGGCTTGTGTTAAAGGCGACGGCAACCACCTACCATCAAGTGGAATATCAGCCTGTCTGACGACATTAACATAAAAGAGTATCAGTTTATGCTTGTCGTTTAGCGGACAGCATATAATTAAGAATAAAACTGTAAATTGCAGTATGGTGGTTTGCACGTGGAAGTGCAGCTGAGCGAAGGCGGTACGTACATCACAGTCCGGCAGTATCGCGACGGACACGCCCCGGCTTTGCTCGTCAACTACACCTCTTACGCCATCACCCTTTACGAGAAGGAAAATGTTAACGTTAGGTCAGTACTGTACTGTGTGTTTATTACATATACCCGCAGAGGAGATCGGCAAATATAAGTAAACAAAAGTAACATATTTGCGAACCGACGAGTAAAAAAGGCATTTTGATAAAGGTATCTAAATAACCGGTAATTTTTTTATTATAAATATTCAAAGTACAGAATACAAAAGTAATATAAAATTTTTGTGATTTGAAAATGTTTTTATTTTTCATTGTAATTTGGATCTGTTACTGAATGGTTATGGTCTTGCCATAACACTTATTGTAACATTATAAAGATAAAGAAAGTCTTTATTTTTAGAAATCATAATGACCTTTCTTTATGTGAATATACAGGGCGTCCCACGACTATGCCACATGGAGGGAAAGTACCTTGGATATTGTAGATGGAACATTTTACTGAAAGAAGACATTATTTTAATTTAAAAAACAATTTAAACTGCATTCAAAGATTTTTAAATAATTACATGGTTGAACTGGGAATCGAACTCGCTACATTATAAAAAAAAATTACCCTGTAGCTTTATCATACCGATCGAAAGGCTTCATCATAAGGATTATTTTTTGCTAAATAACATAGTGTCAGAAATAAAAGGAAGACCATGAATTTTAACATTTTTAATACAAAATTAATCATTTTATCAAATGCTCATAATGAGTCCCATACTGTTGAATACAAAGTCGCACTCTTTTGATTATTTCACTCCCTGTCGATTTTTGATCTTGTTGTGGTGGATATTTAGAATAATACGTCTAAGTTCTGTTTGTAGCTCGTGGACACTTTCATACTGGTTCTTGTAAACTAAATTTTTACGCGTATAATTTACGCGTCTCGGCTCAGGATACGGCTCGATTTGTTGCATACAACCAGGTACCTACTAATTACATTTTATCATGCACATAAATTATAATAGGGTACTTCTCAAGTGAGTACATTTATTTGTAATAGGTACTTTTGATAATGCCGTTGTATGTCCTTACGGCAGTGTCAGCTTTTAATTTTTCTGAACAAAATTTCACATCAAATGTTAAAATTCATGGTCTTCCTTTTATTTCTGACACTATGTTATTTAGCAAAAAATAATCTTTATGATGAAGCCTTTCGATCGGTATGATAAAGCTACAGGGTAATTTTTTTTCTCGTGTAGCTGGTTCGATTCCCGGTTCAACCATGTAATTATTTAAAAATCTATGAATGCAGTTTAAATTGTTTTTTAAATTAAAATAAAGTCTTCTTTCAGTAAAATGTTCCATCTACAATATTCAAGGTACTTTCCCTCCATGTGGCATAGTCGTGGGACGCCCTGTATATTATGTGTTAATATATTTTTTTAAAGTTTTATTAACTTTCCTAGCTCGTTCACTGACATAGGCCTTACTATTATGTAAATGTACATTGTAGAAATGTCTCCCGGTTCTAGTATGTAATATTTTAAATTTATGTATTTTCAGGAAATTGACGGCCATGAATCAAATGTTGTACACATGGGACAACCCAGCGGGACCGAGGATTCTTATAATCGAAGGCTTTAAAAAGAAAGAGATAGAAAATGATCTCAGGCAAGATGGCATTGGAGATTTCATGTAAGTAAAACATTTTCTTGAACCATAAACTAAAATTATCATGATCAATCATATGCAAAAAAACTAAACTGTTAGTATGAAAACACTTGATTAAAAACGATTGCACCCGGGGCACTGATTGGTCACCAAGTCGCCAACAAAATGAGCGTTTTTGCAGGATCAATGATACGAAGAGACTTCACTGGGTGTCGTTCCTGGACGGGCTGCAGAGGGTGATTCTGTTCACGGACGACCAGATCCTGGCGAGCGGTGTGCACACAGTGGGCGAGGCCGAGGTGATGGACACGGAGCTGGTGCTGGCCGTGCAAGGCATCGGCCTCTCGCTCGTCAACGATCACGAGCACCTCGAGATCGTCTATATGAGCATATCCAGGTCAGTATATCTATACTAGGGATGCGACGATACATATTTTTGCTTATGCGATATCGATACTCATACCGATGGCTTAGTAGATAATAAATTAATTAATAATTAATTATGTACTTATTATGCGTAAAAGTTACTAATATTTAATAGAGACTAGACTTGAATTTGAAATATCTATTTTAATGTTTTCGTGCTAATATTATTATTTATTTTAATTTATTTTTACAAAAACAATTTAAAAAAACTGACACGTTGCAGTTCGGGTATAATATGGGAGCAGTGCAAGGTGGGCTCGCGGCGATACAAAAGGATCGAAGGACAGAAACTCATTCAGTATGAGGAGGCGTACCAGCGATACTTGAGCGAGAAGATGATAAGCGAACAACCGCCTTCGCCCAGAGTCATGATCGATGACAAAGTGGAGGTATTTTGTCCACAATATTGTATTTTGTTTAAATAATAAGGTATATTAGTAAATTATTACATTCTTCAGAGGGAGTGTTAAATATATCGCTGTGTGTTTTTCCTTCCTGTAGAGAACTCATGACATAATAATGACAAACAAAATGAGATACTTTTAGATTTGGCTTCATTCCGTAAACGCACGACTTTTCCAACACCATGTACTACTGATCTGATCTGATCTTATATATTTTAACGTTACGGTTTTTTGATTAAAAGCTGACCTAATAAAGACCAATTAATTACAATTAATTGAAATTCCGTTTGATGTTAGTCGAGTCGTTAAGGTGTCGTTACTCTGTTTAGGTGTCTTCGATTCGATTTCTGGCGGGGCTAGTTTTGGAAATGAACTGTTTTTGGCAAGTAGTGGCAGGGCGTTAATATTGCATTTCGTAGTCATTTGCCAGCTAGCCAGACTGGCTACAGTAACCACCCTCTTACACAAGACTGCCTCAAGATTAGTGGAGTACCGCAATGTTATGCAGGTGGACTTTGAAGAGATGCGCACGGTGCGGCCGTCGGCGCGGCTGCTGCGGCGGCACCTGGAGCCGGGGCTGTGGGTGTCGCTGGGCATGTCGGCGCACTCGCTGCGGCTGCACGCGCGCCTGCACCGGCTGCAGGTGGACCAGCAGCTGCCGCTGCCGACGTTCCCTGTGGTTCTGGCGCCGGTGCCGCCGCCCAAGTCGATGGCCAGCGATCAGCCGCAGGCCGGCATGAGGCCCTTCGTGGAGGTGTCGGTGGTGGAGCGCATCATGGAGCACAGCAGCGTGCGCCAGTACAAGTACTACAAGCTGCTCGTGCAGGAGTTCCACGTCAAGGTGGACATGGGGCTCGTCAACGCGCTGCTCGGAATGTTCCCGCAGCGATCGCCCACCGAGCAGGAAGCGGTACGAATACATTTCTCTCAATATAAATACTGTTAATTCAGACATAATTTGTCAGAATGTCGCGCTTCGAAACTGTCCAGTAATATTTCTATTATAGTTTTCTTGGACATGTCTACTTTTTACATGTTTCTTATTAGTTTGTAAATAAATGTCTTTATTATTGTGGAAATAATTTGTTTTAGCTGGATGCTTTCCAATTGGACTTAGAAAAGGCAAGACAAGCTTTAGAAGCATTGGCTGCACTCGGTGCTGCATCCGATCAGAAAAATTTCTACGACGATCTCCATCTTTCTCCATTAAAAGTAAGCTAAAAAACTAATATGTATTTTAATTAACGAAGCTTGTAATAATGCATGAAGGTTATTATCTATACTAATATTATAAAGCTGAAGAGTTTGTTTGGTTGAACGCGTTAATCTCAGGAACTACTGATTCGAATTGAAAAATTCTTTTTGTGTTGGACAGTCCATTTATCGAGAAAGGCTTTAAGGCTATGTAACATTTTGGACGCGGGCGGAGTCGCGGGCACCAGCTAGTTATTAATATAACTTTAAAAGATAATGAAGTTGAATGCGCCATCTTTCGGTGAATTACAGAACAAAAATTAAACGAAATTTTGATTTTTGTGTTTCATGTATTTTTGTGTACCACATTCTTGGCTTGGTTGGATGATGTGTTAATTTTAGTCTACAATATACTAATAATATAAAGAGAGAAGATTTGTATGTTTGTAATGAATAAACTCAAAAACTACTGGGCCGATTTCAAAAATTCTTTCACCTATAGAAAGCTATATTATCGGCGAGTAATGTAGGCTATATTTTATAAAGTTATTCGGAAGAAGTCGCGTGCAACAGCTAGTTTTCTATAAAGTAAGTATTTTATACAGGTCCACGTGTCATTCTCGTTGGGAAGCACTACGCATATGCCGACGTTCATCGGTCCCGTACTGCAAAGTATAGGAGTCACTCTCACAGACATGAACGATGTGGTATTCAAGTAAGTAAAACATTTATAAAAACGGTATCAATTTTCGTCTTAATAATGTACGTTTTGATACATTAAGTTACGAGTAATTATATTAATTAATAAGCTTAAAAACAAACTTTTATTATTTTTATTACTCTGACACGTAAGGTTTTCTTAGGGCAGTAATTTACTAATTTATTTCTTAGGAAATAGAATTTTTTTGTTTGTATTTCGATTAAATATAAAAATATATAGTAATTAAATTTAAAAAAGAATTTTAAAAATGATTGAAAATTAAGAACATTTGAAAAATGATTGCATTACTTGATTTGTAGATTGTCATACTACGAGAGAAAGTACGAGTTCCTGTCGCAGAAGGAGTTGATCAGCCAAGTGACGAGCCACTACACGGGGCAAGCGCTCAAGCAGCTGTACGTGTTGGTGCTGGGGCTGGACGTGATCGGCAATCCCTACGGACTAGTCATCGGGCTCAAAAAGGGTGTCGAGGATCTCTTCTACGAGCCCTTCCAGGTATTACTAGCGTTACGTGCACACTATTAAAACTTTCATATTTATAATCATTTGTGAAAATTATTAATATTCACGACGAAAATATTCTAAAAATATTGATTTTTATGCTTAAAGTATTAAATAAGTACTCGACACTAAAAATAAATAAATCACGACATGCAGGCCTGGTATGCTCGTAGTTCTATAAGTGTCCACACAATAGAGAATATTTTGAAAGTTTTTATTATGAAAATTCAATCCTTTCGGAAAGTATCTCTTAATACTATCGGGACTAAGATGTAGCATTAGCGAGATGCTGTTAACCGAAACTTATTAAAGGTTAAAATAAAACTTATAAATAAACGATAAAAATAAACTTATAAATGAGATCTCCTCCAAATTTCATCAAAGGTTTCAGTAACCTCGATGTGCTAAATTTTCGCACAGTCTCTAGGTAGATGCGGTAGACATAATGTAATGAGTGTGTGTATGCGCAGGGCGCGATCCAGGGTCCGGGTGAGTTTGCGGAGGGCCTGTTCCTGGGCGTGCGCTCGCTGGTGGGCCACACGGTGGGCGGCGCGGCCGGCGCCGTCTCCCGTATAACGGGCGCCATGGGCCACGGGCTCGCCGCGCTCTCGATGGACAAGGACTACCAGAGGCGTCGCCGCGACAACATCAACAAGCCACCTGCCAACCTGCAGGAGGGACTCGCCAGGAGCGGCAAGGGCCTCGTCATGGTATGCATTTGTCTCAACTATACAAATTAATAGTCACAAAATGAAACGTGCACGTTATGAGTAATATTTTCTTTGGCTCCTTCCACTTGGATCCACAGCTTGGCTCCACATGTGGATCCGCAGATACCTTTATCTCCTCTTAAATCCACGTGTGGATCCATGGATACCTTTATCTCCTCTTAAATCCATGTGTGGATCCATAGATACTTCTTTTTCCTCTTCTATTCACCAGGTGGATCCGTCGATATTACATATGACTGAAATATTGTTGTTCTCTATAAGTGTCACTTTAGGCTAAAATGCTTTTCATTTTGTTTTATTACCTTTTTTGACACAATAAATAATTAATTAAATCTATTGTTTAAATAATATGAACCTACTTTAATACACTACTGTGTACCTATCTCAAAAGAAGATCCTACGCAGACACTTGTCAAATTCTTGATTTGTCAAATTAGAGATTGGTCAAAACCTAAATTGGTCAATTACTTGATTCGTCAAATGAGCTATTAGTCAAATACGCTTTGGGACAGTCAAGGAGAAATGAAATAAAAAGATAGGCATATATCTTTTACCAAGTCTATTAACATGTACCTAGATATTTTTACAACTAGAAACAAACAAATTTGTGAAAGTACTTTGTCTGTCTGTTACCTTTTTACGTCTTAACTACTCAACCGATCATCGTGAAATTTTGCACACATATTCTCAGGGATACAAGAAAGGATATAGGGTACCTTTCATCCAGAAGAAAAGTACTGTTTCAGAGGGATCATCCAAAATTAAGAAAACTATCACAGCAATATCAATCTTCATCAGACGCAATATTTTTCTTCTTTGTGCTGAGAAATAATTAACATTTTCGGATCCGGTCATTTTCATGCTTGTACACTAGTTATTGGAAAAAAAAAGGAAATTTTATCAAGGGGTTTTCAGAATAATATTTATGTGAAAAAGAACAAAGGTCCTGAAATCATAGTGCTTCCTTCCACTTGGATCCACTTAGCGGATTGTGGATTCAAGTGGCATAGAAAAATATTAGTATTTTTGGATCCCCTCGTTTGTGGATCGAAGTGGCATATAAAATTATTTGTATTCTTGAATCCCCTAAATGGTAGATTTAAGAGGAGATAAAAGTATCCGCGGATCCATATGTGGAGCCAAGCTGTGGATCCAAGTGGAAGGAGCCTTTTCTTTGACCAAAAAATTCTTTGATTCTTTAGCTATATCGAGAGGTGCAATTAAATTTTGGATGTAGATTTCAATTTAATGATGAATTTAATATCACAATATTTCGAAAACTTATCTTTTTAACGAAAACTTAAATTTTAATGTGTGTCATTTGTATGCTTTTATCTTTAGCATATGCTTTTGCAACAATATTTTGTAAAGTATTAAAACAACAATTTATAAATTAAAAATATTTGATTAGGCATTCTTGTATTATTGTAGTGACTGTATCAGAAATGAATAATTGAAAAAATAGCAAAAAATAAGATTTATTGTCGTGTTCTTCCACCGAGCTTGTTGGCGATTGTGTAAATTACCTAGTGATGAAATGATAAAAATGTTGAATGTGAACTGATTCGCTACGCAGGGCGTAGTGGACGGCGTGACGGGTGTGTTCACGAAGCCAATAGAGGGCGCGCGTGACCAGGGTTTCGAAGGGTTCTTCAAGGGGCTGGGCAAAGGGGCCGTGGGGCTCGTGGCGCGACCCACGGCGGGAGTCGTCGATTTCGCCTCCGGCTCGCTAGACGCCGTCAAGAGGTGATAATCGTGTGCCAACTTGTAATGCATGCGCCGCTTTCCTCACCCAAGTGTTTGTTGCTTTCGTTGACTTGTGCTGGTTCTAGTGTGTGTTTTAATATAGCTTTTATTACTTAGTCGGAGTTGAAACGGGATTGCATGTGGTCTAAAACATCTACTCCATTCATGTTTAATCATAGTTAAACTAGCTGTGATTTAGCCGTTTAATTTAAATTAATAAAGGCGCGTACAAGTCGGCTCTTCTTGGTAGTGTACGTTTCTTGTCGGGCGGCGGCCCCAGGCCATCGACTACACGTGTCGCATCTCATCGCCCGCCCGCGTTATTATTATTATTATTCGTTTGCGCTTAGCATTCTTTCTGATATTGGTCATAGCGTAATAATACATAATCTATAACCAAAGAAATACAATGGCAATGGCACCGCGGCAGCAGTTGTTTAAGACGTCAAAGTAGTAATAATATGAGATCGATGACGGTGAAGTGGGCGGTAGGGTCTGTTGGACGGCGTGCGTGGCGTGGTGGTGCGGCCGCTGCAGGGCGCGGCGGAGGGCGGGGCGGGGGGCTTCGTGAAGGGGCTCGGCCGGGGTGCCATCGGCCTCGTCGTGCGGCCCGTCGGGGGCGTCGTAGACTTTACTAATGGACTGCTCACATACGTTAAAAGGTTTCTTGTCACCCTTAATTTGTAGTTTCGGTTCATATTTCTCATGAGCATGGAGGATAGAGAGGTAAGGAGGGGGCCAACTCTACAGGAGAAAGTGTCCGTCGCGTGGGCCACCATTAAATAGGAGGCGCTGTGGTAACATTGGGGTGTGGCGTTGTAGTGCGGGGATGTCATGAACTATGCAACAAATACTTATTATTGTTTAATGTCGCTAATTTCATACTTTAATACCAAACACATTACCACCAGAATACAACCACCACCTTTGTGGTCAATTTATGAATGGTTGTAGCTTGTCGCTTTTTCAGTTTAATACCCATGTAAGTTAGTCTTCCTTACCTCTATTCTCCATGCTTATGAGTAGGGCCCGGATAAATATGTATTAAAAATTTCGAAATATGTAAATATAATATGGACTGATAAAACTAAAATATGGAATAAATATGTACAATAAAAAGTAACAACATTTCAAATAAAACTATTGTTTATTGCAAAAAATAAAAAAATACAATTTTATTCAGCTTCCGTTTCACTAACATTTGAATTGCAGTAAATAATCACGTGTTTTTTTAAATTTTCAAAATTGAAACTTTCTATTTGGACGAAATAATGCTTTGTACTAGCTGAATGATCTTTCAAGATCACAGGATGTGATTGGAGCATATTTAAATTTGCATAATTCTGCAAGTGAGTAGGGCACGTTTATGTCGTTTTCTAAACTTCCACACAGCATGCTGTTGATTTTTTTTAGGATATGAAATCCTTGATCGTAATATTGGGTAGTATTCAACTGCTGTTAGCCAAGTTCCCCAGCGTGTTAGCACTAGTTCTGGCGGTAAGGGAATGTCAGGATACATGTCTTTGAATTTTGAGATCCTACTTGGAGCCTTCAAAAAAATTTTTTTTACGTTTGTTACTAAACTGTCAACCTTTTTAAACTGAAATCTTATACATTCAGCCGCGTGAGGAAAGGCGCGGTGCGGGCGGGGAGCGCGTACGGGTAGTGCGAGCGGCGAACGTTAGCGCTGATGATGAAAATATGGATAAATTGATTGATATTTTGTGGAATATGGATTTATATTTAAAATATGGAAAAATATGGAAAATAAAACCTGAATTTTCACGATCTAAATAACATATTTTATGTAGAAACCATAATTAAGAAACGAAAACAATTTCAAATAAAAATATGTAAATACATATTTATCCGGGCCCTACTTATGAGTAATTAGTATAGGTCGCATTAGGATCTCGGCGACAGCTAACGCAACCATGCCGACCGTTCTTTGTTAGTTTAAATATATATGTACTGTGTTTTATGACCAGTTCCGGTTGCATTATGGTCAAATGAACGAAAATAGAAATACGTAAAGAGAATTCAGGAAGGAAGCGACGCCTAGCAACCGGTCGCCAAGATGCCAGTGCTAGATAGTATAGTACGCACGCGACTTGAGTGCAGCTCTGAGGAATGCGCTAGTACTGCAACCAAACTAGTCTATAAATTCTAACCACCTTAAGGTTTATAATTGCAAGCATACATCTTTGTTACAATGTCGATGATATTATATGTGACTTGATTAGGTATAGATTTTTTTTTTGTTAATTGACACTGGAGGGTAGAGGTAAGGCGGACCAACTTACATGGGTGTTAAACTGAAAAAGTGGCTAGCTAAAAGCATTAAATAGTGGTTCATAAATTGACTAGAATGGCGCTTATGTAGCATTGGTGAATTGATATGATTCGTTGGTTTCGTAGTTCATGAAGTCACCGTAAATAAAATGTTACTAGAGCGCCACGCCCCAATTCTACTTACTACCTACAGCGCTTCAAAAAAACAAAAACAAAATTGAGCGTATTCGACGGACACTTTCTCATGTATAGAGTTGGGCTTCCTTACCTATATTCTTCATGATTGACACAAATCGGATCTGTCATTTTAAAACAAAAACATACTAATATGCAGCTTTAGTAATAAGAGAAAAGGACGGCGGGGGGAGATGCCCCGACTGTACTCAGGTCGCGCGCGTACAATAGATAGATGTTATTATAAATTCTATTGAATGTATGTACGTTCATTTTTGACGTGCATTGAGTAATTTAAACTATTACTCGTATTATAATGTCTCGTTTCAATTCTTTTTGTTTTTTCATCATCATTATCACATTAACCATATCCTTGGTTTAATCATTTGCATTTTTATAATATATATGTATATTGCAACATTCTCAATTTTATGTTGATATAAATAGATTGGTTTTTAGGAATAGCTGTAACAGATGTAAGTAAAAATGTTCTTAGATGTTCTGGAGATGGTTGGCTTTCTAGAAATCCTGCTTTTACATCTATTTCTGATTTGTTGAGTGTGCATGTTGTATTTATTTGTTGACTTATAACTAAATAATAATCATTATAAATTTACTTTGATATTATGGTGATAACCATAATATGAAGAAAACCTTCAGCTACGTTTTCGTATGTAGCGTGGAGGGAGGCACCATTGCGTTCCGCAGTCATCAATTGGGCAGTCCATCTGGCGACAGTAACCAAACCCCCTACAGAATACCACTATAAAGTAACAGTATGTGTGCTATTGTGTTTCAGTGAGTAAGTGAGTGATGCCAGATCGATTTCCCTATTCCTTTCTAATCAAATATCCTTTATGCTAAGATCGGCAAAACATTTGCTCACCTCTAGCGTCGCTTGTGTTAAAAGACGACGGTAGCTACCATAAAGTAAAGCGCCAGACTGCCCACCGACATTTATATAAAAAAGTATAATATATGTTATAAACTTGAATGTAATATGTGAAAAATAAAATTAAACAGCACAAACTTTTTGTGTACACAATTTAAGGAGAATCAGTTTGCAATATTTTAAGAGACTGTGTGTTTTTTAGTTTGAAAAATGTAGGGTTTGTAGTTCTCCTTATGTTAAAGTTTTCACACAAACCTAGTTTCGTTTTAGTAACATTATGTACTTCTGTGTGAAAGCTCAAACGTGTGGGAAACTGTTAAGAGCCCTTAAGACTAACCGCCAAGTGACGTATTGACAGAGCGGCTGATTTCTCGGAAGAGGTGACAAGGCGTCGCGCTGCGCGCTACTTGCCCGCTGATTGCGGCGTGCGCCCTTACTCTCGGTTGCACGCCGAGGGCTACAAAATGCTCTCCGAATTGGAAAAGGTTGGTTAATCTTTTATTATTAAGTTGGCGACCTTGAAGATCCCCTCAAAACTTCTTCGAAGTCGGTATTTAACAATTCATGTGGCTAGATGATAATCAAAAGTGCCAAGATGAAATAAAGATCATCCCATCCTAATATAAAGTATTTTTTTTTTAGTATACGTGGATCTACATTGTAAATGATTTTGTTTTTGTTATCCTGGTTGTGACTTGTCTATAGTTTCAGCACCGTATTGTTTTGTTTTTGACTAATCGTTGTCAATCTGATGGCACTGTTGTGGAAGTAACTGAACGACTTTTTTATGCTAGTTTTGTATACAATTATTTATAATTTTGTCTAGTCAAAGATTCAAAGCTGGTCAACCTTTCCACGTAAATACACAGTGACCTTCCCTCGACCTTAACTTTAAGACCAATTGACATTTACTATGTAAACAACCCGCAGGGCAAATTCGTGAGCACAGACACGTACGAGGCGCACGTGTGGGTGATCCCGAACAAGGAGGTCGTCATGTGCACGGACAAGCGACTACTGTATCTCGAAAAGAACAACGTGTTCGGAGGCTGGCAGGTAAGCATCGGACATTGGCGGTGACATACAAGACTCTGTTTTGGTGCACGAATAAGAGAATATAGGTGAAATTCTATCTAAAGACAGATCACACTCGCATAAAAGAATCATGTGCATCTGAATTCTTACATTCCAAAATCACTTAGTGCCTTGAAATAAAAATTTTCAACGAATGTGTGTTGCCAGTGATGACATACGGCGTTGAAACATGGTCTCTAACTATGGGTCTCGTAAAAAAGCTCAACGTCACTCAATGTGCTATAGAGAGGGCTATGCTTGGGGTTACACTGGGAGATCGAATCAGGAATCAGATCGAATAACGAGATCTGTAGGCGAACGAAAGTTAGCGACATAACCCTGCCGATCAGTAGGCTGAAGGATATTAGGGGAGACCATGTGTCTAATAGTGGACATCCTACGACTGAAATGATGATGAAGATGACGTGTTCTTACGCGTATGATATATATAGATTCGTTACGGTGATTCAGAAACACTTTTCTGACAGATCGTGTGGGTATACCTGTGGACGGAAATTCCCGAAACGCCAACGGCCGTGAACAAGGGCGTGTACGTGCCAACCGCTAAGAAGAAGGTGCTGGGAATGTTCCCCAGCTCGGGCTCGGGGAAGATCATCTTCCTGTACGACGAGCAGCAGAAGAAATATCTACTGGCGCAGTGCCAGCGGCTGATGCAAGCCGCCCGTTGACATGAGGCGGTAGAAAGGATGTCGCCGATTGAATGGCTCGCGACGCTCTTTCTACTTGTGTTCGATTTGCGCACCGCGTTGCTTTGCGTCTCCTATCACCTTAACCTGCACCACCTCACGCCGGGAGGCTACCGCTGAATCGCTGCTTTACTATTTTTTATTCATTTCTATTTCGATATCTCTTCAGATTTACCAATTACCAATTCACAGGACGATAGTAGACTTTAAGTTGAAACAACTTTCAAGGAATTGAAACAATTTAAAAGACAAATAATAATAATTATATAAATTTCAATAGTTTTTTCTAATTGTATTTATTACATTTTGTTTAGTTGAACGTTACTTGCCTTAGCTCAGGTTAGATTATGATTTCGAATCAAACAGTATCAGTAGCACCGTTATTCGACAAAGCGTAGTATAAATAAATAAATAGATAAGAATTAATATTCTGCTTATCAGTGAAAACATTATTTAATTATTACCAATGTCATTTAACGAAAAAAACATAAATAAGTTTTGTGTTTTCACATTGTAATTATTCGACAATCCTTTTAAGTTACTTACGTCATTGATTTATTGTCTTAAAATGTGTTTAATTCACCTGTTTCGTTAAGACAGCCCTTATTGGCCTATATGTGTCGTGGCCTATATGTGTATGCTTCATTATTGTTGTCCGCTATCGTTGTGGCTTAGTATCTTTATCTATGTATTCAAAATACTTTTTTTTAGTTTCTTTTTTTAGTTTTTCTAGATCTGGTGACGGACCTCAATTTATTTCAATTCTATCTTCATATTTGTAAAATACAATAAACCTAATGATTTTGAGTTCATATAATGTAAAGCGAAGTCTAGTTACACTTTGCTTTCTAGTTGATCTTAACAAACTACTGGCGCCATCTATTAAACTTTAATTACATTAACATAGAATATAGTTTAAACATTATTAATATTGTTGGCTACAACTACAATATTGTTCTACGGGCTGTGCCATGTTAACAGAATCTAAAATTAGCCGTTTCATGAAAAACAGAACAATATTTTTAATGAAAAGTCTAAATGAAATGTTATTAAGTAATGCAAAATTGAAAGTAATCTAATTTGTCACCAAAAAGCTTTGAGCTTGGTATTATTTTGAATATTCATATTATGTGCATATCAATGGAATTGATTTATAAATTTTCATATATAAAACAAGTGTCATATTAATGTTGAAAGTCAATATGACAAGTATTTTAGGTTTAGCCTTTTTTAGTGCCTATATATATTGAGCTAAGAAAAGTAACTATTTATATATAGCTACTACAGTTATTCAGTACAAAGTTTATATATAACGATCTTGTTTTTTGTTCAAACAAATTATAACTTCTATATTAAAAAGCGAATTGTATCTGCTGTTAAATTGGTGATGTTGTTCGTTGAAATATCATTATTTATAGTGTATTATTACATAGGTATTATTATTTTATAGAGACCAAAATCAAAAAGTATCTGTCATTAAAATTAGTCATATTTTTAATTTTTCGCTCCAACCCATCTACTATATGTAGTTGACGTAAATGTTACTCTATGTGACTCCAAATCATTATAATATTTTAGTCTTCCTAATAAATTTCGTTATATCTATAAAATAAGCCATTCAATTTAATATTATGTTACCGTAAATAATTGTTAGTTAGAACATGTTACAAATTCTTTGAGAAGTCTGTGGAATATTCATATTTTAATACTCAAATTTGTTTTGTTTGGTTTTCATTGTTAATTATTATATTTTGTATTCAAAAACTCTCAGTGTTAATACTAAATTTGTGATTTTCAATAAGTTTGAATGTAAAACATTTTTTTTTAAATATTTGTGCCAGAATTTGGGCCAGTCCATCATACCTCTCAATCATACTTCTAAATAACAGTGCCTTATAATCAGTGTTTGGAAAATATAATTGCAGGGGCCCTAGCCAAGATGCAAACGCTTCGTTGCGTACAAGAGAAAGCTTGGTGATTGGTCAAAATAAACGTTTGACGTTACAACAACCGTTACATATTCTTTTTATAAAAGCGCACACGTGACGTGACTGGATAATTTAATTATGTTTCGGTACTTTACACGAAAAGTATCTGCAAAGATCATACGATGAAAGTTGATGGTGTACAATTTTTTTAAAATATAATCTACATTTATTTTGTTAATGCATTTACATGTTAAGCGTGTCCGGGTCGAGATCTTTGTTTGCACTTAGCTTATTGCACAATGTATTAATTTGGACCCTATTTCTTAGTTTTGTCTTTTTAAGCTTGTGTACAATGTTTTTTTGAATAAAATATATCTCGCATTCTGGTTGTTTTATTAAATTCCTTTTTTTATTGAAGTTGTTTTATTAATATCCGATAATATTTATGATTAAGTCGATTCTAAAATAAACTTTAAAAAAGTATTCTAATGTCAGTAAGTTACATAACAATTTAATACTTCTACGATAAAACAAAATAAATTCAATTAGTTGTATCGCTTAGTAAGATAAATTGGACGGAAGTAAATGGAATATAGGATCATTTTCAAAGCTAGATGTCAATATTTTTTCTTTTCTAGCCAATTTTCAAAAGTTGCTTATAGAAAAGCAGGATACGCTTATGATTGTGTTTTTACTTTTTACTATTATAATATTCATTCTCTTTAAACAAGTTGATGAGTAGTAGATCAATCTGCAGTAATTACTGCCTACCATGGCCAAGCGGCTGCCACCATAAGATATGGAGTAATTTTATGGGGGAACTCAAAGGATAATCAAAGAGTATTTAAATCTCAAAAAAAGTGTATTAGGGCCATCTGCAATTTAAAACAAAGAGATTCATGTAAGATGCATTTCAAAAAGTTGAAAATATGGACTATGCCTTCAGTGTTTATATTTGAATGTTTAGTGTTCATAAAAGAAAATTCCCAAATATTTAAGTTCATGGAGCGTCCACGTCATAATGATAAACTTTGTATTGTCCCTGCCAAATGTAGAATGAAAAAATAAGTGTTTTTTGTATGGCACAGCACTTATATAATAAAATTCCAAAATATTAAGAAATATCAGGAACCTAAACTTTCAAGGTTCACTTACGAAATTTTTTGGGGTGAAAAGGCATATTATACACTTAATGAATTCCTAAATGATGAGACTATATAGTGCGAGCGATGCAAGCTATGTCTTACATATTATAACATAAAATAAATACAATTAATATGAAATTATCTTTTAAGAATTATTGTTAACATTTAGATACTATTAGATTTTCACACCGCTTGACGGTTGAATATGTGGATTATCTGAAATTTACAACAACTTACATATTATAACTATTCAGCAAATAAATTATATTTGAATTTGAATTAAACATTGAAGGAGTGTGTTAGGGGAACTAAAGGTACCCAGTGTCCTTTATGATATCTCTGACAACGTGTATGTAAAATTTTATAATGATCGGTTGACTAGTTAAGGCGTGAAAAGGTAACAGACAGACAAATAAACAGACGTTATAATATTAGTATGGATGAGAAAGTTTGTGAGGATTTAATGTTTGTTACTCTTTCACGCAAAAAGCGGCTGAATGGATTTGGATGAAATTTGACACACAGATAGTTTATTACCTGGATTAACTTAAATAGGATACTTTATACTGGAAAAATGTTAGATTCCGGAGGGATCGTCTAAAATTATAAATAAATTGGGGCCACCGTCGTCACAGCGATAAAGATGTCAGATATTTTCTAAGGTGTTCTATTTTTCATTTTTCAATGAGGACGAAGTCGCGGACACCAGCTAGTTATAAAAAAGTCGCTGTCCGCCTCTGTATATTTCTCCGCTAACTTCTAAACCAACTAATGGATTTTGATTCGGATTTCAAGTAGAGAGCGATACACAAGGAATGTTTGCAGAAAAAATTGCATTCGTGAACTTTTTTCCGCCGGGGGCGGGTCACTAATTAAGTGTAGTAAGTAACATATACTTAATTAGCGAGCCGCCCCGGGCAGAAAAAATTTACTGAAAGCCGCAATATTGAAATTCTTGACACTTAGACAATACATGTTATCCTTTGTCATTCGGGATTAAGGCGAATTTAATTACGACCCTTTATTTTCCATCTAGTACATAGTGTAAACGCTACATAGAAATAAAAATAATTTATCAACTAAAATTTTTGTAGGACAATCATAATATGGGCTTTGACGAGTCCTGGATTCGATTCTTAACTTTGAATTTATATTACCTATACATATATATTAAAAAGGGCGCCTATGTATATCTAACAGAATAACACAAAACATATATCGAGGGAAATGTCTAATCCACAATTAGACAGTTAACGAGTAGGAACCATGTAACGCAGCTGTTCCCATCGTTTACAAAGCGTCGCCATGGCAACAGTGGGTATTTATTGTTATGTTAGAATGGCTTTGCATAAAAGGTAAAGTAGGGAATATTTTACGTAGTTTCTTAGTTAATAATGTAGATTGATTTAAATAGTAATTTCATTTTAGCTTAGATTTTATTCATCGAAAATTTATTTTGTTGAAGTCTATAAGTTCGTTCGCGTTAAGAATGCAGTGAGTCATCAGTGCAACTGCAGGGAAAAGGTGTATTCACAGTGGTGTTAAAATTCAAACAAATTATATGTTAAAACATTAAGTTTAATGAATTTATAAAAATATACTTAAAAGTTTAAAATCAAAATTAAATAATTAATATCATATTTTAATCACTATCCCAGCTCATGCATTATTTTATGAAGTGTAGTACGTTTAAACGTTGGAACATCTTCATCAGCTTCACAAATTGTGATACTTTTATTTAATGTCGGGTAGTCTTATTTAAATATATTGAGTGTACTTTTCTCCTTATAGCACATTTGTCAAATTCATCGAATTTATCAATCATAGACTTCCGGGCCCTTTTTTTCACTGGCGATTTCAACGTATTATTTTCCTTTTTATCACTAAGAATACTATAAACTGTTCTCTCGGACACACCGCATGCAGCTGCCGTTTTTTGTACTATGCTGTCCACAGTCACATTTAAATCATACTGTTTAAAATACTTAAAAACATTGTAAATTACTTTTCTTTCCCCACTGTGAATTACCGAACCACTTTTATTTTTATTCATTTTTTGAAATTTAAATCAGTTAACACAAATGACAGGACACAACCGTTGCGTTCGAAGCAATGCCTTCAACTGGTCACTGTGAACTTGACTTTGTAATTTGAAAAGATTTGATTGGTTAGGGGGCGGGGTTAGACCGGCAGACAATGATGACTCACTGCATCTTAACGCGAACGAACTATAGATCCAAATTTCAATGTCTAAAATCAAGTCTAAAAGACGCAGCTACTGTGTTAAGTAAAAGATAAACTCATCGGGAGCGTCATTATATCTTCACTATCCAAATTTGATCCAAATTTCAGGCGTGTGAAGCCACGGTGCAGAGGTAGTATATAATAAAAGTCAAGTTAACTACCATGAAAATATGCATATATGCATGAAAATGAATTTAACTTTTGCATCGTAATCACATTTTATACGTAAGTAAACTTGCGAGACCAATATTTTCAATAAAAATAAACCAAGATTGTGGTTATAGCTTGGAACATAAAATTCCAATACAGTAAACGCACACATGTTTACAAAACCGGCTTCACTATTATTGTCACTTGACTATGTCTATATACGAGTAGTATTTCACTATTTGGTCTGAGTTCAAATGTAGAAACGTTATTCGCTCGTGAATTCATGATAAAATTTATCTTTTCGTAGGGTAAGGGTGCTCAAGTCGTACCCCCTAAGGAAATTACACTGTAATATTCACTGCAATTAAAATAAAACAAAATCTTTAACACTTATGTACTAAATCTTTATTTGATTGGTTTTCAATTAACAATTATAAAAACTTGAAATTCTTTAATAAAAATAGGTATTTTATTGTTTTTCAAAAACATACCTTCGGTACGATTAAGGCACCTAGTCGCCTAATTCGTACCACCTATAGCCTTAGTCGTACCTACTTAGAAAACAAATGTTAGTAAACATATTAAAAACAATAAAGAAAAACGCTTAATAATCAGAGATCACATAAACAACTAAAAACTACAAACAATTTAGTCTGAGATCAATTTTTTTTTTGGTTGTTAGGTATAAAATCGAAGCTAAAATATTAAATTATAACAGAAAATAAATAAGGTAAAATTATGAAATCTCTTAAAAACAAAGTAACGCTTTATTAGAACATTATTGAGATACACAGATATCACAAATATATTTTTTTATTTTGCTTTCAACGCCAGCACATAGGTCATGTATCCAACCTTTACATTTTGTTCACTGTATCATTTTTTCTTCACGATCTTCCTTACATAGTTGACACAACCACGATTCTTTAACTTTTATTTTTTTGTTTTTCTTATTATTACTATATTTATATTTATTATTTATCTGATAAACAATAACCTAAATTATAAAACAATTTTCTTAATTCCTAAGTCGTACCGGTACGAGTAAGGAATTTTGTACAGGTACGACTTAAGCAGCTGGGACTTGTAAGTTTAAAACTAAAATACTGACATAACTTCAAAAAGTTCGACCGTTTGAATACCCCTAAACGATTGCCAAATGAGTGTTTCAAATTGATATAAATAAAAAAAAAGATAAAAATAAAAAAAGCCCATAAAAAGCTTACGAATGAATAAAATTTTTTAATAAAAACTATATCAAAAACTTACTTTTTAAATATCTTCGCTTCACGAAGACAGCCGGCGGTCTAATTGTTTACGTTTGCTCACTCGACTAAAAAGTTGATGTTGACAATACTAGATGCGATATTTATAAGTATCAGACGAGATATTGCTGGGGTACGACTTAGGCTGTGGTACGACTTACGCAACCTTACCCTAAGTGCATTAGAACTTCGTTGATATAAAAGTGCATATAAAGTGTTATCAAAATGTAGATGCAGTTTGCAAATGAAACTAGGTACAATATGTACCTTTACGATTGTCTCTTTCCACGAGAACAGTATCTGCATAAAATCGTGGAAATATTCGCAATTGGAACAAACAAAGCATTTCCATTAGCATTTGTGGGAAAACAACTGAAGTTGTTAAAATTGCATATCCTGTAATGTGTTTATTTGTTTGCTGCACTAAGATGACTTTGGTTTGCTTCACACTTACGGCTTATGCAATAACTATGCTAATTAGAACAAAACTGAAGTTGAAATACACGTGTATTTTTAAAATGTCTACCAGAGTGTATATATAGGTTTGGAATACAAGATTTTTTTACAGTTTTTATAGCGTTAATATAATGTTAGATGTTAGCTAATGAAATTAAAGTAATTTCATAAATATACATAAATAACCATATGGCGTAGTAGCATAATTTTAGGTGCAAAAATAGAAAATTCAACACACAATTTACAAGATAAATATTGTGAAGAATTTAGAAATGTAATTATTTTAAGTAGAAATACAATCAAAAAGTTGTATTTGTTTATTTTTGAATAATATTTATAACGCAATGATGTTTGTACAACATCATTTCATTTGATCAAGTTTTTCATGTCATGCGGAAGCTCTTATAACAATCAATTCACGGTCTTCGTATGAAAGAGCTTTTCGCAGGAATGAGCCTCTTTTCGTGGTTTGAAGTTCACTCGCCTTGATGCTTTTGTGCAAACGTTGCGAGATACGTTGTTATTTTATAACTTTGATTACATATAAATCTAACAGACGGAACACATTATGTAAATTTTAATTAATTAATTAAGGGAGGACAGACATGTGTACTGTCGACTTTGCCTGCCTCAGGAATATCATTATAATTAATATTGTTTTCAACAATATTAATTATAATGATTTTTTGAAACCTTTATTGTTTTCAAAATTATTTTATTTATTACACATGTTATAGATTATGTAAAGTTATTTCAATATTTGTTTATGTTAAAAATATTTATAAATCAATGTAAGAAAGCTTGCTTATTTAGTCACAGAGTATTAGGTTTATGTAATAATTTAATCTGTTGTTTGTAAAGGTTAAAATTCATTGTTAACAGGGAACGCTACCAGCGTTTTTCCATACAAATGTAATCCCCTGTTTTCACCCTGGATAATCCTTCTAGAGCAAAAATTTTTTGTCATAAAATCTAGGTCTGCTAAAGCTATGCCCCTATTATTTCTTTTTTTCCACCAACTAATTACATAAGAAAATATGACCTCAAAAAACGTAATAAATGGTCCTTTTATGTCACCCTAATCAGACGACTATAAAACAAATTTAAAAGATTTTTAAGGTAAAAAAAAATAACAGGGGTATAGAATCGTTCTTCTTGAAAATATTTGTGTAAAAATTATTCGATAGGCTCAATTTTTAGAGGAGAAATCAGGAAGGATTTGTTATCTATACCACTGATGGATAACATAGTCCTTAGGTGCTCCTGATTGTTCGATATGCAGTAGAAACGTATGAAAAGAAAATACACAAACGCCAGTTAAGCCAGAATACTTTTCTCTGATAGCGTAGATGTAGAAGATGACAATAAAAAGTAATAACTACTCGTAATTTTAATTTTAATAGCGGACTAGCTGTTGCACGCGACTAAGTAAACGTAACTATAAAATATAGCCTAAGTTACTCGCTGATTATGTAGCTTTCTATAGGTGAAAGAATTTTTAAAATTGGTCCAGTAGGTTTTGAGTTTATTCAATACAAACAAAAATACTAATCTTCTCTCTTTATATTATAACTATAAATTAGGTACCATTGATGATTAATATTAAGGGAGACTCACTCGGTTTAAAAACTTAATATCAAGGGGACGGATCAATAATGAAATCATTTTGAGTATATTGCTAATGTTATGTGATCACATACACGGTGGTGTCGTTATCAGCCTTTTTGTTATCGAAACCTCTGGGCGTATATTTGTGTGATGTTAACAATGAATCAAATTAACCTTTACGAAAATGTATACTACAATAAAAAGTTAAATTTTAGTGAGCAAATTTTAGTCTTTACAAAGATTATGAAATTTGCTTTATTGAATTAGTATAATTGTTAATTTGAACCCACGGCGAGCGGTAGTCAAGTAATTAATCATAATTAAACAGCATATTTAATGTTCTACGTCTTTACTTGCCTTCTGAAGGGATATTTTAATAATTTCATTAGAAAAAGATAAATTGAGGTTAGTGTTTGAGAATAAAATTCTTTAGTAGTGACTAGCTGTGTATAACATTAAAAAGATTTTAGTTAATTAAAAAAATCGGACTTGATCTTGAATTCATCTTTATTGTTATTAATTCATCTTGAAATCCCTTTTTTTTACTCCTTGTCTTCATCCTTTATCTACGTTGTTAAAAGCCTAAAATTATAACAAAAAATTAAATACTGTTGAATATATATTTTTCTGGTAATATTAGTTCAGATAAACTCAGACTTAATATTCAATACCAGCTGGTGACCGTCACTTCGTCTGCGTTGAAAAATAAAAATATAATATATAAGCAACTAGTAATCCGCTCCCGGCTTCGCCCCGGTTCAAAATAAAAATTATCCTATCTCTTAAGTTGAACCAAATTACACATAGTTACGAAATTTTATAAAAATCGGTTCAGTAGTTTAGAAGTTCATTGCCGTCAAACAACGTAACACGTAATTTTTATATATATGTATAAGATATAAAGCTTGAACTCTTGTTGCTATAACACTTTGGCCAGGCGTTAGTTTTTCTTTTTCTGGATGAAAGGTATGCTATGTCCTTTCCTGTATCCTTGACAACTTGTATGTAAAATTTCATGATCATGGTTAGTCGCTGTGACGACTGTCGTCACGTGAAATAAAGATGTCAAATATTTTTTCATGTATTATATTTTCAATTTTCAACGCGGGCGAAGTCGCGGGCACCAGCTAGTTCAATATAAATGGGCGGCCTTGTTAAATAATATAATAGAGGGGATAATAGAGGATAATGTGGCAGCCATTAAAATATTTGTATATAGGTATATTTTATATATACATTGCCATGTCTACGTCTACGTCTACGGGAATGAATTTGCGGGCATAGTTGTTGAATAATGGCGTAAACGCCTGTACGTATAAGACGTGGGTGCTTAGTAGAATTCTCACGTGAACAATTTTTCAAGACGTCGGCTTTCACTTTATTTATTACAGAAAAGGTAACAGAAGTGTTGCGATGGCATCCGCCACCGCCAACAAGTTTCTATTTTTATTATCAATATTGACTTAGTATTGTTAGCGTCTGCTATTTATGTCCACTGAAGTTGATTGAAAAGTGCTCTGTGACGTTACAAAAGAGGTATTCATTCAGGTATGATATTAAAAGGGTATCAGTCAGTCAGTCAATTGAACGAACGTGTTGGCGAAGGGAGGTCGTTGTAGTATGTCCGTACATCTTATAATTGGAATTGTAGTTCTGATATGTCGGTCGGACGATAAATAAATTGGGAGTAAACATTAAGTGGTTTAATTAATGTACCCGAAGTAAAGGGTGCTAACAGTATTAAGTTCAACAAGTCACGTTCTTTCAAACGATCGACAATATAAAACTTCAGGATTATAGATACTTTTCACTGCGAACGCAGCTCAAGTGGGTTATTATCCCTCTGAGGTTAAACAATTACGTTACGGTGTGACATTTCCTTATAAGAAGTCATTGGATTTGTTCGTGGTCGACAGCATAACTGCGGTCTCGACACAAAGGTTCACATGTACGATAAGTATTTCAGCGTGCAAGTCTATAATAACGTCGATGATTTCAATGACAATTTCTAACTAGACATGTGATTTATATATTATGTTAAAATAAGTGTTTTTCAATTTCAGATCCAATTTCAGATCGGATCTCACGAAATTGGTCATATTCTTATTCGATAGATTATGAAGATGAAGTATAATTATATAGAAGTATATAGAATGAAAATTTTAAGCATAAACCTAACAGAGGTTTCCTAGCAGGTGGTACCATACTTAACTAAGTAGGTACTCGTTAAAAAGAAAAAAAAAATCACTTGCAAATATATATTATTTCGATGCAGCTCCATATGTTGGATAGATCAACGAAAGTCACAGACATAGTAAGTTGAAGTGGCAATTGACAGAAAACATACTAATAATTGTATACAATAATTGTAATAATTGTAATTGTTATATTTATTATTTTAAAGATGACAAAAAGAATAGTATCAGGATCGTCATCTGGTAAGTATTTAGGTACCATTAAAAGAGTTTCTGGGAAACCTATTTGATGAATAAACATTTAATTTGATTTGACTTAATTTGATTGATTTAATTTGATTGCCTCTGGGGCCGGAAGGTTCACGCGTGGAGACCATAGACGAACAACCTTGAACAACCTATAAATATGGTGTGCGGTGAAACTCTAATGAGTTTGTGTTTAAAGTTGTATTAATAAATAAATAAATTTAAAAAAAACTGCAGCATAGACGTCCAGGACCACTCACAATATGGAAGGACGTAGGTAAACGGTAGGCTCTTATATTAAAATATCTATCTTTTCTTTTCGTGTTCAAACAAAAATACATAATTTAACCTTCGTAGATCAAACGTGACGCGAGATGAATATAATACCTACGTACTCGTAGCTTGCGTCTTACCTGATCTGAGTATTATAAAAATTCAGTTGTATACAAACACGCGTCCTGTCTATGACAGATTCCCTTTCTTAGCGCGTGCAAGCGTCGTAACAATAGAATAAAGTGATTGCGTAAATATTCACCCAATGTACTATCAGTATAAGGAGGGGGATAGGGGAATAGGGGAATGGGTTCTGGCATCCCTTACAAACCGAAACAGTACAATATAATAAGAAGGTGGTTAGTGAAGCCAGACGGGCTGTTCAGTTTAGGTTTTTGGAAAACATTGTGTCCTACTAATACTAAGTAATTATAAATGTAGGAAAATTCTTTCAGTCGTTTACTTTTTGCTTATCTGTATATCCGATAACTCCCCCTAAACCATGCTACGGATTTTAATGCGGTTTTCACTATCAGTTAAATTATTTTTCACGAAAGGTTTATATAGGTATATAATAAAACTTAATTTTGTTTTTATGTATGTAGAAAAATAACAATATTTTGCAACGAAGTGGCCGAAACTGATGTCCGCGTCTATCTGTTTCTCTGCTAACTACTTCTAAAGCACCCAACTGATTTTGATACGGTTTTCACTAATGGAAAGAGGGATAAACGAGGTAGGTTTATGTATATAAAAAAATGCATCACGGGTGAAGCAGGATACTAAGGTCGCTACTGAAGTATACTATAAATTTTAATAATGTTTTTAGGTTAAGAATTTTGAATTTTTTTTTCTTGCTCACGGATAATAGAACAACATATATCTAGTAGCGTTGTATGTCCAATGCTGATGTTTAGTAAGTTCACAATGTAAGTTTTAAAAATTACGTTATATACTATGTTCTAATTTTAGTAGAATTTATAGGAAATATTGTAGTGTTGGTGTAAGTAGTGTGATAAAGGTAGCTTCGATAGCCACAGGCACGTCCTGAGCAGATCGATTTAGGCTTCGGTCCGATGAACAATTCAACATCCTCTATTAATAGGAAAGAGCCAACGACTTATACATTTTAAACCACGTCTTGTTTGATACTAAGTGATTTTCATACGGATAACTATTGTTCATAATCATATTTATAAAAAGGTTCTCAATAAAAATAAATGATATAAGTAAAATTGGTTGTAGAAGCAGTTTTTTTAATGATTGATTATGGCTTCATGAAGTTTTATAACGAAAATCTTTTTAGAATGAACAACGTTTTATGTTTTAGACGCCAATGTTTTAGAGGGAAAACAAAATAAATAGCTTCAAATGTGAATATTTGCTCGTCAACTTTTCTTATTGCTTTCCTCTCAACTCAATAAAAGCATTTTATGTTATAGATTATGTCTACATACTTTTTTCTGCTGACAGTCTATTGGATAGTAGATGTCATCACCGAAATATGCAGCATATGTGCTTATATTTCGAGGCATTCTTCTGTAAAATCGTGGTTACTGCCGCTAACTACATTGACAATTTTACTGAGATTTTTATTTGATTCTTATTAAAAAAAAATTTGCATTTGGTACAAGTAGAGATAAATGCATAAGTAATTTTGTATTATTACTAGAAATAATCATTATGTATTATTTATGTATCATTTGTTTTATGTACAGTTCGGCAGACAGGTTGATGATAAGTATTAAGAATCTCATATAAACAAACGTAAGGCCATATAGTTGCTGCAAGTGCACTGTTGACCTTACTATTAGTGTGGGGTAAAGTATTGGGAGTATATAAGGAAATAGGCTCTTGATATCCCTTACTCAGCGAAACACAGCAGCACACGTGCCTTTATATTACGGTGGTCTAGTGTGAGGGTGCGTTTACTGCCGTCGCATAATACTTGTCGCGTATTACCTACGCGAAGAGTCAAATTCATTCAAACGTATCACGTATTACCCACGCGATAAGATTCATATCCCAGTGTGTTGGGTTGAATGGTGGGTAGGTTGCAATGTATTGAAAATTATTAAATGCCTCCGCAACTCAGTCAAACTTATCGCGCGTTACCTACGCAATAAGAGTTAAATTCGTAAGTGTCGATTGAAGTGCGGGTAGATTATAATTTATTATTAAAAAATGAGAAGAGCCGTCGTAACCTTCTCGGGCTTCACTTCACTTCGCTTGGCGCGGCCGAGCCAGACGGACGTATGTTTGTACAGTGAGCGTGTGACTAAATATGTTAAGTGATTACCATATTTAACCTCATTTCTTGTGCCTATTCATTTGTGTACTTTGTTACCAGTGTTTTAAGACTTTATAGTGTAAAATTATACTAGCCATGTGTAATGATCGTTGCGGCAGTCTGAAAACAGAGTTTTATAGTAGAACCGATAGAATAGCGAACATACGTTATTGTTGCTTATCAGAAACAGGCTCAGGCTGGCTCAGGCTGGCTCAGGCTCAGGCACAGTTTCAGTATATCAGTTCAGTATCAGTTTAGTATCAGTTCAGTATTAGTTCAGTATAAGTTTAGTATCAGTTCAGTATTAGTTCAGTATAAGTTCAGTATCAGTTCAGTATCAGTGCAGTATCAGTATCAGTTCAGTATCAGTGCAGTATCAGTATCAGATCAGTGTCAGTGCTGTATCAGTTCAGTATCAGATCAGTATTAGTTCAGTATCAGTTCAGTATCAGTGCAGTATCAGATCAGTATTAGTTCAGTATCAGTTCAGTATCAGTGCAGTATCAGTATCACTATCAGATCAGTATCAGTGTCAGTATCAGTATCAGATCAGTATCAGATCAGTATCAGTTCAGTATCAGTTTAGTATCAGTTCAGTATTAGTTCAGTATAAGTTTAGTATCAGTTCAGTATTAGTTCAGTATAAGTTCAGTATCAGTTCAGTATCAGTGCAGTATCAGTATCAGTTCAGTATCAGTGCAGTATCAGTATCAGATCAGTGTCAGTGCTGTATCAGTTCAGTATCAGTGCAGTATCAGATCAGTATTAGTTCAGTATCAGTTCAGTATCAGTGCAGTATCACTATCAGATCAGTATCAGTGTCAGTATCAGTATCAGATCAGTATCAGATCAGTATCAGTTCAGTATCAGTTTAGTATCAGTTCAGTATTAGTTCAGTATAAGTTTAGTATCAGTTCAGTATTAGTTCAGTATAAGTTCAGTATCAGTTCAGTATCAGTGCAGTATCAGTATCAGTTCAGTATCAGTGCAGTATCAGTATCAGATCAGTGTCAGTGCTGTATCAGTTCAGTATCAGTGCAGTATCGGTATCACTATCAGATCAGTATTATTATCAGTATCAGTTCAGTATCAGTATCAGTTCAGTATCAGTTCAGTATCAGTGCAGTATCAGTATCAGATCAGTATCAGTATCAGATCAGTATCAGTTCAGTATCCGTTCAGTATCAGTATCAGTGCTGTATCAGTATCAGTTCAGTATCAGTATCAGTATCAGAAATTAGACCAAGCTGAGAGGACAGGGAAGGCTGTAAGGGGAGGAAGGAGGCCTTTGCTATCAGGGTCGGTGGACCCGCCAATTAAGTTATCAGTTAAGCTTGTCTGTGGACTCGCCTATTCAGTTATCAGTTGAGCTTGTCTGCGGACTCGCCTATTCAGTTATCAGTTGAGCTTGTCTGTGGACTCGCCTATTCAGTTATCAGTTGAGCTTGTCTGAGGACTCGCCTAATCAGTTATCAGTTGAGCTTGTCTGTGGACTCGCCTATCCAGTTATCAGTTGAGCTTGTCTGAGGACTCGCCTATTCAGTTATCAGTTGAGCTTGTCTGCGGACTCGCCTATTCAGTTATCAGTTGAGCTTGTATGCGGACTCGCCTATTCAGACATCAGTTGAGCTTGTATGCGGACTCGCCTATTCAGACATCAGTTGATGATTCGCTTGTGTGAAGCGGTACTACCAGTAAATCAGCGAGGCAGATACGTGTGTACGATATGTACAGGTAAATACTTCTATTAGAAATTCGCCACTGCTTGATTAAACTGTTCTATGAATCATGCAGTTCGCGACAATACTCGTATAATCTATAATATAAAAATGAATCCCTAAATGTGTTGCTAAGCGCAAAACTCGAGAACGGGTGGACCGATTTTAATTCTGTCTTCACTCATGGATAGAGGGATAATCAGGGAAGGTTTTTACGTAAAAAAAAATGCACCCCGGGCGAAGCCGGGAGCGGAGCGCTAGTTCCAAATAAATAAAAAATGAGAATTTTATCATAAATTTTATTTATAAAAGGTACAAACCTTCTTTTGTATTACCCTTAAATTAACGGTTTAAATTTTAACTGACAGCAAGAAATAAAAATGTGACCCATAAATAATATAGATAGATGTACTAAGCTTTATGTGCGTAGATAGATCGTAAAACTCTATAACGTATTGTTATTTCGATATTATTTCAGTACATTAATATGTTGAGTGTGGATTTATTACCATCGAACATTAGTCCTGTCCTCCCATGCGGAGACATTGATGACGCATTCCTTACTGTTTGATGTCGAAAAGCGACTTCCACTGAAACACTCATGTAGTCATCGAATTGAAATTATACGTGGGATTAACATACGTTACTCGCTTCCCGAACAAAATTCTAAAATTGATTCATACTGCGAAAGAAATGTGTTCGCCGTAATGTTTTCTCTCGCCTTTCTCTTTTGGATTTAGACACCTTAACGTGTCGAGTTATACGATTTTATGTCTCTCGGTAATCTACATTAAAATCCTTTAAGTTACGAGGCCAACCTGTAGTATGTATAGAAACAAACAAAATTAGGTTTACAAGAAGACAATAAAACAGCAGGATAACGATGCTATCAGAAAAGTTATATAGATTAAAAAGTTTTCCTCGACATAGACCACTTCTTACTGTTTCACTGTGATAATGATGACGATAACGGCTATCGTCATCTACTAACACAAACAATGGCTTTAAGATTGCAAATGCACTGCCAACTTTGATCGGATAGGGAATTAGATATTTGTACATTACATTATTATAGCATTCACGGTAGCCTTCTGGAAGGAAATCAACATTTTTCTTATCATTATCATATAAGTTACCAATAAATAGTCCCAGGTTGGGTTTTTGGCATGCTTAAATATGGTCAGGTCATAGCGGCGATAACATCTCGTACTTCCACGCTGGTTTAAAGCTCCGCGTTGTCGTGGTGTTTTCATGTGTTAATGTTTTCTTGATGCGGTGTAGACAGTCCGATGTCAAAAAGTTGCAGCTTTATTTCTAAGTCTTATGTCTGTCAAGAAGAGGGTTTTTTAAATCAATGAGATGCCTCTTGACAGGCAAAAAGTTAGAACATACATTAGTATATCTGTTGCATTCGCGTCATGAAGGGTATATAGGGCTGAATAACTGAACGAGAAGTACCTAGGGTAGGTTTTGGCGTGGGTTGCAGAGTAGGGGGTGCTGACGTGTCACATATAAAGTTAACCTTTGTTGCTATAATTATGAAAATATATTGATCTAATGTACCTACAAATATCTAAATAAGTTAATATTTTGTCCATAAAAACTCCTTCACTCCTTTGAATTTTCCCTACCCAATGCGATTCATCATTATAATGTGAGCTCTGACTGAAGTCTTACTTTTCTTTACTTATCCCTAAGTTACTTTACTTGAAACTTACTTATCGTTTACTTGAAATATCCCTAAGTTGATATGTTAATTTATGTCACTATCTCACATTTTCTGTGGATATTACTTAAACCTCTAATTAGTTAAACAGATACAAGTACTTATGAGCAATAAATAAAAAAGAAGCAAAACTGATGAACATAAAAAGTCTCCTATATAGGAAAACTTCTGGGAAATTTGTTGTATACAAAATACCAACAAAACGTTTCAACATAAGTGTCATTTTGGCCCATGAAGGCTCGTTCATCTGTTGAACAAGATAAGCTAAGATCGCTTTGTTACGCTAAAAGAAATCTTATTTGAAGGTATATGAAGTTGACAATCAATAGCATCGTTCTATAACGGAAAAGAATGGTTTAAATATTCAAAAGGAAAAATGTTACATTACGAAGTGTACGTCTCATTCTTATCGTTGCATATAAAATCCACATCCACACTAATAATATAAATCTGAAAGTAACTCGGTTTATTCGTTTGTTTGTTTCGTTTCGTGAAAACCGAAACCGCTAAATCAATTTTGATGTAATTAGCTATGGAAATAGCTTTGTCACCTGGCTAATATTAACACCTTAAAGGGAATAAGGGAATCCTCACAAGGGAAGGGGTATGAGGTATTTTTGATTTTTGCAATTAAATGAAAAGAAAAGTAGATTTTTGATGAAAATAAAATAAAAAAGTCAAGGTTTTTGAAATTAAATACGAATAAGAGAAAAATAAGGCTTGAAACTTAGGGTTATGTTGCTACATAGATGTTCTTTTTTGAAAGCACATATCTTAATTAAAAAAAGAGGCCACCAATATTTAAAATTAACTTCAGGTTGGGCTTAAGCTATTTCTTAAATTTAATAAATTTAATTAATATCATAAATTAAATGCAGGCGAAGTGGCGGGCAAAGCTGGTAGCTTATAAAATTATATATTAAATGTACTTGCATTTGATATTAAAATTTTAACTTGCTTGAACATTCATTTGTTCAAAAAAAGCTCAAACAAATTAGATACGAATTTATAATAGTAAAAATAAATTCATGTAAATGTAAGCAAAAGTATTAAGCATATCGTAGTAAGCAAAGGGGATCCCTGTAGGTATCGATTGTTTCATGACTGTATTTATGGATAATAGATTTTATGCAATAGGGGACACTAGTTGAAAAGTAATGGTAATGACAGCTATTACGTTAGATGTATTGCAATTATTCAACAAACAAATTCAAATTAACTTCCTCTTCATAGTGCACGCCTAGGAAGACATTTTAGATCACAAATATGGTCTTGTGAGGGTATTTTTGGAGTTTACTCTTTAAGAATCGATTTTCATATATAAGCTCGTGGTAAGAAAACAAAATTGTCACACGGTATGCGTTACGTTCTTTTTACGAATATTTTAGAATATCTGAAGTTTCGTATTTTGAATGTATTTTATAATCGTTCGTAAGGAGTAAACTCCAGTCGTGCGTCGGAGCTGATACACTTTTTTTTAAGAAATATTAATATAACGAAATTGTTTATAATTAATTATGTTAGTAAGTATATTTTTTATTAATTTTTTAAATGAAAGTCGTCAGACAGGTTGAGTCCACATGATGGTAAGTGGCTACCGTCCGTCGCCTGTAACAGATAATATGTAACGCTACAGGTGCAACAAGTGCGCTATCGACAACAGAAGCATTAAGAATAAGAGATTAGGAATTGATAAGGAACGGTCTCTAGCATCTCTTACTTACTTAAACACAACAGCATACGTGCTGTTATTTCACGATGATCTTCTGTAAGGGGGTGGTTACAAATGACTGCGAAATGCAGTGTGCCCTGCTAGTATTTGCTAGATCTAGAATAAAGCCAACTATGAAAAGTTAATTTCCAAAGTTCACTCTGCCCTCTGCCGAGAATTGCACCCTGGACCCCTGAGACAGAGGTATAAAGTAGGCACCTTAACCACTCGATTATTATTTTATTGTCATTATTATTTTATTTTTTATTAAAGTAGACCGGCAGCCAGACTGATTGTCCACGTGATAATGAGTTGATAGGTAAGAGACAAGACGACGGGTAAGTAAATGAATTCTGACATCCCTTATTCACACATCGAAACACAACAGAACATGTGATTTAATTTCAGGGTCATCGTTTGTAAGATTATGCTTACTGTCCATTATGTGTTGTTATGTGATTCACAATGTAATTTTTTTATTTCTTATACATATTTAATCTAGGATCTAGGATATCTTAGATGTATGTAAATTACTTAATTACAAAAAATACAGTTTAAAACACTATCATGAAACTTCTACTAATATAGATATAGATTTTACTAGATGACTATTTTTTATTTTATTTTTTATTTATTAGATGTAAGTATAGTTTTGTGTCAATATTTACAATTACTTTTGAATGAAATATTATTTTAATACAAATTCTCTTTGCTTAAAAAAACAACTTCCTAAATTAGGAATAACAATAAATTAGCTTTTTTTTTAATTACAATTCCGACACCAGCATATTAAGAATCATTTGTATTGTATTTTTGTATTAGGTAGGTACCTGTTCCTGTTTCCCCCTTCTTATTCACTGTGAACGGACCTTTATGGAGTAAAGGTACATATATAATTAAACAAAATATAATCATAAAAAATTGCCTCTAAAAGTTAATTGAAATTTATATCCCTACATACTCGTATATGATATTGATGATACGTCGTGCGATGAATCAATAAGTAGTTGTCAATGTTTTTTTCTGCAAACATAACATTTTGCTTGATTGTGGGATGAAGCGGACACAGAAATTGATTTTTAATTGCCTTTTTGCGTAAACATTTGTGTAATCTAACAAGTGGTATCAAATTAATGATTGATTACGGTTACTGCGTCCTATCCTGTTATCTCATCGCGAATATTAATTGACATTATTTCTTTGTGTACAATTTCATTTATAGATAAAATTTAATTTACTATTTAGTACTAACGCTTCAATCGGTGGGTTTTCAGCTTATCTATATAAACTCAAATATAAATCCAAATCAGACTGCCTCTGCGAGCCTAGAGTACCGAAAACTGTAGAACATCTATTGTTTCATTGTCCCAGGTTTGTGCTGGCACGTCTGGAACTGGAAAAAATAAAATAAAAAAATCACTGCAGTTCTATAAATATAAGAAATACCTTCTGGTGACAGTTATTAACAATGAAATTATAGTATCAATTCATATTTTTCTCTACAGTACCGCCTACTACCTGGACGTTATTCATATGGCAGAAAAGTTAACATTTCTGTTTTTTTTTTTTTGAGAATTGTCATGTTACAGTTAAAATTTTAAACCCTTAGTTTGAATTATAGAAATCGAAAACACAATTTAATTTATATCTATATATAAATATTGATATGTAGATTAAATAACATAAGGTAAAGACCTTTTAAGGATTGTTTTGTTTTTGTTTGTGGAAAATGTTGTATTTAAGACATTTTGCGTTCATGAAATATATCATTGTGAGACCAAAGGATTTTAAGGCTTATTTTCGTTATAGATTTCGTCAAATCTAATTGGTAATAGACAAAAATATTCGTCTATTACCAATCATGTTGATAAAAAGACTAAAAACATTTTCTTAATAAAGAAATTTATACCGGAACGTCTGGCGGCAGTAACCACCCCCTTACAGAATACTACCGTGAAATAACAGCATATGTGCTATTGTGTTCCGGTGAGTGAGTAAGGGATGCTAAAGCCCATTGCCCCATCCCTTCCTTATCCCCTATCCTTAATCCTTATGGTCAACAGCAGACTTGCAGCACCTATAACGTTACCTGTAGCCACCTACCATCAAGTGAACCGTCAGCCTGTCTGTCGAACAACATTAAAAAATTTTTTTTGTATTTCTATAAATTTCCTATCTTCCACACTGGGCTTATTTAGCAAAGATGACGTGTATTTTAAATAATTAAGTAATCCTTTCTCCAAACTACAAGTTCAAATAAAGTAAGTTTTCCAAGTAATGTTGGTTGCGTAAAGTTGGAAGTATGAAGCGAAGGCCTTAGCGGCGTTCCGCCCTGGGGCGGGCGATGGGCGGAGCGCGCACCTATATAAGCCTTGCACGTCTCAAAACTTTGTTATTGTATGCGCGCGAACATACCGAGTGATCTGATAGACGTCCGCCGTTACTCGTACGCGTTTCCGCATTCCTCCACTACCCCAAATCATCAATCAAAGGGTAAGTTCTTAAACTTTTGTACTGATAAAATTTGTTTTTTTTTTTTAAATATATTTGTGCAACTATAAAATGTTTTATTCCCTAGTTAAATTAAACAGAGTACCTATTATTTCATATATTATATAATTGATTGACGGTATATTCAATAGCAAAGAATATATATTTTAATAAAAAATATTATGTGCTCGTTATTAAATAAAATTTGTAACGTCGGTATTTTTTGAGTAAATTTAGTGAAAGAGTTTTTAATTATTTTATTTTATTATCGAACAAAATGTGTGTATTTGTAAAATAATCCAATTTAAAAAATATATTATGTTTCAACAACCTCCTTTTTGTGCAACTATAAAATGTTTTATTCCCTAGTTAAATTAAACAGAGTACCTATTATTTCATATATTATATAATTGATTGACGGTATATTCAATAGCAAAGAATATATATTTTAATAAAAAATATTATGTGCTCGTTATTAAATAAAATTTGTAACGTCGGTATTTTTTGAGTAAATTTAGTGAAAGAGTTTTTAATTATTTTATTTTATTATCGAACAAAATGTGTGTATTTGTAAAATAATCCAATTTAAAAAATATATTATATTTCAACAACCTCCTAAACGAAAATCTTCAAAATTGTTCAGCAAATGATCAAAATATTAACACGTTACTGAAATTGGTTAAATTACTAAAAAAATTTAGATTTCATCAAAATTTATTCTAATAATAATTACAGTGTTTGATATTGTATTTTACGAAAAAATTTTTTCCTCAGATTTAGTAATAATTAAAATAATAAGATTTAATAATAATAGTAACAGTAATAATTCACGTATTTAAATGAAATAATTAAAAAAAAACTATTATTAGCAATCCTTTTCTCCCGTAACGGCTACACCGGCTACAAACAAGCAAACGGAAATGAAATATATTGCAGCATTAATTTAAGTCTTGATCCCTCAAATACCGAGTTGGTACTCTTGTTCCCATGATTAAAAAATAATAATTTATTCAGCTTATGTCTACCAAATATTTATTTCTTGTTCTTTCTTTAAATTAACAAGGCAATAAGACTGTAAAATATAAAATATATTTAAAAGTTATTATTCGTGTCTATTGTTAAAATAAGAGTGGTTGTAGAAAGCTTAGTAATTTCAAAGTTAGGTTGTAGACTAGGAGAGTTAAATACAGATCGTTCGTTGGTGTCTGTTTATATGGTTGTAACATTTTTTAAATTATATATTTTAGTTAGTTTTTTAAACTAATAACAAATAAAAATTGAAAGAAATAACATTAGTGTCTGTTTAGTCGACTATCTAATTTTAATTGCAGTTAATATTTAAATAGAAGAAATCGGAGTACCTACTCGTTAAAATAAAAAAATAAATATATTAATTTTTTGTCTATGTATCTACATATTACCTGCATATATATATTCCTGTAGAAAAGCTACAGTTTTAAAAGTATATAATATGTTATTTATCACAATTTAACGGTATCGTTATCGTTAATCGTTATTTTTTTTAATAATTTCCTACCAGCCAACAGAACGAAAAAGAAATCACTTCAAAAAGGGGATAGGATAATAGCGTTTGACAACATTAAATAAGGGAGAGGTTTTAGCGCTGTATCTGTACTAGCTATAGGATCCTGTTACAACCCCATTACCGAGAGACTGAAGGTCAGTTTTTAATGGCAAATTGTTACAATGTTACAAGCGACTAATCAAGGCGATTTTAAAATGACATACAAATGATTGCTTCTTTTATTTGGTTAAAAAATATTACATTTTACTTAGTTATTGTAGTAGCGACTTTGTGCAGTCATAAACTGGCTAGCCTTTCTGAAGACATTCCGCCCTCTTTAAGTTGACCACACTGATTGAAGTAAAAGCACCTGTGCCCTTCACCTTTTTTGCATAATTGTTGACACCATTGCGAAAATGAATTAAAATGTGTTAGTTGAAAAAGTTTCTATTTCACACTAGCTGGCTTCGCAAGTGTTTTTTCCCATTTTTTCTTTTCATAAGAATTTTCCTTGGATTTAAACGAATGTTTAAAAAAAATTGTCGAATTTGTTCAGTTCAGTCAGCGATTCACTTTTATTATATATTTACAAATATGTAAAAATAAGAACTTGACATTATTTGTAGTGGCAAGGTGTACTGTCCATAAATTTTAATATTCCAATACATATATGAAGCATTAATTAAGTAAAAAAAAAGATTGCCTACTATTGAATCAAAAATTTCAAATTTTTTTTTTTCAAATTACAGTTAATTGAGAACAAGTCGCTGCTTATATTCAAAAGTGCCACAAATCAAAATAACACTTTTTTACAGGAGAGCTAATCGAAAAAATATATATTTGTTGTCTATTTTTTCTTATTATATATCAAATATATGCATATTATACATCGTTAGAAGCGTATTTTTAAGTAGCATTAAATGTTTTAAGTACTTTTATAATAAACTGAATACTAGAGGAGATGTAAGCATATAAGTTACTTTTGAATATAATTAAAAATATCAATATATACTAAATATGGAGCAAAACAACCATGTCTTTTTGCAACATACAATATGGAGGATTGTGATTGTATTTTTGCAATAAAAACATTTTTGGAATTTTTTGATTTGTGCTACTTTTGAATTTAAACAGCGAAGTTTAAGTAATTTTTTAACGAAATTTTTAAGAGGAAAATGTAAAAACACAAATAAATGAAAAGTCCACGTGACTGTGACTTTTTCCGCGAAATACTGAAGCTAAACAAATTAGGTACTAAGGATTGTTAATTGCTCACATTAATTACTACAAACAAAATTAAAGTGATATTTTCTTGATGTTGGGGTGCCGCTATTCAACATTTTTTTGAAAGTTGTAGGCATTCTCTCATTTTTCTATTTCTATACTAAAATCTGTCGTGTATGATTAGCTTAGTAATTAAATTATCAAATAGTATATAATGTCCGTACTACAGTGGGTCTAGCTAGACTATGAATATAAAACTTAAAAGATATGTCTAATATTTAATTATTAATGTAAATTTAGACAATCCAATGTAGTTGAAACCTAAATAATATAACATAAAGTTGTTAATAAATAATATAAGTTGCAGTTAACAATGCCTCTATTAAAAAAAATTCAAAAGAAAGCCAAATTTTGATATTAATTGTAAAATAATACTCATATCACTCACATTAATAATGTATCAGAAAATATGTTACTATCTCTTTATAAATACTTATGTTTTTAAACATAAAAGACCATAAAAGGCCAAAAATTATAAATTCTCCACCTAAAGCAGACAACAAATTTTCTATAAAAACCTAAAGGTCAATTTCTCAAAGTCATTTGTGTAAATAATGACCTTAATCATGGCGGCCGTTGGAAAAATTGACGTTAAAAATTGGTTTCTTTGAAAAGAATAAACTTTTTTAATTTCTAGTGAAGTAATAAAAATTAAGCGTTTAATGTTGTTATTTTTTCTATAAAAACTGTAAGGAAAAGAATGTTATTATTTTAAACTCTAGTGAGCATCTAGAACCAGATATTATGATGCACCTATTTAAGGCATCAAAAATTTCACTAGCTACTCTATCTATTCCTAGTGTCAGTAGATTTTGTTGGTATTCTCCAACTTGAAACCAGGGCATTAAATCATGGTGGAATAAATCCAATTTTATATCTATAAAGACCAAAAGAACTTTTCAATGAATAAGTAAATATAAATTTAGAATTATCTAGGTGTTTCCGTAAGTTTAATTTGGATAAATTTATAAATTTTTAATTTGGAATCTAGCTTCTAACGCTGGAATTTTCTTAAGCCAAAGTATATAATTTAAAATTCAATTTGCACTGAAACTTAGTTCGACAAAGTTAGTTAAGTATGATGGTAAAGTCAGTGCCGTCTTAAGTCTATTCGGCGCCGGGGTGCGGGGCTCAGCCTGCGCCCTCGTTTTCTTTTACACTGCAGCGTGGCACGCGACCGACGACACACTGCAGTATGAAAGGGGTCCTAGTCAACCAAGAAAACACAATACACGTAATTTTGATAATTTGTTTATTTTTCTAAAATACAAAACTAAAATTAAACTTAAATTATACAAATTAAACCCAATTATACAAATAAAAAACAAAACTATTCTCCATTCGAGACATTATGTCCAGTTTCTGGAATTAACACTCTAGAAAAGGTACCTACTTTTTCAAAAAAGTGAAGAATTATACTTTTATTTTAACATGAAAAAGAACATGATGCAAAAACAAAGAAAAGAAGGAACCTGTTAGTTGAGAAATCAATAGAATTATGAGTTAATTACAATTAACAGTGATTGTAATGGCGAAAAACACCAGCAATCCAAGTTCCAACTCTCGTTTATATTATTATTTAATTGCTAAATATCTATTTATTGTATGTACATACATCAAACAAACTCAATTTTTCTTGCTTTTGAGTCGGCAAAGATTTTAATTAAATCATTTATTTTTATATTAATTTTGGATTCTATACTTATAATAGCTAAGTTTGTCAGTCTGTCTTGGGTCATGGTTGACCGAAGATAATTTTTTATTAATTTTAATTTTGAAAAGGATCGTTCACCTTCAGCTACTGTAACAGGCAGTGTTAAATATATACGTAGAGATGTTGAGATATTAGGAAATGAGGAGATTAAATTATTAGAATATATATAGCTTAAAATATTAGTGGGAGTGCTTGTTGATGCATTGGGAAAAAACATTGGTAACAATTCTAATTCATTATATAAATCCTCCCCGTCAATATCAAATCTATTTTTAAATGTTAGTTTTTGTTGGAGCCGAGAACATTGAGATTTTTTTTCATGCAACTCTAATTTCCTCCAGCATTCAATGTTTTGGAAGAGTGAAAAAACTGAATTGTGTTCCGTCAGCAAATCGAATCTCTCATTTAATTTAGAGATAGCAGTGTCCAGTATAAAAAAATAAAAACATACTTTAAATTTGTTGGTTGGGTCTAAAATGGGCTCATCTGCAGCCTCGTAATCAAAATGTCTTTTTCGGGGACGTGGACGAACAGTTTCTTTAAATTCTGTTTCGCATTCTAATTCTTCAGCAATTAATTTTGCATCAGATAACAACTGTTCAAACGCACTATCGGTGCGGTATCTTTTTTAACCAGATTAATCATTTTGGTAGCCTCTGAAATAATTACGTCTGATTTTTGAAAATTTTTGCTTACAATATTAATCTTTAGTAAAATATTGTACCATATAACTACTGAACATATGAATCTATAAGACTTTAATTTGGCTATTAATGAACTCGCTATGTTTTTTGTGTCGCTATCATACTTGTTATTTGTAAAAATAGAGTATAATGCATCGTAAATTTTATCCATGTTAAAACGTAGTGCTCTAAGAGCATCAAATCTACTTTCCCAACGCGTATTTGAAAGAGGTTTTAATGACAAAGTAGGTATCTGTTTCATAATTACATCCCAGCGTGATGTGGATGCTGAAAAAAATACATAGATTTCTTGGACAATAGAGAAAAAGTTTGTAATTTCCAATGAGCTTTTAGCGGCGTCATTTACTACTAAATTAAGGGAGTGAGCAGCACACGGTACGTAAAAAGCACGAGGATTCATGTCCAATATTTTTTTTTGGAGGCCTATATTTTTCCCCCTCATATTGGCTCCATTATCATATCCTTGGCCTCGCAAATCATCGAATTCAATATTGCATGATTTTAAAAAATCTAACAAATAAGTCTTCAACCCTTGTCCGGTAGTATCAGTTACAGGTAAAAAACCTAAAAAATGTTCTCGTACCTCAGCGCGTTTTGTCGATGGATTTAAATAAATAAACCTCACAATAACAGTAAGTTGTTCTTGGTGTGAGATATCAGGTGTGCAATCTAGAATTACAGAGTAGTATTTACATTGCTTCAAAAGACTAATTATAGTCGTTTTAATTTTTTCAGCAATTATACTAATCAGTTCATTTTGAATGTTATGACCAAGATAATGTGGCATGCGATGCTGAGTTCTTTGAATTCGAGCAATGTGTTCTGATAGTGTACTATCAAAATTAGATATACTCTCCACCAACTTTAAAAAATTACCATTATTTGGGTCATAAAACTTCTCAGTTGTGCCCCTAAATGCTATATTTTGACCTGCTAAAAATTTTATAATTTCTATTATCCTTTCCAAAACTGCCGTCCACCTCTTTTTCTCGCGGTCTATTTCAGTTTGATTTACCGAGTCTACTGTTTGCCCTTTCAATAAGTCATTTTTTAAATCCAAATATTTTTTAAAAGAACATATGTGCCCTGAACTTTTCTCATGCCGTTCTATATTTCTCGACAAATGCCCCCAGTCTTTGTAACCAGTGGGGCCATTAAATGCAGTGACATTAATATTAAAAAGCTTACAGTGAAAACAAAAAACAGAATCAGTAGATGTGGAATATACAAGCCAAACTCGATGAATAATTTCGTTATTTTGTAACTTTTTACTGTAATATGTATCTGAAAACGACCTCATGTTACTATCTGAAGGATAGTTGGTTTTTTTAATCTGAATTGGTCCACGTTCTTTTAAAAATAATCTTAAACTATCGGGTATTACTTGCGGCCAGAGAGCAGGATCATTCGCGACATTTTCACAAAATCGTACATCTGGTTCTGTTGCTGGTTGGTTAACAATTGGTTCACTTGAAGTAGGCGATGTACTGGTACTAGTGTGAGCTGGAACTTGTGAAATACTCGTAGAAGTTCTCTCTTCCAAGTTAACTGTCTCTTCTAACTGTCGAGCTGATGTTGACGAAGATGTACCTAAAAAACATAAGATAGTCAACAATTTGTGTAACCAAGTGTGGTAACAGGGCCACGCAATAATATTTTAGGACAATAAAAAATTAAAAACAGCGCCTGAAAGTTAAGGCGGGCATAGTTAGTCTGGCCGAGCGCGCTCATTGTGGAATAGGGTACCTATATGCACTCAATATTTTATTTTTTTTAACGATCGGCTACATAAATAAATTACGTAAAAACAACGTTTCACGCTAAAAATAGGTTTATTTTATTATTAAAAAAAAGTTTAAATTGTTAACCAGCAGCGATAGGAAATTGAAACGACCAATTCAATATGGCGGCCATTGTGACGTCACAATGTCCGCCATAACCGCCCGACGGAATATTCAAACTATGAAAATTTTACATTTCGCGCGATTTCTAAAAGTTTACTTAAATTGAACGGACAATGGAGACTTAAAAAAAAATAATTACAAGTACTGCTTTGTTCCTATTAATTAAAAGTCAGTCATTGATTATATACCTAATAGGTAACTAATTAGCTATTTATTCAAACTAATTCAAAGTTACAACTATACACATTACAACTATACAAGTTACACTGATTCAGTATTCGCTTCACCTTGCAGTCTTCACCCCACAGATATAAAGTCAGGATTAGTGACTACATAAGAAGAATAGATAAATACATCTATTCTTGGTAGATTATCACTTAGTTAGAGTTTTGACGAAACTCGATTTAATTATTGCTTAGCCTTTTGAAATTTTTGTGCACATTTACTATACCTACTGCAATCCTATTAATAGGTGATAGGCTCCCTATTAGGTAGAGGTAATTATGCAATTGTCGCCTGGGTTAACTGGTACCACCCGCTTATTTATTTCTGCTGTGAAGTAGCAATGCAACATCCAGTCCACTGTTAGACATGAGCCTCCAAAACTATAGGGTTATTTATTGTCATAATCTCCACGATGGGAACGCGTGTTGGAGATATCACACAACACAAAAATTTAACATACAAGGTCTGAGAAGGTATGTAATTAAACAAATATTTGCACCGGCCGGGATTCGAACCCGAGACCTTCGGCACAAGAGTCAGTGTTACTAACCATTGCGCAACGGAAGGCCATCGCGCAAAATAGATATTGTCATTAGGTATACAGTTACAGGTAACTTATACAAAAAATAAGAAGTGTAATAATAATAAGTAGAAGTAGGTAGGAACTTAGTTAGGGATCGAACCCAGGCAGGATACACCAGCGACTTCTGTCACTGATTTACGCTACTTCAGATGTATTATATAAGGTAGTACTTTAAAGGTACCTACCAACCAACTAACTGAACTTACCAGATCGAAAGAAAGAGTCAATCGGAGAAGTTAGCTTTTTAATTTTTTCTCCTTTCTCCAGTTTCCTTTTTCTGTTTTGAGCACCCGATGGTTTCTTTTTACCATCCCCTAATTCGGCCATCTACAATAAAATTAAATTTTAATTTAATATTTCTTTCTTTATAATAAATAAAGTAGGTTTGTATCAATCACTAACATTAAGAGGGTACTGCACGAAATTTTGGAAATTGACGTATTTTTAAATAACTAGTAATGTACGCTCAATTACTTAAATACATTAAAAGAACTTTTGTAGGTTAGTCTGATCCTTGCACAAGGTCACCGCCTTGTTGAAATTTGAAATAAATGCATTTTGTATTAATAAACAATACATGACGGTAATGACTTTTAAAAATATTTATCTTCGAATACTTCGTAAATTTTACGCATGAAGCACTAACTGTCACACGGAAATGTTTGTATTGATATTCCGCAGAGCACCCTCTTCTTAATATTGATTATAAAAATATAAATAGGAAATTATTAAGAATTTTCAATTTTTAATCCAAACGCCTGATGGTTTTGCAAACAAAAAAATTGCTCTAATAAAATCACTAGGCGCACTTATTTGTCGTATGGCATGACGTCATGAGGTATCAAGTCAGCTGTGTTATAAATTTTGTATTTACACACGTTTAAAGTGTTTTTGGAAGTGAAGATTTTCGTTCGCGCTGCACGCCCTTAAGAATTTGTATTTTTGCGATTATAAACAAATAAACAATCATGACTCTCTCTCATAAACAAATACTACAAAAAAATTGTTCCCTAACCCAGGATTCGAACCAAGCAGGACCATTCGTTCCAACACGATGGCGTCAACAATGATGTATTTTTCTAGCTAGGTATGAGTACTTTTGGGTATCGGTATTGTACCTATGTATTGTATTTTAATTTTAACCGACGAGTTCTCGAGTGGAAACCACTGTCCACGAACGAACGAACGTACGTAGCTTCGGACGCCCCTCCAGCCCACCGCTGGACCGACGAACATAGTCGGTAGGCGCCTAGGTATTAGTTGGATGAGGATGGTCGAGAACTGCGTGCTGTCGTTTGGAGAAACCTATGTCCAGGAGTGGGTGATAGGTGGCTACGATGATAATGATTGACCTAACACTTAAAAAATAAAATTGACTTACCTTGATATTTTTTCTCTTATTTATGACGAAGAAATTTCATTTATTCCATGCATTTACAACTTACACAAAATCTCAATAATTTCTGCACTAAGATCTTCTGTGCTAATTCGGCGGTTGTCGCAAATGAAATGAGCTAACGAATTTAATTACTTAAAAAGAAGATATCAGATCAATCACTGACCGACACTACATAGGCGCCGCGCGCCGCGCTGTAAATTCAAATGAACTTACACCTAATTGTAGTGATTTAGAGATCATTTCTCTTTAAGTGCGAGCGCTCGGACGGCTATATCAAAGGGAGCAATTACTCGCCTACGAAAGACGCACAGGTGCCGCTCCGCCGCCGTGCGCCCATTTCAAATGAACTTACACTTTATTGACTTAGAGATCATTTTGCTTCAAGTGCGAGCGCCCGGGCGGCTATATCAAAGGGAGCAATTACTCGCCTATGACAGACGCATAGGTGCCGCTCCGCCGCCGTGCGCCCATTTCAAATGAACTCACACTTTATTGACTTAGAGATCATTTTGCTTCAAGTGCGGGCGACCGGGCGGCAATGTGCCAAGTTTTATACACTCTCTTTGGATTAGAGATTTTGCCGCGCGCGTGTTGTATTAAATAAAATTTTTATTTGTGTAGTAATAAGAGTCATTTTAGCTTGCACATCATGAGCGGTATGACAAGCGCCGAAAGCGTAATAAAAGTAAAGCAATGATTATTTTTGATGACTATTTTTTTTATATTTACTTTTGGGCATACGTATTTGTCGTAACAAGTATATTAAACTGTGCAATGGCGTTAAATTCAATGAAATATCTAAATATTCAGGGTTCGGCAAGGCGCCCCCGGGCGCTCTGCGCCCGGGTGCACCGCACCCCTTGCACCCCCGGGTAAAGACGGCCCTGGGTAAAGTTGTATTTCCCAGTCTAAAATATATGTCATTATAGTTAAAACTACTATGAAATTCAATTTTTTAACTTTTAACCATAAACATTCAAGCTATTCACTAAAATAGGTATATACTAAAATAGGTAGCACTGAGGAGGTTTTATATGTATTTGTAATAAGAATTACTCTATCTAAATGCATTTTTACATTATCATCTCGTTTACAAGTTTATAAATTATATATAGGTAATATTCGTAGCCTGCGCTTTCTTTTAAAAAATTTCAGAACGCACTGTGTGACAAAATTTCCTCTAGATCTGATCAATTAGTTTAACATGTTGAATACACAAATATATTTTCACAACACTTATTTTTTATAATTATAATATTACTTCGATATATTCTGCCCGTCGATTATAATGTATTATTTTTCATTATAGTTCAGTTGTCTGCATATTTTTCTTACATTTCATTGTAATTATAAATTCAGTTTATCACTTTAAGAGAAATTTATTAAAAACAATGCTTATAATGTTTCAAATAATCTTCTCAATTAAGCTAATTGCTTATGCTTGTGCTAGCCGGGGTCATACACGAGTAGAATTTGTTATTAATTCGCAAATTGCTGTACCTATTCATACCGGAGGATAAACTCAAGCCGAAATAAAATGGACATACATTACTAGTGACATTTTTGGTTACTGTTATACTCCTGTTGACTACTGTATGATATTTTATAGCTTACTTACTCAACAATAAGCGAATTTTTGTGAAACTCCGAAATGCGCCTTTCGTTTAGCGTTCCGAAAGAAATAAATTTGACTAAAAATACCATTTCATATACAAACCTTACTCCGTCTGGGATTTAATTTTAGAAAAAAATTTGGAATATTAAACTAACTACATAGTACGTAAACAAATTTTACTTCTGTATAATTTAATAACAGCGCAGATTTTTAATCAAATTTTACTTTTGATCTAAAATCTGATGTGTAAAAATTATTTACTTTTGATATATCGTCAAAAAGTTTTCCTGAAAAATTGTACATGAAGTTTTATTTAAAAAAAGCATTGTAAGAGTATTTAGAATTTAAAGATATTTTTAAATAATTTCTATTTTAAACATTAAAATTATATACTTTATTTATTATTGTAATATAGGGTAAATTTTGCATCACTAAGGTCAAAATGATGAAATCTCAAAGAAATGTACATTTTTTGTAATCAAAAAAGTAATTTTGGTTGGACGACGATATATTACTTGGGTTATTATTATTAGATATAATATTGAAAAGGTTAAATGTTATCTTTGTGGTTAATGTTAAATTTAAAAGACGTTTGATTAGGCTAACTTAAGTGATTGCTGTAAAATGTGTTTCTCCAGGCAGTGAAATATTTTAATATAAAATATTTATACAATTTATATAATTGTGGCTTAATTTTTAAAGCTTTGTATACCATGCCGCTTTTATTTTTTTATGTTTATTATTTTTTTCTTTTTCATAGTTTTACATATCATCTACACTAATATAAAGTGGAAAGATTTTATTTTTTAAAGTTAGACGGACACAAACTTTTTTGTAGACCTATAAAAGAGAAACAATCACACCATACATTGTTCTACATTGTTATTAATTATATCTCAAACGGATAAGGCAGCGTTTTCGATGAAAGCTCCCACACGGCTTGATTTTTTCCCTACATCTTCAACAATCATCGTCATACCTATATGTATTTCAACAAATTTCCATAAAATTTTAACGAATAACCTTCCGCAGGAATTACTCTGTTGATGGATGAAAACTGTACGAAAATCTGTTCATTAGTTTTTGAGGTCATCGCGAACAGGCAGACACACGCGGCGGAGGACCTTGTTTTTATAATATGTAAAGATTAATGCACATTAAAATAGTAGTTTGGTTGGACATAGATGTACACTCTCTTTATAAATCAAACCTACTATAGAACATAATGTTAGGTATACTAGCTACAATGTACCTGATAAGTCGACCTTAGTTTCGATATTACACAGTTCCTAGTCTTTGTTAAGCGAGTTAGACTTTGTTAGGTTATAATAATCGTTGTTAATTGGTTATTAACATTTTATAAAAATGTATTATTATTTGATAAAGTTTTTTTAATCGGCCTACAATAACTTTCTTATCTCAATTTTCATTTCGATTGTATAATTTGAATATTTGATGCGGAAAAATTCTCCATTATAAAAATAGTAATTTCGAATAATTAAATGTAAATTATTGCTAAATATGAATATATCTAAACTTATAAAGAAATGCTTTGAAGTTTTATGTAAAATTAATAGGTGCCCCTGACTTTGTCCGCGTTGGAAAATGAAATATTTAAAACCTGACATCTTTAACGCTGTGACGACGGCGCGGCCGCCACAGCAATAGCGGCACCTTTTTTATTTTTAGACGATATCTCGGGAACCTAACATTATTCCAGTATAATAAGTATCCTATATGTTAATCCAGGTAATAAACTATATGTATGACAAGTTTCATCCAAATCTGTTTGACCGTTTGTGCGTGAAAGAGTAACAAACATCCATCCTCACAAACTTTCGTATTTATAATATTAGTAAGACATTATTGATTGACAGGAGAAGAAAATATGTTTTTTTTTTAAATCCCATCGTATAAATTAAACTTCCAGTCTCGTCTGACTGAATAAAAGGAATTCGTGTTTCTTTCACTTTTGTAATGTTCTTTTTACCCTTCTAGTAGAACTCTGTATGTACGATTAGATCTTATAAACTACGCAACGGATTTTAATGCTGTTTTCATTAATGGAAAGAGCATCAAACGAGGAAGGTTTTTTATATACGATATTATTTGCAGAAAAAATCGCACCCTGCGAAGCCGGGAGCGGGCCTCTAATTATACATAACTAATGTCTTCTAGGGTTGATATGGAATTTGTAGTAAGTACATATGATTTCAAATTATTTATTAAATTTGTAATTTTATTTGGAAATCTCTCTCTGTTTCTAACCACGTTGCTAGTTTCGCTCCGTAGAACATAAAGCTATCCCCGAATTGATTAGTTCATTTAAATTCTCTAGATTATTGTTAAGCCAAAGTTAATTTAGGAAGATATCCCTCTGATACTGAGAATTAATATTCTCGTTTAGGAAATCAATCCCACCCAATTTAAAATTTGAAGCGTTCAAAAATAATACAGGTATATTGGTCCGATAGTCATACTTAAGAATAAGTCTATTCTTAAGTATTATTGCCGATTCTGGCTCTTTTAGAATGATGAAAAATCATCTTAGCTCGAGGAACGAAGGGACTTCAAGGGTGACTTAGTAGATAGAACTGTACAATTATGTCAATATTTTGAAATTTTGTTTTGTATCGTAGTTCCTTCTTTCTTTCTTAATACAAAATTATTCTAGAATCTAAAATGTAACATAGGAACTCAAAATATTGTTTCCATTCGGTTACGAGACTCTTGTCTTCACCTGCTCAAGGGCGCTCCAAAAATCTTAACCTCGTGGTTTAAGACGACGGTAGCAATCTACAATAAAGTACAAAGACTTCTCTGTCGTTCTTTTTAATAAAATAAATTCATATTAATTAAATGTTAATGTTGTTTTATAATTAAAGGTTGAAGTTGAAACGTGAGTAGGTACTTTTTCGTCGAAGTTAACGAGTAAATAAATACAGGTAACAGCGTAACAATATTTTAAGATTAAAGTTTTTAATGACCATCGTTAGAAAGTTTTTTTTTTATCTTTACCTGACGAAAAGATGAGACGACGACGAGAGAAACCCTTGGTCTAGTGGTTAAGATGCTTGTTTTAACGCTCTGTCTCAGGGGTCCCGGGTTCGATCCTTGGGTGGATCTACTCTGGAAACGAACTTTTCAAAGCTAGAAAGTAGTTGCAGGAACGTTTCGCTGTAATTTCTTAAAGGCCCATAGTTAGAAAACGTTTAGTGACATTAAGAACCCTTACAGAAGATAATCATGATATAACAGAATGAGTGCTGTTATGTTTCAGTCAGTGAGTAATGGTAGCCCGAGTCCATTTCCATATCCCTTCCTAATAATGCTGACTATAGTAGGGTTATGAGCAAGGACTCTTAACCCAACTATAGTCAGTAGCACACTTGAAGCACCTGTGGCGTTGCTTGTATAACAGGCTACGGTAGCCACCTACCTACCATTATAACGTTAGCCTGTCTGACGAACGTAAAGATGTGGTTAAATAGACTCGTCGGATCACTTCACCTTTTTTCTTAACACATATCATTCACCCATGATACGACCAACCTTATGCAATTATTAGTATCATTCTTTACCTGTCCGATTGTTTTGTTTTTGTGGTGGTGGTATATGGTTAATGCGTACTGACTATATAGCACCATTATATAGTCAGTTATTGCTAATTATTCTAATTATTCTGCTCATTTTATTAATTCTATGTTTCCACATTACTGGATCATTTTGTAAAGGAAAATCACCTACCTACCTACTGTGAAGTGTTTGAATTAAAAATACAATAGGTTAGTATTTTATGTATTATCTTGTTACTTGAAAGTGGAGTTGAGCTGTTTACTTTTTCAAAGTAGGTGCACGTTCTTAATTACGCTTAGTGTTATCCGTGGGCCGTTGCGGAGACGAGGTGGCTTTTCCGGAGTTATAATGTTAGATTATTTTTCCAATTCAAATGGATTAAGCGGCTTGAATCTATTGCAGTGGAGCTAAAAAAAATGTTAAAAATTAGTAGAAGGAATATTATATTATCTAACGACTGCTTTCGCATAAGACGCGACTGCTTTATATAAGACGATTTTTTACTTTACTATAAGTGTCTTAAAAGAAAAATTGTTTTTAACAATAGCCAGAACTCCTATAGTTTTTTTTCCAATTCTTCTTTACCTTTTTGCGTCCCCCTTGTTGTCACGTGTGATCGTGTCCCGTCATGTGATCCATGGCCCTACTTACCATTTTAAGCATTAAAAAACATACGTAAATCATATTATATCATAGCAACTATTGATTTCTAATATTATATGGGAAATTATTCCCATATATACTTTTCGGATGTTAATTTTACCATACAAGGATTTTATTCCAAAAACTAGTTTGTATATTATACACAAAGTCTAAGATTTACTAACTTAATCCAACACAAAGCGGTTATATCATTTACTTACATCAATTACTCTTACTCAACTGCGTCAGCAGAATTCTATTTGCTACTTGCTAAAGTTTAGTTAGTTTACGTTGATTTTACCATCACTGCAATTTAAAGTGTAACACTGGTTTACTTTATTTACTATGCTATTATAATTTTGATGAAGATATGTGCGAAGTAGTGAGAGCTGATGGACATAACTTGATTTATCGTGCAACTAAAATGAGATTAAGCGGTCGCCGATGATCAAGTAACGTATTTGCAAAACCGCACTACCAATTTAATATGAAATGCACTGTATTTGTGGAAAATTCAACTCTGCAGCCAAAATCATAAAAGTATATAATTAAAAGTAATAAGTTTATGGACATTTTGTGTGATTTTTTCATTTTATATCATACATTATGATTCTTCCAAAATACAATTTATTAAAATATGTTAAAGCTCAGTTATTCTAAACGCGTGGGGCGTTTGGAATTTAGAATTAAATTTTAGAACTGAATTAAAGTTTGTTAGTTTAGAAATAGCTGATGCCCTAGCTAGATTATGAAAAATATAACACCTAGAAAATATACATCTTTATCGCCGTGACAACGGTGGCGCCGAATTTTTATATTTTTAGATGATTTCTCGGGAACCTAAAATTATTCCAGATTAAAAACAATCACCCAAACATACAAACCTTTGAATTTATAATATAAATAGGATTAGGATATTACGAGAGGATTGAAGAGTTTCTATAATTATATTTAAAAAAATCGTTGGAGTTATCATTTGCTAATGGTTTTACATATATGTCATGTGTACGAAGATAATCATGTCATATGTAGCGTAAATTTGATACATTAGATTAATTTTAAATTTATCAAGTAAATACAGTGTAACTGAATTCATGTGCACTTGGAATCTGAGAAAATAACAATTAGGTTAGTCTCGAATTCTGGAATTCAACCTCACAGTTACGGTGTGGTTGGACACACATTTTATCGCACGCATGTTACCCAAATAGCCACTCCTCGCATATGATTAAACCTCGTTAGGGTACTTTGTGGTGATAGTAACCGTTGCAAAATATCGCGTACTGATATTCTGTTTATTGTTCGAAAATTAATAAACTTATATTTCTGAAGTTCACTTTTTTCAGTCATTTAATTTGATTTGAATAGTCTCACTTTTATACTCGTGATAGATTTTAATAAAATGTATATTTGAGGTCAGAATTTTTTAAAAAGTAATGAAAAAATATCATTCTGGTAAAAGGTTTTTAAGTGCACAGCGCAATGGAATGCAACTGAATCTGGTGAAATGTCCGCACGTCAATAGAACAGTAAAATAAGTTTATTGCCCCGTGGACACGGGGTTGAAACGCATAATTTCTACATAAAACTCACTTTTATTGTCGGCGACAAGACAATCCTCTACCGTTTTAGTCATTGTTAACATTACGTCGTACTTGCGAGCGAACAAATTCTTTATATAATATCACATTCTTACAAACCTAACTTTCTCATCAGGAGTTTTTATTATTTTTATTTTATTACTCTTATCTTTTCTATTATTTTTATTAAAATAAAAATCAGGAGAAAATATGAAGACTTACCTTGGCAGAACGTCCACCAAATAAACTTACTACCTCTGCTATTTAATGTACCTTACTTTAATGTACCTGCTATTCAATCATTTGATAGAATAAAATTAGTTTAATATATTTAATTGAAATTAAATAGTTGTAAGTAAAATTAACTAAATTATTTAATAGATTAGAGGGGACAATGAAACTCAAATTTTCATCACATTTTGACAAGTGCCCTTCTCATTTATTAAAAGATATGTAAGGAGTGAGAAATGCGGTTGCGGAAATTTAAATGCTCTTCCCCGACGCGGAAGCGACGTACAAACATATAAGGAAAATTAAACTGACGCCACAGCTTATGCAGGTACTGAAGAGACACGGAGGTTTCTCGTAGTACATGCATAGGTTCAATATAAAGTCCAGCACGGACGGCGTGCTAAAAAAAAATTAACGTTGGGAAATTCTCTTGGATATTCAGCAGCGTAGGGGACGCTGTGGGGTTATGACGGATTCTAGGATGCAAGAGACAGTGGAACATCTACTGCTTGAGTACCTGGGCTAGACCTATTTGCCTATTTTCACTCGCAAGGCTCGGCCTGGAAATACATATAGGGAAAAAACTGTAGAGGCACATTGATGGGTTTTAAAAATTAAAGATACAATACAATTAAGATACTACAAATATTGTCATAAGATTACCGGGTCGAAGGTTTGATCGGACCCTGGGATGTCTGGACTACTAAATTAGATTAGGATGAAAGAGAGAAAGCATTTAAGCGATTTTTATATATATAAATAACTTCTAAAGACTGGTAAAGTCTCCGATTATGTAGGAGGACGTGACTATTAATCACCAACCAACAAAAAAAATTGACTAAGAACTCCAACTATTTTGTGCTGTTAAGGTTGAATGGAACTAAACACAGAGTAATACCGTTTTATTTCATTAGTCCTTTATTAGTATAAGTTTAAAAAAAAATCGCGACTTGAATACTGTCATTGTTTACGTGGTTGGGTAATGGCTCTACATGGCGGCAGTGATTACTCCGTTATAGGATGCCAGAATCCATAACTTTACCCTATCAAGATCGGTAGTAATGCCTAGAAAATGCCTGCATCACTTTGGCATTTTTTGTTTTAATATGTGACTTTAGCAATAGACCATAATAAAAACTATGAGGTCTACATTTAGACGTGTGTCGAGAAAATACTGAAAATTTTAAATGAAATATTTTAGCATATTAATATTTTAACGTGTCTAGCAGACTCCTAGTTTTAAATAAATTCTTTAAAAAAATTTGGACATCATTTTCTAATATGATCATTAGCAAAAGACACGCTAAGATTAAATTAAATTTGTCACCAGAAATTTAATTTTCTCTTTAAAATTGTTCGAAAGTATTTTACAAGTATGTAAGAAATCTTTTAGTACAAACTTTGAGGAATTTCAATTATTAACGAAACTTTACTTGAATTGACATTTTTAAAAACATAATAACCTTTTAGCTATGTGAACATTATAATGGAGTAATAATTCCAATATGTATTAACAATAATATTAATAGTGGAACATTACTATTTTTTTGCCTTTCATCCACAGGTCGCATAGCCGACTTTTATTTTTATTTTCTATTTCTTATTTCTCATCTATTGTTGTTGTCTGCCTGTCCGCGTCATCTCGCGGGAAAAGGCGTAACAATAGTAATATTATAAATGCATAAGTTTTAATGTTGGATGATCAAAATTTAATGAATTTTAACACACAGATAGTTTATTATCTGGAGTAACATATGGAATACTTTTTATTCTGAAAAAATATTAGGTTCCCGAGGGATCATCTAAAAATATAATAAAAATATAACACCGTGGTAAAAAGGTAAAAATGCTTGTATTAAAACAAATATTTCATCGTAACAAAGAGATTAATACAAAGAGGGGTGTAGTTCTAAAATGAAGTCTACGTCGCTACGAGTTACAAAGCTACGACGTAGAGGCGTAGAACACGTAGCGTTTGCAGTCAGTTCAACTGGTGTGCAAACAGGTTTCATTTTATAAATTAAAGTTGAAAGCAAATATTCCTGACATAAATGGAGTGGATTTCACATACGGTTGAAGTTATTTTTAAATTTTAATATGAAAAATAATATTGTGTGCATTTTGTTTTGTAAAACATTATATTTAATTGGATTTTCCAATATGTGTATATGTAATGAATATGTAAATATAATAGTGAAGTCACAGTCAGATGTGGAGACGTCGCGACGGTTAATATTATTCTTATTTTAAATGAAACATAAAAACTACAATAAAAAAGATTGCGATACTAAAAATGTAAGAACAAACACAATTATGTTAAAAAATGTAAGTCGGTGAGGAAATAAATTTCTTAAAAGTTGCGAAACGAAATTACTCTGGTCTGAATCTTACTTGAACTTTACATATTTTATTGTTTATGTTGTTTTCTAACTTGTTTTGGTTATTTATTGTCTTCTCTTTTATAATTAATCCTAAGGATAAATTGTACAAATAAAACTTGGAAGTTTTAAAAAACAAAAAATCCTTCTATTTATTTTGCATAGATATGTAAAAAATTAAACGTTTTCAAATCATTCTCATGCTTTATTATTAGATACACTGATACATATGTGTCAAGAGGACTAAATCTGCCATATTAAACTTTCGAAACGTGTTTTACTCATATTTTCTTTGGATACACAGAATTATTAAAGTTCTGTGATTGTATATTTCACTTAAAAATGTGTGTAATATTAATATCAAATGGTAAAAAAAATCTTAAAATCATTAATAGTATTGGTAGTTTGCGTTAAAAAGTTATTTATACTATTACTAATATTATAAAGAGGTAATATATTTGTATGTTTGTTTCTTTGTATGTTGGAGGTAATCTTCGAAACTACTCATTCGATTTAAAAAAAATCTTTTACCAATAGTTAGTATAGAATTTCATGATGGAAATAAATATTCCAATAAAGCACCAGCTATCAAAAATAAAGATCCAATGCTTGGCAAAAGTATAATGTCGCAGGCCACATATTGCTTTACATATTTTGCCAGGTGTTATATCTTTTATGATGTCGTGGGTATTAGGCAACCGTTAGTCCGACTGCCGTACTTCCATATAAAATAAATTATAAATAAACAGCAGAGAATAATAGTCTCGTGACATGAAAATACATATTCCAATTGTTATAGACATCCATCCATAGTGTTATTGTGGGACATGCAGGTTTGTGATCGATTTGCGGCCAGCCTCAATAGTAGACGCCGGTGGCTGCGGTACGCGTCACTATACAGACAACGCTCTCCTTTATACATATACGCGAATGACAATTGTGATGACGATAGTTATATTGGAATGCCAAGTTGTTTGAGTGAGGGAAAGAAGGTATCACTGCGGAACTAACTTAGTTTCTTTAATTCCCATTAAAGTCATGTCATGTCATAATGTAGCGAACATGTCATATAGTATGGAACTTAAAAAAGAAACCTAATCTCTGGGTTATAGTTTTTTTTAAGCAACTGTTATGAAAACATTAGGACTACATTCTTTTAACCTTTAAGTTTACGATTAGTAATCAATTGAAAATATTAAATTAATGTAATTTTATACATTTTATAATTTTAATTGATTTTACTGTCAGCGTCAAGGCCTAGTTTATTGGTTTATATTAATAATAATAATAGAGCTTTTATTATTGTTAACAATATTTTATATTTTATATCTACTTATAATTGATCTAATTTCTTAACTCATTCTCTTCGCAGTAACGTCAAAATCTTATCTTCCTTTTTATTTATTATTTTCTTTTAACAATTTTTCTTTCGACAAAGGCCTCCTCCAGGACTTTCCACTCTTTTCTGTTTGTTGCTAACTTTATCCATAGCTTTCCTGCCGTCTGTTTCAGTTCATCGTCCCATTTCATATTTTGTCTTCCTTTGTTTTTTTTTTTGGTCTCTAGGAAACCATTTTGTAATGCTTTTTGTCCATTTAGGTAACTGTTCTCTGATTATGTGGCCTGCCCATCTCCATTTAAGAGTTCTTATAGTTTTTTCCAAGTCTTTAAATTTTGTTTTATCTTTGATGTCTTGCAATTTTACCTTATCTTTCAGTTTAATTCCAATAACACTTCATTCCATTGAATTTTGGCATACTTTTAATTTAACATATGGATGTCAAACATGGGCTCTTACAGAGAATTTAATCAGAATTTAGAAGTACTAATTACTTAAAAACTGAAATTACGGTTCTTTTTATTTAAAGGTCGTCAGACAGGCTTACGGTCCATTTGATGGCAGGTTGTACCGTCACCTGTTGTAACATAAGCATCGCCACAAGTGCTACAAGCGTTGCCGACTTTAGCAAGATTAATAGGTAACTAATGAATTAATAAGATTAATAGGGTAAAAGGATAATCTTAAGGGCGCCTTTAAGTAAAGGTTGGAGGCAGGATGACCGTCCACTTGATGGTAGGTGGCTACCGTCGCCTATTACAGAAACACAACAGCACACATGCTTTTATTTCAAGGTGTTCTTGTGTACAAACATCGACCTTTACTACGAAAAATAGATAAATTAACGTACTTATCTGCTAATATATACTTACAATGTTATTAATGAAATACAATCCCAGTTATCAGTTATAAGTAATGCAACAATTTTATCAATTCGACAAATAAGAAGCTTTAGTAATTATGAAACTGACTTAATGTTTGTTTGTTACTTAGGATTGTTTGTGTCAAGAGTCTGTCGTGCCGTCACGAACATTTAAAGGCCTATGATATTATCGTTTTTCATAACAGACATTTAATTTAATATCACAAAATATTCTAATTACATTTAGGACAAAATATTTTGTAGTTTGAAATCACTTTTATTTAATTTACTAAAGTAAATTTACTGTTTTAATTATATTTATTGTTATTATCTATACGAATAAATAAATTTGAAGTCTTTTTGTTTTGTCAAAATAACCGCTTTATCAAAAAACAAGGGTACTTATTACAAAAAAAAAAAACTTTTAAAACTGTCGTTTGTGCGAAAGCTGAATTATAATATTGATAAATTCACGTGTCCATTTCAAATAAAACCTCCATGATAAAACCTATATTTACAATATAGAAAAATAAAACTGCTCAAACAACTACAGTGACAAAGGGAAGTCACACAATAAACCTCATAGACTCTGTATGTTCGAAAAGCATACATACGAGTATTATCAGCATAATAATCGTGTTAGATCTATAACTGTTAAATTACATAATACAATACAATACAATTACTATCTAATTATAGACTGGTCGTTAGCTTGTATTGAGTGAATATTATGCACAGTATACTCATATACTGCATATACTATTATGCATATATGTAATTGCCTTGGCACGTCTGTAAGCTTAGATCCCTAGCTTACAGCCCATTGTACATGTAGACAGAAGTTATTATGAAATATTAGCTTTTGCCCGTGACTTCGTTCGATGTCCTTTTTTTCCTGACAACGTGTATGTATAATTTTACTATGATCGGTTGATTAGTTAAAATGTGAAAACGTAACAAAAAAATACTTTCGCATTTATATGTATTATAATATTAGTATGGATTAGGACAAGTTAGGATTAGGATTGTTTTAATAATTAGTCGCAGTTTTCATAAAAAATATACAGTTTTCATAGGTAAAAGGCAATGTTGCTTAAGATTTTAATAAAATAAAACAGTACAGGAAAAAATTTCTGCTCGTCCGATCAATCGGACGTAACAGTAGGACCACGCGGTCTCAGCGGAAAAAATAATTATAAAAGGATAAAATATATATTGTAACATATTCAATATTTTTTGATAAAGAAATAATTTGTGCCTTTATATTTCATAAATTGTTTAAGAACAGGTTACATTCAATTTACAATTTCAGGGTGTTATAATATAAGAATAGTCTACAGTCTAAGTATGATTAATGGTACCTACTCCACGAATCGTGTAGGTTTAAATGCTGAATAAGGGTTACCTTTTATGAAAGGTATAAAGCCATACTATACAAGGATGTGACGTTTTATTAAAACCACTCATTGTGAGGTGGAATGCTTTTATGAAACTCTACAATAACACTTCAATTAATGTTTAATGAAAAAATAAATGACTTCGTAATATTAATTTCTTATATTTAGTTAGGACTGTAATTAAAGGAGATAATAAAATTTTCACCAAAAATATGTCCATCGTTGTTATTATCATGAAGGTAGTAGAAATGAACCACTAATTCAATCTCGTACGCGTGTCAAATGAATATACAATATGAACCCTTTTTTGTTTTATTGTCTTCATATTTTACCGCAGATATGTACAAAAAAGAATTCTCGTTGGCATTCAAATATAATCTTTTTATTTTTTTTGGTATGCGGATAATAAAAATGGTAATCACAGGTTACACTTTCGAATACAAATTTATTTTGCAATCCAAATTGTTAGATAACCTTAAAAAAAATTATGCAAATTTCTCCCTTTGTGATATAATTCAGTCTGTGTAAATTATAGTCAGATAATTTGGATATCTGGTGATGAGGGTGACAAGGCTGAAAATAGTCATGTTTCTTTTTGACGAGTGAGCTTTCTGTTTACTTTATTTAAGGCTGATCCGATCAAGGGCCGCGCTTCTCTCGTTCGACGTCCGTAGGGGCTGCTTGTTACGTCTCATGAATATCCCCATTCAAAGGTAATTTAATTTTCATACGCCTCCGCGATTTTTTATTCTCACATCAATTATGAAAGCAATGCGTTTATTTCACGTTAAAAAATGATTGATGCTTTATTACTATCATTTATTTATAATCGATAGATGTATAAAAATATACAAAGTTGGTGGAAGGCTTGAAGGGTAAATACTAACTATAAATAACTTACATTAAGTTAGATTAAGAAGAAATTTATCTTACATAAGAAAAAATAAAGTGAGGGTTTGAATTAAAATTTCCAAACAGTTTATGGCATTAAAATAGTTAAATTAATTTAATTTATTTCTTTCATTAATTTAGTCTTTAGTTTTTTAAAAAATATGCCACTTTTCTCCCTTTTCTATACATCACACACGAAAATATCTAAACTAATATAAAAATAAGTTGCGATATCGTCCGGGTGGAATTCGGCTATAGCGTATTTCTTCGAGAACTCTTCAATATTTTCTTTCAATTAACTATTGCAACTCTTACAATAAAAATCCGACGCTTGACATTTCGCTTTGTAATTTGTAAGCGAGCTGTGTGTATGGATTGACTATTAGAATCGTATTTTCATATCACGATAACTTTTCCTACGGACACTCGATTTTGATAAAAATAATTCATATAAAGGTGAACAAATAGACAGATAGGCAAAAAAAATATTTTAGTATTATGTTACCTACTCATTTTGTATCGCTCAACTTTCGGTAAATGTTATCAATGTCTGTACATTTAATATATTCCATTGGAAATTTTGAATGTATACCTATTAACAAACTTAATGAAAACTATTTTAATTGCAACAACAATTTTGCTAAAATGTTTAATTTTTCTTCTTGTACTGAAAGCCGCATATATATAAGTTTTAATAAGATTGTGGTTGCAGCCGATCGTACTACCCATTGATATCAGACGCATCAGATCAAAAAGTATTAAGTAATGGCAGGGCAAATTGCCTTTCGCAGTCATTTAGGCAACCTGTCTGGCGGCAGGAATTGAGAAGGGTGGTTAGGGGTAAGGGGGTGGCCCCTTACCCCTAACCACCCTTCTCAATTCCTTATCCTTAATCTTGCTAACGTCAGCAGCCCTCTTGCAGTACTTGTGGCGTTGCTTGTGTTATAGGCGACGGTAGCCACCTACCATCAAGTGGACCCTCAGCCTGTCTGTCGACCTCAACTTCATAAAACCCACGATATTTTATATATAAGAAACGAAATTAAATCTAAATTTGTTCAATAGTTAATGCTGGATTGATTAAGAATATCCAAACTTATTGGTGTATCCTTCAATAACTACATACTTACTTGATCTGTCTGCAGTGACAAAAGTTGTATGTTACTAACCACAATTGATAACTGGCAGTCATTTTAACAACAATGTAATTAAATAAAGCTGAAGACACAAACTGCTGAAACTTTTAGTTTGTAGTTTGAGGGTAATGGAAACTTTATTCCACTGTTATTAAATTAGCAAACATTTGTAGCAACATTCACCAATTCATGTTGTCCCAACTAATTATATGTGACCATTTCATTAAACTAGATTAGCGGGTATGTGGGTCGCCATGGAAATAGAGTAAGGATTAGTCACGTCTGATTTGTCTGAAATTTCAGAGCTTTAGGGGTTTCGATTCGTCTAATACTTATGAATATTCAAATGGTTGATTTAATATTAAGATTCGAGCAAACATTGCTGGTGGTCTTCACAACTCAAACAGGTTTCTACTTTTTAAATGCGTCCATGAATTTTAATGAAATGAAAATAATAGAGCCTATGCCTTTATGTGTTCAAATCATTTCATCAATTCTTACTTACAATATATAATTAAAATTAGAAACTAACCCCCGACTTTCTATATCTGCTGTCACACTAATTGATGCTGCAGCGTCAGATCAAGGTAACTATGTTATGGAAATACCAATTTGGTATACTGTTACTTAACAGTATACTGTTATTTAACAGTATACCAATTAATACCTATTAACCTAAGTTAGTGAAATCCCTTCGGCAATTAGGAGATTAGGGCTGCCGAAACGACTGCCAAATGGATTTGGAAAGTACTGCCACTACTTTCCAAATCCAGACCAGCGGGCAAACTTTTAAAAGTTCGTTTTCCAAGTTGACCCTGCCGGGAATCGAATCCGGGAGCGTTAAGACAAGCACCCTAACCACTTATCCAAGGGGTTCAAAAGTTATCAAAAATTATTTATTTAAAAAAATTAAATCCTCAAAATTGATATATTAGTATATACTTTATGTGTTTCATATATGAAGTATCTCAAAGAAATTCTTATTAAAGTAGTACTATAACGAACAGATTGGATGGATGTGTGCGGTCACATAAATAACTTGAGCCCCCTCAACACGAGACTCGAGGGCAAATACTACCAAATTTGACTCATGTTTGCGGTTGTTTTCTCGTCATTAATGTGACTCCATGTTACGCGAAGCTCGGGCCTATGAGTAAACTTTCCATTTAAACGGGATTATAGTACACTACCACTGTGAAGGAGAGAATCGGTATTTATCTACACCAAATAGATTTGATTTTTAAAAATTCTCTCATCTATCGGGCGGGCGGGATAGGTACACTCTTGGTAACTCACAGTGCGTCGGGGAATTCCCTACAGCGAACTAACGTTTGTGTGTATTTAAAAAGCGGTGAAACTTTCTAACGCTGTAACTTTGGAAATCCTAGCCCGATTTCACGTCACACCGCAAGTTATGTTGAGGAGGGCAACGAGCCAAAGTGTGTTAGGTACGCAATTACGTAAGCTGAAGTGTGAACGTTAGGATCTTTCTCGGAGGCCGTACATTAATGTTTAAAATCTCAGTAATTTTTAAAGATACCTTGAGTTGAGATTGAGTTACTTATTTTTTAGATATGCTAATAACAAAAAAAAAAACATTCGTGTGACTCATTGATATTTTATGCTTTTTATGTAAATATTTTCAAATAAAAAATAAGTTTTGCGGTATTACATATCCTATACCGCAATATCGCGGTATTGAATATGTATATACTGCGGTACTGCATGCTTTAATTATAATTTCAGTTGTTCAACCACTTTTGAAGTTTTTATAAAATAATAAAAGAAATAAGATTTATAAGGTTAATTTCTCTATTAAACGAATTTAAAAAAAAAAAAAAAACAATTTCATAAACTTTGTATGCTATCACAACAGCCATAACGTTATGTTAAAAATAAGTTTTTTTTGAAACTCTTGTTTCGCCAGAGGCCTTTGTGATTGTAATTATGACATGTTCACGTACATACTGCACATCATGTTAACATGAAAGCCAAAATAATTAGAGTTGAAGAGATCTTTTGGATACATACATATTTTGCAGTTAATAATGCATTTAATATTTGTAGGTACATCGTTCATATGAGAATTCCGTTTAGCATTAGTATTTAGTAAAGTTTTATGTATTAATTTTGTACATTTTTTATAATATCTCGATTCGCAATGTTTTTATTAATATCAATTGTAATACTTCTCTTCAAATGAATTCTGAAAGCGTAGATAGCTTTGGTTTGTCTTAAAGTACCTACTTATTACGAAAATTCGTAATTCCGCACCTCGACAAAGGGCTTACATAAATATTTCCAATGAGAACATTGTAGCTGTTCTAGATAAATTTAATTAAATTTTCGACCACGTTAAATTTGACATTCATTTATGAAGTAAGTTTATCTTAACCAAATTTAATATTTATCTATGAAAAGGCAATTTTTGCTATTAAAATTCAGGTTAAACGGTATATAATAAAATAAGAAATAATTATTTTAACTATATTTTACATACCTACTATCACATATACATATATGTGATATTATGACGCGCTTTTCACATTATAGTTGCCCTTTAGCACGGTTATTGTCATTTTGCGTGCTTAACAATGGCTTAACAACCTATTTTTAACTTCAGTAAGAATACAGATATAACAAAATAATAATAATCCCTGCGAGAACAATGAATATGAGTATTCATTTTATAACTATACCACTTAAAAAATTGAGTAATTTGTATTTTGATAGTAATAAAAAAATCTATACTCTATACATATTATAATATATGTCGTAATTCTCTCAATTAGATATTATTAAATAAAGTAATCGCTCACACTTTTTAAAAAACCCAACGTATTTTGATACTTTTTTCACTAATAGAAAGAGCAATAAACCAGGGGGCCTAGCCAAGATGTACATTAAAGAAACGCTCCCTAGCGAACTTTACGAAGCGAACAAAATAAAGCCCGGTGATTGGTTGTTGTAACGCCCACATAAAATTTTGACCAATCACAAAGCTTTGTCCCAGTGTAGCGTAGCGTTTACAACTGTAGAAAGCACTGCGTTTGCATCTTGGCTAGGGCCCCAGGACGCCAGGCGCAAATGTTGGTGAAAAATATTATCTCTCCTGAGGTGTTTCCACTTAGCTACAATATGGGCTACTTCAAGCGAGGGGTAAACAAATTCCTACAGGGTAGGCAGCGCACTAGCACTCCCCTTGGTGTTGCTTGTGTCTTTAGGCGACGGTGACCACCTACCATCAAGTGAGCCGCCAGCCTGTCTGCCAAGTTTATATTATAAAAATAATGCTAAAGAAAAATAAATTTTAAACTTAATGAACTTTGATGTTTTGTTTCAGAACCAGCCAGTCAATTAAAATATCAGGTATGTTATAAGTCTTCGTTGCGTCAAAAACATATAATATTTTGGCAAGTTCATTTGAAGCGGGGTTACACCAGCTAGCAAATGTTATTCACACGGATTATGTCGAGTCATTAAGTAGGTTTAAGGGGATGAAGCTACGTAGACCTACCTCAGCACTCGGTAAGCGGTTATTATATCTTCAGATTAACACCTTCTTTATGATATTATTTCCAAGATTTACTAAGAAAAAACCACACGAAATTAATTATTTCAAAATGTTTGTTTACTAATTATACATAAACATATTATTTTAAACACACAAGTCAATAAAGGACAGATTCATTCCTATAAAAAGAAAAAGGAAAAAAAAGATACAGCGTTACAGGACATATAATTTTTTTTATAATTACAAATAGAAATAGATAGAAATAGAATAGAAATAGATTAAAAAAAAAGCATTTATTATATTATTTAAAGGTTTTTCCCAAAATTCTCTACTCAATATATCAAGGGGTTTATTCATAAAAAGTTTAAAATAAAACTAATTTTAGTACGTCTTCACAACCAAAACCCAAATATACCCAACCAAAATGAAAATTAAGAATACAACATAATTTTGGCGTTTTAATAAGTTTTTAGTTTGTTTTTCGTGTATCTAACAAAATGCGTTGCTTGATCTTAGAATATTTAAAAAGCATAATATAATATAATGAAAAGGTAAAATGAACTTACAAAAATTCTAGAATGTTACATTTTTGGAACCAGTAAATAATGTGATTTAAATTATTTTTCAATAAAAACTACTTGTAATTTTCCATTAATCCTACATATTTATTTCACTTTTTATATTAACAAATTTGTGTGATACTATTATGTCTCTATATGTATATAAAAATTACGTGTCACATGTTTGAAGCCAATGAACTCCTATACTACTGAACCGATTTTGATAAAACTTCGTAATTATGTGTAATTTAGTCCAACTTAAAAGATAGGGTAGTTTTTATTTAGAACCCGGGCGAACCCGGGAGCATGTAGCTAGTTAGGTATAAAATATTTTAAATGCGTGACATATGGACGTTACACGTAGCAAGGGAGTGCCTTTAGACCATCACGCGGTTACATTAGTAAAATCAATGCTTAAATTACGAATATTAAAGCCTCCGTTTACTATATGTTAAATGTAATATTTTTATCTTGAGGACTAATACGTATACTGTTTTACAGTATTGTATAAAAATGCCTACATATTTTCTATTTGAAATATTGTAATACTAAGTAACGAGTGGTTTTTGTTTGTTTTTTGTACCAATTTATTACCAATTTGAACATTACACTGTCACCATTAACATAAGAAAAATAATAATAAAAATATCCCTCCTTCCACTAGCGAAAATCGTATCAAAATCCGTAGCGTGGTTTAGGAGTTAGCAGATATACAGACAGACTCGGAAAGTGACTTCAAATTACACTATGTATAATTAGTTAATAATAAAACTAATAATAATATCTGATAATCAATAGTCTTAGTATTTTTTTAATTGTTAAATTTTAAATTAGACATTTCATTCTGAGAATTATATGAGATTCAAATCTACATCATCTTACCTACATATATAGGGATATTAGAGTTTGAAAATTATCAACAATATTTTTACTGTATTTTTAAATAAAGAATTATTTAAATAAGAATTCTAAGAATATTATAAATGCAAAAGTTTATATGTTTGGATGTTTGTTACTTAATCACGCAACACGGCTGAACGGATTTGGATGAAATTAGGCACCCATAGTAGTTTATCACCTGAATTTTAGCATACTTTTTTTATCCTGGAAATTTTTTAAGTTTTATTAATCCTGCGAGATTTAATAAAAACGAACAACACCGAGTACGAAGTCACGGGCACCGCTAAGTAGTATATTTTTTTTTATTACAAACCATTTATATATTTCTGTATTAATTGAAATGAGGTTAATTAGCAATTGATTTTCGAAAGAAAGTGTATTGTGATACAATTTTATTCATAACCGTGTATGCGAAGACTGGTGCTTTCTACAAGGACCGTTTGTTTACATTGCGGGGTCTTAAGCAAACACAATCCTAATAGGGTGCGCTTCAGTTTTCTTTCTCTCCTTTCTATACTGTCCCTCTTTGCTTGTGTACTCATCTCTATCAATCCCGAACACTACAAATATGGAGGCGAACCGCTACATTAACCCCCGTGACAGTATACATTTCAAAAGGATATTTTCGAAATATAATAGAATACCATCTCAGGTAGATAAATAAATGAAGGTATTTTTAAGGCCGGTTGAAAACGCTTTTCTTATTCAAAAATTATGTCTGGATGAATTTAAAACTGGTAGTAAATTATTAATTTGCATTTTTAAATTTTATAATATATCCATAAAAGTTGGTTATATTAACAATGTATTTTTATATCTTAACAGAAATAATTGTTGATGAAATCAAATAAAAATTCTAATATAAAATACTTAATTTTGTATAGTTTTTTATTTGTTCAAAATTAGACAGTAATATTATGTTAAAGTTCGAAGGTAATTTTGGATTTATTTTAATCCTTAAAACCATTTTAAACCTAGAAGTTTATTTACACTATGTAAAGTATGTGCAAACTTTTACAATGAGATAGGTAAATCTCTTTATTAAATTAACATTTCTTGTGTTTAAATTACTCGGTGAAAGAAATGTACGCGCGCCATCGCCATCTAGTTACAATTCAGTTAACGTCGCTAGTTGTTAAAGATGACGATTTAACAGTAGTTAACTCTTATTTAATTGTTATAGGTATTCTATTTTAAAACATATTCTGAACAAATACTATACTAACATGCACAAAGCAGTCAGCGTCAATTGTGTTCCAATAGTAATTTCTGAGCATATAATTGTATTGGATTAGCCAGGTGTATTTTGCAGGTGTTACGATAAAAATTGCAAAAGTAATTGCTACAGAATCACAATACAAATTTGAATCGCTCTCCCCGGCAACGGCCCAGCAGGGACGGATCATTTGTTCGTGATTATCATTTTAGCAAATGGATATTGAAATCGGCTATTTTTGTTTACTAAGCGATTTCTCCTTTTTATACGAGCCTGTCTGGTAAATTTGTTATCAAATTCGATTCAACGTGAATGGGTGAATTCCGTTCCTGTAATTGGATATAAATGCGAAATGGAAAAAGAAAGGATAACAGCCATCCCACATAACTTTCACTTTAGGCTATACAATTTGTGGACTGTTGTGACTTGCAGAAATCTGCCGTTCTTGTCTACAACTCTCTTTCTAGATTTTTCTGTTTTTCTCCCCGGTGTCAACTGTGTCTTCTTTTAATCTTAGTACGCAGTATTGTACAAAGCCAGTGTTCTTCGCCACTATTTAAATTTGACAGATATTTAAAAATAGAAGGAAGGAAATTCTAAAATGGAGCGTATTTCTATGTCGAAAATGTTATGCTACGATTACATTTAGCCGAAGTGAGCAGGGAAGTGGGCATGGCAATGGGCAGGACGAGTGTGTAAACACGATACTTCTCATGCCACTGCCACTGCCACTCGCACTGCCCGGCGCTCTCCAAAAGAGCGGTTTTTCGTGCGGAAGACAAAGGACAGGCAGCGCGAGCGACAGTGCGTGTTTACATTCTGCTCCGTCGCTCACATCTCGCCGAATGCCTGAAGGAGAAAGACGTGTATTTTTGGTATTTTAAGGTCGGCGACAATTTAAGAAATGCCGTCCGATTGAAGTAATGAAGATACATTTAAAAAATATAAAATACTCTTTGTTGCACGCGATTTCGCCCGCGTAAATTTATAAAATATAGCCCGTGTTACTCACTCATTAAATGTAGTTTTCTATAGGTGAAAGAATTTTCAAAAATCGGTCCAGTAGTTTATTCATTAAGCACGTCATCTCTCTTTATAATATTATTATATAAGTAATAAGTATAGATAATAAAAAAATATAAGATAAAAAAATATAAAATACATTATGTATCGCTAAAAGACAGCGCGGACGTCTGCCATTGCTGAAAGTCGAAAGCGAAGTGAGTGGTAGGGCAGTATGTAAACACACACTTCTCTCGATCCTGCTGCAGCAGTATTTAAGACATTATTGTCGGCAGCGCGAAGGGCAGCGGCAAGGGCTGAATGTAAACGTAGGGTTAAATAAAAGAACGACAGCAATATTACGATTCATAAAATATTGTAGGAATTTTGTATTTTAAATGTCAATATTTTTTTTTAAATTTACAGGTTTTCACTTTGTGTAAAGAAAATAGTTTACAATACTTCACGAAGAGAAATATGTAGTTATAAGTTGAAATCGCGTATTTCCATTCGGTGATAGACATAAAAGAAACTTATTAAAGTTATTTGAATTTTGATTTAAACCTCATTGTCAACATTCACCAGTGGATTGAATTCGCCCAGCAAACATTCTGCAACATTGAATGCAGTATCTCTGTATTGAATAGTCGTCGGGGAACTTTACGAAAATTTATTCTATTCTTCGTCAGTAGAAAATGTCAAAACCCTATTTTCTAATAGCTGTATCGATAAAGTTCCCTTTGTAAAGAAAATCTGTAGACGAGTTTATAGTCTGGGGACAAGTCAATCGTCTTATTTCGCATTTTAAAGTAAATTCAACTTGAGGATTTCTTTGTTGCATTGTTGATGCAACAAAGAAATCCTCAAGTTGTTGACTCGTATTCAAGTATTATATCAATTATTTTAATGACACTTCCTTTCAACAAAACTATACAAAATATGCAATCGCGTAGAGTAATTAAAGGAAAGTTATTGAAGATTTTTTTTTTATTAGTAGTGGCGGGGCACAATGCGTTTCGCAGTTAATAAATTGAGAAGCCCGTCTGGCGGCAGTAACCACCCCTTACAGAAAAATAACTACATGTGTGAAATTACAGCATAATAGGAACTGTGAATAAGTACAGTGAAATAAAAGCATCTGTGCTGTTGTGTTTCGGTAAGTGAGCGGTAAGGAAAGACACAGCACAGCCCATCCTTCTTAAATCCTTAATCCTACCCAATAAAGGTTGACAACACTTGCAGCACTGTCGTTGCTTGTATTAATAGGTGACGGCAGCTACCTTCAAATAGACTGTCAGCCTGTCCCGTCCTAGAAAAAAATTAAAAAAGGTGCACTAAAACTTAACAAAATAATGATTAAATGTTAATGTAACAATTCGATAAAAATAATGGAATCGGTGTCTAATTAATGTCCGCAAATGTTACTTGATGTGGTCTACAGATCACATAATTAGAAGCTGAGTTAGATTTTACCTTTTTTTGCTGCTTTAGCCACACATAAAATTTAATTTAATTTATCATTTTAATATCAGTTATAAATTGCCTTTTTTATCTTTTTTGTGTAAATGATGTGCTGTTTTTGAGAAACATACCTACTTCTATCTAAAGTCAAAATGAATCCATCCATTCTGTTAATAGAAGCGTCAAAGGAGGTGATTTTCTTTGATTGGTCATAGCCGCGCCAATTTGTTGAAACAGCCCTTGGTTTATGGCCACGTGCGTTTTATTGTTCCATCTATTATGTTTGCTCGTTTACTCGAAGCTGTCTCAGATTATCGTACAGTCCTACTCGTACGTCAGATGGTAATAAAAGTTAAATTATACTGATCTTAAAATTCAATGTGGAAGAGAAAGCAATAAATCCAAGTTAAAAGCACAGATTAACTAATATTTGGTTGCTAGATACCATTGACTAATAAAAGAAGCTTATGCAACACTTGCAATTTTGTGTAATTAATAACTTGGTATAGTGGGTGTCTCTGTAAAGGTAAAGGTACGAGTACCTACTTATAGATAATATCGAGTTGTTTATATCTATAGATATCTCAAACCAAATAAGAATTACAGACTGATTTTTCCGGACAACATAGTAAAGCCGATTTTATGTTTCAATCTATAACCTCAATTTTTGTTTATTTTTATTGAAAAGATTGGTTTCCAACTTTTCTTACCTTTTTATCCTGCTTTTTGTTTATTGTACAGTCAACACTCTCACTACTCAATTTGGAAATTTCACTAGTAAATATTTTAATAAGACGTAGCGTAGTTTGATTGGATTTGTGTGCGTGTAACCGTGTGTTGTACTTGGTTGTACATGGCGAAGGCGTAGTTTTACCGGCTTCACTCTGGCATCCACAAGCTCTATCTTTAGTTCTTATTTTATCTGAGAGAGATATATCGCAAAACTCGAAAACAGCTGGTAAACTGGTAATAGAAATTTATATGACTTGAAATTTTATGTACTTGTAGGTATAATTATTACATTATATGTATATCATGTAATATGTGTGTTGTATAATATTATCATGTATTATAAATTCGACTGCTAAGTGAGCAAAAATAAGCTATTTTTATTCATCTTATGTTATGTTTTGGTTAGCAGTCGGTCACATTTTTGTCACTCAGCATGACCTAACAAGTCCAAATTTTTTATTAATGAATATGTAGTTTCGGCACGCGAAAATAAAATAAACGTTTGTTTTGCCAAAGTAACTGAAAAGAATGATGTATTTTAGACATGTTATTTTTACATCTTTACATGGTATAATTTGAAGTCGCTCTCCGCGTCTGTCTGTATAGCCACTAACACCTTCTAAACCACGCAACAGATTTTGACGCTGTATTTACAATCACTTAGACAATTCAGGGAAGTTTTATATATAATAAAACCTAAAAAGTTGTAACTAGAAAACAAAAACAATATTTTGCAACCAAGTCGCCGAAAAATAAATTTATGTACTTGGCTTACATAGGCTAAACCTTTAAGAGATACATACAAATCCTAAAATCCTATAAATTCCGCTGTGGCATATCTATCTGTTACGGTTGACTTACATTAACCATTTCTTTCATTAAAACTTTAATCTCTACATACCTATTATTTCTCCGTTAACTATATACTTTTAAACCACCCATAGGATTTTAATTCGGTTTTCATTTAAGGAAAGAGGGATAAACTGGGAAGGTTTATGTGTACAAAAAAGTTGCATACTGAGCGAATTAGGTACCTACTCCATTCTCATAATATCTCGAACATTTTATTTCTATTTTAATTTTCCCTGAATTCGCAGCTAATATAATTTGCATTAATACGAACTTCTGACTTTACGCTAGAATTGGTTTTTTTTTCTCGATCGGATTTTTTTTTTTAATTTTCAATATTTCTTTTTCACGAATATTTTTTTAGATAAATACTAGGATTAAAAGGATAGATACTAGGATTAAAAGCATTGTCGGAGTGTCTGTTAAAGTGAAGAGTACTCATAGATCAGATTACACGAACAATACTGACACTAGAGATTTAACTTAATATACTATTCTATTGAAGATTAGTCAAAATTCACCTAACTTTTAAGATATTTTACTTTAATCTTTAATACCTGAATAAAATAGCTTTTATGTACATGTTTTGGAACTAACTCTATGAATTTAAATCAACCGTTATGGTTTAGTTCAGTTAGTAACTAATGTAGAGCAAACATAACTTTATCCTGCAGTAACAACATACAGTAGATAATTGGTTTTTTAATTGTTTTAATTTTTTTGTAAAGTAATATAAATAAAAAAAAACAAATAGACATATAAATTTGAAGTCTTCACATTGCACTTAAAATGTGATAAATTATATTTTTAAATTTCTTCTTATCAAAAGAAACTAATAATTAAAAGTACTACGATTTTCAGAGAATTGACGTGTTTTTATTTAACCATTTATTAATTTTGAATTGAAATTTGACAGGAACAACGTTTTTCAACATTTAAACACTATAAATTTTTAATACAATTCAAATCCTTAGCAAATATGTTTTTCATTATTACGCAAATTATAAATGTTGTTAAAATTTAATCAGATGATGCTTCGTTTCGTTTCAATATTCTACATAAATCCATTTAAGAAGCCAAAATTCATAGTTGACTTGTTGCTAAATGAAAAACCGCTAAACATAAATATGTCCTAAACTAGACAGAAAGTTACATTAACGAAACCCTCATTTCATTCGAGCCACAATCTTAAATCACTATTCAGCTGGAAACCATTGCGTATACACTGCAATCTCAACGAAAAAATAACATGGATAAGATTGGCAGTTTAGTCAAACTTACGATGAGATTGCGTCATATTTCATCTATGAAAGATTCGATTTTTTTATTATTATACCCCTTTAAAATGATTATCATTAACAAAATGATTTTGTGTTATTTTGTGACGTGATTAAAATTACTTTTATTAGACGTCGCATTCTTATTAAGACCACCTACGTTAAAACTTATGATTTTATTAAGTCCCATTAATTTGAAATAATGTCTGTTTTTACACGAATTCATCTTTTTCATTTCCTGGTCCATGTAGTCTCTCAAATTATTTTCTTAATTAGACATTCATACTGATTTAAAGTGTAGTTTAATTAGTTTATCTTAATATCCATACATGAGTATGGATCATACAACTTTTAAAGTCTCATAAGAAACTAGTTCATAAAATAGAATTGAAATATCTTGAATTGAAATCGAAGCTTTTTAATTTTGCTTATATTATTTTCACACAAATATCTTGTCCATATTAGTCTAACGCAGACTACGTTTGCTGTACACACATCAACGTCTCGTTGCCGTAATTTCGTTACGAAAATTTAATCCGAGAGACGTGTAGCCGCAGAATTGTGGCTCGCAAGAACATCGGTGTCGGAGAGTAACACTCAGACGAAAGCCTACATTCATCATTTTGTAATTTACATTGTAGACCGTCACAAATGGACTGTTGAAGCATTTTGAACATTGAATATTATTTTGAAATAATGATATTTGGCGTCCAAATAAATTTTGGCTTTCCTCTTTGCTCCATTGTACTTTACAGTGTCACCTAAACACTTTTGTCACATAACATGGATAATATTGGTGTGTTCATGTCGTTAAAAAAGTATGCAAAATGCTAAAGTAATTGAAGTTTAGACTGAGCTCTCTCATTTACCATTCAAATTAAATTAAATTGACATGGACATGCACATTTCGGCTATTCTTAATAATGTTCTGTTTCCGTCGGATGGCTGCACTCGGTCACCGAACAACCTATGCAAAGGCAACGCCGCCGCCGCCCGCCCGCTATATTACTCAGTTTTCGCTAAGTGTTTTCTTTCAGGCTTTTTTTACTGGACTCCTAAGAGTTGTAGCATGAAGTTGTCCTCCTCGAGAATTGGGCTGTCATAAATTGATCGTAAATAGAGAGGTCACGGACAGGTAAGAGCAGCGTATGACATCAACCCACAAAGTGGACAGATGACCTGATAAAAGCCGCGACTCGACTGGATCCAAGCTGCCTTTTGACCGGTCCTATTATTATGAGGAAGGCCTATGTCCGGCAGTGGATGTCCTGCGGCTGAAATGATAAATGATGATATGATAATAAATAATGTCACTCATTGTTTTGAGATGTATAAAACTGTCGTTCCATCTAAATCTTTTAAGACATATCTCTTAAAAGTTAGTAATCCCAAGGTTTATTTTATTAAACGTTCAATATAATTTATTACAGTCCCATTCCCGATAAATTATTTAACCATTTAACCTCATAGTTAAATAATTTGTTGAAATTTCAGGAAGGTTGTGCCACTGGAAACTAATTAAGCGCGTAAAAAGATGATTAATGCATTTTTTGTGAATGTAAGCGATAAAAGGTCACTTGCAAAAAAGTTCATATGGCCATAGTGCAAGTCATCAATTTCATCCTACGTATCAAGTCACACTACGTATTAAGTATCATATATCAATACCATATTGTTCATATATGTATGTATAAGCACACACACACGCACGCACGCACGCACGCACGCACGCACGCACGCACGCGCACACACACACACACACGCACACACACACACACACACACACACACACACACACACACACACACACACACACATATATATATCTTTCTAAATTACGTGTCACATCTCTAAACTCTGCGATGAACTCCTAAACTACTGAACCGATTTTGATTAAACTTCGTAACTATCTGTAATTTGGTCCAACTTAGGATATATTTTATAAAGTTACGCCAACGAAGTTGCGTCAGCTAGTATATGTTATATAATATAATATATAACATAACGAAATTGTCAGTGGCGATGGTATACCTAATTCTTACAGAGGAATTATAATTACAGGAATTTTGGTAATTTCACGTAATTATTTCAAAGATGACGAAGTGGCGATGGTCTTTTGACAATTTCATTGAAAATACGTCATGGATAGATTATGAAATTGAAATAGCCAGTGATTGGTTTGCTTTCAATTTCGAGTATTATAGTAGACATTTTTAATTTGATATTTGCAAATGTGAATTATCATGTTGAGACTGTGAGTTTTTAGTTTTTTTTTTTTTAATATTGACATAATGGAATGAAAAGTAATGGAAAATTTTCTCTTCCCATTTTTAATTTTACGTCTTTGTAGAAAACCCTAGGTTTTCTAATACCTATATACCACTGTACCTATATATAAACAGCGAAACTCGCATATGTCGAACGTATCACATATGATTGTAAGAATCAAAAGCAAACTGACATAAACTAGGTATAAAAAGCATATAAAAAATCACAAAAATATTATTCAATGCTGATTTTGGCATAATATTCCCTGCAACATAGTTATGTCAGCTAGTAAAACGTATACAAAGTATGTGAACCGTGTCGACAGCCGATCAGTTAGTTCATCGTTCATGTCTCGTTTCGTAGCAGGCATTAATCAACTTTTTCCACTTTTCCGCACTTCCCCTATGAAAGAGCTTCGTTACTGTGAACTTTCCAGAAAAAATTAGACATCTGAATGCTTTTTAACGACATATCCTGTATCGATACACCTTCAAATACGCATTATTAACGAAATGGCAGTCCTTATTAGTTTTTGATGATTGAAAATTCAAACGAAAAATCACATTCATTTTGCTTTAGAACTCAATCGTATTTTTGTGAACAATGTTTGGTAATTTTTCATCTAGACACTGACTACAATTATATTTTAAGAAATAGATAAACTCAGATTTAACAGTGTTAACATGAATTGACGACACGTTTGGTCTAATAGCTAGTAACCCTAGCTGTTAACCAAACCGTCGCGGGTTCGAATCCTGCTAGGGGCAAATGTTTATGTGTTAACATTTATCTTTGTACCTGAGTCATGGATGTTTGTATCTATAATATGTATGTATTTACAAAAAAAAAAGTAATCTATGTATTATATCAACTGTCTGGTATCCATAATACAAGCATTAAGTTGCTTAGTGTGGAACTAGATGGTGCTGTGTGGAATGTGTGAAGATATTTATATTTATATTTAATTATTAGATCTGAAAGGCATTCGTTCGAACTTCACCATAACAATGTGAACCAATTAAACTTATACTAAGTTTACCACATCCAGATGTTTGTCCCTCTACGAATAATAACTAGGCAATATTAATGTATAAATTAAAATAAATGCATAATTGGAATTTTAAAATTTAATATTGGGTGTACAAATAAGTTTCCGCCGTTTGGCAAGTTGGCCCCACCAGTAAGTTATGGTTAAAATTGTCAGATCTAAACGTCATTATCGTAAGGACATCAGGCAACAACGTAACCATAAAATATTAGAGATTTATTATCAGTGTAACATATTCTTTTGTATGCGAAAATGTCGAGTTTTGAGCCGAACAAGCGTCATTTGCGGGAACTTTTGATTTACTTCTTCAATTTAAAGAAATCAGCAGCTGAGGCGTATCGATTGCTTGTAGAAGCATATGGTTAGGCTGCCTTAAGTGAGAGAAGTTGTCGTGAGTGGTTTTAAAAGTTTAAAAACAGAGAATTTGACATCAAAGACAATTAAAGAACGTAGCGGAAGGCCGAAAGCGTATAAAGACGCGGAATTGGAAGCATTATTGGATCAAGATTCGTACCAAAATCAAGAAGAACTTACAAGTAATGTACTTTATTTCTTAATTGAACTTATGTGAAAGTTTATCGTTTGATACTCTGTAAAGTGTCATGAGAAGATAAATGATTTTACGCAGGTGTTTGAAAGAATTTTAATCATAAAATGGTGTTGATCCGAAGGGCGTAGAACAAAGTAACCCAGTTAACAGATAAAAACTTAGTTTGGAATAATTCAATAACATTGTCCCTCACATATAAATTTCGGTTATTTTGGTGGTTTCATTGATTTATGTATGATTTTGTTTATTTGTTTATTTATTGATTTGTTGTAATCTCTTTGTAAATCTGTTTGTAAGGATAGAGTTGTTGACTAATCAGTAGACATTTTTCTTAAAAATAACAGAACGAAATAATTTAAAATGTGTGAGAAAACTACACTTACAAAATATCCGAAATTTTTATTAGTAACTAGCAATCCGCTCCCCGACTTCGCGCGAAAACATTTTTTTTCTGCAAATTATATACATAAACAGTGAATTTAATTTGCAGTGAAAACCGGATTAAAATCCGTTGGGTAGTTTAGAAATAGTTAGCGGAGACACACACATGACCGATTTATACCATTGTAGAGATTAAAGTTAATAAAACAAATGGAACCCGTGTATTTAAGAAAAAAATTAACTCTTCATAGACGTATTCAAATTCGAAACTTAAATATTTCAAATATTTTTTGATCAGCCCTCATATCTATCACAAGAGAGAAGTCGATTAATTTTTTTTGAGAAATGTTGAAGTTAGCAATAAATTAAGTTCAATTGTTATAATAACTACTTAAACTCTTTAAAAATGGCGCATGTTTAAAAATGATTTACCTACTTGGTAAATACAAGCATAGTGTCGGTTGAGCATTGTGTACTCTGGTCGCATCGTGTTCAGTACCAATTTGCCGCCCGAAGGATCAAAGACGAACCATGAATTAACCGTGCACACGTTTACCTTCGACACACAGTCGTATACTGGTCGTATATCAACACACATCATTTCTATATCTGACCATTGAACCCAAAAAAATCTATTATTCAATTAAAAATCTTTTAATTTAAATATACATATAGAGTTAAATATTTAATTGGTAATTAATACTATATTGAATATTAATATTGGCATAAACTAGCTGATGCCCGCGATTTCGTATGCGTTGAAAAATTAAGAAAATATTGCGCATATATATTTTGTCAGACGTTGTATTTTTATTTTATTTGTAGGTGATCCCTCACGAACAGTTCATTTTTTGGATGAAAGCTTCTGTCCGTTTCTGTATCTCTGTATCTGAAAACATGTATGCAAAAAATTCATGATTCGGTTGAATGGTTAAGGCGTGAAAGCGTAATAGACAAACGAACTCAATTTAAATGTGTTTGTTATTAGACTGTAGCCAATAACAGGTCACCTTTTATTTTAACAATAGTGAGGTTACACATTGACAAATAAAATCCATTGCTATCGGCAACATAAAATACGTAATTTTACTACCCAGACTCTGCACTAACAAGCAGTTTGGTCATCGTTTTTATGTCCAACCTTATATTACTTCAAATGTTTGGAGATGTGTCAAACATGATTACAGTATTTCTAACTAGAAAAATAGTGGATAAATAAAAAAAAACAGCAATTTTAATTATTCGCAAACATAATCACGTATCATAATAATTTATACTTTTAGTAATAAAATAAGAGGCAAAGTTAATAATATTATAAATGCGAAAGTTTGTATGTTTGTTTGGTACACAGATAGACCTGGATATAGGATACTTTTTATTTTTTGTTAGGTTCCCGTGGGATATTAAAAAAAGAAATACAGCGCGTACGATGTGAGACGGGCTACTAGTTTATTTAAACATGGAAGAATAGTATTAAAATATTTAATTCCTTACAAAGTATAGAACGCAACATTTCGTTTTCACTGAAATTCCACGAAGAATACTTTCATAACAATTTCAAAATGTATTTTGTTAATAACTTAATTGAAAATTTATTCTTATAGAAAATTTGCCATTTTCCACTTACGGACACGCGTTTTAAATCAGAGAGTTCATTTATGTTCACAATTTAATGGTTCGTTGAATACTTCGTTATTGTATCGCGTCTTTTATTGTATAGAGCATGTCCCATATTTTCAAAATGCGATAAAGCTTTGATATTAATTAACACAAGATAACTGTGTTTTACTTTTCCCTAAAACACTTCCAAAGTGACTTACATACTTGTATTACATACTTGCATATTGAATTTAGAATTGCTAAAAGAAAATTATTTGCGTATAATTCGTTCATTATAATTATAAAAATTCATTTTTTAAAATTTGTAACTCTTTTTAGGCAAAAGTATAATGTCAGGCGTCATTGTATGTCAGGTATAATATTGACATCGAAATAATATAATGTTCAAGCAAATACTTGGTCAGGCGTTTTATCTTTTATTTTTCAATACGGACGAAGTCGCTGTCACTAGCTAGTTTAATATATTATGAATTAATTTTAACTAAGGGCATATAATGAAAATCTCGAGAAATATTCTTTGGATTAATTTTGATTTTTGTATTACATCGCCAAATGGAGTGGACTGTGGACACAGTAAGCATACGAAAGCTAAGTCTCTTTCTGGAATCGATCAATCACTGTCCAGAGTGTCCAGTAACGTGCATGTATGTTCAATAAATCGTCTTTGTTAAAAATGTGAATTTGTGATAGATAACTATAGACGTTGCAACGTCACTTTACAACAAAATACATTTAACTTGAATGTGTTTTTGGTCGATAATTTTCGTAATAAGTAATTACACAAGCTCGAAGAAAAGTATTTCTGTATGGTTTGTGAAATTGTCACGATTATTGCTGTTAAGGCGATACTATGAGCCAATCGGTTTCCAAACCGGATGTTAAGAGGCTATCTCCTCTTTCATAAGTCAACATAAATTTCCGAAAAAAATATATGTTTTTTATTGATATTTTATCTATATAAGGTACAAATAATATTGTTCAAACTGTTTAACTACTATGTGAAAAAAAAATCTAAATTGAAGTCGTTTTCGGCTGAAAATTTGCATCCGCTTTTAAACGACAAGGAATATTTATATGATTCTTTTTTTAAAATGTTCGTATGGATTAGACCTATATTCTGTACAAATAATGATTTAAAATAATATTTTTTTCAAGCCACTATCCATATTTATCTTATTTTGCGGGTCGTACGGGGGAAACATCTTAGCTCCGCTTACTCGCGCAAGGCCATCGGCTCTTAGAAGGGCCTTAAATATCTCACTAAATTGCCAGTAAATGAACTTTTATAAAAAAATCGGAAGCATTTATGTACGCTGTCTGGTTCGAAAGGGACCATGACCCTAAGGGTAAGAACAGTGTAGGCTATTAATCTCATATTTTATACGAGAATATTATCGGTATTATAATTAACAGCTGCTCTTATATATATATTTTCTTTTAAACTATATGGTTGTATTTCTGAACGCAATTTTTGGTAGGTATTTTTCAGTTATTATTATAGGATTATTTGTTAGGTATCACTTGAACGAGTAACTGCTTTTATACACATATAACAGCATATTTACCTTTTAAAATGTACTGCAGAGATAATAACAATAATTGAGCCACCCAAGTCACTTTCCAAACAATGTCTTACCTTCCTCGCATATATTGCAGACTTAAGTGCGAAATGTCTTCTGATGTTAATAAATTGTTCATTTGAATTTATACTTAAGTAAAGTTGATTAATAAGGGGTAGTATGAATTATTAACTAATGAATATAAATACAAATTATAATTAACAAATTTTGCTCGCGACTTCGTTCGCGTATCTTTAAAAATTCGCGTATATTTTAAACTCATTCAAAAACTTACAATGAAATAGATCTGGCACACTCGGAGATTGTGCACAAATATTGTGACACATGTTTTTTAAATGACTAAGAACTGTGCTTTCCTCGCATGAATTTTAGAATTGTGTAGGTTGCAGAAAATTTGCTTCTGTGCATTTAGTCGCTAAAGAAGCTGCAATTTTCAAAAGGACTTAGCAAATAAAAGATTTCCCTTTTTTAAAACCTATTAAAAAATGCCATCTCACATAAAAACAGGTCACGAAGAATCTAGCATTTTTCTTCGTTTACAATAACAAACAAAAGGACGTTGTGTTGTATCATCATTACGAGACGTGTACTTTAACAATGAACTCTGATGGAAACTACAAAATTATGCACTAAGCTCTCTGCAGTTTCTTTTACATTTTTGGACGGTTTCTTTAAGAACCTCGCATTTTTTTTCAAAGAGCGTTAAACAAGGAAGGTTTTAATATATAAATTGCAGAAAAAAATTTCACCCGTGCGAAGCCGGAAGCGGTTCGCTAGTGTTATATAACGTCAAGCATATTTTCATATTTATATTTTTCCTTAAAAGTCTCGTTTAGTAAGAGTGTTTTTAGTATGAGTTAGAATATTGAAAGGAACAAGTGAAAACATTAAAATTACTGAGCAATATATTACGTGGTCCTTCCTGCAAATAATGAAAATTCCTCTGTGAACGCCAAAACCCACGCCCGAAACACTCCTGATAGACAGTGACCCGTGTTAACCTCAAAGCTTTTTTCTATACGTAAGGGTTATGACACGTTATCGTTTGCAACTTATCAGAGCCAACCCATCAATCAGTAGAAAGGCTCTTAATAAAAGCTATTAAGTTTTAAACGTAATGTATTAAATACGAAAGACTATAAAGTTAGCCCTCTTCCTTGCGAATCGAATCTTCTTAAAATTCAAAGTTTACTTTATTTAGTTTTTTTACTACTCATCGTCCCAAAAGGGCAAATTCACTGTACGAGTTACCCTATTTGTTTCAGTGTAATCTTACTAAGCGGTTTGCGGATATAACTAAACCAACTTCCCTTTAATCTAACTAAAATTGTTTAAGAAACGACTTACATTTTTTTTACTATGAAAGGCATTTACATATAGTCACTATTGCTCATATCAGTCAGTATTTGAATTTTTATTTTTAAATTATCCCTCGGGAACAGAACGTTTTTTTCTGGATGAAAGGTATCCTGACAATTCTTTTCAGTATTCGTGACGTGTTTAAAAAATTTCATGATGTTCGGTTGAGTTGTTAAGGCGTCAAAACGTAACAAACAAAACTCTCTTTCGCATTTATAATATTAGTTAGGTTCGTACAATGTTACTTTTCACCAAAAATTTATTATTCACTAGCTGTTTCACGCGATTTCGTCAGTGTAACTTTGTAAAATATAGCCTATGTGGTGAAGCTAAGCTTTCTATAGGTGAATTTTTTTTTTAAATCGGTCCAGTAGTTTTTGAGGGTATTCAACAAAAAAAAATACAAACATACAAAAAATACAAATCTTCTCTCTTTATAATATTAGTATAGATAAATTAGATAGGATAGTTTAGTAATTGAATAAATTAACTTAAAATATTTAACTTTTCCTGTAGCCTACGCTCTCAGAAATATCCCGAGATTATAATATTTGACCTATTAAATAATTCATTCGCATGAAACTTACAATATATGTATATTTGCCTTCAAACATTACAGTTAACAAGCTCGCTTTAATCCACTACATTCTATTAAAAGTTTGGCGAACTATTCCAGCAAATTGCAATTACAGATGAAGCTGTTTCAGTGGGATGCATGTCAGTTCATTTCGGCGTGCCCCGCAGAGACTGACGCGCTCGCTTAATACTTGCTAAGCACAACTCAACTATTGACAACTCGGTACAAGTCACGTGGGGTAAATAATATAATGTCAAGCGTGCATATATTGCTTTGACTTTCGTATTACGTTGAAAGTTTGAATATTCTACTTATTGCGATAAACTTACAGTTCGTGTGGTGGAATCAAGTGGGCAGCGTCAGAAATAAATCCTCTACTAAAGATTTACTTTGATTAAGCAGTATAGTATTATACTTTTATTAAACCTATATTTTAATATATTTGTATATTTGTTTACTATTTATATAAACGTGATCGTACTTTTTCTGTCGAAACATATATGAAGTCAACGAATTGCTTTAATGTCATTCAAGCTGTCGAGTTATATTTTATATAAAATTATATTTATACACATATTAAATTTTAATATACACATCCTTTGAAATATATTTAATATCTCTTTCTTATAAGTGACGTATAATAGAAACGATTATGTCTTTCTGAAGTCGCGTTATAAATATATAAAAAATGGGGATAAATACCTTAACAGCCTCGTGTGATGTAAACGTAATATGATATATTAGAGTCGTAGTATGAAAACGTTTACAAGGTGTGTATACGTGAAATATACGAACACGGGAGAAGTGCGTGCTATGTGAGGTGACGTTGTCACGCGTCGTGATAAGCGTGATTGATGACGTCACAATTGCTTCGGTGGGGTGTCCGTTGGGGTGGATGTGTCGCGTTGCACATTAGCGTACTTGTTGAACGTACTTTTTAGCGCCATTTTAAAGGCCCGACAAAATCGGATCTAGCTATTTCACAACTTGCCAAGGCCTGTTCGGTCTATTCCCAGTAGTTCGGTTGACCGAACTAGTGAGACTTTTTTTTCCCAGTAGTCCGACCGTACAAATCAACCGGAATAGTGAGACCATTTTTTTCTAGTCCATTCCCAGTAGTTTGGTTAACAGTCCGGTTGACTAAACTAGTGAGACTTTTTTCCCAGTAATTCGATCGTACAAATCAATCGGAGTAGTGAGATCATTTTTCTTTTATTCCGGTTGTAAATTCAATTATGCAGCCAGAATGCTTGGGACTCTGTCTAGGGGACCGAAGCTTAATATTATATACAAATTGTAAATATATATATAACTTAGTTTTAGATATAGATTAATTGTTAATTTATTATTGAAAATTATCTTTACATGTCATATATTAAAAAAAAATTCGTAAATGCACTTTCCAGGGGTAGCCCTGGTTTGGATATACCTACTCCTTAAATATAAACATCGGGCAAAAAAAGAATAATTTATTTATAATTTTTTTTTAATATATGACATGTGAAGGTAATTTTAGGTATACTCAACCCAGAATATTTTTCGAAAACGTTTTGGTCCCCCCCCCCAGTAACTCCATCAAAATATTAGGCCTAACAATAGATCGACTATTAAACTTTAGGTCTCATCTTGACGCAGTAACTAAAAGAGGCACTGCTCTACATAAAATCATGGCCAGAGCTGCTAGGGCACAATGGGGACTGAACTCAGAAATTTTGAGAACTATATATATAGCAGCTGTTGAGCCACTGATATTGTACGGTGCTAATGTCTGAGCTGACATAGTAAACAAAAAATACGCGATCAAATCTCTGAACGGACTCACTAGAATGTTCACCATTAAAATAGCCAAAGCGCATCGCACAGTGTCTGGCAATGCGGCTGCCCTGTTGGCTGGAATTATACCGTTGGACCTCAGGGCAATTGAATCGCAAAAACTTTATTATGTCAAGAAGGGCCATCTCCTAGCTGAGCTTCCGGACGGATTGCTTCAAAGAAATGGTACCATTACTGATTTGGGACACCCTGCTACAGTTGAAGTTCTAAACTATGATATAATAGAACAACAACAACAACAGGATCTATCTTTAATGTCCAGCGATTCGGTAAAATTATAAACTGATGGCAGTAAAATCCATTAACCGAACTACTGGGAATGGACCAGAAAAAAATGGTCTCACTATTCCGGTTGATTTGTACGGTCGGACTACTGGGAAAAAAAAGTCTCACTAGTTCGGTCAACCGAACTGTTAACCGAACTACTGGGAATAAACAAGGCTTATGTGAAAATGTTTTTCCTTTTTATGGCTTAGTATTAAAGTCGCTCAGCCGGTCAGCGTCGACTTTGTATCATGACATAATACTAGTAAGTGTATTCTATTGCTGACGGTGTGACCTGCAGATTTAAAAAGTTTCAAGCTGTCTTTCAAGACCGTTCACCTTTGTCTTTTTCTGAGCAAACTTCTAAATCACTCACGGATTTTGATACGGTTTTACTAATAGAAAGAGCGATATAGAACTAGGAAGGTTTGTGTAATATATATAATTTGCAAAAAAAATGTATCCGTGTGAATCTGGGGGCGGGTTGCTAGTTATATCTATACTGATGTTATAAAGAGAGAGAGAGAGAGAGAGAAAGAGAGAGAGAGAGAGATAATCTCATAGATCACCTAATTGAAAGTTTCTTTGACGGTATTTTTTTATTATGAATTTATGCCATTTCAGATGTACAAATTTCGCAGTGTTTCCGAAGTTTACTGCCCACATATAAAAATCTGCTCTTCTCTTTCTGATATTATATACTCGTAGATGAAAGAACAAATTCAAAATATTCATAACACAACGTGAAGTACGTGCCATCCATTATGTTTTAAATATGGATCGCTCATGGACCCATCATAAAGCCTTTTTAGAACAGTTCACCCTCACATCTTTTTGATGATCCCGGAGCAATAAATTTGTTTCCGATATATACGCTATTTGACTATGCACGCGTATAAGGATGTGTGTTGAGTATAATGTTTGTTTAAGAGCTTTTATCTGAGTATAAATTTCCATTTTTTTATTTGTCCGTTCACAAACATTTATTGAGAATCGAGATCGTTACTCGACATACGCTCCAATAGGAAAGGTCCAAGGTTAGTAAATAATGTATGAAGTTTCATTTAGAAACTAACTCGTGATATTTAGTATTAATATATTTGACCCGCTTGCTTCGGGCTTCGCAGAGAGTTAAAATTTTCAAAAATACTTTCTTAGCGGATGCTAAGGTTATAATATAAACCTATGTTCCAAAATTCAGCTTTCTAGACTTAGTAGTTTTGGCTGTGCGTCGATATTCTATCAGGACAAAGGTTTTATAAGTATAGGGAGAGGTCCCCGAGAACCGGACACTTAAGGAATAACAAAAATAAAAAAAATCGTGTAATAGACTAATTTGTTTATTTGTCTTTAATAAGCTCTCAACTATATACCTAATCAACACAGATATTTCAGCAGTCTCGAATGTTACTTTAAATGTACTAGATAATAAGGAAGAGTTAGCTTAGAAAAACGGAAGTTTTCAAAAAGGTCCTCTAATGACGGACAGCCAACTTTTCGTACATTTTTACACTTAAACATTATTTAAACAAACCATTCATAACAATATCTATTACAATAGAACAAACCATCAGTTAATAAAGAAAACTAATCTTAATTCTAATTAACTTAGGTTATAATCAGGAACGTTTTCTATAGAATTCGAAAACCTTAATTGTAGGTACCTACATACAACCTGCAAAAAAAAATCGACATCACTTTAGCGATGGCTTTTTTCAATATTTCATGTTTGGCGGTATTCTCACATCTCGGTTTGGGTTTACCCATGTTGAATCTGAAAAATAAGAAACAAAAACAAAAACAAACTTGCTCTAAAACTGTCTGGTATTAGGGGACTTTAAGAGTGTCCGAACTTAGGGGCCCTTAGGTACATACAAAAAAAATCTCATTCAAATTGTGTGTTATGAATCACAAAAAAACGCATGAGTTATATCAGATTAGTACAATAGCAATAATAATTAATAACAATGAATATCATTCCATACTTTAAATACTATTTACAGACCCCAAAAAATTAATTCGAACAAAATTACTAACCTTAAATTTCGCACCACGCTCCAGGACGAAAGAGTTAGCACTGGCTATTGGTACCCCCCCCCCCCCCCCCCCCCGCGCAATTCACTTGGGAGAAGCTTCTACCGTGGCACAAGCAACAAATTGGCGCTCTTCTTCGCACTGATTCAAATCCTGTCCGGCTTTAGGAGCCGTCCGGGCTTAGGGGATTTCCGGAGCCCGATTAGATTCGTTTATAATTCTAATGCCCGTTTTCACCAACAGACACCTAGAGTTATTGAACACCTAACTAATATTTAAGTCGGCCATTAAGGGCAATCCGCCTTGCTTCACATTCACAATCCTGCACAAGTCTGGCGCTTTATGCAGGATTGTGAATGTGACTGGCCGTGAATGGCCTCGAGTCCTCGACATAAGACATATGAAGACTTATTAGCTATTAGACCATCACGACCACTTGGTAAGTAGGCTAACTTTGAGATTTAGATAATCGGAACCACTCCGAGTGCAGGTGCGATCGGAGAACTGCCTCTAAAAAACCAACTTTTATGACTAAGTAGTCTTAAACACAAAATAACGTTTAATAACACCACTTATATATTTCGAAATACACGATAAATAATAAAATGAAAATGGAAAATGTACACTGTCTCCTTACATGATTTTAGAAGATATTACAAAAAAGAGGCTTTTTGGAAAAAATATGGAATTTATATTTAAATTAATAGTAATTGTTAATAATTATTATTATTGTATTAATAGTAAGTTATCTGTTACAGAAATGGTTCGGAGTTGTGTTTTCGTCGCCATTTTCTGCGGATTGGCTGCGATCTTCAACTTGCCAAGTTCTAATGCACATCCACTATCTCCCCAGTACGACGGTAAGCTACCGTTCTATAATAAGTATTTTTAGAGTTTCTCATATTGTTGTTTCACCCAACAAAAAATAGTGAAATTTATCATAGAAAGTTGTTTTATTTTATGCTATTTATTTATATATTAATCTTATGTTTAATGAGCGTAAATGTAAATTTTAATTTCTGCTAGTTAATTATGTATTTATTTATGTAAAACATTATACCTCTTATACAATTATTTATTTAAAACTAGTTGGTGCACGCGACTTCATCCGCATTGAAAAATGAAAACTATAACACCTTGAGAAAATACATGATAAAATGATAAAGGATAAGAAGTTAAGAAGCATCCTATATGTCAATCCAGCTAATAAACTCTGTGTGTCAAATTTCATGCATATCTGTTCAGCCGTTTTTGCATTATTGAGAAACAAACATCCAAACTTACAAACATACAGATCTCTCTTTATAATATTATTAGTATACTTAGATTAGGATAATAATTAGAGCTGCTGTCCCAACATCGAGGAGAGAATGGCATTTAATAAAATGCAACAAAGTGCTCTACCGATAATATATAGAAGGCTTTTCATTTTGAAAGTACCTACTATCTCTATCCCTACTGGTAGAGGCACTACTCATCCATACCAGTAGGAATACTTTAGTAGGAATAGGCGGAATGGGCAGTGACGTCTAGCCATGTTGTAATATCATCAACCCAAATGCCTAAACGTACCAAATGCCAAACATGCCAACAAATGCCAAACATTTAAATATTAAAAACAAGTCACAACAAAGAAACTTGCCACTTCTAACATATCTAATAATAACTTTAAGTCTGTAAGAAGGTGTGAAGTATTTAATTGCGATACAAACATTAATATACATGAATCTCAAAAAGTTATATAACTCTTGCCGTTTGAGATTCCCCACTTTAAAACTCTCTCAGTACAGTTACTTAAAATTAAGTAGGATAGATTGCTTTCACAATTTATTGAAATCCCAGCAGAGTTTGTAAGTAACATAAAATGTAAATTTTCTATACTTCATATTCTTCTTCTTCAGATTTTCTATTAACTGCATAATTTGCAAAAATGATGTCCTCATATTTTGTGTAATAGAAGCGAATCGCCCCGGCTTCGCACGGATGATATGTTTTGTTCAAAAGATATGAAACACCTTCCTCGTTCAAAAGCTCTTTTAATTAGTGGAAATCGTATAAAGTTCCGTAGGGTGGTTTAGAAAATTAGTGGAGAAACATACATAGGCGGACAGCGACTTCATTTCAATATAGATATTAATATAGTATCATAATATAGATCTTACTTATATATAGATAGATTAACGTTATCTGCCCGCACTGCAGCCTGCAGTAGTAGCGGAGAGATATCAACAATTCCGCTTGGAATATTAGCGTGTCATTATGTAATTAGAATCACATACTCAGAATAAGTTGGACTGTTCTTTTACATACGAGTGAATATTGATCGTAATGAGTAGTTGCAAAAATATTTTACGATATATATTATACAATATAACAAAAATGTACATTTTACAAAGTCAAAAAATGATATGTCAAGTAAGAAATGTTTGTCCATTCTTTTTCGACCCGGAAACAAAAATAATTTAGAAGAATTATATGAAAATAATTTTCTTTTTTAAATTCATCAAATATAATGTTCCTTACAACACATCTTTTTAATTGATCTTTAATTATTCTGTTTAACTCCCAAATCTCTAATTCAGTGGCTGAAAGTTAAACAATTGTATCCGACTAATGAATCAAATGTCTCCGGAGACAATGCTTTCATTTGCATATTTTATTATTAACAAAGGACAATTTACGACCAAAGGAGAATACAATTTGGTTATGCAAATCATATTTTCAATATTTATTACAAAATGTTTTATTAACATTTTATTGGCCTTATTATCTGTAAATCTTCCTGTCTTCATGATTATTAATACAGGAAATTAATACAGGGATTGAGATTGGAATTGTACTTTTAGTAGTGGCAGAGCTCACTTCGTTTCGCTGGTATAAATTGGCGTCTGACGTCAGTAATCACACTCTCACACATTGTAAAATAACAGTATCCCCCATCCTTATCCCTTATGATTCATCATACTATCACTTGCAACTCCTAGGGCTGTTAATAGGCCCCGTGGCGGGGCACCGAAGTGGTGTAATAACGTCCCCACGACCCCGCCCATCAACGGCCGCGATAGAAAGAAACTCGTTTGGTTTTAGCCGGTAGGAATCCGGCATAACCCCTACACTGCCGGGTATCCAAGAAGATTTCCCAACATTAAAAAAAAAGGCTCGCGGACGTCGTGTCACAACGTTCCCGCCATTTTAGTTTCAGCCGGTAGGACGTTCGGCATAACCCCGCAGCATTCCCAACGCTGCCGGGGAATCAATGAGGATTTCCCAACGTTTTAAGGGCTGTTAATAGGCGATGGCAGTGACATGCCATAATGCCGTCGCAATATGAATTTTATAAACTAAATAATAATACAATATGAACTTGAGAATAATAAGGAAATGATGTCTTCTCAGCTGGCTGATATTCAAGTAGGTATCACTATTCAAGGATTTCGTAGAATCTATGAGTAGTATTCATGTCAACCATTAGATCAATGTTCTTCAATGGAATGAAATCACATTCTCATTACATTGTCATGCCAACTTTTACATGACAAGAACACAATAGATTAGCACCTGTCTCGACATATATTATTTGTTCGTTTGTTTTCGTGCCAAGAAGTGATATTAGACTGCATAGTAGGTAAAAATGTATAGACACGACGAATTCGCTACAGTTTCTTGACGTTTGTATGCTATTAATTAGTGCCTACGACTCGTCCGCGTTTTATAAGGAAAAATACAAACACCTGAGAAAATACCTGAAGTGGCGCCCGCCGCGACGACAGTGGCGCACAACTTTCATATTTTCAGACGATCCCTCGGGTAACTAACATTTTTCCAGGATAAAAAGTTTCCTATATGTTATAATCCAGGTATTAAACTATTTACTAGATTTCATTCAAATCCGTTTAGCTGTTTTTGTATTGTTGAAGAATAAACCTCCAAACATACAAACTTTCACATTTTTAATATCATGTCACTTCACGTAAACGAATAAATAACAGTGATAATCTTTAGAAAACAAATAAGAGAAAGTGTTTACATATTGTAATAAAAATGAAATAGGCCACAAAATTATCACGACGTTGAAGGTATAAAGTAAATATTTGAATAGAAAGCGCGCGAAATGTTTAAAAGGTTTTGATTGTAAAGTACACAAAATTAATATGCCTTTAGCAAATTATTTCCGATCACGTCTCTATGCACAACTGTTTGTTTACGATTTGAATAATGAAATGATACATTGTTGTTCACACGACGGCAATCGGGGAAGCCCTATCTATGTCCCACAGAGCATGTCTAAAAAATGAATGAATGTATGATATCATAAATATGAAATTGAAAAATAAATAAAACGATAAATTTAAATCATAATAAAGTTTTCAATTACATAGTATAATTTGAAGTCGCTTTTCGTATCTGTATCTGTATATCCGCTAATTTTTCCTAAACCACTCAACAGAATTTGATACAGTTTTCACTAATTGAAAGTGGAAGGGTATAAAAAATGCATCCCGGGCCAGGACAATGCCGGAAGCGGCGCTATATAGTAATATATAATGCAATATATTAGCCAGTAGTGACAGGACACACTTGCGTTTTTCAGTCATAAAGTGGGCAGCCTGGATGGTGATAGTGCTTAGATAAGAAAACCGTGAAAATGCACAAATGCTGTTATGTTTTTTTTTAAAGAATTTTATATAAAAGAACAAATTGTTCACTTAAACCATGAGAACTTAAAATAATATTAAAATCCAAATATTCATACAAACTCTCACATTTATATAATACTAGCTGGTGCCCACGACTTCGTCCGCGTTGAAAAATATTAAGTAGCCTATCCTGTGTCTCGTACGTCCAAATGTTTATCTACTAAGTTTCATGAAAATCAGTTAATTCGTTTCAGAGTTATGGAGGAACATACATACATACATACATACATACATACATACATACATACACTTACAGATTTATTCGTAGTATTGATTATTAGACATTCTTCGCAAAGGAATTCCAAGATTAGAATAATTGAACGCCAATAAAAAAACTAGTAGCTTCTAACTTAGAAATTGTATTCATTTTCAAAAACAGACACACGGTAATGAAGACGTGTTTGTGAAAATGTCACATCGATGTCGGGGACACTGATCACGGCTGACTGCCCACCGTCCCCACCGTCCCCACTGCCACTTCCCTTTCACTCAGGGTTGACAACTTTATAGATTATTCGATTCCTTACCTATCTATTACTCATTAATTGTATGCAAAAGACACTGTCATACTAAAATAATACTTACGATTGAAAAGCAGCAGCAGAAAAGCATTCTTATTTTATCTATTTTTTAAATACCTTAACTACGTAAATAAATGCACAGTTCATAAAAACAAAACATTTATTGGACATTTTATTAACATCTTTAAGATTATAGTGTCATATATTTCAGATAAATCTTTCTATAAGATAAATAAGATTTCTAAATAAATCTACTATTGTATAGAATACTAGAACAACGCACCTCGGTTTGCAATTGGAGTATTTTTCCATTCGATATAATTTCACATAGCTGTAGAATTTGTAGAATTCAAATAGGTTCATTACCATATATACAAACTTACATAATTCACTTTCCATACTTATAATGTAAGTATTGATAATTAACTGTTGCGTGCGCATGTGATATATGTAAATAATATTTTTATTTGTAATCGACACAACCCTTATCTCTCCGCTGCCTGCTTCACTTGTCGCGTCTTGCTGAACTACTCAATACACCGCCTACGACGGCCTAATTTCATCTAACGCGTCTCTTTTATGTTCCATCTTTTCTATAAAGGTAAAGGCATTAAAGAGTTTACGATTTTGTCGAACAAACGCTATTGAATTGTTACGTCATTGGAAATGTGTATTACGAAATATCTTTCTCGATAAGATGAAGAGATAAGTGAATTTACTTTGAAAAAAGGAAAGCTATATCGGTGTTACCACTCGATACCCTTTACATAAGGGTATTGTATATAATAAAGCCGTAGAGTAATGTACTTACTTTGCATAACCATTTGTTAAGACGACAGAAGGGAACGATTAATTTGTCCATACAGTATATAGTTTGTGTCCCTAGCTGACGATAGCCACTTACCATTAAGAAGACCGTCAAACTGTCTGCTGATCTTAAAGAAAAACTGTCGGAACTGCAACGGACCGTTCTAAATTTTGATTTCGTATTCACCTCAATAAATTACTTATATTTCCTTGCGACTATGAGTTTGGTTGGTTACCAAACGGTTTCTTGTTAAAATAAGACGCTATTCAGCATAATGCCATCAACGACAGCATCTTTGTCTGTTACCGTCTCTAGATTCCACCACCATTACTAGATCTGGAAATAAATGGCGTTGTACCGGTCGCAAGCTATGCCACCGGTACAAGTGTGCTGCTGCTGACCTAAGTTTCATCTTTACTCACTTAATACCTATAACACAACATCACACATGCTGTTATTTCACGGTGGTCTTTTGTAAACGGATGGTTACTGCCGCCAGACTGGTTACCCAATTTATGACTGCGAAACGCAGTATTCCCTGCCACTGAAGACTAATTTGAAAAAAAATCTAAAACCTAATTCATAAAACTTTGTTAGCTTCTTTTACCTTTACTAATTGACATTTAAAACATTTCGAAATAGCCTTAAAGTTTTCACCGCTATGTGAACTATGAATACTTGACAAAAAGTATCGCCAGTATCATCTACGTGGCACTGTTCAAATGTGGAAAGTTTTCTATTCACTCCCAGAAGCCCTTGCGCTAATAAAACTCTCACAAAGTCATTTTGCCATCAAGTCTTTAATAAGAAAAGTTGTGTTATTTTCTTCGCGCGATGAATTGTGCCTAGGTACGGGGATGCGTTTGCAGTTCAACTGTTTTACAATTTATTGGAACTAATAAAAAAAATATTATGTGTTTTTTGCTTTGTAGTTTCCATCACAAGTTTATTTATTAGATTATGTAATATTACGCAACTAATACAAAGAAAAGCCAAACTCAAAATAATTGAAGTTGATTAGTGTTGATTAGGAAATTATTATTAATTAAAATGTTAATAAGAATTAATTCAGCTTGAAAAAATCCATTGTAAAAACCGCTCCGTTCAACTTTAAAACCTGAACGATCCATATAAAATCTGATTTTTCTATGGACAAAAGCTGAATTGAACTGAATTATTGTAGTACCATGATAAGTTGTTACAAAGCTTTTAAAAAAGTTTAAAGGTTTAAAATGTTATTTGTTATTTACAGCGTCAGCAGCAGCTGCTGAAAGTCAGAGCGGTTGGGATGCTTTAGGAGGTTTGTACGCGTTATTAGCCCAGCACGACGCTTTGGGCGGCCACGCGCTGGCCCGCAAATCTGTACGGTCACCATCACGCCGTCTCCGATTTGGACGTCGCTCCGATCCCGATATGCCACCTCAAGCTCCTGTAAGTAATTTTAATGTCTATGTTAACATTATAAATGCGAAAGCAGTGACGTAAATTACAGAAAAAATAACACCTATAAACTTTTGGGTTTCAGTTAGTGACTAACAACGGATGCAGAACTAATTCTCTCTTCACCTATTTATCCCTTATGCTATCATGTCAACAGCGGATTTGATACCCCTATGGTTATGATGTTATTAATGGGCGTTGGTAGCCTTGTCGATCTTAGTATTAAGAACAAGATCGTCTAAAATGTTTTGTTGGCCAAACTAAATTACTTTTCTTTCATTACAAAACTTTACTATATATTTTTTTTCAATTAGAGATAAATATTTTTATTAAATAGACGATAAATTTTTTTACAATATTTGGTGGCTAAATTACTGAACCGATTTTGTAAATATTTACTGCGAAAAAGTAGAGCTTACTTTTAAACTTTTCATACATGCGAATCCGGTGGCAAAAGAAAAACTGATTAAACAAGAAAATAAAATAAATATTATACAAGAATATGTGAAAAACAAGTATGCATTAGTTATAGGTAGGTATACACAGTATTATCTTGTTTGAGAACAATAACTACGAAGTCGATACTTAGTTAATATTCACAAACTTTGTTTAGATTGTTTAGACTAACTATCTGCATATTGCAACGCTAACATTATTGGTTGATTCAATAGTTTCCGATATGTTCAAGTAGACACTTTCCAAATTAGAGATTAGCTATCTCATGTCATGGATTCGCCCTAAATTCATAAGGTAACCTAGGTTTCCGAAAAGACTAAGTCTTCGAAGACATCTACAATCGTACTAACCTATTAACAACTTGACGATATAGACGCGAGGGATACAATGTCTTAGGAATAATTGCGGTGAATGCAAATGAAACAGCAGTCGTCACGTCTCTTCATTAAAAGACGAAAAATACTTTTACAACTCTTACACTTTTTAACTCTTTATACAACTCAGTGGGAATTTCAAATTTAGTACAGAGTGAAAATAAATTTGGGGCTTCGGATTAATTGAACTAGAAACAATAGTTACTACAGATTTGTAAACGCTAAGAACTTTTGTTTGAAATGCATTAGTGATGAGTGGATTGCACTTACAAACAACTTAACATAAGTAGTTAATGTCCTCGGATTCGCATTTACAGCTCTTTGTAAATGTCTGTTACGGGGAATATTTATTTGCTTCGTTTAACAGGGCATATTTTAAAGAGGATTTCTGGATTGTGCCTCGTTAGTTATCTGTTGTTCCTGTTTCTAAGCGCAGAAGTCCTTGGAAGGGAATAATGTTATGTAATTTTGTCTCGATCTACCTTTTACCTTTTCAGTGATCGTCGATAAGTCAAAAAAATTTATATTGGTAACATTGGTAAATTGAGTTCTATAACTTATATTACATCTCATTACTTTACACTGGCCTCTCTCTATATTAGAAACTATGGGCTTCTTATGAAAGTATTAAGATGTTTTTAAAATTTACCAATAAGTTAAGGTCATCAAGCAAATACGAATACCGTCGAATACCGTCAAATGAATTAACAGAAGAATAAAGTGTTAGCCATTAGAAAAGCGAGTATGTAAGGAGCATTCCTTATATACCTACTCACCGAAACACAACAGAACACATGCTGTGGTTTTACACTTGTCGCTAGGTGAGAAAGTGGTTACTGCCACCAGACGGGCTTTTCAATTTGACTGTAAAAATCATGCTACTTTGGATAAAAATATATGAAAAATATTCTAGCGTTTTAATTAATTACTGTAATTACTTACTTACTCGTACCTCCAACCAATTCAAAACTTTGTCTAAACAATAAGCTAATAAAACAATGATAAAATTTAAAATACTAGGGGCCCGCTCCCGGCTTCGTCCGGGTGCAATTTTTATGTATAAATCGTCCCCGTATTATCTTTCCATATGTAAAAACCGAATTAAAATCGGTCGACCCGTTCTTGAGGTTTTGATGCGTAAACAAACCAACTTAACATTTTTATACATAAAGTATTTTTATATTGTATTTCAACAAGATATTGTTTGTTTAAGTTGTGTCGTACAGTAAATATAAATTTTTTGTTTCTTTTATATTTTTACTTTATCTGTTATTTTTGTTAATCAAATCATTGAACTGATTAATTGTCTCCTTTGGGAAGTAATTCGTTTGTACTGTCTGACGCGCTACATTGGCTCGTCTAAACGTTAATTTTTTAATATAATTACTAAATTTATTTACTAGCTTTGAATAAATGGGCAAGTAGGTAATATAAGTTAAGTACATATTTCAAAACATTCAAAAATTGACTAGAAATTCTGGAAACCATTTGTTTGGTTAAATAATGTTATGTACTTTCTAATTGAAGAAGAACGTTGGTTCTTTCAAATAACGCAATAGCAATTACGAGTAGTAGTTCATCGAGTAGATTGTAAGAGTTAAATATGTTCTAGGTGGATGAGATGGAGGACTTGCTGTCTCTACGGGAAGTGCGCACTCCGGTTCGTCTACGTTTCGGTCGCTCTGAAGAACGGGCTGTACCACACATCTTTCCTGAGGAGGTAATTATATTTTACTTCCGCACATAAATAGACTTTCTATTCCAGTTTTGAACTCTCTTACGTCCATTTTCTATAATCTGGCTATGTACTGGACTGTAAGAGGATTAAAAAATCGTGCACCGTATTAATACTAAATTATACGTTCCTGACATTAAGGGCCAGTTTTATAAACGACATACCTTTTCCCGTTCGTTACAGTGCTGGTAACGAACGGTTAACGGTCCGTCAATAACGTTTACTGACGGTGGTTCTATAAAAGAAATTAAACATTCGGTAGCTATCCGTAAAAATACGCCGAAGTTTATGAATATTGTCGACGGTTTCGTTGTAGTCTGTCAAGAACTGTCAAGTTTCGCGTCGCAAACACATTTATTTACAAATATAACAAAATAAACGATACGTAAGATAAACCAACCCTATCATAGTCAGTAACGAGCCAGTAAACGCTAGCTGTCAAATTATACTGTTGACTTACGAATATATTGTTATAATACACTATATTATACTATTAGATCATTTTTTCGTCTATTTGATATAAAATTTAACTAACGGATTGTTATAAAACTGACCCTTAACCTATCAATAAATCTCTCCATTGATAGGTTATATGATTCCGAATATATTTTACACATGTTATAATAGTTTGTACACAAGTATAATGTTATAATAGTTTGTATAAAAGAACACAGTAATCTTTATAAATAAAAATGAATCCCTAAATGCTAAGCGCAAAACTCGAGAACGGCTTGACCGATTTTAATTCTGTTTTCACTCATGGATAGAGGGATAATCAGGGAAGGTTTTTACGTAAAAAAAATGCACCCTGGGCGAAGCCGGGAGCGGGCCGCTAGTTTTAAATAAAAATAGAAAACAGCCAGTGATACTCCAAAAAGGTCAAAATCAAAATCAAAATATTTATTTATCAATTAGGTTTCTCACGAAACTCTTATGATCGTTATTATAAATTTAAATTTACTAGGGTTTCGGAAAAAAAGTCAAGATGACGATCCTGAGAAGAAACCCCGAAAGAAACTCAGGATACTATTCTTTTTGTCATCTTTAAAATATAAAAATTACAATTAAGTACACTTAGGGCCAGTTTTATAAACGACATACCTTTTTCCCGTTCGTTACAGTGCTGGTAACGAATGGTTAACGGTCCGTCAATAACGTTTACTGACGGTGGTTCTATAAAAGAAATTAAACATTCGGTAGCTATCCGTAAAAATACGTCGAAGTTTATGAATATTGTCGACGGTTTCGTTGTAGTCTGTCAAGAACTGTCAAGTTTCGCGTCGCAAACACATTTATTTACAAATATAACAAAATAAACGATACGTAAGATAAACCAACCCTATCATAGTCAGTAACGAGCCAGTAAACGCTAGCTGTCAAATTATACTGTTGACTTACGAACATATTGTTATAATACACTATATTATACTATTAGATCATTTTTTCGTCTATTTGATATAAAATTTAACTAACGGATTGTTATAAAACTGGCCCTTAATACAAACATAAAGTTCATATACAATACTAAGCAAAACATAGTATGAGCTCCGGATCCAAGCTCTAAATCCAGGCTTCATTGTCACTTAAATAATCAGTGACCTTATAGTAGCCTTTCGAGAGGAGTTTGGCTTTAATGACACCTTTAAATTTATTTATAGATAAGGCTCTTATCATCTCAGGTAGTTTATTATAAAACCGTATACATTGACCCATAAAAGAATTACTTATCTTGTGGAGTCGCGTCTTATGTAAATCTAAATTATTTTTGAACCTAGTATTTATATTGTGTACATCACATTTTTTATTAAACTGACTAATATTTTTATGAGCGTAAATTAAATTTTCATAAATATACTGACATGTAACAGTTAAAATCTTTATTTCTTTGAACTTTTCTCTGAGAGAACACTGCGGATCTAGTTGATAGATGGCTCTAATGGCCCTTTTTTGTAAAATAAAAATAGTATTTATGTCCGCAGCGCTACCCCAAAGAAGAATCCCATAACACATTATACTGTGGAAGTAACTAAAATAGACAATCCTAGCTGTATCGACATCTGTTAGACGTCGAATCTGTTTAACTGCATAAGCTGCAGAGCTAAGCCTTTACTTAATTTCTCAATATGAGGACCCCATTGTAATTTCGAATCTACGGTAATACCTAAAAATACTGTTGATTCCACAGGCTCCAATTTTTCACTACCCAAAATCACATTCGTTCCAATATTTTTAACGTTCGGGGTACTGAATTTAATAATGCATAAAATATATTACTGTAAAGTTTCATCAAAATCCGTTAATTAGTTCTTGCGTGAAAGTGAAAACAAACTTTAATAGAATATAAATTTTATTACAATGTTTATAAATATATTTTTAATTCCAAAACTTTATTCTACTAATAGATACTAAATAAAGTATTTTTATTAAAAGACTTATAATACTATATGTATCGACAAAAAACTGCAATCTAATGTCGTAAATGAGTGAATATCAAAAAAATTGTACGTCTCACAAAAGAAACACAACGGAATATTAAAATTTCTGTAACACAAAAGAATATACGTCACACAAAAGAATATAAAGGTGCATTTATACCAACAGTGTATTATTTTATCTTATATTTATTTTATACATTATTTTATCCTATATTTTATTTTATACATTATTTTATCTTGACATGACGCAAAACTATGAAGTTTAACACATGTAGAAGGTATTAGGTACATATTTAAAAAATTGAACATGAAGAGCAAAATTAAACAAGAGTAATTCAATCACATTAATCACTGGCTCTATTTATTGGTAGCAATTCCCACAGATGCAAGCAATTTTAGCAATATAGAGAAAATATTTGAGCAATTTTTTCTGGACACAAATTGGTTAAAACCATTTTTGTTACTTTTATATATTTTAAATTATGTACTTACTTAATATTTAATAAATCAGATAACATTGATACGAGGGGCATACTGAAATGATCGGGAATAAGAAAAACCACATGCACGGTATAGCTAAATTGTATTTTATTGTTTTTCGAAGTATTCTCCGTTCAACTTAATGCACTTTTCCATTCGTGCAAATCATTAAAACAGTAATCCAGTCTGAAGTTGATGTTGACAAAATGGCTGATTTGAACGCTTCCACAGCTGCTTCGGGGTCTTCAAACCGTTGACCGCGTAATAAATCTTTCATTCTAGGGAATGTAAAGAAATCGTTTGGGCTCAGGTCAGGACTATACGGAGGATGGCTCATCAGCTCAAAGTTTTCCTGCTTCAAAAAATCATCGTTTCAACTGTTCTATTTTTTTCTTATATCTGTTAATTTGCCTGTTCTGCGTTTTTGACTTTTTTACCAATTTAGCAACAGTAGATTTTAAATTTAAATTTTCCCTTTTTAATTTACGAAAGTACAATACACGCTGTGTAGCTATTTTTTTCTTATCTTCTGGCGTTTTATTAACAATTGGCTCATCTTTACATTTTTGTTTTTCTCTTCTCCACTTTTCTCGTTGTAAGTTCTGTTGTTTTTCGGGCAATTCGCTTACTTTTTTATATTTGTTCTTTGTTCTTTCTAAATTTTCTCTTTTTTGTTGCAGCAGTTTCTCCGGATTTTCTTGACTCAACTTTTGTCGATATCGTCGTTGTCTCTCTGCTCCAGTCAAAGGCATTTTGTACCATTATCTGAAAGCACACATTGTAACTATGGTTCTATCACGTAAATACAGCAATAGAGATAATTATATAATTTTTCACATTAGAAAAATAAAATGCCAAAATAGATTTTTAAAGATGAATGAATAAGGATATATTTATTTAGGTAATGTAAATTGGTCTAAGCCTATGATGTTTTTATATTTTTTGTTTTAGTTCGGTAAGAGTTTTAGTTATTATTCCTTAAAAAAAGTTTTGTCATTGTCTTTTCCGTTCTTTTTCCTTTTTATAGTTAAGGCTTTTTAGTGCAGAGTCTATACATGGGCAATTTCGTAGACGTGCGTGGTGTTTTTATTTACAGTAAGAGCGTTGGCTTAACGAAATAATATGCAATCGAATGGCGAAAACCACTTTCAAATCGGATCAGTAGAATAAAATCGCGAAGATACATATAAACGAGAACCACCTTTTTTTAGTCGGTTTAAAAAAAAAAACATTATTTTTATACGAAAGAATCAAGAATTAATGGCTCACAATGCATTTTTATTCATATAAATTTAATATTTTGAATGTAGAAATATACAATATAAATGTATTCAACGAACATTTTAAAACGAAACAATTGTATGTCACACAAAAGAAACACAATGGAATATAATTATTGCCAATGTGTATGCACCCTTTTTCTTGTGTGGCGTCACCCATTGGAAGCAAAATTTAACCTATCAAAACAAAAAACCACGCGCAACACACAAAGTAAAAAGATTTTCACAATTCTTGTCTATCGCACGATTTACTTATTACAAATAGTATCATAAAATAATACATCTGTACTAAAATCATTAAACTTACCTGAGATATAGCGTAACACAAACAAATATTTTAAAATGCGACAAAACGGTAACCTCACAAATTCAGAGCAATACAGCAAAAGTAAGATGGCTGACGTTTTGTTTTGTGAGGTTGGTGGTAAATCGAGTATTTGCCAGATGTAAAAAAATACGGATGCCTTCCGAAAGTGTATAACAGGACACATAATTCGTCACACAAAGGTCGTCACACAAGGTAACGAAATATGGAGACATCAGTTTTACTTCAGTTTTCTTATTTATTATAACGTCTCTAAAGAAATAAAAAGGTTTCTTATGCACAGTGATCGTTTTCCAAGTACACTTTATTAAAAAAAAACTGTGTTCGATGGATTAAAAAAAAGTTATTAATTTTTTCTTTAAAAAGGACCATGGGAGACACTACCTTTTTTGTATGACAAAAAAAAACTTCACTTCGTTAGATTTGATTTTTATTGTATTCCTTTAGTCTAATTCAGTTGATCTCGTATTTATATATAGCAAAAATGAATATTGAAGCGCTTTTTTAAAAATACGACTTATTTATTCACCATTGGATTTTTTTACACCCGTATTAATATGAGGACACCGAGCTTTTTTCTTATGTACAATTTTTTTGATATTCACTCAAATAACGAAGCAACGTTTGTGTAGCAGACTTGATATTTCAGGAATGTTCATAATATGAATCATAATTCATAGTACGTCCATGTGAACAAAAAGGTATACACGGGTAGGTGTATGAAGACACGATATCTCCAAAAATGTTATTAGTAATTGCGACCACTAACATTTTTATACGTTCATAGTAAGATTTAACCAGGACTTGATAACTAGTAATATTATAGTTACCTATAGATTTCAATACTTTATAATAATTCACATACTTAAGAATTATAACCACGCTTACCGAATGAATTCTCCTTTGAATATATAAAATTAGAAACATTTAAACACTTTAAACAAAAAAATAAACAAAAAAAATAGTATTTTTTTATAATGAAGGGAACAGTTATAAATATTTACAAACTGAAAGTCGTAAATAGTGCTTAGGCGTATATTAAATTTGTAGTTGTAATGTACATAAGATCTGCAGTGTGAGATCACGGCGGCGGTGCCTATGGATCGAAAACTCGTAAAACCCGTCATGTGGAGTAAATCCATAATCAACTTATTCCCTCTCACAAGCCACTATTCGCTCTTTTACGATAATTTTATGTCGAATCACTCAATTTTTCTTTGTAATTTTTGGTCTTTTTGGCTTTATGGAGATACATTTTTTAAATCTTTTTATCGATTGAGCAGTTTCAATTACATACCTATTTTATTATTATTATTATAATGGCCAAATTATGCTCACCTTAAATTAAATAGAAAATAATGAAACATTTTTATGAATTAATAAAAAAAAATGAATTCATGAATTAATGAAAATTTAGAATTTATTATACATTAGAATATAATGTATTTTTCATCTACACTTTCTTACTTATGTGAAGGTTAGTAGACAGGCTGACGGTTTACTTGATTGTAAACGCCATAATCCATAACTCCAAGCAACACCTTAAGTGCTGAAAGTGAGTTCCGAATTCAATCGGATATAAAGGATAAGGACATCCCTTACTAACTTATCGAAACACGGCAGTCCTGTGTAAGATGATGGTTAGCTTTAACCATTATAGTTTCCTTTACTAAAAATCTAAAGGAAACTATAATGGCTAAATGAATTGCTATCCATTATATAAAAGTATTGTTGAATTTATTTTAATTAAATTTTAATTAATTTTAATTTTATTATAAATTAAAATCGGGTACTTAAGCCGAATGAAAGTCGATATATGTAGAAGGTTCATCGGTCGGCTTTGTTGTTCAATAAAAATTGCCAAAAGAAATGTGCCACCCTAAGATACTGTGTTAGCTATTGATATAAAATACATGAAATTTCATTGACTGTCTTTGTACAGGAACAAGACCGAGCAGTGCGAGCTCCTTCGATGCGTCTCCGATTTGGCCGACGTTCCGACAACAACATGTTCTTACTGCCCTACGAGGTATAAACTTTGGGTATGATTTAAGATGTCGTCAATTTAATTGGTTTTGAATTTGTTAAATAAATAGGTTTTGTCCGCAAAATAGTAAATAGTCTGTCACCAAACAATATGAAAACAATTTCATAATAAATCACATATAATCATCGGAATATATTATCAATTATCAAATAAATAGGTTTGTATTTATTATAATTGGTTTGTCCTGATAACTGTATAATCAAAATAATTGAAAACGATCATTAAAAAAATGAAATATGTCACCTGAAGTTCCATAAAAAAACTAAGTATTATTGTAGATCTACATCTGTGGTAGCTGTCTATTTATACCCGGTAAATTGCTAGTGGGGTGTTGTATTGATTTATTTTTTATTATAATTTACGTAATAACTACGTAAATTATAATAAACTATAATTTACGTAAATTTCTAGTGGAATTTGGCTCCGCCCCTTTAAAGATTTTTTCATTAAATTTATAAACTGAACTGTTAAATTGGTAACGAATTGTATTATTTAATAACTGAAAAAATAAAATGTAACTACTGTACTGGTGACAAAATAACAAACAAAAAGAAGTCACAATCTGGAGACGATAATTGATTTATTTGCTGATAGATATTGTACATTTTGAGTAAGAAGCTATTATTTAAGGAACAATGAACAAACCCATTATTTTTACAAAAAAGTTTTATTCATAGAACAAACTACATAATAATACATTTTTTATTTTAGATACATATTGACATTAATTTGGTAATTCATACCTGGCGACACATTTATTTAATTGACAATGAAAATATTTCGTGCAGACAGATCTATTAATTAGATGATACAAGTTGATGACAAAATATAAATTTTGATGATGGAAAATATAGTTCCCATAAACTTTACCGTTATTAGTACCTTATAATCTTTTACTCTTATATTTGTGACGGACAGGCATACGGCCAATGTATGAGACCTGTGCATTGTGCAACACTTCTTCAGTTATAATTCGTATTTCTTTAGTTATAATTCGTCTGAATAAATTAAACGTATTTTGTCTTCAGTCACCTCTACCCAAGGCAGTGAAAGCGAGCGCCGAAGACGACCGACAACAGGATTAAACAAAAATCCAGCACCACCGTACCTACATCTTTCCGCTCCACAAAACTCTTAATTCTAAGATCTCAAATATAAACTTACGTTCATTCTATTGTTAATCGATATCAATCTAGATGTTACCCCATAATTTTCTAAGTGTACATAATCAAATTATATAATAATTATTATGACATTAATTGAATGTTATTTAAAAACTTGTAGCAGATTGGTTTTCGATGTCTAATTGTAAATGAACTGTGATTACCAACACCCTCTGGTATGAACTTGTACCAACAAGAACTCTAGTCAATATTGTATTAAGACTGTTTCTAATTTAGTTCTTTAAGTTTGATCTCTATTTCAATATTTATAAGTACCAAAATTGCAAAGCTGTGTACATTTTTTGAGCTGGGTAAATGTGCCTTGCTTTGCTCTCGTACTTCTAGGTACTATAATATTAATTTTAATTAATATTGTCAACAGTATTTCTAATATTGTAGTTCTGTGTCATGGCATAATAATTATATTGTTTAACTCTAAGTGTAGTGAAATATATAATTTTGTATAGATATTAAAGAAGCTATTGATGAGTTGAAATACAAAATAATGCCAATGAAAACAGTGAAGTTTTACTTAACAGTCGGAACCTGTATGAGTTGGCGCTAATTATTCTTTTGTTACATAATTATTGAATAACAGGGAGGAATGGAGCAAACTCGATTAGTCGTGTAATTGAGTTTTCGCGGGCGAGTTAAGCGATTAAATTTCCGTCTTGAATTTCCATCAGAGACAATTGGATGTTGTTATTTGACACGTTTGGATATTAAAATATAAATAAGTACACAACAAAATTGGAACATTATAAAAATATTAACAACATTTTATGGGAGAAATACTGGCAAGATATCCTTTTTTACGTTAAGGCCTACCACTTGATGGTAAGTGGCTATCGTAGTCTATAACACAAGCGACGCCACAGGTGGTGCAAGTGCACTGCCGACCATACTGGGATTGGGTATAATGGATTGGGAATTGATAGGGTAATGGGTCATTGCACACATACTGTTTTCACTGTGGTCTTCTGTAAGGGGACGGTTACTGCCGCCATCCAGACTGGCTGCCTATATGACTGCGAAGAGTTTGTCCTGCCAATACTTAATCTCTGGGTATTGAGGATCCCAAGGTATCCAGTTCTGACGTTCCGGCAAACTGACCTCGATTTTGAAGGCAATTTATTACAAATTATTACAATTTATTACAATAATTCAATTTGTTTTCATTTTAGTAACAAAATATTAAAAAAAATGTTTATCCAAACATACAGCAGTGGTGGCATACAGACTTGGGTTCGAATATCGGTTTGACCTGCATCTTTGAAGTGATTTATTGATTAAATATATGAATAGAAATAACAATCACTTGGTATAAGGCAGAAAGAAAACATTCTATCAGTTCTATTAATCCGTAGTGAGCTAGGGTGGTGGAAATTTCTCAACGTGAGTACTTTGAGAAATGGTGTGCAGTGATGAGTATATATGCTAATAATAAACACAACATCTATAGGTTGATGCAGATACAGAGATCGATTAATAACTCACTAGGAGTATAATGAGTTCACTTACCGAAGTGTATTAGCACACATGCTGTAAAGTATTAGCGCACATGCACACACACGGTGGTCTTCTGTAAAGGGGATATTAAACCGCGGCGACGGATTGCCCAGTTCATTACTGCGAAACACATACAATGCAACAATACACTACAATAATGAAACAATACAACGAAACAATAATAAATGCGAACAAGAAATACGTAGACGTGACGCGTCATTATTTCACATTTTTTGCTCTGACGTTGACCAACTAATGACGTGGAATATCATAAAATTGTAAGAAATATGGCATCCTATGTGTCTTCAGGGTCAAACGCAACTCTTCCAACGATTGCCTTAATTGTTGGGATATTAAACATCTTACCTAAACACTCCTACGAGTAACTATGTCATTGGGATTTTTATAAGTGAGGACTTTTTATAATTAGAGTGAAAAGTATCCCCAAAGTTTTACCAAAAAGGCTATGTTTTGGGATCTAAGTTTTGAAACTTATTATTATAATAATTTTAAAATTACCATTACCTTAAGGGCAAAGCTAATTTATTCCAATCAATCGATCACAGCTGCACAAGAAATTACTGCAACCAACTTTCTAAACGAAACCAATGAACGTTGAATAGAAAAGATAGACACTCTCGTGACTAACATAAAACTTGGTGTAGATTCTATTAGGTATTAGATTAGTATTAGGTGTCAGAATGCCATTAAGATTGTTTGAGCAGTTCCAATATTATAGAACATGTCATGACTGCGACGATCGGACGTAGGGCACAGAATTCTGCGCCCTTCATTTAAATTTTATAGTATGCAAAGTAGACGTGTGTACGATTGAACAGTTGTTAAGATACTATACGCAGTGCACTGCATGAACTCAGTGCAAGATCATTCAGCAGGATACTATACTGGTATCTGCGTCATGCTTTTACATTAAGCTTTTTGCTTTGGACCAGAAATACACGGACCACTTGGCTTAGTACTCGGTGGAAAAACACTATATATCGTGCGAAGCACCCTTCTGAGCATTCAAAGTTCCTTGTTAAATTTACTGACAAAAGCATAGAGAACAATGAGTGCAGCAACTCTACGTCTAGCAGGGCACTTCTAATGATTTAGAAGTTATAAATGCAGGGAGAACGGACTTAGCACGTTGCCTAGAACACGCGATCGAAAAAGGCTAACATGCAGTAATATCTAGTATCTTTTACAATTAGATTCGTATAATCTTCTACATAGAAGGTAAGCTAAGAACAGGTGGAGAATATAACTTTTCATTCATATTCAGGGCACAAATATTCAGATCAATTTTTCTGACATATTTCTTATTATAGTTTTTTTTATATATTAAGGTCGGCAGACAGGCTGGTGGTCCATTTGATGATAGGTAGCTATGGTCGCCTTTAACACAAGCTACGGTACAGGTGCTAAAAGTGCACTGCCGACTACAGTAGAATTAAGGATAAGAGATTGAGAAGAAAGAAGAAGAAAGATTGAGAAGGGTACCTATTTCTAAAACATACGAAAAGGTTTTACCTAGGGTACCGCTTTCTGTTTCCGTATGGGAAGCTTATTGAGAACATTACTATAAATATGCATATATAAGGTTTTAATACGTGCAGATTCGAGTTAATGGTTTTCGCAACGATCAACAATACTCGACAAAGTGTTATTCCGTTGTAATAACATTTTAAAAAAAGTGAATGGAAAAAGGTGCCGCTCAATGCATTTAAATATCACATGAGCGAATACTAAAAACAGACTTTTATAAAATATCTATTTTATTAAAAGTCTACAATCTACATGAATATTACTACAAGTAAGCATCCCAATCGTTTATCACTATCACTATCGCCACCGTCAAGTAAAACATTGTTGGAAAATAATGAACATTGTAGAAGTTAAACAGTCTTACTTTTATTTATTTTATTTTGGAATTCTGTAATGACTAAATTGGCTGTAAATTCAGTTACTTACGACGAAAACAAAATATTTTGTACATTCCTCAGAGCTTACTAAAATATACTTCAATATACAGTGTTTTCTTATTGTAATTTCGAATTCCATAAATACAAGTAATATGAAAATATATGGAAAAACCTCAACAACGTGAGATAGTTTTCCTCTTCGTTTGAATACGTACCTACTTATGTTAAAGTAAGAACTTTCTTGAATAATGTAACTAATATAAATATTTATGAGCCTTTGAAATATTCAACTTATATATGGAGTTTCCTAAGCAATCTTTTACTAAAATGTTTGCAGATTTATAAAGCATTTTCAATATGTTACAAACTTTAAAACAATTTATCCAAATTAAAAGCTTTACATATCTTCTATAACATAAAAATGAATCCCTAAATGTGTTGCTAAGCGCAAAACTCGAGAACGGCTGGGCTGATTTTAATTCTGTCTTCACTCATGGATAGAGGGATAATCAGGGAAGGTTTTTACGTAAAAAGAATGCACCCCGGGCGAAGCCGGGAGCGGACCGCTAGTTTTTATTAAATTCAAGTTAATTAATATAATCAATATACAATTAATATATTTAATATATGAGTACAAGCAATGAAATATTTCTTTTCTTTCATTACCGACTTTTTCACGCAAAGCTAAATGTGTTTACTATCTACTAATATCCAACGAATCTAATTATATTGGTGTGTCTTCAATTAAAATATGATGAGTGATCCATCATAGGACAACCCTGTAACAAATTCCTATTGAGCTGCAACACACCTGTTCGTTCTCGACACTAAAATTATAAATTAAAATTCGTCTACCTCTGCAGACCGCGTACACAACCAATAAAAGCCAGACGTAATAGTTTTCGAAGTTACTCAAATGTGAGCGAGAATTATTAACACTGGAAGATCATAATTAACTGTTTAACTTGCCAAAGAGATATCCGGAAATCTAGTACCCACACAGACTTGACAGATCAACAACCTCGTTGCTCTTAGAGCGTCCAAAAGAAAAACAAGAAAAATATTTGTCAACTTTTTCACGTTTAAAATCTAAAAATAGTTTGGGTAAACTGTATAAAATTCCCGTTTATTTCGCTATCCGAGCCGGTGGTTCATTCGTGGGACGGAAGCCGTGAGTATCAGAGTACCTCACCTCTTACATTAGAGTAAAGTCATTAGAGCGCGTATGTAAGTTCAAGGACTGCATTTTCTTGTTTGTTACAAGTAAGTGTTGATTTATGAGCCGTGACATTTTGCATTGACTTTTTTGTAAACAATAGTCTCGGAGTTTTCGGAGTATTAAAGTTTAGTTGAATGTGTTTGTAAATTTTTAACTTTTTGTTATAAAAAAAAATTTTTAACAAACTGTTTTGACTTTCTCTTAGAAAACATTACTCTGAGTTTTGAGAGTATTAGAGTTTACTTAAATATGTGTGTAAATTTTTAACATTTTGTTATAAAAAGGTGATTTTTTTTAACAGTTTTGCGGTAAAATTCCAATTCGGATAATCTTAATGACGACGGATAGTGATTTCTGAAACTTTGCAGGTGCGTACGTCTATAATCTCTGTCATCGCGCAGGGTGCGTGGGCGGGCGGAGATCTCGCCACTTCAGTTAGAGACAGGCAACGAAGCCGCTCGCACGAACCTGAACGCCGCACAAGGTATTGATAGATCAGCTAAAAACCGCTTAATGTAACATTAGCACTAATAAAAAAAGCGCTTTGAAATGTCCACGTTGTTTTCTCTAATCACCTGGCGACCTCGACATCCATGACTAACTTCACGAACAAGGTGTTCAGTTACAAAAATAATTCGCCATGACTTCATCGCACTGAAATAACGGACTTTAATATGTCGGCCTCCATTTTAAACGTGGCGCATACGTTGGATACGTTGGATACGTTGGTGCTATGTGCGTGCGTTTTAATCAACAAATATTATCATTCATATAAAAGTATAGGTAATAATTACATGGGGCATATTTTCATTAAAAAATAAATGAACTTTTTAATAATAAACTTACAATGTACAATTTTAAAGTATTAAAGTATTTAGTGAGGTGTGAATTTTATAAATAGTTAGCTATTCTTGTACACCGCTGTCTGGATTCTTGAACGTTATAATATCTAACATTTCTCAGCCTTGATGACGGTATTGCTAACCTTGTTACTCTGAAACGACTCCATCGGCCTTAGATTCTAATTTCTATTATCATTTTTTATTATAGTAGCATGATAGCTGGGCTGCCGAAAGATTTAATTTTTTTCTGCAAATAACATACACAACCAACTTCGTTTATCGCTCTTTCTATTAGTGAAAACCGCATCAAATTTCGTTTAGGGGTTTGAGTAGGAACAGACAAAGCCGGCATTTCGGTTTCGGTTCGGTTCGGCATTAAGTTTCGGGCATGGCTAAGTTATTTTATAACTTAGCCATGCCCGAAACTTCGTACGCTCTGTTTTTCGGTATTCGGTATAACTTTTCCGTTTGTAAACATAAGTCTATAACATTAAGTCTTAGTTTCATTCCAATCGAATGAAACTAAGACTTAATGTTATAGAAAGCATGCTACAATACATATGTAAAAACCGCATTCAAATCGGTTAAGCCGTTTCTGAGATTAACGTGCACAGATAAACAGACAAAACTTTTTTGAGCATGGTAACATAAGTACAACGTGTCCTACAAATTGTTTTTTTGAAAAATCTAATGTACAGATACGAGTTGTTTACAATATACCAAACACAAATTTATACAATGAAATTAATAACATTGTTCCATTGATTTGTAAACAGTTCAGCGTTCAGCGATGTTCAGCGAATTTAAATGTTTTGATTGCAAACATATGATTGTTAATTACGAAAACACAGTACATTATTTGGGTCAATCATATCAGGTTTACACAGCGGAAGTAAATTTTAACAATAATTCTGTTTTCTCATTTATAAAAAAAAACTAATTAATATATTTAATATTTAATTAAAATATTTAATAGACAATTAAACTATACTAGATTTTGAACAGTTCTTAATTCCTAAAAATAAATGCGCAAAAATTTATTACGCATGCGAGCAAGTAGTCCAGAACAGAAATAGATTATATCTCTCGTCGTCTACATTAAAATATTGCTCTTTGGAATACACTACACAAAGTCACTGTTTTTTACTCCCACATAAATTTTCTTACAAAATTCACTTGATTCTCATAACAAAATGCATAACAGTTCTAAGGAGAATTCAACATACTTTGAATATGAGATTTAATAAAGAAGCAACTTTATTTTATGCTATGTAAAGAAGCAGAAGAAGATTTTCAGAAAAAATTGCACCCGTGCGAAGCGGAGAGCGGGCCGCTAGTAATTATATAAATTCGATACCAAGTTTGTATGTTTGTTATTCTCTAACTGCTCAACAGATCACCATGAAAAATTGCATGGTGATCTGTTTTCATTGTCAAGGGTATAAAAAAGGACCTAAGGGTAACTTACATCCAAAAAAGTTTAACAGGATCTTCTAAAAATTTAAAAAATCAACATCTTAAAAGAATAGTTGTGGTCTCGATGGACATTGAAATTTCGACAATAAGTTAAGATTTCATTTTCGTTTATTTATTTAAATGACTATACATGTTATTACATATTAAATTTTATACACAGGTTATGTCATAATTAATTAAAATAATATATTTATGCGTATGCACGATTAAGTAAGATTTGTTTACAATAGTATTACAATATCACAATATTAAAATAGTAAAAGTTGTTTACTAGTGGCGGTAACCATTGTCCGCTATTATAAACTGGGCATATCCCATCTTACTTCTTACAGAAGACCACCACGGTATATTAGGACGTGTACTGCGTTTCGTTCAATCATGAATAACCGTTTCGATACCAGATCCCATTTCCCTATCCCCTGATTATACCTTATCACTTATTTATATTAAGGTCGGCATCAAACTTGCAGCTCCTTGTGTTGGTTGCCTACTTACGAACCTTAACAGAAAAAAAAAGACAATAATCATCACTTTCTTGCATACAACTGCATAGAACATTAGGCCAATAGAATTTTACATATAATTCACCTCAGACAATTTGCGATGTGGAAACCAGACTGGTCTAATTCCGTAGAGACAGTTTTCTTCCGCTTACATTTCGCAATGTCTCCACGACTACAAAAATAAATCATCAGTTTAGAAAAGCATTTTCATTCAGGTTAAAACAGCACTACTTGTTTGTTTAATATTCGGTCTCAGTTAACCCATCACTATGTTTTTCCTATGTTATAATATTGTGACATATACTTTAACTTATAGTTCGTTTTACCATATTTATTTTATTTTAGATAAGTATTTTCATACATTTTTAAATAATTTTTTAATAAAGTTTGAAATTATATTTTTTATGTCAAACTTAATTTCACTATTTTTATAATTTTATTTTTATTTTTTTACGACTGTTTTATAAGAACCGGGGTGCAATTTTTACTTATAATCTTCCCCTTTTATCCCTTTTTCGATATGGGAAAATCGAATTAAAATTAGTCTAAACATTCTCGAGTTTTTTATGCGTACACAAACCCATTTAACATTTTTATATATAAAAAGTGAAATTTATTCATTGAGGATGGGAAAAAAACCGGCATTCCTTAGGCAGTTGTCCCACCGCCGACGATGAACGAGAAGCGATTAGAGCTAGAAACTAGAAACGAGTTAGCAAGCAGCGAGAATCGAGTTTGTAGTTTCGATAGTTTTATCGCTCGGCTATAAGCGAGTGTTCTTGTGCGACGAGCTATTACTCGCACCACTGGCGGCTAGTAGGTTAGTCCTGCGCAACAATGCACGAGCTACGTACGTGTTCTAAATTCTGTTATAAAATACATTATCGTCTTCGTCTGAACTTGACAACAATGTTAGTTCTAATAATTGTTCTGAATTAATAATATGTGCAGTCAGATCCGCACTCTAGGCAGAAATGACCGCTGCGGTGGTTGGTATCTCGGCGAGTCCCGATCGCCAAGCGAGCATCGCTGAGCGAATACGCTGTCATTGCAGTTCTGGCCTCGTCGGCAGTGTAAACAGTCAGCGATCAACTATTAATATCTCTTTTGTTCATACGGAATGTATATCTTATTGTACATTTCTTGACCGAGAAAATAGCCGATAGTTAGTCGCTTCCTCGCCGGCGGTGGGACCACTGCCTCGCACACCGAAACCGGGATGGTTATTGCCATGACATGGGCTGCCCAAATTATGACTCCAAATCGCAGTGTGCCCTTTTTTAACGTTGGGAAATCAATCTCTTAGATACCCGGCAGTGTATAGGTATATAATCTACGGTTAAATGTAATATTAATTACTTAATAAAAGTTCTTAAAATAAGGAAATAACTAAATTAAATAGATCAAAGAGATCGTCACAAACGATATTATATAGGGTAAAAGACAAATTAATATTGTATTTAATTAAATTAATAAAGACACGGAAGACTTTACAATATGCGAATCGTAGTTTACCTACCTATGAAAATATTGTTAAGACTGAAAAAAAAACATGATAACGAGCCTTCTCCGGAGAATAAGGTTGAGGCAGACATTAATCTAAATATAGTAGGTTAAGAACTTCTTATTAAACAGCCTTGCTTGATCAATTGATTTGAAATTACCAGAGTAGGATTAAGGATAAGAAATTGAAATAGACTGAAATCTTTTACCCATTCACTAAAACACAACAGTACACATGCTGTTATTTCACAGTGATTTTTCTGTAAGGGGGTTGTTACTGACGCCCAAATGACTGCGAAACGCAATATGCCCTACCACTACTTACCAGATACGGACCAGTTATTTGCAAAGTTGATCCCGCTGGGAATCAAATCCCGTATCAATTCACTCGTATCAATTGCACTCAATCAATAGGCTCGTCAATGGCCTGACCAATTTATAACTGTACTTCAGAGTGCTCTGCCAATTATTTGTCTTTTTTAGAGGAAGATGCGTACGCTATTATCCTAAGAATAAGCCTCTTGAGTTTGTATGATAGCAGTGCTCTGGTGATTCATCTTGACGCTCAATAGAATAACAGTCAGCCAACAATAATCAACAGGGTGAGATTCGTATACGATTTGAAGAAGATTTCGTATTTGTTTCTATAATAAAGTGCGGTTTAGAATTAAATTCCTCTTATGTAGATATACACTAAATAAGGGAAGTTGAATTTTCGTCTTGAAAATGTTAATATTGAAAAGTTATTTCCACGAAGGTAGGTAGGTACTGTCTCTCGCACGTTTTTCGGAAAAAATATGATAGCCGTCGTCGCCGCTGCTTGTGCTAATAAAAAGGCAATAAGACGAGGGGGCTTCGCCTGTAACCCTGAGGCATGAATCTTACGAGAGCGTAATAAAATTATCTCATGAGGAGGGTAAAAATGTTAACCTAATTTTATAAGGATTGCGAGGTAAACACCTCGTTTCGGTGTAGTTTGGAAGTTTTAGTAATGGTTAGATACCTACTTTATTAGTTCAATCTACATTTATATAAGTTCATTAAATGCGAACATGTAGTCACCCATTGTCATTAGATTACTAAGAAAATCTCAAAATTTAATCAATTTTTTTTTGATTGGTTCAAAATTTCATTGAATTCATGAAATTTTATATAAATACATATTAAATGTAACAGTTAATAACTTTTCTTACTATGTTTAATATATTTAAAATTTTAAATATTACTTTTATTTTAATTTTCTTAAGCTCAGAATTTAAGATCGAAAATTTGTTTATTGTATATTTATTGCTTGCTTAAAACATAAAGTTATAAAGTTTCTTGTCGATTTTTATTCTGAATCTGCATTTTGAACCGATAAGTATAAAATATTGACGATTTTGCCTGATATTGAGACTTATGCAACAAAAATTATTAAATAAAAATATATATTAAAAATCAATGCTATCAAAAAAATATTTTTTATAATTTTCAATCAGAGAAGTCTAAGATTAAGATAGAAGTCTGATAAAACTTTTTTTTTTGTGGAACAGAATTTTTATGAAGCAAAAATTGCAATTGACACGAAGTTCAAAAGCTAATTTAACTATACGTACATAGAGAGCTACAGAGCTATTTTTAGCATAACATACCCATCATAATGAATGCCTTTTAACAACGTTATAATCCGATTAATAAGCATCCCATATTCATGTAAATATATTTTATAGAGCAGATAGGATTTCATTGACCATTTCATTAACATCATATTGGAAGTACTTTTATCCTAAATATATGCATAATAAATAACATTAATTACATAGGGGCAATGCGTTATATGTAAACTAATATTGGACGTGGTGATAGCTCAATAGGAAGAAAGCTCGGATGCCGAAAACACAAAAGCCAGTTCCTATTACTGTTTTTCGATTCCAGTTGTTAATTAGAAATTAACAATATAACAATATAACCACGAGCGGCGTTAGGGTAGGGCGCGGTTGGGCGACCGCCCAGGGCGCCGGATATACAGGGGCGCCGCGATCACAACTTATTTTTCACAGATATTTTTTCGACTGCTAACTGACTGGATAGTTTCTTCAAACGCAGTTACCTATTTTTTCGACAAGTTAAGCGAAAAAGCCGTAATGTTGGCAAAATTAGAATGGAACGCAGTGTTCAAGCCGTTCGATCGGAGCACTGCATGCAGTTTATTTTACCGGGAATCCCCGACCATAGAGAAACACATTATCTATCTCTTTTTAACATTGTAGTTAAAAAGAGTTGGCGTTATTTTTGACGAAGCGGCTTATTCTCGTTCATCGTTCATCACATCGATGCAGATGCACGCACTTAAAACACTTGATCTCCAATTGAAATTAACCAATTGCAATCGTCAAAACATATTTTTGACATCAAATTCATGATCAGTGACCTCAAATACCCCTATATTGACACCATTTTCGATGCTTTTTTAGTTTAATTGAACTTTGATTCATTTGAAAGGCAAAAATCGCATAACCTTAAAACTCGAGTTTTACTCAAATTATCGGTGACTAGACCCAACCGAATTGAGTCTACCTAGCGTCATTTTGAGTTCAGGATGGCTCGAAAATCGCTCCACATAGCCATCGATCAGTCCAAAGCAAGATGTTGGAGTGCACTTCTCGAAGGATTGAACAGAGACCCATGGGGCCGTCCGTACAAAATTGTATTGGGAAAATTACGTCCTCGGGCCCCTCCTCTGACCGAAACTATGGACTCGAATTTGGTAGAGAGTGTGGTTGATGTTCTTTTTCCAAGGGTTCACGAAAATCCCGCTATCTGTTCGATCTCGTCGTGGGATTGGAATGACAATCTGAGAGTGACAGAACAGGAACTAAAAAGGGCGACAAACTATCTTAGATCGCGTAACACAGCACCGGGCCCCGATGGCATTCCGGGTCGAGCCTGGGTACTGGCTCTGAGTACCTTGGGAGAAAGACTGCGGAAAATGTTTAACGATTGCCTGCGTACAAGCACTTTTCCCACAATCTGGAAGGAAGCAGCCATGGTTCTTCTGAGGAAGGAGGGTCGGCCAGCGGAGTCTCCCTCAGCCTATAGACCTATATGTCTATTAAATGAGGTCAGTAAGCTCTTCGAGAGGATTCTAGCGTGTCGTCTCAAGCAGCATCTTTCGCTCTCTGGTCCCGATCTGTCTCCAAGTCAGTACGGATTCCGTTCGGGGCGCTCAACAGTGGATGCAATAACGATGGTGCGCTCTCTGTCAGAACAAGCGGTATCCCAGGGAAAGGTTGCATTGGCGGTTAGTTTGGACATAGTCAACGCGTTTAATTCGCTGCCATGGAACACTGTTAGAGAAGCTCTAGTTTATCATCGAGTGCCGTTATATCTACAAGGAATTATAGGAGCATACCTGAGCGAAAGATATATCCTATACACGGCACGAGATGGTCCACATAGACGCAGGGTCAGCTGTGGTGTCCCACAAGGGTCAGTTTTGGGCCCACTACTGTGGAACTTGGCGTACGACGCAGTCCTTCGTGTAAGACTACCAAAGGAGTTGAGTGTAGTTTGTTATGCTGATGACACCTTAGTACTCGCAAGCGGGTCCACATTTGGAGCCACGATTGAGATTGCTGAGATTGGCACAGAAATAGTAGTCGCAAAAATCAAGGAACTGGGCCTCCAGGTAGCGCCTCATAAGACTGAGGCGTTATGGTTCTGTAAACTACCGCGAGGCAGGCAACCGCCAGATTCTTTAATCCGGGTCGGTAACGCGCACGTTCGTGTAAGTCGTTACATTAAATACCTCGGACTCACCCTGGACGGAAGATGGAGTTTCGAAGAGCACTTTGGACGTCTCATTCCTCGAATCGAGAGGGTGGCGGGAGCAATGCATCGACTTCTACCCAATCTCGGGGGTCCGCGAGAGCATGTGCGACGCCTCTACACAGGCATCGTGAGATCAATGGCTCTTTACGGTGCGCCAGTATGGGCAAATAGATTACAAGGCGTGCGGCGCTGCAGAGCCAAACTTCTAGCCTTGCAGCGTAAAATGGCCATTCGAGTCGCCCGAGGATACCGTACGGTGTCCTTCGAAGCGGCCACTTTACTGGCGCGCTTTCCGCCCTTAGATATTCTGGCGGACATGGATGCCAGAATCTTCACCAGAGTCCGCCCTACACGCTTGGGAAACGAATGTATCCCAAGTGGAACAGTGGGGGAGATCCGGCGAGAAGAGAAACGACGCGCATTACAGACATGGCGCGGGCGTCTTGAGAATGAGCGGTGCGTAAATAAGCGCGTAGTCCAAGCCATTCTCCCTGTTTTCGATGAGTGGCTGAAGAGACAGCATGGATGTGCTACTTACCGACTAACACAGATGTTCACCGGCCATGGTTGCTTCGGTGAATTCCTGCACAGAATTGGACGCGAGACAACAGCCCAATGTCATCACTGCGGAGATGATCACGACTCGGCACAACATACGCTAGAAATGTGCCCCGCGTGGCACTCTGAGCGGCAAGTCATGATCGTCGAAATTGGAGCGAATCTATCACTTCCAGCAGTTGTGGCGGCCATGATAAGAAATGAATCATCGTGGAGAGCAGTGGCTACATTCTGCGAAACGGTACTTCTCCAGAAGGAAGCTGCTGAGCGGAATCGCGAGAAGGCTGACCCTGCAAGGCGTAGACGTCACCGAGGAGGCGGTGGAAACCGCCATAATACCCTGTGATCTGGGGTCAATAAGAATACAGTCACGGTATCCTCTGCCTGTCGTATGAGGCGACTAAAAGGGGTTCCGGTGATTGGCCTACTCATAGCTACCCACGACGTATTCGAAAAGAATGGTGTGCTACAGGGACCGCGGGCAATACGGAGGGAGGTACCACGGTTTCCGAAAAGGCGCAGCTGGCGACAAACGGGGGGGTTTTTAGTGAGTAAAAATCTCACATAACCCGGTGCTTCCTACCCGGGTACCTATAGAAGGTTTTTACTCCTCGTCGTAAAAAAAAAAAAAAAAGGGGTCCATGGGGTCGGGAAAAATCTCAAAAAAAATTTTTTTTTGGCCCTCAAGATTTTTGGGACGAAGGTATCAAGACCGGTGGGGGCCGCCAGACCCTTCTTAACCCGCTACCCCCTTTGGCAACTGTGTCGATCGAAAATGAAATTGCTGAAAAAATCGACTTTGATAACCTAATAAAAGAGTTCGCCGTTAGTTTTTTAAGAAATGGTTATTTCTTTTAATAAATCGTTATTTATTTTCATTATGTTCTTTGCCTTTTTTTCGTATGGGTTTAAATTGCAGTTAGGGGGCGCCACAGAAATCTCGCCCAGGGCGCTGGTAGTGCTAAAACCGGCACTGAATATAACATTTAATTAAGTTAGTTTAATAGTCACTTAAACTAACTTAATTAAACTAACGTAACCAACATGTTTGAGGATATAAAATGAAAAAAAAAAAGTGAAATCTTATGCTCAATTATATAGGAATCTGAGCAAACCGCAGTGAAAGATTGTTAGTTATTAATTGTTGTTATTGTAGTGTTATTTATTTTTTGATATTGTTTAATTTCAGCGCTGAACGAACGACTCCAATATGGCCACGGGCCCGAAGATAGTACATAAGCAGTTCAACTCGCCCATTGGGCTCTACTCCCAACAGAACATCAAGGAGACACTCAACAAACATATGCAAAACCTTGACAACGGGACAGTTGGGTAAGTTAACTTAAGGAAATGTCCAATAAACCAAGCACCGGTACTAATGTTTAATTTTGTAAGAAAGTATCCAAAATTATTTAAAAAAAAAAAACAAAAACCGACTTCAAGATTTTACCAACATGTAACAAACTAATTATTGGTGGAATGTGCACATTCAACCTTTATAATATTCGAATAGGAAACTACGAGCATGTCAACTTGAAATGTACCCATACAATCGCTCCAATGAGGCAAATGAGATGAATTACCTAATTAGTTATAGCCAATAAAACGCAATAATTTATATTGTTGCCAATAAAACTATTGTAACTTATTTAATGTACGTATCTAGCTATCATATATAGTATATTTAATTATCATATATAGTAATTTAAGTATATCTAATAAATATAGTATATTTAATGATTATGTATCAAAGTAACTCTATCTCAGTTACTTCACGGCTATACCAACGGCTATGAAACGATTTTAATGGAATGTCTTAAGAGCGTTCGTCTATTAAAATCACGCTGGAGTCAAAATTTATGATTTCAGTAGTTTCAGATGTTTTAGTTTGCAGAAAAGATGTTAACGTCATATTATTTGTAGTTGTATAATCTAGTAAATAGCTGAAAAACATTTTAAAGTGAATATTCATTAGAACATTTTTAAACAGCCCTTTTTTTAAACTAGCGGTCGACGGCCTACGCAGATAAATATACAAGTTATTAAAGAAATTATAACAATCTTTTAGAACATTAATGACTTCACATACTAGGTCCAAGAAAAAACAGAAATATCTCAAATTTGATTCTAAAATAACACGTTTAATATCACGAAAAATTACTAAAAGTGACACTTTTGATTATACTTTTCTTGAATGAAAATTTACAGATATCGTATGTTTTTTTCGACTATTATCTAATAAATGATATGGATTTTTGGAAAATCAATATTTTTATAATTTGTCGCATATAATTTTACTAATATCTCGCTTCTGCGTCGACCGTCGACCGCTAATTTTAAAAAAGGGTTGCTTAAAATCTGTTCTAATGAGAAAAGTATCCCAATATTTTAGAATATTTTTCGACTATTACCTAGATTATAAAACTACAAATAATTTGACGTTAATATCTTATCTGCAAACTAAACACATCATGGCATTATGATCCGCCGGGAATCATAAACTTCTGATTCTAACTCTGTAACGGCCTTAAACAAGAGCAAGACATGTGGTTGTGTTTTATAGATCCTGTGACGCTGTCGCTATTCTATTTAAGTAGTAGGTACATAAACTGTAAAAACGTATTACTGTTGTACCTGCAGTCTTCAAGGAATTATTATTTTGGATAGTAGCTGTCTCACTCGGTTAGATTAGATCAATATGCTAACAATACGTTCACATTTTAACGCAATGCAATCAAACTTAGTATCTAAAGATGTGCTATCAAATTTCAAAGCAGATGAAGCCGCAGGTCAGAGCTATTTATATCTAAGTATATAGTATTAACCAAGTAAACATGGGATACTAACAGCGACTTTTTAACAAAAGGTTGAAAATATATATGACGTGAAAAGAAAAATTTTATGCGATTACCTTTTGCCAACTATCTTGTCACGTGTAGATTATAATTATTTAACTTGTCTTTGATCTAATGACCAATTAATATATTATGTTGTTTTTATCTAAAGACCCACATTTAAGTAAACATTTAAGGTATTTAAGATAAAATTATTGTTTTGTAGTTTACGAGTATGTTTTACCATCGCTTTGGTATTAACATAATTTTAAAACTTTTAATAAGAGAATTTAATTTAAAAAATCCGTGATTCTCGTTTGTGAGAGTTGAGATATTTTGACGCATTACATGAGAACACTTCGATTACTGATCAAGACTTATCAATTGATAAAAACTTCAAAGCCATTGTGCTAATGATCCTAAGTATCAGCCATAGTCGTCCGTGTGTCTTCGATCCATTAAATTTGAATTGTTTCATTCCAATAAGAGATATAGGCAATGGATTAACATGAATATTGGCTTTGATCTGCAGACCGTTCAACAGAAATAAATGAACAACTGATGCATGCATATCTTAAATTAAAGAGTACCTCACGAACGTGTTTCAGCTTGAGTTATTAAGTAAGAGAAGCTATAACTACTTAACTACGTATGTCTACATACGTATACATTATTGTAGATATGCTGTATTTAAAAAAAAATGTTCCAATAACGGTTTCGTTTGTAAAAGGTGACTTTACCCATCGCGTTTACGTCAACCATATTATTTGTTAGTCGGTCAGTTGGTCATATGAGTAGCGAATCATGTCAAGTGCTAACAAGCATTACAGCGTGAAGGTCGGAGGGTGAAATTAGTTATATGATGTACAAACAACAAGGGATACTTTGATAATAATGTGGAACACAAAATTTATAGGATAAAAAATTTATAGGTTATTTCTACATTTAAGCGATGAAATCTTTGCATTTAAGGGATTGATGTGACTTTTTTTTAATATATAGTAACAAGTTTTCTTCCGCAGTTTCACCCACCGTTGACAAAGGTATGCATAATTCGGGTATTGGCGGTATTGCTCGTTTCCCGTGGGGACAGCCGCCTTCGGCCCAACGCACCGCTTTTTTTTTTTGCTTAACGTTTTTTCCGACTATTTTCTTTTTGCTTGTTTTTTAAAGGTCATATCATGCTTTCTGCATGATAAAATAATGATAAATGGTAAAAATATTTTTGAAGTGAAAACTTCTTTAGGCGCATTGGGCACTTTTTGTTTAGCAATATAAAATTAAACTCGCGCCGTCACCCTCTGTGAGTTCAAGCAAACTCTTCAGCTTTATTATATTATATATACTATAGATATGTACCTTCACTGTTCTGTAACATTTAGTGATAAAATAAAACCATATTAATAACCCATGAAATTGGTATATTTTACCTTACATCTCAGAAACTATTTAGTCTATGTAGACCAAATCTATCTAATTTTATTGGAAATTTAGTGCGCTTTAATAACTTATAAGTTAACTTTTACTGTAAACCCATTTCTTTGCAGTCAAAATTGTCGAAAACTAAAAATAACTAAAACATCCATTATTTACAAATTTTGCAAACTTTTGAATAGCCGTATCTTTAAGGCCGTTACAGAGTTAGAATCAGAAAATTATGATTCCCGGCGGATCATAATGCCATAATGTGTTTAGTTTGCAGATAAGATATTAACGTCATATTATTTGTAGTTTTATAATCTAGATAATAGTCGAAAAATATTTTAAAATATTGGGATACTTTTCTCATTAGAACAGATTTTAAGCAATCCTTTTTTAAAATTAGCGGTCGACGGTCGACGCAGAAGCGAGATATTAGTAAAATTATATGCGACAAATTATAAAAATATTGATTTTCCAAAAATTCATATCATTTATTAGATAATAGTCGAAAAAAAACATACGATTTCTGTAAATTTTCATTCAAGAAAAGTATAATCAAAAGTGTCACTTTTAGTAATTTTTCGTGATATTAAACGTGTTATTTTGATCAATTTTGAGATATTTCTGTTCTTTCTTGGACCTAGTATGTGAAGTCATTAATCTTCTAAAAGATTGTGTTATAATTTTTTTAATAACTTGTATATTTATCTGCGTAGGCCGTCGACCGCTAGTTTAAAAAAAGGGCTGTTTAAAAATGTTCTAATGAAAATTCACTTTAAAATATTTTTCAGCTATTTACTAGATTATATAACTACAAATAATATGACGTTAACATCTTATCTGCAAACTAAAACATATGAAACTACTGAAATCATAAATTTTGACTCCAGCGTGATTTTAATTGATGAACGCTCTTAAGTGTTTCGTCTACTTAAACTAAATTATTCTCATTCAATTGCAAATTTAATCTATTTCTAAAGTGCTCACATTGACTTTTGACGTAACACAGGTCCTTGGCGGTAAAAACGACAAAAACTGAAGAAAGTCTGAATTTGATTTAACAATGATCCGTAAGGCTTTCGAGGTGGAAAAATTTGATTTGTCATTACCATTTCATCCGTACCAACATATAAAAAAATCAGAACTACCTTATTTGATGTAAGGCAAGAGCTCTTGTTTTTTACGATTTCTATGAACTATAAGTATACTACAAAATTGTCCTTAATATATCGACATTCATGATTGACATGAAAGTCGTTGACGTCAAACAACTTTAGGGTGAATGAGCCTCGTAGTGGTACGCTCTGAAATGCGCGTTTTTGGTCAGGTGCCAGTCTGGTGTACAGCTATATATGGTAAACTTGAAAGAAAAATTTTTTCATTGTAAAAATTTGTATGAAAGTGAATGGTGTCTTTTAATCCAGAATCCGAATTAGACGGCGTCTTGCAATCTTATCCGATCGCTAAGTACTAAACGTCACAGGATCACCTGCTAGGCTTATTTGATGATTGCCTGAAAATTTCATAAAAATCATTGGGTCGCGGGTCAACGGTGGATCAAGGCTGCTGACCGGTCCTTTTGAAAAATTATGGGAGAGAGGCCTATATCCAGCAGTAGAGGTCCTACGGCTGAGGTGATGATGATCACGTCTGCAAAGCCGTGAGCGAAAGCTAATATATATAAATATATGCTAATATATGATAGCTTGGATATAAATAAACATTACTTATTTCCAATGTTCGATTCGGTTAGCAATCTATTTAGGGGAACATTTGTACAAGTACTATTATGTATAAATATACTTCTGAGTGTTCAAAGTAACTGCTGCCAATAATCAGATGATTCATAAATTATACGTTAATACGATTAGTTATTTATACTAATTTATAAATAAACTTAATGTTTTCTATCAAAATTTTATTTATTTATGTGTATTATTAATATTTCAATATACGTATTATTTAGTTAAAAAACTATTAATCCAATTAAATTCTAATGTTTGAATAATATTATATTAATAAAATACGATTAGTTATTTATACTAATTTATAAATAAACTTAATGTTTTCTATCAAAATTTTATTTATTTATGTGTATTATTAATATTTCAATATACGTATTATTTAGTTAAAAAACTATTAATCCAATTAAATTCTAATGTTTGAATAATATTATATTAATAAAATGAGGCTAACTCTTATTAAAACAACATCCAATTCTATAAAATTAAATATTAACTTCCAAGCATTTGAATTTAGTATTACGCAGCTTCAGCTAGCATGACTAGTAATGAATGGTCTTATACTATAAGACTACCGCGAGAGAATATGCGTGCTGTCTACAGAAGGTAGTGTACTTATAAGCCTCTGACGTTGCTTTTATATATCTATAAGTAGCCAATTTCTGTACGAAGTTATGCAATGCATAACTTCACACACACTCATCTACATATCACACTCTAATACTGAGTAAAGGCCAATAAAAGTAAAATAAACAACCTTGTTAGTTTTAAATATTGTCACACAAACTAAGCTAAGTATTTGGGACAGCTCGTGTTTACAGCTGGCAACTCCGTACAGTAGAGTCCAGAAATATAGTTGGGCCAATTCTGAATGCCGTTGACCGATCAATTATGGAGAGAGGCGCATCCAGCGGGGCACTGACATTTAGCGCTGAGCCCGCATTGCGTTCATTCCGCGATGGGTTTGTGAACCATCAAAGCAATACTAAAATAAATTGAAGCAATGCATGATTCGTCTCTGTAATTGAAGGTGGGAGTTTATCGCTAAAATGCGAGAGGGGGAGATTTTATTAACTTTCACCAACTCGAGATTATTGCTCCGACAGAAATTATATTAAAGAAAATATGCCAATTAATATGATACCTTGATCATATTAATTGGGATATCATATATATATATAATATTATGTAGATAAACTATTCCTTTATTAAAAAAAAACAATCGCCGTGCGTTAGTCTCGAAAAAACTCAAGAATGGCTACACCGATTTTAGTTGGGTAATCACTTGTGGAAAGAGGGATAAACAGTGAAGGCTTGTATTTATAAAAATTGCACCCCGGGCGAAGTCGGGAGCTAGTCACTAGTTTTATGTAATTATTTTAAATAAGTTACTTAACACAATGATTTTTTATTTTTACATCTGTTGAAAATTTATAAGTGTTATAAATAAATAAACAACAAAAATGGTTTATATATTGATGATAAGTTTGATAAAATGAAATTATGTTTAAAACTATAAAAAAGAGGCGGGTTTCTTAATTAAAAATATTGAAATATACTGAACAGAAATCTTTTTTGATGTGATTTAAATATATTAGAACACAGGTTAAATTTATACCATTAACTCAAATAAGTACTTATTACAAGCCCTTATAGCCGAGTTATAAAGTACGTACGAGTACCATATTATAAAAAGTTCCTCGTATAAGAGACGATACCATACACGGCAGTATGGCTACAAAATTGTTCGTGCATTTAATTGTTGATTGACTTGATAACATACGACTTAAAGGAAAAAATATACATCTAGTGGTAAATTGGTTCACAGAGAAGTGATTCCGTATATTAAGCCACACATTATTACTTTCAATCGGAAGTTGCAAAAATATTAATGTAAAAAATCTTTCAATTTGTGAAAACCGAATTGAAATCCGTCTACCCTTTCTCGAGTTTTTGAAGCGCACGATTAAACCAACTTAATATTTTTAAATATAAAGATTTTACTAGCGACCCGTTACCGGCTTTACCCAGGATGCAATTTCTTTATGTACACAAACCTTCCTCGCTTATTCCTCTTCCTATTAGTGAAAACCGTATCAAAGTCCGTTGGTTGGTTTAAAAGTAGTTAGCGGAGAAACAGAGAAACGCTGAGAGTTTCGGCGACTTGTTTACAAAATATTATTCTTTTTTCACAAAAAAAAAACTTAATTAGGTTTTATTATATATATACAAACCTTATAACTGCATCAAAATCCTTTGCGTGGTTAAGGAGAAGTTAGCGAATATACAGATAGAAATCCGCAAACATCGACTTTAAATTATACTATGTAAGGGTTAATTTTAATGAAACTTGCTTTAAACTAAGTGTGCTGAGGCGGTTCATCTAAAAAAGGAACCCTAATGAAAGAAGCAAGCAAACGAGGAAGCAGTCGCAGAGAGGTGGCACTGGCAGTCTAGAACCGGCATACGAGCGCTGCGCTTGCGGCATGCGAATTATAAGTGATTTGCGGAGACCGATATTTTTAATTACGTTTTTTAAAATAGAATAATAATATAACCAAAAAAAAAATACAAATTAATTTAGAGATTATTAAATTACTAAAGAACTCTTAATTTGATTATATAAATTTGTTTTAAAGATGCGATTTAAGGATAGATTAATTGTGAATGGTGCGAAATACTAAACAACACAGTCATCGTTTGGCATAGAATCAGAAATATAGTCATAGTCATAAAAATAAATCTGTTTATTATATATAATATATAGGCGAGTGAATTAATTTGTCTGTCAAGAAATAATTAGTGGTGTTCGCGATATGGCTGCTACAGTCATCGAAACAAATGGGTAAGAACAGATGCATTGACATATTATTACATTCATTCATGCATGTCTTCTACGAGAAATTTCAAGATATTATATCGTTCCATATATATTCTTTACATATATTTAATATATATGTATTAAATATAAATTTAATATTTTATGTACATATTTAATAAATTTATGTTTCTAAAACAAATATTATATTCAATATATACACAATCTTTAAATAATCTTATATATATAAAAATCTCGTGTCACGATGTATGTTCGCGATAAATTCTGAAACTACTGAACCGACTTTGATCAAACTTCATAAGTATCTGTTATTTGGTCTAACTTAAAAGATAGGATAGTTTATATCTCATTTTGTTTATTATTATTATTTTTCAAATTATATAATATTATTAACATAGCGCCATCTGTTGATACTTATTCAATAGAGCAATTATTTATCTGTGAGTTTCATAAGGTTCTCACAGATGGCGGTTTAAAGTAATTTATCGGCTGGATTGCAAAAAAGCACCCCGGGCGAAGCCGGGAGCGGGCTACTAGTATAGTATAAAACAAAGTAGCCTTCCGCTATCCCTCTGTATGTACTTATGCTAAAATCTTTTAAACTACGCATCGGACTTTCATGCTGTTTTCACAAATGGAAAAAGCGTTAAACGAGGAAGTTTTTTAAGTATAACTTGCAAAAAAAAATTGCACCCGTGCGAAGCCGGGAGCAGTTCACTAATACATAATAATCAAAACCTATGAACACATACAAAGTAAAAAATAAATTTGCCGTTAAAAATAAATTGTGTGTTTATTACATACATCTAAAGAATTGGAATACGAGTATACCATATATATATGGTATACTAAAAAAATCTTTAAGCCTTTAGCTATCGAGTGGTGTAATTAAATTTTCTATACACAAGATAAATATGTAGCTACATCATCAAACTGTATCCCCCGATGTTTTGTTAACATAACTTTTCTGAATTGCTAACTTTGGAAGCAAATTTAAAGACGCATTCTCGTCAAAAACCTGCCCCTTTTTTCTTTAGAAAGCGTCACGAATTTTGTGCTGAGTGTACAGTGTGCAATGTGCATAGTACATAACGTTTTCCTTTTATCATATTTGAAATCAAACAAGGCATTATCTGACACTGACATCCGATCACGATGCCATTAAAGGTGCACTAAGGTGAATGTAAACTCGATTTCTTTATACGGCGCTCGTTGCATAAGGAAACAAGTCCAAACGCTGTTTAAATGAAGAATATTTTATTATTTCTTTGCATTTTCTACACTTATATAGACATTTAGTATGTTCCATAAGTGTTATAAGGTCGGAAGACGAGGATTCAGACGAGGATTCAGTAGATTCAGTAGATAATTAGACGGACACGAATTTAAAATTGAAATCTAATGCCGAAGTACCTATATTACAATTTAAATCTTATTATAATTTTAATCTTATTATCAATTTCTTATTCTTCTCTTTTTGTAAATAACAAAAAAAAATACTTTAATAGGTTTTCTCTTTTCGATTTTAAAATAAAAGAAAGTGTCGCTGCTTCTATGCCTATAACGCCAATTCGCTAAAGAAGTTTGCTTTTCAATTCTTGCCTTACAAGAAGATTGATTTTACAATACTTTATAAAAATAATTAAAAAGTATACTTGTAGAAGTATACTTGTAAATACTCTAAAAATATTTTCAGATTACAGGAATCTAGATAATATACATTTTTCAATCAACTGTTATCTTATCTATATTGTTAATTAATGGTTTCGATTTTCATTTGTTGAGGTAGCTTGTTAATAACGAACAGAAAGTAAAATGCACAGAAGTTACTCAATTAAAAATGAAAAAATAATAATTAACAGGTTTCGTTTTAATGCCTTACATGAATTTCAAGTAACTAAATTTTCGTATAAAATGCTTGAAATATTTTCATTTATACTACATAATTTTTAGTAACACGGCAAAATCATTCTTAATTGAAACATAACAGCGGAGAGAAGAATTATCTAAATCTTTTTCACTTGTGAAATTAATTTTAATAATCAGATTTTCTTTTTAGATTTCTTTTAAGATTTTATTAACAAAGTTCAATTTCTATCAATCCTAACTATACCACATCAATACAAAATAGACTGTTACATTTTATGTTATTAATAGTTAGGTATGACGATTAACTTTCGATTAAGCATGTCAATGTCATTTTCGTAATTAAAATATCTAGCCATTTTTCTTACATAATTTGAATCTAGAACAATTTTTAGCACGTACTGGTTGTAATAAAGCAAGTAATAAAAAAGCTAGAAGAATGATGGCAAAAGCTACGCCGTGATTCATTCGTAGTCATTCATATAAATAGATAGAGACAACGCTTCTTTGTTTAAAGTTTCGTCGTCATTCATTCAACGAATGTCTACATTTTCAGGCCATGAAATCATTAATAGCGTAATTACCGAAGTAAATGTTTACGCCATTTCTAATTTTTGTAAGATGTTACATAAAAATTATACAACTCACCTCTCGCGGAATTCGACTAAGGTAAATCTAGAGACAGGTTAATATAGAGATAAAAATTTTAACAATATTTCTTTGGTCAAAAGAGTGAGATCCAAACACAACCTTAATAGTTGAGTTACCTTATGAGAAACCTTAATAGAATTCGTTGGTATTTTTTCTTTGTGAGATAAGTTTTGAATTAAAAACTAACTAGCTATTTATTATTAAAAGATAGATGTAGGTCCAAATATCGATCTGTTAAAATTGATTTTCACTTTTGATATTGCTGTACAGTTAAATAAAAATTTCTACACAAATAAAATTGGCATAGATGGAAATCAACATATATATATAATATATTATGAAGCTGTGTTAAAAATAAGCCGTAGTAGAGGATACAACAGGTACCTCAACGTGATTAAACTCGGAAACACAATCAACGCGAAGTTAACTCAGTCTTTGTCGTGTGTTTTTGTACAGCAATCCCACGGATGGATTTTCCTGTGTTTGTAGAATGAAGTTTGCGTTTTTACAACACTTTCCGAACATCATCACAAAGTGATTTAATCGGGAAAGTCGTGGGAGTTTCAAAAGGTGTACTACAGATAGTAGTTTATTTTTTATGTGAATTCTTATTTCTAATTTCTCTCCGCAGCGGTTGTTTGAAAAATATCCTACTCAACTAGTTTCATCGTCATGAAAGAGAATTTTTAACCTAGTCTCCATGGGAACGATATATTTAATAAGTAAATTAATATGACTGCAAATTTTACTAAAAGGATATTCCTTTATTTCCAACACTAATTAGGTATATGAATTCTTATTAGTCATATGCATGACTATTATAAAAATCATTACAACAACTAAGAATGTATCTGATACAAATCGAACACAAAATATTGATTTTGACGAGCCCGTTAGGGCGATTGCCTTAACGCTCAGTCTGGCGGCAGTAACCAACCTCTTATAGAAGACCGCCGTGAAATAACAACATGAGTGCTGTGGTGTTTCGGTGAGTGAGTAAAGAATGCCAGAGCCCATTTCCCTACTACTGCTTTCGAATCCCTTATCCTTAATCTTAATATAGTCGACTACGCACTTGCCGCACCTGTGGTGTTGCTCGTGTTATAGGCGACGGGTCTGCCGACCTTAACATATAATAAAAGATAACCTTAATGCAAGCAGATAGTAATTCTATGTATATTTTGTTTTAGAATTGACTTCAACAATCCAGGCACGGATAAGCCGACCAATCTCGCCAACTCGGCCGTTTTGAGGATGCTCGAGGAAGAGGAGCGGAACCGCAGGGGATATCCTAGTAAGTTTAGATATCTTCTTGAATATTACACATGTAACAGGGGTGCTCAACGGTCGATAATCATTGACCAGTCGATCGAGAGAGCTATTTGAGTCGATCTCGACCGATTCACAATTTTTGCTTGATGACGACATAATTCACATATTTGAGTTGATTAACAGTTAAGCCAAAATATCACCATATTACCTTTTTATACCGGAATATAAAGGGCGAAACGCGGCGCGCCATGTCTGCCTCCTGCCGATTCTTCTGGAAACTTCTCCCAATGACCTTCTATATGTGTATTTGTGTATATAACCTACCTATCTACACTACTTAAGTATGTGCATCAAACATACTCGCGGCATCTAGAGATTCGATGACTTGTACTCTAACAATTTTGAAGTAGATTCAAAATAGTTCAAAACGCCAGTAGTTCAAGTCTGAGCACCCCTGGTATAAGCTGTAGGTATATATATATATATATATATATATATATATATATATCGATTTATATAGTTTTGAATTAATAGTGAAACTTCATAAAAAACTCAAAGGTCCAATATTCGATACGACATTTAACTATGTGAGAACGAACTTTTAAAAGTTGAACTTGGTCTCAGATCAGATTTTATAACTGTGCGCGTCTAAGACTATTCCACCAGCTTACTAACGCTGTACTAAAGTTATGGAACCCTGCTTTGCCAGAGTTAGACCCCACCCAAGTGCAGGCGATATTGGAAACGTTGGTTCACGCCGACCATCGGTTTGACACCTACTGGCCACCAGAAAAGTCGCGGATGCGATCGGCGCGGAGCTGGGACGGCCAGCTCAACGCTACCAACAATGTGTACTCAGAGTTCATGCAAGCCACTAAAGGTACCAGATGTTACTGGTAGAATAGAACTTTACAAGTTTGAGTATCACCGCCATAGCCATTTGTGGTAACAATCTTTTAGCTTATATCGTGCTGGAACGGTCATATAGGGTATATTCATTTGCACGCTAACGTTTTACAGACCATTTCACTATTGTTTTATACGGTTACTTGCTCTGACTCATCTATATATACTACAATGTAACGAAATAACCAGAAGATACGAGGTTAGGTTGGCTGAAATTCATTGAACTCAACAATGAACGAAGTGTCTTTTTAATTTATTTCTGTTTGGGTTTAATGTCCAAATATTAAAAGAATTCGATGTGGTCACGTCAAAAAAGTGACAGTTATCCACCCACTTGCGACGAGGAATGTTCATTAGTGGAAGGTGTTTTGGCAAGAAATTTGTTGTGTAAAAATGTGCTTGTACCTGCTATTGTTTCTGGTAGTACACAACCGACAACGAAAGAATACCGACGGTCGCCATGCCTGAAACTGTGTTTGTAGGTAATATCTCTTGTAGTATTATTTACTATTATATTGTGATGTTTAAAAGTAAAAGTGATAAAAAGTGAAAGATTATATTAGTGTACAAACATACTTAAATAAGACTTGAAAATATATGAAAATTTGTGATAGCAATTATAGATATATAATATATCAATTAATTATGCAGCCATAGTAAAATCTGTGACTCAGAGAAGAGATAACCTTAAAATAGTGTTAAATTAATCCTTTACCCAGTGATATCCCACTCGACTCGGCTGTCGACTCAGATACAGTTTAGGATTTTGAACCTTTGTTGTTTTTTTTTAATTACTACTTCATGAGTAAGTTAGGAATAATGTGCACTTAGTCCAATGTGGTAAATGAAAAACTGGAGTGTCCTATTGCAATCTGCCACTTCTACAAATAAAAATTCCTGTCAATCCGCAGCGGGTTAATAGCGCGCCAATAATCTTCATGTAGTGAAGATCTAGCAGTACCTAGCAAATAAGAAAGTAAAATAAAACAGAATAATCCCTCACATGGCAGATGTATGTATTATTTTATTTGATGGTGTGACGAACAGACCAACAGGGACATATATGAAATCAATTGTAATTATTTGAACATGTTTAGAATAAATAATTGAAGTTTTAAATCATTATCATTATTGTCTACTTTTTCCATTACATTGTATATACGCATTGTTAAAATTAGTATCAGATATCATAACTTTTTACGTAATCACAAAATAATTTGTACATAAAAATGCACAACACAAACAAAACCATATCTTCAAATTTAACTTTAACGGGATTTTTAGCTTCTTAAATAATAAAGCACTTTTATATTATGTAGCAGAAAAACTAACTTTAGGAAGTTGGTTTGAAATGCAGTCAGTGAAAGCCTTCAGGCTAGAATGACCAGGCGTATCCAGTCGATGTTTGCTTGAGTCTGCTGTTTTGACGTAATCCGCTATTTCCGTGATGAGGTAGTCTATTCTCGCAGTCTCTTACCCGCTACATGAATCAATGTCTAATTTTATACAGCCGCTGAAAAGTACAAATGACAAACGAGTGTTCAACAGATGTTACAGGTTCACTGTTTTGTAACAAATATTAGTCATCAATAATAGTTTACACAATGTATTAACATTTTTCTTTTTACAAAAGGTGGAAATACCCAGCTAGTTGAATATTTGAAATTAATTATGTACCATGGTAGAATAAAATAAATAGTATACTTAAATGGAACATAATGAAATCAATTTAAAAAAAAGATTGCAAATAGTTTTTATGAATTCCTCCTAAACAAAGTTTAACGTTTTTGTTATTAGGAGATTTTTTTTTATCTTCTAAAAAAGTAGCATACCTATCAATTTTCTATCGTCTGCATTATGGAGAGTGTGCGTCCGTTCTGTTCGATTTGATCCAACCGGAACCGTTCCACTTGCGGACCACGAGACGTGGGTGGGAGTTTCATCCCTTCGTGGTTGCTGTTCCTAGATCGCGCACGAAGCGTTTCAGTTCCACCTTCCTTGTCCGAACTGCTAAGGAGTGGAACTCATTGCCTGCGCCCGTGTTTCCGCATAATTACAATCTCGGGGTCTTCAAGTCTAGGGTAAATGGGCACTTACTGGGTAAGCGTGGTCCACCTTCGGCCGCATCTGCACCTTACATCAAGTGAGATCGCGGCCAAGCGCTGCCTTGAATTAATAATAATAAAAAAAAACACTCCCATTTACCTACCTAACCCTCCTAATCCCTTATTATTAGTCCTGGCTATAGTGGCCTATTAGACACAGGCAATGCCATATGTGTTACAAGTGCGCTGCCGACTATATTAGGATTAGGAAATAATAGGGAAATAAGATTGGGCATCCCTTACTCAATAACAAGAACCGCTCACATAGTGTCATTTCACGGTGGATGTGTTTCATATTGAGACAGACTGCCCAATTTATGACAGCGAAACGCAGTGTGTTAGTAGGCCGTCTACCGTAAAGTGGACTCATACCCTGCCTGCCTTTACATTAAAAAAAAAGAAACTCGAAAACTCCAAAAAAAAAACGCCCTAAGTTATACCGTTAAATGCAAATTGCCAACCTTGTCGTAGCCAATGGCAATGATGCGGCCGATTATGTAGGCCGCGTTTATAATTTATGTGCATCTCTCGGCTCATTGGATGAGGTAATTGCGACCAAGACCTATAATAACAGCAAAACATTTGCGAAGCAGACGCCGTAGCAATTGCAACAGTTCATTGGCTCCGAACTGTTACACAACTGCTTTGTCCAGGATTACCTTTTTTTGATGTAAAAGTCTCAGACCGGTCCACTTGATGGTAGGCAGCTACCGTCGCCTATAAATAACATAAACTCCACAGGTGCTGCAAGTGCACTGACCACTGACGATATCCTTTTTTTATGTTAACCGGGACCGGCAAATGATCCACTTGATGGTAGGTGGCTACCGTCGCCTATTCACACAAGCAACGCCACAAGTGCAACAAATGCACTGCTGCCTTAGTGTAAGGGTTTAGGAAAGGATAAGAAAATGGACTCTGGCATCTTTTACTCACTCACTGAGACAAGACAGCACACACGATTTCAGCGGGGTCTTCTGTAAGGGGGTTGTACTTGTACTACTATAATATATTTCATAAGATATCGAATCTTATCAAATACTTATATAGTAAACTATAGTGTATTATTATTACTTTCTTGCCCGTCTTGGTTCAATAAAGAAAATAAAGAAAATGAACTAAAAGGTTACCTTATAAAGTCTTATTAATGGACAAGGCAGAAACAAAAAATGAAGAAGTAAATTAAAATGCCAGAAATAGGCTTGTAATGTTATTAGGAATGAAACACTGGAATTTCGCAGCAAAATGGGAGCTTGCGAACCGCAACATGTATAAATAAACGAATCGGTGCAAAGAATAAGTTATCGTGTAAACAAGACTGTTCTGCGAATGATAGTGATGTCTAATAAACTATATGACGTATCGCACAGTCAGGGTCCGTGGGAAGCATTTCCAGAATACGTGATCCGTCATCGGACTAGAGCGAGACGGGGAATAGTGTCCCAAAAAAGTGGTTCTGAAAATATAATGTTCAGAAGATATTTGTGCACCTACACACCTGGCGCGAGAGCCAACTAGTCAAACGTAGTCATCCTCACTGAACAGCGGATAGTTCGCGTGCGACACCTTTTCCGTCATCGAAGATTTTTTTGTGAGTTTCTGCGTTTTTGTATTTTTAACTCCCTTCCTTTTCATATATTTTTATGTTTTTAATGAGTAGTCTATATAATATATAATACAATCATTATATATTCGTCTGAAAAAGGCGTCTTAATTAGTGTATCATACATGCTTTTTCGGAGACAGTTTCAAGTGTTCAAAGTGTTTTCCGTCATCGAAGATTTTTTGTGAGTTTCTGCGTTTTCGTATTTTTAACTCTCTCTCTCTTTTCGTATATTTTTTGTTATTATTGACTAATCTATACAATCATTATATATTCGTTTGAAAGAGGCATCTTAATTAGTGTTTCACACGTGCTTTTTCGGTGATAAGGCAAAAAAGTTCAGTGTTCAGTTGAGTTGTTCCACTTAATGCCTATGCTGGGATTTCACACTGTTGGTATGTTTAGAAATCTTATCCCGCTACACGCGAAACAAACTATAAACTGAGGTGTGTTAAATCCCTATAAAACGTAAAACACATTTTGTATCAACTATATAAATATAAAATAGGTGTATCAACTATAAAACACGAGGACTTTTGAAGGAAGCTTTAAATAAATTCTTGCGAAATCAATATTGCACTTATACAAACAATGCTTATAAGCATAGTGAGTTTCAGTCACCATCACTGTCAGCATATCCAGTTACTTTTTATTATAAAAAATATAATTCAATTCAAAAGGTATATGAAACTGTGTATATACTCAACAAGTAAGTCTATAGTTATAATTATATTAAAAAAAAAACTGAAAAATTTTTACGTTTAGGAACTGGTTTTTTTATTGCTAAATTAGGTATTTATTAAATGAATTTATAGCATGTTGAAACTTTTGTATCAGTATTGTAGACAGCGACGACTTGTTAAACTTTGCAAGTATTGGCCTTAATACATAGTTTGTCGGTACACTTTGGGTCGCCCCAACTAAATTTATATTCACTTAACTTTAGGTTGTAATTTACCGAAACTTCGTGTTAACGTAAAAACAATGTCGCCAATACTTCTAATAGGATATAGTGTAGGTACGTATAAAGCAATAAACTTCGGAGCTTTTAAGGTTATAACACTGTTTACAACACCTTGGTACATGAATTTAAATTGCAGAATGATGGGCAATTTTTAGAATTTATCTGTTTGTCTGCATACTTTTTATAAATTCACGCAACTGACTTTGTGTAGTTCTTACTGCATCTACTAATATAAGAGTTTTTTACAGAAGCTTTATATTAAAGGACTTTTTATTTAAATTTTCTTTAGAAAAAAAAGTTATTTTGTAATAAAATTAAAAAAATTTGACTAATGCTGGTTTTGATGCATATAAAAAAATGTATTTAATATAAACTGCTTACAGATTAAATCGTTATTGATATAAATGTAATGTCTAATGTTTATCAATAAAATGCACAAAAAATTATACCGCTAATGACACAGTGGTCATGAAGTAACAATTTTCGATAATCTCTAACAGGTGTGCCAATAAAAATGAGATTTTAATGCAGTCAGCTTTTTCCCAAACCGTTATTTTTTCAACGGTGTTTTGGCGCTAATCCAATTTGTCGGTGGTCTCTGAATATTTTTAAAAATAAACATCTTCTTTTAATAAGCTCATACCAACAACGTGCTGAAAACTATAAAGCGTGGACGCGATAGTATCGCACGAGAAGAGGCGAGGTGAAATATGCATGAGCTAATATATAGACCAACATATATATATAACACATATTACTAAGAAATCATTATCTAATAAAGACACATAAAATACATCATCACGAAAAATATCTGTCACTTATACAAGCACTACTTGTTTTTCTTTTTAATACGAATTCATGAAATAATTTGTTTCAGGCCAAAAGAAAGTGGTGTGGCCACCAGTACCCGAAACCAACGGTTATCATCAACAGGTAAATAATGATAATAAATAATAGTAACAAGGTCGTAAATCATTTATTATTATTGCTAAAGGAAGTTAAGAAATCTCACATTAGACTATAATATTGAAATAGTTATTGTAGTTGCCTGATTATTAATCTATTTTGTTAACTTCCTTTGAATGAACATAATATGTAAATAATGTAACGCCTCAAATGATACAACAGCTGCACATTTTATGGCAAGCGCTTGGAAATGGCGGACATATAATACCTAATTGCATGCAGTTACAAAACATAATTATCTAGGTATATTGTATTATAGCTACAGTTATAAATCCCGACAGCAATTTGCTGCGCACAACAACGCACAACATTCTCCCTCCGCGCAACATCAACCGCAGTACCAACCTCAGTCTCCTCAATACCAACCCCAGTCCCAACAGCAGCCGCAGTATCAGCAGCAGCCGCAGTATCAGCAACAGCCGCAGTACCAACAACAACCGCAGTACCAGCAGCATCCACAGTACCAGCAACAGCCCCAATATCAGCCCTCCCAGTATCAGGCACCGCAATCTCAGCCTGCATACGCTGAGGGCAAAAGACAAGAAGCAACCGGTCTCAGCAAGTTAATCCCTGTTGGCCCTGGCGTGACCGCGGCACCAGCTCCCGCAGCTCCCTACCACCAACCGGCATCTCGCCCGCAGTCACAGCAAGGCTCTCGCTGGGCCCCTGTTTCAGCCCCACTATCCCCGCAGGTACAGATACTACAGCAAGTTGGTCATCGTCGTCGATAATCCTAATTTAAACTATTAACGTTTTTTTATAACTAACTACAGCGGTAAGTATTAAGGCTGTGACAGTGGCTTTTTCTACACTACTTTCTTTTCATAACTATTCCTAACTTTCTGACTTTCTGCGCATCATTTTATTTTACAAAATCTGGCTGTGGATGTTTATTTATCTATATGGAAGATGTGTGTCTCAGTTGTTATATTCGTGCCTTATTTCTAGTGTCCTATTTACGAATATAAATTTTCCAGGGATACGGATCTCAGCCAAACTATCCTCAACAACAGCAGCCATTCTCACCCACACAGCAGTATTCGCAGCCGCAATACTCACCGCAACAACAACAGCAGAATCAATACTCTGCTCCTCAGTATTCCGAGCCCGCATACCAACCTCCTCAGAAGCATTTTGAGCCTCCACCAACGACGATCACGCTCCGTCCACAACCACCTATTCACCAGAAACCATCACCAGTGTTTAACAGCCAACCTGCGGCAGCTTCGTTCAAAGGTGAAATGTGTTTTAATATTCTAAATTTAGCATTTCAATTGATACAAAATTAAAATGCTAGTAATGAAGTAGTTACTTTCCTATATAGAAAACTTATTAAATTTACAGGAGGCGTAAACATGCGTGGAGACATGAAATGGCCACCGCAGTCGGTGAAGGAAGCAGTTGCCGCTGAGAATGAGGCCAGAAGGCTTCTTGCTAAGGGCCCAGCCTGCAGACCTCGCAAGGTAACACCTTAACAAAATCATTAATCATCATCCATTGTACAAGACAAATAGTAAGAAATGTAACAGAAAAAAATATATAGAAAGAATTACTTCTTACGAGCGATAACCACTTTTTTGTTTTTGGCGAAAATCCAGCGAATTTATGCCAAGTCTGTATAAGATTTTAATTAGCCCTCATGCTCGTATGTAGTAATTAGTGCTACGAAATATATTAAATGTGACATGGATGACATACGAATGTGTGAGCCTTTAAATTCAATGCTACTAAAGACAAAACATTAACAATGAACGCATGTTGTAAATACCTACGTGTTATAATGTATATATAATTAATATTTGACGTGTGTAAAATATGTAAATATGTCGCGTCATTACACATCAATTTAAATATCTAACACATTATTAAAAAAGATAGAGATACGCCCGCACTGTTTTTATACAAAATTCGTTGGTTTATTCCCAATAAATATTAGTTGAAAACGTCAACCAAACCAATTAGACACAGCCACATTTAAAAATATTTCTTACTTTTTGAATTCAAAAGAAAATCGATAAATATATCCTCCACTAGTTCCAATAACTCAGAAATATATATGTATTTGAAGTATTTAAAAAACAAATGAATGAAAACATTTTACTATCAATTTATTAATTAATTGGGGTTTTAACCCAACGACAATTATAACAGCAATGTGGCTTTGACGTTTCACGTTTAGAAAGAAACAATAAACTTTAAATAATTAACCACACCCTTAGTGTTAGTTTTACATGTGGAAAAAAAGAAATTACACGAACACACAAATTAATAAACAATAGATTAGACGATTGAGAACTAAAACGAAAATAACTACAAGACAAATGAGAAAGAATTGTGGATAGATGTGAACGCAACCGTTGTCTGGTCTGTTTTAGCTCCGGCAATATTCCCTTGCCGAATTAGTTGCCATGAACGAGGTGTAAGCATCATACCCTCGGTGCGTACGTACCTCGGACTTTGTTACCGGATTTGTAAGTGTCACCTGGGACATAGTGTGATTCTATTGACCATCTTCTTCTATTAACCGGCCTGGGCACTTTATGGGGGACATCCACTTTAGAAAACGTAGTCGCGAACACTTGACTCGCGTGTAGACGACGCTTCGCAAATCTATTCTCTTCATACAATCATTGTAATCAAAATAATATATTATATATAGCACACGCAGTGAACGTTCATAATCATCATTATTTCTATCAGGCTTTGCATTCGGTGTTTGTAAAACTTATCGTAAGGAGGAAATACTGTCTTCAATTATTATGAATTTAATTAATTATTTACTCTAATTTATTATGTATTATTATTTATTACTCTAATGTACTCTAATTTAATTAGAGAATTCAACTTTATTTTCAGGTCAAAAAGGACTACACTTCCTTCTTCGCAAAGAACGCCCTCAACCACAACTACCCTGGATACCGTGTACCTCCCGGCACACAGCACTACGAGGACTACTCGGGCCGATCTTCATACTAAATTAATACCAAACCATTAGGCTTACGACTAACTCTCTCTTCGGCTGATTCATTCACTTACACTAATGTGATTACGTAATGCAGAAAATGGATCTCTAGAAAACGTCCTCACATCATACTATAGCATATTATAGTCATCTCATCATCTGATTGTTTTTGTTGATTTTGCTAATGTAAGAGCGTGTCTTCATATAACTTTGGGGGTAAGCACTAGCAACATCAACATAAACGAATATGACATACGTAAAACAAAATTAAAAGGGGTTTTGGAGAAAGAAATCACGGTAGGATTTCAAAGTGTGGTACTTGTGTTGGCTTTAGGTAGTAAAGTCACGAGGCATGTACGCCAATAAAGATTACGAACTAAAGTAATCCGTTATATTATTTTTTAACCATTAGTGTTTAAGTATAAATAAAGAAAAAACAATTAAATAAAAATATTCGCCCTCATTCATAACAAAACCATTTAAATTTAGAGACGATTTTTTTTACATATTTCGATATAGATGTGCGGCCTTGCGAACGTATGCGATAAACAAACGCTTTTTTTATTTAAAATGTATATAATGCTCAATTATTTATTTTAACAAATCTTTTTGTAATCAATTTAAATGCACAAAAAATATTATCAAATTGTAATTATGAACTTTTCACCGCTTTTGCTGAAAATAACCAATGTTTAATTTGAAAAGAATGTATTGGCTAAGCTTAATTTTATACCTAGTCATCAAGAGATTTGTATATAAATTACTGAAATTGCCTTAATTAGGTATTTCTGTTATATTTTAAGAAATAAATTGTATAAAATATAAATGTTTCATTATTGGATATGCACCTTAATCATAAATATAGTACGGAAAATATTTTATGGTAAAAATATTTTTATCTTGTTTTATTCTTTCAACATTCGTATTATTGGTATTTTAAAGTTCAAATTTAATTTAAAGGAGGATTACTAATGACTAGGTTGATTTGGAATGACGGACCACGCAGTCTCAGGGGATTTATTCATTCAAAAAAAAAATTCAAAATTTTAATGTGAAGTTTAAATAAATAAAAAATAGTATAACGCAATACATAGCTATTTTGTGATAATTTTATGTCAGCTATGAAAATATTCTCATCAGAAAAGTTAAGCGAAAAGAATTACGACTTATGGAAGATATTTTGCAAAAAATATAATTTATACAATTAAATAATAATTAACATTAATTCTAAGCTTTTTAATATTATATAAACCATTGATTACGGTTTTATTAAAACGAAAGTTTTTTAATAAGTCCGATTAGGCTACATCACTATTTTTGGGTTGTCAAAAACTTGCAACACAGGAAAAGTCAAATTACTACTTCGAATTATGGATCGCTCTAAGTTTATAGAAATCCTATTACTTGACACTGAAATGCCAAAGATCCTAATTTTTATAGCTTTTCGCTAAAAAAAATTTAAATGTTCTTAATAACATTGAAATTTATTTTAAACAATAAAACAAAACTGAAAATAACAAATATTTATTACGAAAATATTACATTACAATATGAAATTATATCTTACAGTGTGTACAAATCAGTGCAGTGCACCCTAATAAAATTACAACCGAACACTATTTGATTCAACAGCTATTTTTTTATGTAAAGGTCGAAGATTACATTAAAAAAATAGTAAATAAAAGATTTTTTTTATGCAAGACAGGCCACTTTTTGGTAGATGACTTCGCCTATTAACACAAGCAACGCCACGGGTACTGCGTGTAGCGTACACCTTAGTAGGATAAGGATAAGGAAGATGGCCCTCTGATCCTTATCCATGTGTTATTTTATGTGTTCAAGTAAAATGACAAAAAAAATTGCTTTACTTTTAGTAATTTTAATAGGCTGCAACCGCGATGGAGTGCATATTAAAAACGCTTTCAAACTAAATTCCGCCAAAATTCAAAATAGCTCTTAACTACATAAAATAGAGTTATTAGTCCCTTGCATATTGTTACATTATTATTGCATTATAAAATCATTATATTAATATTATAATTATCGATTTAGAAAAAAAGAAAGTATGAAGTGTACATTGCAATTCAATAAATAACATATAGAATAAAAGATAAAAGAATTATTGTAAGAATTAGAAATAAGAAAAAAAAGGAAAATCTTGATTAGAAAGGCATAGAGTATAAAAATATAAATTAGAATAAAATAAAAATACACGAACAATAAAATATGAAGCAGAAAATAGTAAAATATATTTGTAACATGCGAGTGCGTAGCTCAAGGGCAGAAATTGTGTAAATATATAAATAATTACACCCTAATTGTACTTTTTTTTATTAATTTTCAATAAAATTAAAATATGAAAATTAAAGTCGTCATGCAATAGTTATATTGACAGTCCGCAAGCAGCAAATCACAATACAATACCAAAAACATGTATACACTCTTTTAACAAAATAATAACTGTTTATTGTAAAGGGATTTACATAATCACTTTACACGTGAAGCTGAAGATATTTACTATAGAAGTCCATCTAGGAGTATCTGTATTTCTTGAGAAAAAAATAATATAAGCTGCTTGCGGTTGGTGTAATAAAACTATAGTGATGTGCCGGATGTTTAAAAATGGAGATCCGCGGATACGGATACGGATCTTAACTTCCATACTCCATCGGTGTCGTCTTTCTTTCTAATCATTTAATTAGAATTTAAAATATTATGAAGATTTAAGTTTTCGTTTTCTCATTATAAAAATGATCTTATAACTTAATATAATATTTAAATATATCACCATTATTTTATTAAGTTTACCACAAAGATTTAAACTCAATTGATCTCATTATGAAGATAATATTTTAATTAGTATTTTATAAAAACTTTCTATAACAAATATTATTTAAATATATTATTATTACAATAGACTTAACTCAAAGATTTGTGATTGATTTCATTATAAAGATAGTTGATTTAGTACCTTTAAGTTATGTATGTACTATTGGTATGGTGACTCACTATGATAAATGTTTGCAATATAATGGTGCAAAATATTTGATTTTAAGAAATAAAAAATAATCTGATTGGAACTTACCTAATTTTCTACCTATTTTTCATTGCTATATATATGCTAATCACTTATATATAGAATTTTATCTATGAATTGAAAATTAATAAGGTAAAAGATCCGTAAAAGATCCGCCAAAAAGTAACGGATACGGATCTTTCTTCTCCCTCGGATATCCGGAACATCACTAAATTAAAGTTTTCAAATAAAAAATGTGTACTTCTTAAAATAAAAAATAAAAAACAAATATTGTTCAAACACATACACACATAAGTATAACCAAATCTATCATCTAATGTGATGGTATCACAAAGGTAACAGTCGCCCTAACAAAACTGAGTAGCTATCCAACTATTTTATTTGTCATTTATTTTTATAAATGCTTGATATTTTTAACAATAATATCATATTGAAACGGTTCGTAAAAAACCATTATCACTCTACAGAACGAACTCTTTAACAACTTTACAAATAACTATGAAAGGCACCAAAACAACGATTTCTATGGTTAACAGTTAAATTTTTGACTACAATTTTATTGTAGATTTGATTCCATGTCAGACTAATAACATCTAAGTGTAAATTTACTCAGACTTGTTTTGTTCACTTTGTGAATGAAACTGAATTAAAACGCCTGCGCACTAAAGCGTAGTCCACACCGACAGCTAAGCGAAACTAAGTTAGTATCGCTTCGCTCGTGTCGCTAAAGTATGTTTTCATTCTTGGATTCGTACCGTGTAAAAGAAGCCGATAGTATTATTAGTCATGCGCGTAAGTCTTAGTCTTATCGTTAATTAACGATGTTAACATTTCGACTAACGGATTAACTTTTAACTTAACTTTAAAAAATGTTATGGACTAATTAACTTGCGTAAACTTTCCTCCCCGTTAATCGTTAATCCGGTAGGTCCATTTACAAAAAAAACACGTTCTTACAAGTGACTTCGTTTAAAGTCGCTTATTTCATACCAAACACTAAAGTTATACAAATGTCATTCATTCTGGTCAATTTATGAACTACTAGCTGACCCGGCGAACTTCGTACCGCCTCAGAATCAAAACTCGTTCCATACAAAACGTATGAGAAAATAAATTTTATTCACAATATTTTTTTCGTGAATATTTTAGATTTTCTTTTTATTAGAGATGGTTTGCTCTTGGCCAACAACCAGCTGTGTAGCGAAGATGAGGCCTATGGTGGAGCGAGCTCACCCATAAAGTGCCTATTCACTCGAACTTTGAAAAGATTTGGGTTAATCAAATGTCATAAAAATCGGTCCAATCGTTCTTGAGTTATAAATGGTGTGGGTGTAACAAACGTAAGTTGGTTGTCCCGACTTTTATCCTCCATGAATTTACTGAACGTGTAGACAGTTTCCTGATAAATAAAGCGAAACAAACTTAGTTTTGCTTCGCTCTCAGTGTGGCCTTTATTGCAAGCTAAAATCTTAATTTAAGCTAAAATAGTCTTTTTTCAAAATGTGTTCAAAAATTATACATATAGCATCTATTTATTTAATCGTAATTTGGATGACAACAGGTCGTTGTTATTGTACTAGCGTGTTATTAATGACTAATGCGATTCGTTATACTAGCGAAAATCCCTGTGTTTGTTGTATTGCCTGTAAGAGGTAATATTTGAGCCGCTCCTTCGTTTTGTACCGAGGCAAGTCTAATAGGTTGAAGCAAGTGTGGGCGACAGGAAAGTATTTGTCGTCGGCCACTGGTTGAATTCTTATCTGAAATATCACATCCAAGCAATTAATTCCCTCTCTATCTGTATATAAATAATTAAAGACAGTTTACTGGGCGTTTATATGGCTAAACGTGGATGGACATATGATCAAATGTAGACGTTGAACGATATGGCCAGTTTTAGCTGGCTATTCCATAAAATGGCTGGCCACATCATGAAGTGATCAATTCTATGATGTGGCCACGACATATACATCGATTTAAAAAGTGCATTAAATCTAATGCATTTAATTAATTTAATTTAGTTTAGTTAACTATTTTAATTAATTAAATTAATTCAATTTACTTTAATTTAGTGCATTTTAATCAAATGAATTTTTATACATTTTACAAAAAGTGCAGGTTGATCTGCACCTGCCTGCTCTTTACAGCCAAATCGAAAACTATCATTTCACATTCTTGACTTACTTTAATATCTTTCATTCCCTGTATAGGCACTCGATCGCTCCCCGTCAAAAAGAGAAGGAACTTCTTCTTATCTTCGAGAGTTAACTCGTGGAAGACTTCCCAAAACCACCTGAACGACAAAGTTGAGATTAATTTCTACATTAGTTAGTGCTCATCAGGAAGCAACCATTACCGCTTCCGCGATAGACATAATATTATAGTTCGAGCAAGGAGAAAAAGAGTAGAATGGTGAGAAAAAGAAGGACCTGCACTGATCGTCGGAAGCGGAATATCCGTTCTTGTACTCGCAGCTGGACTCGAACACTTCCCAGTCGTACTCCTCGTTGCCGATCACCACCGACATCAGTTCGTGCGAACGGAACAGCTTTATTATACGACCGCCGCACACCTGTGCACACAAACGGACGTGCTCACTTCAAATTATATAGAAAAATCGTGCTACATATATTTTATAAATGTGAAAGTAACTCTGTCTGTCTGTCTTGTCTGTTGCTTTTTCACGCCTTAACTACTCAACCGATCATCATGAAATTTTGCGTACACTTTGTCGGGGATACCGGAAAGGACATAGAGTACCTTTCATCCAGAAAAAAAGTACTGATCCAGAAGGAAATTAGAAATTAGGCATCTAAAATTAAGAAAACTAACGCCTTGCAAAAGTGTAATAGCAAGAAAGATGTCAGGCGTTATAATGCTTTAAATGTTATTTTATTTTATTTTTTATTTGACAACGCAGACGCGGGCATCAGCTAGTATTTAAAACTATCATTATAATACTACTTCGTAAATTAACATCGTAACATTTTCTAAAATCCTTTGCATTTTACAAGAAAGTATAAGAATAATCCTTTTTTTTTCCTTTTTCATGAATTTTTATAGTAAGAATCTAATTGTATTTGAGGAGTATGAATAACGTATTGCTCCACCTTCTGGAAGCCTTGATTGAAGGCCTTGAACTGATTTTCCACCGACTTATTGAGCAAGAAGTCGACGTAGAGTTCGACGTACTCGCTCTTGTTGTCGGTGGTGACAGGCAGATTTTCACCGCCTTCCTTCAACGGGTGCACTTGGATTTGGTCGAACACTTCAGTGTTGACGGCAAAGTACAAACTGAACACCTGAAATTAAACAAGTAAGTGTTTATTTGGACCAAATCGAAAGACAGGTTACAATGACAACAAACTCTATGTAAACTAATCAGTCTATATATTTACATATAATAGTATAAAACAAATTCGCTACCTGCTGCCTGTTCATCTGTATGTACGCTTAGATCATTTAAACTACGCAACGGATTTTAATACGATTTGCATTAATGGAAAGAGCGTTAAATGAGGAAGGTTTTTAGGAAGGAGGAAGGGAAGGAAGAATCCGTGCGTAGTCGGGGGCGGTCCGCTAGTCTTAGATATGGCAAAAAATAGATGTTTAATAGTAGATGATTTAGAAGAAGTTAGTGGAGAAACAGCCAGCAAATAATAAAATCTTGAAATGGCTTTTTTTTTAAGAAATTTGAGGTATAATGTTTACTGTATGTGCTTCTGTCCTGTGCTATGTGGCTCGTTACCAGGACGTAACCGCTAGTGTTTAGTTTAAGACGATCAGAAAGGAGTCAGAAGTTAAAATTTTAGGCTAGCTATTTCCGTAAATTGTGTAAATTTAAAGATTCAGTGCGTCACCAATAGAGTAAACCCGATTCATCGGAAAAAAACCTATAGAAGTTTTTACATAAAAAAAATTGCAATAACACAAATTTGAAATTGAAAAATTCAGAGGATTTTTGATAAGCCATATCTATAGTGAATACGTACATCCTCGACATCCGGGTCCGGATATTCAAGAAGACTCTTCAAGCTGTTGGCGAGTGTTGGATAGAGGTCCGACATGTCGTCCAGCATGATGGACTCGCCCAGCAGCTTCTTGTAAAGCACCAGCGGGAACGGAACGTAGATTATTATAGAGTTATATATCGCGAGACCGTAAATTGCACCTATAACGATAATTTTTCTATTATGATACAAGTACAACTCAGAATCCAGTTTAGACCTAGAGATTTATTAAATAACATCAAACGAATATTGGGGACATAATCATGTAAAATTACAGTACATTTTCTGTTGTGAGTACGTGAGAAGAAAGCATTTCTTATCATCTTTTATTTGAATAAAGAAAGATGAATTATTATAAATAACAAAAAAAAATTAAACGATTTCATAGTGTCCCTCCTAGTGTGTATTTTATTCGTATTACGTGTGGGTCAAAAACTACATCAAGACGTTTTCATGGTAGACCTAAAGCTTACTTTACCCAAATATTATAAGTATTGGCAGCTTTATCCATGGCCTTCTGTATTTCTTACCGATATAGGCTTTAGGAAAACATTACTGGCATACACTAGCAGTGAAATACTATCACATCAGAGAAACACAAGCTAAGTGTTGGCACCGACCGTCTTTTACACTGGACGGTATGGAATAAAGCTACAGAAAGTGAAATACCTACCGATCAAATAATACATAACGTCTTCTTCAAAGGGATTATTTGAAAACCAAATTGTGTTTGTCTCTTCGCACTGCTTGAACATTCCATATACGGGATTGAAGATTTCATTTAAGAGAAGGAAGAAGAATTCCTTTTTCACGCCACCGGCGTCCTCTGCTTCTTCGCCAACAAATTCTACCTGAAACACGTAAGCACTGCATAGTCGTGTTTTAACTAGTTTTATTTGTTTACTAGCTGTGCCCGCAACTTCGCACGCGCTGTAGTTCGTTTTTTGAAAATTCCATAGAAACCTAACATTTTTCAGGAAAAAATATGTTAATCCTGGTAATCATCAATACTTCAGTGAAAACCGTATTTAAAACGGTTAAGCCGTTTGAGAGATTAGCGTGCACAAAAGCACAAACAGACAAAAATTCTAAAACTTATTTTTCTGACCTCGGTAACATTAGTTAAACATGTACTTTTTTTAAATATTTAATATACAGACACAGTTCGTTTACGATTTTATTATATTACATATATTCTTATATTATTTAGTACAAAGATAATACTGAACTGTCCTTGACATAATATGTTTTATTTAAAGCCAAGTACTGAGAATCGAGGACTTAGTGTGATAATACTTTGAGCGGTTTCTTGAGCTGCGAGCTGTCGTGGCTGCTGATCTGCGCCATGGTGTCGCGCACGATGTGGTTGCGCGAGACGGTGAGCTCGAGGAACTGGTTGCCGTGGAACTGGTAGCCGGGGTCGAAGAAGAGCCGCGTGAGCATCTGCGTGGCGGCGCGGTTCATCGCCATCTGCATCTGCAGCTGCTGGTCGATCTTTAGCAGCAGCGACTTGCACTGCACGTCGAACAGGAACGCGTAGTTGCACATGTGCGGGTGCACCGACTGCAACGACGACGCCGTTCTCTTAAGAGCTCACTTGCTAATGGGAGCTGCTTACCAATTCCATACAATTGGTATGCATTCCATCATTACTCGTTAGTTATTGGTACATAAAAAAAAAACATGCCTACTCTTGAGATATAAAATGAAGGTTTGGATGGAAACAAAAATCTTATTTTTACTCACTAATTAATGGTCCTAGCAATGGATAAAAAAACATTGACGAAAAAAAAAATGAAATTTAATTTTGCGAAATGTTTGCGCATTGAATTCATGTTCACTGACTAAAAGCCAATAATGTTTTTCAATTAAAACATCCTAGCCATAGTGTAAATTTGAAAATTGAGTTGTCAATTTTAAAATCATTCAATTTTTAACAACGATAGGCATCGTCGAAATAACATTGATAATAAATTATATCTCTCTTGGGAAGCATTCAGAAAGGAATACCTTTCCTCTCAGATTCTGTTAAAAGTGTCAACATAGAAAATTATTGAAATTACTTACATCTTGATCAGACAACCAAGTGAGATAATCTGTTGCTATATCCACACAATTACTGAGATCTTCTATGTAGAAGCACTCAGCGGGAATTTTAGGTTTCTTTGGATTTGCAAAGTTAATTTTGTTCAGTGACGTTAACGTATTTAATATTTGAATTATGCTGTGAGTGAAATTTATTTTCTGAAAGAAAATAAAGTTTGTATTATTTTTTTAGTTGTTAAAACTACGCCCTTTCAATGAAACTTTTTGCACAAATATTTTCAACAGAAGAACAATCCAATTTTACTATATTTGCAGAACAAGGTTATGGAATAAATATCAACTACCAATACTTCATTACAATATATATACTATTTCAACTACCGATTCTTAAAAGAAAAGTATGATTCATTCAAAGTACGTAACTTGTTGCGTTATCGTAAACTTCACTTGAAAAATAAATATAAATTTTGATTAACTACAAACAGATAAACAGTTCATCTGTTTAGTAACCAAATTTTATTCATAATCACGTTAAATCCGAGTGTTTTGTTTACCAAATTTTCCATGGATGTATGGTATGGTTCTCTTTTCTATCTTTATTCAAAATGATATGTTAATTTACTTTATAATAAGTTTATTATTAATAAAATATAGAAATAAACTTTTTTTCCAATCATGCGATCGGTCTTCCAGACCGATCCAGGTCCAGGTCTTCCAGCAGATGTGAAGGTTGCAATCGATTTGAGGAGCCCTGTCTCCATTGAGAAAAGGCCCTTGTGGCCAACGGCCGCGGCATCAATTAGGCCGGGTTGTCGAATCTGGGTATTTTGCGCCTTTTGAGGCGGTTCATGGTATCGGGTAGGGTCAGCTGTACGGATAGCTCGTTTAGGTGATGTGTTAGCCTATCCTTGTATTTCTTGCCGCGAGATGAAATTTCTTGTTTAACCGTAGGTATCCTGAGGCACTCATGAAGCTCCGAGTTTCTAGTGAACCAGGCTGTTGGAAATCTGTTTTAGCATGTAGTTTTGGGCTCTTTTTATTTTAGCTACATTGGTGTCACTGGCAGATCCCCACAACTGAAGTCCATAAGTACAAACAGGTTTGAGAATTGTGTTGTATAGCAACATTTTGTTATCTATGGAGAGCCTAGAGTTTCTTCCCAGCAACCATTGCATGCTACGGTACCTGATGTTAAGTTCATCTCGTTTTGCTTCTATATGTTTTAGCCATGTGAGCCGACGATCCAAGTGTATCCCCAAATATTTTACAGTTTCGTTGGTGGGAAGTACATTGGTTCCCAGTGTCACATGGGCAGTGACCCTTCCTCAGAGAGAAAGTTACCTGGACCTATTTGGTTCCACTCGTCTTGATCCTCCATTTTTTAAACCACAAATCAATGTTATCAAGGCTATTCTGCAGTAATTTCGAAGCTTCGAATGGGCTCGGGTCACTAGCTAATATAGCAGTATCGTCAGCAAATGTGGCTGTAGTTGTACCTTGTGATTCCGGGTGGTCGGACGTAGAAATAGTGTACAAGACGGGAATAAACTGATAGAAATAAACTGAATCCTATATAAAATCTTGAAATTCGTTGAAGGTTTTTCCAGCCGTTAACTGTCTCGGTTATTTTTTACAGACCTAGCCATTTATGGTTCAGGTTGGATTAGGTTATTTAGTAAAAAATTACAAAAAGTGAAAAAATTACGAATCGTTCGCCTTCTTTTCTTCACTCTATCTATTAATATACATTTGAATGTAATAAGGACTACAAAATTATTTCTAGAGTATAAGGCTTAAATTATATATAATTATATCAATTGATAGTGACGACCTCGTTCACTTACTGAAGAAAAATAATACTTAACACAAAAAAAAAACTAAAATATTACCTTGTTAGCGCGCGCTGTGGGTTGCCTCAACTCATAAACAATAACACTTTTAAATATATCTACCAACATTTCGAAATATTCTGGTGTTTGCGCCTCCCACCATAAATTCACTATTTTCTGTGGATGCGTTGATAGTTTATTATAGGCCTCCGCAAATGGTCCCTGGGGAGAAATAAGCACTTTCAAAGAAGTCAAATCCAAAGGACGTCAAAGAAAAAATATTACTTATAGAATAGAAAAGTACAGATTGAATAGACTGGACAAAGCAAAGTTTCCGAATAAGGACAACAATGTGTAGTGTACCTGTAATTCTGAATGTCTTCTCGGATTCCTCATTTCATGATACAATGGTAGAACGAGGAACATCCTCAATGCCTCCGCATCGGGAGGTGATACTTTCATTTTTTTTATAACATTTTCTGTCAAGTGGCTAAATATCTGAAACAAAATGAATAATTTTCAAAATAAAATAGATTAATTTTAAGAAATTCGACATTATATTTAAATTAAAAACAGATTATCAACACAATTGTAGCCTTGTAGGTACTGTTTTAAGTAAAAACCTAACTTGACTGTGAATTCAATAAACATCTCTAATGTTTTTCATGTAATGCTCGACAAGCAGACAGGCCAGTTCATTTGATAGCAGACGGCTACCGTCACCTATTACCAACAGCCAGGCCGTTAGGGTTACTCACCCAAACAACAGTATATGTTGTGGTTACTATCGACATAACTCGCAGTTTATTAATGGGAGTTAAGGTTAAGTCACACTGTCCTCTGTCACTAATGGAAATCAGACATGTTTCCCAGAAATCAATAAAATTGGTTTATTTTAACGTAATAAATGAACGGCTTATATTAACGTAATAAACATACTATAAAAATGACAGATTTACGAAATACTTACAAGTTCCTTTATAGAAGTGTTTTCTATTCTACTAATGGCTGAGAATGCTTCCTCTGCTTTCCGCAGATCGACTCCAGGCACTTTGGTGTTACATCCGAAATGAGCATTGTTAGGCAGAAGAAAAGAAGCATTGAAACACGCGAGGGAACCGAAAACTGTCTCTAAATACGCCATTAGGTCCTGAAATATAAATTTACTCTAAACATTTGCTTTCAAACTTTAAAATAACCTAAGTTTTGAAATAATCTAAATTTTTTAGTTGCATTTTAACCTCAAAACAAATTTTTAATATTATCATAATGTCATACATACATGTCTAAAGTATAGGTACTAATTATATTTGCTAATATTTACATATGAATACATATGAATAAAATCTACATACCTGATTCACAACGTCACTATCTTTGAACATTTCGCAAGCAGCGAGTTTGGGCAGTGTAAGTGTAAGAATTTGTTTAATGTGTTCAGGATCGCTGAAGTCATGATGGAGCGTCTTGTCGTTACACAATACTAGAAAACTGTGGTCACCGCCAGCGAAAACTTTCTTCGGGCCGTTTAGTAAATCTTGTTGAAACTGTAAAGAAATATATTTTTGTTAAAAAGTAAATTAATTAATTAACCGTGTGGAATAGAGTGTGGGTACACAGGTTAGTAGAAAAAAATAGAATGTGCTAAATTTGAGATGCTGTAATGGGATCATATACTTTGATATATGTTAACCTTATATCATAGTACATTATTATCCCATGTTAAAACAAATATTAACATTTAACAGAATGACTGGTTCTAAATTTTTTTATTTTTGTTTATTGTAACAGTATTTTATTATAACAAAATATTTGAAAACCTCGCTTATCTCGTTCTCCCCATGCTGGTCCCTTTTCCATTGAAGCATATAAAAACAACACATCCTATTATAATCCCTTGGTCAGGATGTGTCGAAGTTATAATGATATGGTAATCGGGTGTGAGGACGTTATTGATATATTTGACAGTAGGTTTTCTCGTGTCAAAAATAGATTAAGACTTATATTTAAATAGAAAATAAGAAAATGTTATTAATTAAGAACTAATTAAGTAGTTAAGACATGTATTAATAACCATTAGTAGTTAAGTTAATTTAAACATGTTAAGTACACTGTTTAGGAGTGCAATTTAGTTTAGTCAATACACTTGTTATTTATAATTATCATGTATAATTGTATTCTGTTTGTGTACTTCATCAAATAAATAAATAAATAAATAAATAAATTATAATTTTATCATCGAAGCGAAGCCATCATTTTGAAAAAATGAAAATAACAATAATAATTTTCTATCGACGGTCGGTACACACAAAGCTTGTAGTACTTATAATTGTAATGTAATACGTATTGATCGATCAATATATAGTTATTATATCGTATACTACCCGATAATATTGTATATAAAGAATTAAGTGAACATTTTTGAAAAGATCTTTAAATTTTATGGTACAGAACTCATGTACTTACAAACTTGTGTTTTTAGGTAACTATTATTAGCTATTAATTTATTCAGCTCAACTCAGCTTTTGTCCATAGAAAACACCAGTTTTGAATGGAGATGCTTATGCCTCTGTTCAACTTCTCGAGTCTATTTAGCCTTGGCGACACACAGGCGAAATTGACAAGTGTGTTTTACCGGGGATTAAGAGCTGTTTACTCGTCGACGAGAAGTTACAACTTGTTCAGCCTTATATTCTCACAGCCTATATGCGGCTGATAGAAGCGGAACTGTATAAGTGTAACCAAAATTGACCAGCGAAACCCGAATGGAGCTGAATATGCGTAGTTACTCCCTTAATGAAGTTTTTTTTATTTTATGAAGAGTTACAAAAAGAGCGCAAATTCAATTAAACAAGACAGAAAATGATGCATGCAAATGATTCTTATATAAAAACTTAACAAAAAATCGGTAATTCAGATTACAGAAAAGGAACTAACTAGAAAGTTTTCCTATTTGCGCACTTTTTGATGTAACACCGAATAAAATATACAAACAAAAACAGTGTATGGGCTTGTTCAGAAGAAATCGCAGGATTCATGAAACACATTGACTTATTTTTTACAGCAATAGCGTTAGTCGCATAAGTTCGCGGTCTCTTTCTATTGTGACATAGAATAAATTGACTGAAGGATTGACATAGATATGTCGTAACTGTAAATTAAAATAACACAATTCCAAATTGAACAACCCATAAACTGTCTTTTATTGAAGCGCAGCAGTTTCCGAATGGCATAGAAGGCAATTCTTTTATGGTTAAATGTAAAAATAATTATAAATGGTAAATGACTCAACAGGAGATCTAGAAGACCCAGCGGCGCCAACAGTAGAAGCCCTCTCGAATTTCGCTTTCTTCTTTGGCTAAGAGAGGGACAGTTTACAATTAGTTATATGTTTTAGAAATATTTGTTCATAAAAAAAAATCAACGCATATTATATTAATAGAATCAATCGAAGATTTTTCTTTTTTTTTTCATTTAAAAAGGAGGGGAGGTAACGCGTAAAATTATTTTACACTACAAACATATAACTAAGTAAACATATCTAACTTCTTTCTACATAATACCAATTGAAGAATAATCAAAATTCATTTACAAAAAATAATGTTTTCAAAGGGTTACCAACATCTTTTATTGTATATATAAATATAAATATCTCAAACATAAAGCACACAGTGTAGATGCAAATTAAAACAATTGATTTGTGTTAATAATGTGTATTACTACTAAATCAAAAGCTCCGACTACTCTATATAATATGTTAAATTACACTTTACTTTAAAAAATAGATATTTAAAATGTTAACATAAAACATTTGAAGTTATGAATGAATGAATTAATATTAAATTAATGTTATGACGACTTCAAATGATTCCAAAATCTAAAAACTATGTTTACACAATACAGCAACATTTGATTATATCAAATTTTCATAAAATACACAATATGAGTAAGTAAGTATGTGAATAATTTGTAGCATAGTTATTAATGTTGGTACTGAACAAAGCTAGTAATGTTGGCAATACTGCAAATGTCTTATCGCTGTTTTATTTAACTCCACCTGTGGCAAATTCACACAGAGCACCATGCTCTAAACTCTAAACTATTATTTGTTGTAAATGAATAGGTGATGTATGGAGCGTTGTCAGCCTTGGTCAATCCGCCCTGTCAGTCTGTTCGTATGGACAATATCTGTTAAAGCGTTATCGTTATACGTGTAAACCCCCCTCCTTTAAAAGCTAATAACGTGCTCAAGGGTTGAGCTAGTACTGCTCTCATACAAACCTTTGGGCATATCATCGGAAAGTCTATTGTGTAATTAAAAGCGTCATCCAATCAATCATTTAGATGTCTGCCATATTTGTATGTTACATGTTTTTATGAGTACAATACTAGTCAACTACATAGATGTCGATCACTATCTCGAATTATAAAAACATCAATTCTCTTATCCAAAATGTCAACCGACGAAAATAAATAGGATGAAAGTAGTGTAAATTACTTTGAAAGTCCTGTGGGTAAAAAGACTTTTTAAAGCTCATAAAGCAATCAAATGACGAAAGATAGAAAGTGAGCCACATTTAAATATTCCCAGAGAAAATTGCATTAATTTTCTGTTGAAATATTAATGTGTGGTTTTGTGAATGTTACACACAGGTCCATGCACCTATGAGCATCAAAATATGACGCAGGTATGAGGTGAGTACCGGTGCTTCGTCTTTGGGCTCGAGCGCAAAGGTGAGCGGAGTGGGCACAAGGGCGCACACCATCTGCGGCAAGCCGAGCTGGCCTCGCGCGCCATAGCCGCAAACCAACACGCGCTCGCGAACCGCGCACAGCAGGTGGCGACGCCCGCAAGCCACCTGCGTCACCTTGCTGCCCATCAGCTCCACCACCTGCGGACACGAAACATGCTAGGTTACAAGGAAAGTCGTATACAAGGCTTCTGTTTATGATACATTTGACTATGTATTATGGTGTCCGCAAATAGACCCTTATATTCTTTTAAATAAAAAAATTGGATCAAAATCGGTCCATCCGTTTGGGAGCTACGATGCCACAGAGAGATACAAAGAGGCACGTATGTTAAACTTATAACAGCCCGTTTTTGCGTCGGGCGTTAAAAATACAAAATATATTTGTAAAATAGGAACCAACTCGTTTTTGAGCATAGCGCAACTTAATGAAACCAATGATTGACATTGCCGACTAGTCAGCTAATCGGGCAAGTCGATAGAATCGTCTGTAGTATAATATATGGTGGAATCCTAACCTGCCTAGGGACCAGTTCGTCCTTAGTGGTTCCGTGTCCAGTTTGGCCATACTCTCCCGCGCCGCACGTGAACACGCCGCCATCTATCGTCAAGAACACGGTGAAGTCTTCTCCGCACGTCACGTGACACACCTGTCAGTTATATTCAAATTTTAGAATACATAAGTGTGCTAAGTGAATGCCTATAAATCTAGAGTAACCACATTTGTTCAGCTTCGGAAAGCCGAACACACTACACATCTCCATACAAAACCGATATTTTCTATGGACAAAAGCTGAATTGAACTGAATAAATTAAAATTACTCGCGTCAATGTATCTGTGAGATCAACTTCGTCAATGGGATCAATGTTACAGTGCATTTTTTGTACTGTAGTATATTTCATTCCAGCTTCCCGCCAAGTGACTCAGGTTAGACTGCGGAATGTAGTGTGCCCTTCCACTACTGAATTCCACTACTGAGTTACAATTAAAATTAAATTAGTTGTTTATTCTGTAATCTTTATGAATTGCAAATATCAGATAGATAACAAGTATAATACAATCAGAGAACTGATTAAATATTTAAAAACGAAAATTCTGTTACCTTAACATTTCTCAGTGATTTTAAATGTGAGGGATAGCATTTGTTTTCTCTGTCTTGCAAGCCTAATTGTCCGTGTGTATTTTTACCCCATCCGTATACAGCACCCGATCTGTAAATTGAAAGTAAATAAAACATTCCAAATAACAATGTACACAAAGAAATTATTTAATACTTTTTACCCTACTCTAGCCTACTCTTGTTGGGAAATCCTCTTGGATACCCCGCAGTGGCTCGGTTTAACCTTCTTACAAAAACTGAGTGATCTGTTAATCTATTAGATCTGTTACTGAGATGAGAAAAAGTCTGCGCGTAAAAAAAGTCCTATTATATTATAAATGGGAAAGTTTGTAAGGATGTACGTATGGATGTTCGTTACTCTTTCACCCAAAACGGTTTAACGGATTTGTATGAAATTTGGCACCCAGATGGTCCATTACCTGGATTAACATATTATATAGAATACTTTTTATCCAAGAAAAATGTTAGGTTCCCGAAGGATCGTCTAAAAATATAAAAAATTGAGCATCACCGTCGTCACAGTGATAAAGATGTCGGGCGTTATATTTTTTTTATTTTTCAACTCGTACGAAGTCGCGGGCACCAGCCAGTAGTAGTATTTTTGTATGCTTGTAATGAATAAACTCAAAAAGCTACTGGGCCGATTTTAAAAATTCTTTCACCTATAGAAAGTTATATTATCGAAGTCGCGGGCACCAGCTAGTAAATAAATAAATAAATTTACTTACTTAGATACTACAAATGTATGGTTGCTCCCACAAGATATCATAGCTATAGGCACTCCAAGCAATGATGTGATTGGTTGAGGAGTTAGTTCCTTATTTGACATAGTTCCCAGACCACACTGTCCGTAACTATTTGCTCCCCAAGAGTAAAGATCTCCATCTACAAGTTTTTACAATTTACGATTACATTAATAAATATTTGTATAGAAAGCTTGCTGGCATTAATACAAATGATTTCACAGCCATTTGTAGAAAAAAAGGTTTAGAAATAAAGTTAAATAACGATAAATCACTTACTGTTTGTTAATGCCACTGAATGATAAGATCCGCAAGAAATTTGTATAACATTTTTTGTTGCTAGGAACCTTACGATTTTTGGCTTGTCCTGGACGTGGGTTCCCAAGTTAGTTCCAAGTTGGCCCATTAAATCGGAACCCCAACTAAATACTTGTCCCCATTCATCCAGAGCCATTGAATGTTGCAGGCCACAAGCAATGGAGGATATCTTACAGCCCTTAAAAGTTTCCACTAAATCTGAAAAAATTAAATAAATTTTGTCTTCTATATGTATGATACATAAAAATCAATTGCTGTTCGTTTGTCTCGCTAAAACTCGATAACGGCTGGCCCGATTTTAATTCTGTCTTCACTTATGGATAGAGGGATAACCAGGGAAGGTTTGTACGTAAAAAAAATAAACCAGGAGCGGTCACTAGAATATAATATTTTTTTAATTATTGAAGGTTATTTTTACAGTTCATACAATTTTTATGAAATAAAATATCGAACTTATAAGTAAAACTTTATGAAATAAATCAAGTTTGATCATCTGTGTGATAGTGCATGGAAAAATAAAGACTAAAGAGTTTGTTTACATTGTCAACGAGTTCTTTTCATATTTAAATTTTGAGACTCCTCTAAAAATGTTGATATAAAAATGATTTAAAATATAATGTATAGGCCATAATGACAAAAATGTTTTACAGTAAAATAGTTGCCTTATTTATTTGTGATTTGTGTTTTATATTATAATTTCATTTAAGGAAGATTAAAATCACGTTAAACGAACAACCACTCGTCATAATGAAAAACCACAACATATATACCTTATCAGTTTTGTGGTATTCAAGAGATAATGTTTGAATGCAAAAGAAAACACAATATAAAATTTGTAAGTAATTATTACTTTAGTCTGTATTTTTCAACTACATCATCACCATCATCATCTGAGTCAGAGGATGTCAATTGCTGGACTTAGACCACCCCATAATTTTCCAGTAGGACTAGACAGAAGAATCTGGTATTGACCTGTGGCCATAGTTTCACTACCACTTACACTTTTATTTTATAACAAAATAATTTCTGATGATTTATTCTTCATTGCAACACTGGTTTCTATAATCCCAGTGGTTTTAGTTCTAAATATCAAAATCTAATGTATTTACTGTTTTTTAGAATTTGTAAATATAAATATTTTTTAATGTTAAGGTCGTCAGAAAGGCTGACGGTCCACACGATTTATGCTGCAAGTGCAATGTTGACCATAGTAAGATTAAGTATAAGGGATTAGGAAGGGAGACGGAAATGGGCTCTGGCATCCCTTACTCACTCACCAAAACATAACAGCACACATGCTGTTATTTCACAGTGGTCTTCTGCAAGGGGGTGGTTGCTGCCATTACTGACCAGACGAGCTGCCCAAATAAATTACTGCATATACACATATACACATATAGACAGACCTGAGCCAACTATGAAAGTTCATTTCCAAAGCTGGCCCTGCTGTGAATCGAACCTGGGACCACTAGGACAAGTAGTTAAAGAAAGCACCTTAACCACCCGTCCAAAGGGTCATCAAGAATAATTTTAAAATCGTCAAGATTACAAAGTAACTGTATCTCACCTGGAGTATCACCCTCTTCTGTAACTGTAGGACGTCCTAACTGACCTACATCATTGCTACCACAAGAGTATAAATGACCTTCACGTGTTTGATATAGTGCATGAAATTCACCAGCAGCTACCGCTTTCATATGGCTGCCTTCTCGCCATTTTGATAGAGTTGGCTTTAAAATCTGTAATTTAAAATACAATAAATGAGACAATGTATTTTATGCATTTTGTTTCAACATATTGTTATACCCCGATGTGGAGATATAACTTTTATGAGACATTAAGTCCCGTGGAGGCGAGGTCTAAATATTGTAGCGTTAAGTACTTAGAGAAAAGAAAATACTTTTAAACCTTTAAAACTTAGTATTTTAACTCCACAAATAAAAGTTATACAGCTAAAGTGTCTATTCCTAGTGGTAACTTCCCAAGATCTGACTGAGCTTCAGTTACATGCGTAGGTATTAAAATTTAATATGATGAAATATTAAAATTGAATAGAGTATTGTATAAATTAAATAAATATTATTGGCAGTACATAACAATAGAAGTCCAAGAACAATACAATAGCAATTTTATTGCATGTGTAGTAGGCGATGGTATCTACCATCAACACTACACATGCATCAGTCTATCTACCTTAACATTTAAAAAAATTGAGTGTGTCAGCTCCGACACACAACTGGAGTTTACTCCTTACAAACTATCATAAAATTAAAATTTTCACAATTCGAACACGCTGAAAGAACAACACTGTTCTTTTTTTAAATAATATTGTGTAGATGGCGCAATATCTATGAAACTTCAGATATATATATATATGCAAATCGATTCTTAAGGAGTAAACTCCAAAAATGTAAAATAAAATTAGTAAGTAAAACACTTCATCTTTATTTTTCTTGCTACTATCTATCAATATGAATGTTTGCACAATTTTTACCCAAACCGTAGCAGTATATTCGATTGATTACTTGTTAGCAAACGTAGTCTACATTCAAAATTTGAAATAACAAAATATGTATTTTAGAAATTGTTATTTACCTATTCACAATATAATCGCCATCAATGTTATTTCCTGTATAAAGTAGTTACTTACCAGGTCATTGGTTTCAGCGCCTTCTACACACAGTTCACGATGAGTTGCATTACCCCAACAAAACATGCCTATTTTCAATTTACGTCTGGCAATTTATTTACTTTTAATGTAATATAACCTCTATACAAAATTATCGGTCTAAATGGAGGTATAATAATATGTTGGTGCTTGTTGTTCTTTTGCAGAAAAGTTACAGATAATTTGGATTTAGTCCTCTTCTAAAATAATACATTTCTAAATCGAGAACAATCTTCGGTTCATTTTAAAATCCTCGCGTTGTCAAATATTGAAAATCAATTGGAAATGAAATGAAATTTGAATTGACTATGATATGAGATTGAGATTACATTACAATAATTGATAGATTAATTTGTCGAATGTCAATGTCAATGTCATGTCCAGTCATGTCAGTCACATTGTGGTATTTATTTTACCAAACGTTTCGATAGACTTGACCTGACTGCTTTGGACTTGACGGACCTGTTTTGGAAATCTCTAGAAAAATTAGACTTGACTTGACTTGACTGACTAGTCTCGGGATCTGCTATTTTTGATTTTAATTTCAATTTTGTCTTTTTTATTTAAAAAAGACTTACAAATTGCTATTTTTACTAATGACACTGGCAAAATCATCGGAGAAAATCTGATGGAGCCAAGACATTAAAAAAAAGAAGAAGAAGAAACGTTTCGATACACGGCAATCAAAATCACTATTTATTTTTCCAAATCGATGTTACACATGTTACATCACTCCGCTATATCATAAGGTTTACATTCGTAAGTATATGCTGTCAGGGCAAAGTCCTTGATGCACTTGACAATGGAAGGGAGTTTCTTGTCGTGGTGGAGATCTACATTGCGAATGTACCAAAGAGTATTATAATATATTGGAATGTACCATGGGGCGCCCACGGCTCTTCGCAGGAATCGGTTTTGGAGTCCCCGCACAGGTTAAGGTTATATAGACCAATCAAAGAAGATCAATATGCATAGATTAAAATAAAAAAACATTACTGTGTGTGTGTAAAAACATTCACAATGTAGTTATTTTATTTGGCAATTCTAAAGAAATATTGCATATTAAAAAACGCATTCCTTCTATTTGAGAAACATAAAGTAATTGCATATTGGAAGTATAAATTTCAATAAATATTATAATACTAGGTGCTTGATACAGCTATATAGTCGACGATCGGGCAAAAGTGCTTGGTAAGTGGTAGATATTAATAATAAATTATACAAGTGACATCTAGCGGCAATTATAACAATTAAGTTAAGTCCCTTGAACTTTTCATTGTACAATGTACAATATATTATACAACGTAACGTATACTTATTATAGCTAGACAGCTATAATATGCAAGTATGGTATGTTACAACAGATAGGTATTGGGTATAAAGAGGGACGTTGTTCGGCCATATTTGTTTTTGTGCTCGATGGGGATTATTTAGACCTTTTTATTTCACACTAAAAAGGCTCAACGATATTCTAGTTTGTGATGTGTTTAATTTACTTACAATATTTTATTATAACTTTATGTGTAGTTACATAAAAGATTTACAAAAGGGAAAAGTTATGTTTGTTTAGTGACCGTGGATACCCCCTATCGTAATTCGCTGAAGTGGTCCAGCGAATTTATTTGGAAAATTATTTAGTTAAAATTTATTAAAGTGGCGGGGGCATCTAGTAATAATGGCAAAGGGGGTCGACAACCCGCCCCGGTCGACGTGGGGTCTCCCATGCTCGACTGGGAAGAGGCAGACCATTTCAGCTTTGAGGATTCTGAGAGATTCGAAGAGGATTCTTTATGTAGCTGGAGTTCGGAGCCTGAGAGTTTGTGCAACAACTGGCGAGGTTGGAAAAGACCAAACCTTCAAAATACGTTCTGTACGCGAACTTCTAAAAAAGACACCCAAGGTATGTTTAATTACAGCTTACCCTTTGTTTCTGTACGTGGTTTTGATAGTGCTATTTTTATTATTTTACGCTTACCAATCCGAATTTGAGCCAGCTTTATGTCATAATTTCATTTAATATCTTCGTACCTTTAAGTTTATATTGAAAGTTTTGATGTGATTAGCTATAGACACCATAGTGCATTGTGTATGTGATACAAAGAACAGGTGCTAAAAAGTCATTTACCTTTGACTTGGCGAGCTTGTTTTTCATTTAAAATCTCAGCTTCATGTAGGTTTATTAAGGTTTATGTTTAGTTTATTGAGTATTGTATCTATTTTCATACATTTAATAGATTTGTAGGTTTTGTAAAAATGTTATATTTATCTTATGACATGAAAGTGATTGGTATAACTTTCACAACTTTCACACTTTTTTACATTGTATTTTAAGTTGTGATAAGTTTTCAGAACCTTTTTATCTTTATTTCAATTTAATATTAGGTAATATCCCAATTAAAATTATTACCTACAATTGTCATCTACTTTTCTTACAGAAAAAGTATCAACTTTAAGTGAGTTAGCGGCTAAGTGTGTAGCGTGTCATATCCCATTTGAATTGGTGGAACAAGTTTATCCCCCTGTACCTGAACAACTACAACTACAAATAGCATTCTGGAGTTTTCCGGACAGTGAAGATGATATCCGTCTATACTCATGCTTGGCAAATGGTTCTGCTGATGAATTTCAAAGGGGTGATCATCTCTTTAGAGACAATCAGTCAAGAGCTGTTAAAGATGTTTTACAGATTGGTAATTAATACAATTTTATTTTAAAGTTTATTAATACCCACATTTGTTTCAGCAATATCCTTCAGATGCAGACAACCTTTATGAATTTATTACTATTGAAAGGGCTATAGCCGTGTAAGGGAACAAAAAGTGTCCCTGACGTTATAAGTCCATGAATAAATCCTATGTATTGGTCATAATGCTAGTTATTAATCTGCCAAATTTTATCTCATAATTATTGACAGTTTCCTTGAAATGTCACTTCAAAGTGTTTTTACTTTTCAAAATATTTTAAAAACTATTGCTCCGTTTCTTTTGTAATTAACGTATGTTGTTAATGGCCCAAAGAGGAATAATTTTGCAAAAAACCAGATGTCTCTGGGTCAACATTAACAACATATGTTAATTACAAAAGAAACGGAGCAGTAGTTTTTAAAATATTTTGAAAAGTAAAAAAAACTTTGAAGTGACATTTCAAGGAAACTGTCAATAATTATGAGATAAAATTTGGCAGATTAATAACTAGCATTATGACCAATACATAGGATTTATTCATTGGCTTATAACGTCAGGGGCACTTTTTGTTCCCTTACACGGCTATAGCCTTTATATACAAAAAGTAACACAAATACAAACATTAACTTCATAAAATAAAAATCAGTAAAGTTAATAAATATTTTTTTGTTACACATTGATTGTGATAATATATATTATGTTAACTACAGCAATGTGGGTTATATATAGGATCAGTTTTATTTAGTTTAATTATTGTCTGAATGGCGTTGGAAGCTGACCTCCATATTGCATATTTTGATGCATATTTATGAGCAATTTCATTGTTATATTGATCAATCCATCAAACAGCCTTGGAGTTTTGTATCCTCAAATGGGAAAACTAATGGTTCTCTTACTTCTTGAATTAATAAATTAGTAAACTTCATATAAAACTCAATATAAAATTTAGTAATTCAGTACTATTAATCCATGGAAATCATACCAATCAAGAGGTCTTGCCTTACATCAAATGATGTAGTTCTGATTTTTTTAAATGTTGATGGTGACGTCAACAAACGTCTCAGGAACTATCAGGTCTATGTAGACCTGATTAATCTCTTTTTATTGGAGATTTAGTGCACTTTAATAACTTATAAGGTAACTTTTGCCATAAACCCATTTCTTGGGGTCAAAATTGTCGAAAACTAAAAACAACTGTAAAACAACCATTGTTTTTAGAAATTTTGCAAACCTTTGAATAGCTGTATCTTAAAAACTATATGGCCTACCAATACTTAATTATTCTCATTCAATTGTAAAAAGTGTGCATAGTAATTTTTGACTTTACACTGATCCTCTGTACCTACTGTTCAAAATCTGAAAAAAGTCCTAAAATTTCAAGGATTAAAAATGATCCCAAGGGCTTTTGAGGTCGAAAACTTGATTCGTTATTACCATTTCATCACTACCAACATATAAAAAATCAGAATTACGTAATTTTACCTTATATGTTTAGCTGTATGTATAGTTTTAATGAATCATACAACAAATAAACTTAATTTTAATATTTACACCATATTAGTGCCGTAATCAAATATGCTTAAGTAAATATGGCCATGTCTAAATTATAAATTAACTTCTGTTATTATTTTCACTTTTGAATTTATGGAAAATAGATAAATCATATATTTACTCTCGTTTTCACTTATTTAAGGGCAAAATATGATGTAAATATTAGAACTATAAAATACTTTGAACTAGTGTGTGCACACAATAAAATATAAATTTATACTGGATAGGTTATTTGTAAGCCCTTTATTAACAATTTATTAACCTACATTAACAAAACAGTATACCATAATGATATTCAATATTGATTATAATAATAAATTGAATTTATACACTTTCTAGGCTTTCATTTATCTGCAACTGTTACCGTTCCCATGCCACGAGCTCAATATAATGTAGCAATCACATTTGATAGACAAAGGATATCCTCATGCAATTGCACCTGCTCTTCATCGGCTCATTGGTGTTCACACATTGTTGCAGTATGTCTATACAGAATTCATTATGTGAGTATTCTTTACTTACGGTTTCCAAACACTTTAAATGCTCTAGCTTCTGTTCTGAGAAGTTAAGATGTTCAGTATTTTTTATTTATTGTAAAAATGTTAGTCATACATGAAACTATGTTTCAATTAATAATGTAACATGACTCATTATGACATCTTATTTATGTTAGTTCTGCAATAATACACAACAATGTTTTCAACTTGCAGAACTTCCTGTAACTTAATGTAACTTTAAGAAAATTCTTAAGATTATCAGTGGAATAAAAGATAGTGACAATAAAATTATTAAAAAGTCTAAAATAAAGAGTTTATGCTTGTTTAAACAGTAAATGAAATATTTCAGTATTCATCTTAACATTAATAAGGATCTTGAAGTAAAAAGTGTTGTGACTATTTAATTATTTATCTTGTTTGCAATAATAGTAGAATTTAATTATTGAATTTTTTCTTTCACCAGCCGACACAGGTATGCCTCAGGGCACCGGTTTCAGAGTCATTACAGAGATTGAGGCGAGATCAGCTGCAAAAGTTCGCACAATATTTGATATCAGAGTTGCCACGGCAAGTTTTGCCGACAGCTCAGCGTATTTTGGATGAATTACTATCTGCACAACCGAACCAGATTAACGCGACCTGTGGTGCGCCTGATCCAACGGCTGGCGCGTCGGCCTACGAATACACATCGTGGTTTCTTGACGAAAAGACTTTACACAACAATATTAGCAAGATCTTAGTCAAATTCTGTGTACCGGCCCCAATAGTATTTAGGTAAAAAAAATATTTATTTTTTAAACTAGTTGTGTGTGTCCCACGGTTAAACCGTCATTTAATGTAAATTGAATTTTTCCAATTGTTTCTTTTTAAAAACCTTACTCAGACATCATTTGTAAATTTTTCTTTTATATTATGTCGTCAGACAAACTGGCGGGGTCCCCTTGACGCTAGGTGGTGGTACGACTGATATGAAATTTGGTATACTGTTACTTAAGTGGTATTTTCGTGACATGTTTACCTTTTTTTTAAAAACTTTTATTTAAGGCTTTTCCCTTAGGGACATGTCGATCTGATGCTGCAGGCAGCATCAAGTAGTCTGTGGGACACCCAAATCCTCCGCAACTTTGAGCAGATATAGCGTATTTGGGCTCAATAGAAAGTCGACGTTATTCTTCTATTTATAACTAGCTGTTGCACGCTGCGCGTAACTTTATACAATATAGCTTATGTTAATTAATAATTTTAGCGACGTGAACTATCTAAGTACTAGCGCGCCACCGGCTGCGGCAGAATGGTCGTCGCTCCTACGACCGCTCCGTGGCCGCGAGCCAGAGGGCATGTGGAACTTGCTCTCTATAGTTAGAGAAATGTTCAAACGCAACGACAGGAATGCCATACCGCTTTTGGAAATCATCACCGAAGAGGTTATGGCCTGCGAACAGGTATAGTTTGTAAAATTAGATTTGTCTTGAATTTCTTTCTAATATGTACTGTTGCCCACAAATATGCCTAAAAATCTTCATTTCATGATCAAATTGTATGTTAAACAAACAAGGCGTTTTTGTTTATTGCTTCGTTATCCTACTAAAATTATAAATGCGAAAGTTTGTGTGTTAATTAAGGAAAGTATTAGTTTTTCGAGGGATCGTCTTAATATACTAAAAATTGGCCGCCACTGTCGCCGTGGGGGAACCACCGTTGTCACAGCGATAAAGATGTCAGATATTTTCTCAGGTGTTATATTTTTCAACGCGGATGAAGTCGCGGCCACCAGCTAGCTACGAATAATTTAAGTTATATATTTATTTCCTCCATAGAATATATAATTTATATGGTTTTTTTTTTGAGAAACATAATAAAAGAGAGAAATAACTCGATTTCCTATATTAATACAGCGCAACACTATACTCAAATACGTGACCAGAGTTGTAAACTAGTGTTGTTTGTATTGTGTAGATAATAGTGTGGTGGTACACAACAAAGGCTGCGTTGGTCGCGTGGGGCATCACCGGAGGTGGGAAGCACGGCGGCAGCGGAGGCAACTCCGCCGCCCAACACGCCTGCGCCTCTCTCTGCGACGAGGTCAGTATATTTAGTATAGGTGCCCTAAGGCTAAGGCCCTAAGGCCTTGACCCTAAGGCTGCGAAAGTTACACGTGCAACGTGCACAAAGTTTGCTGCCTCGTGACTACGCACCCAGAATAGCTTTTTGCAGAAAAGTGTTGGCGAAAAATCGCGAAGATCAGCAATATCGCAATAAAAAATTAGTGCACAATTTTTTTTTTTTAAAAAGTACGTTATAGGACCCGCCTTCATGTAATCGGAGTTCTAAATGGAAAAATAATACTACCTTCGATTTGTTAAGCTCTAAATAATATAATATAATAATATAATATAATATCTTCACACATTCCACACAACACCATCTAGTTCCACACTAAGCAACTTAATGCTTGTATTATGGATACCAGACAGTTGATATAATACATAGAATACTTTTTTTTTTTTTGTAAATACATACATCTTATAAATACAAACATCCATGACTCAGGTACAAAGGTAAACGTTAACACATCAACATTTGCCCCTAGCGGGATTCGAACCCGCGACCGTTTGGTTAACAGCTAGGGTTACTAGCCACTAGACCAAACGTGTCGTAAATGTTTGAAATTATTAATAACAAAAATTATAATGATTAGTGTTGTGCCATTTTTTTAAACTATTACTTATTTTTTTTATACAAAACTGCAAAAACGTCAGAAAGTGTAAAACCATTTTACCAAACAAAATGAACACGAGAAATATAGTTTTAAATTATAAGGTTATGTTATTTTTCATAGGTGGTTGTACTATGGAGACTGGCCGCGTTGAATCCTGCCCTTGCGCCGCACGAGCGCGATACTTTGCACGAACAATTTCAACAGTGGCATCAGAAAGTTCTTGATAAGGTATTCAAATAATAAGATATTTTTTGGTAAATATGGTATATTCAAATCCGTTAAACATATATAATAATATACATATAATACGCTCAAAGAAAATATTATTCGTAACGTACACGTATTCACGTAAAACACACGGCCTTGTCCACGACGCAGCTACACCTAATTTTTTTTTAACTTATAATTTGTGTCAATAATAAAAAAAGTGTAAGTCTGTGTATTTTAAAATTTTAGGTCACTAAGAATCGTAACAACCACTTGAGCAGTTCATCGTCTCATCGACACGCCCGAGCCCATTCGCATCCCCCATATATTAATGGAATCAGTGAAAACGAAGTGTTCCCTGGCTTCAATCCAGCAATGGAAGCTTGTTTCCTGGAGTGGGATGACTATCAGATACCCGGTGTCACCTACACAAAAGATCTCAACCCTCTATATCACAGCCCGTTCACTATCTTCAGACACGGGGAGAAGCAGAATGATAGTGTACATCAGGTTTGTTCACATTTATAATGTATAACATGTATAACATGCTTGATGATGTCAACCAAAAATGATATCTAATGTTTTATTTTAAAATATAATAAAACATATACCTATCATTTGAATGTTTTATCTACTAAAACCTTTTACAATTTAGACTTTATGATTCAAACCTAAACAAAGGATCTGGATTACTTTTTGAATCAGTTATTAGTTTCTGTGATATATCACAAGTTTTTAAACTATAGATGGCGCCTTGAATCTGTTTAGAAATAGTTCTCCATTATTGACGAAGACAGTGTAATTAACAGAGGAGTGGGTTAGTTATGGGCAAGTCTACATTGGTTACTTTTTAATTGATTACGCGCGGGAAATAAATTTCATATTATTGTTCTTTTCTAAATAATATGTATGTTATATATTATAATATCTTATAATTATATTTTAGGTGATCTCATCAAAGGCAGTTCTTAATAATGAAATGTCGCTCAGCTATCGTCTAACAAACCCCGATCCGTCTATGCAAGGTCACAGGACACTTGTGCACAGAGCTAACCGCATAAATGTTGATTTATCTATACCAGGACCGTCCGGACAGGTAAATAAAATATATGAAACTAATTTGTAATATAAAACAATTCTATCAATTTATGAATTTATGAAATTATTACTTTTACGAAGTGATTAATAATTGACATTTATTTTAGGTTTGTGGTGCCGAGGGTGGGTTAGGTCGCGAAGCACCGCGCGATTCTGGACAAGGCGATGGAAACCATTCAAGTGTTAGTTCTGAAGGTAAAAGTTTTTTGAAAATAATTTCCTCACAAGTGATAATTTTATTTAGATTTTTTTTCGAGTTCCTTGTTAATTTTCTCTGTAAAATCATAGATTTGCGTATATTTAAAAGTTCTCAATATCCTCACATCACAACGTTTCCACAGAAATTGAAAGAAAGAACAAAAAATTGTACCAAAATTGTCTCCGCTCAGTATGTAGTTTTGATGATCATCGTCAGATGATCTAGTAATCTAATCTTCAAAATCCAATAGTTCCCCACGCCGCTCGAGTAAACTCCACATTTGGCATCGTGGGCGAACAGCTTAATTAAAATTTTGTGTTATGCATCAAGTTATAATTGATTTGATTTACAGGTTTCTGTGAAAACGAAGAAGATATTCCACAGTCCGGAGGCGACACGGACTCGCAAGAGTCGAGTTCGCCGCAGGTGTCGTCTGACGACGCGCAGAGGAGGGTCTCCAACGACGAGTCGGTGTCGGACGACGACTGTAACATGTACTTCTACGACACAGCTGCTGCTAGGCGCGCGATCGCCGACGAGGGGACTAGCGCGAGCACTGGCATAGTAAATTCGGTATTTACTCATTCATTTCTTATTCCATTGTAAGGACACAAATATAAATTTAACAATCTAAATTCGAGCAAGAAAGGAGCCTTGTTTACTTTACATTGTGAACGTTTCCACGAATCAGCTTCAAAAGCTCACATTTCCCAATTTCGCATTCGTAAAACTACTAAACCATGCAACATTAGGTAATAGCGTTTTAATAATTATTATTTAATCTTAGAAACAAATTTCGTGTAAATATTTTTTTTTAAATCTTGGAAAGTTTTCTAAAGTAAAAATGTTAGGTTTTGTTCCCCAACTCCTCAGTAACTCCCTAAAAAAACACTTCGAATAAAGAAATAATCTATAAATGGCTGCCGGCGGTCATACTATATTTCTGTTTATATAAAAAACTATAGAATATATATAGACATAGATAGGTTATACATACATATGTGACAGCAGGCCCACAACAGTATGCCGGGGTGGGAGTGCGGTTGGGAGGTGTCGTTCGCCCGCGCCGAGGGGCTGCAGGCGCACGGACACGCGCGCGAGGCTTGCGCGTTGGGGGCGCGACTGGCGCGAGAGCTGTTGGCTCGGCCGCCCGCACTGGGTGCGGGCTCCGCAGCCTCGCTCAACGACCCGCGCAAGGCGCGACGCCGAAACACGCCCTCGCCGCGTCTCTGCGCCGCCAGCCACCGCCTCTCGTGCCTCGCCTCCGCCACGCTCGCCAAGTGCGCCTTCCTTTGCACCGTAAGTCACGTTTTAGCCTGATCTTAATGACACCATTTGCAAACGAGTGAAGTCAGTAATAGGTATTTGGGAGAATTTGATGTCTCCACTTACTATTTTTATTTTATTCAATAGAAATACCAACAGCGCAAAATCTACTGAGCCACACAGGAACATTTACATTTGCGTTCCAATTACAGGTATCTACAGCTACATGTGATAATAATATATTATATTTTAGTCAGTAATTACAGGAATTCAACCCTCAAAAATGTCAAAAATTCTTTCGTAAACTATATTTACGAAATTATAAAAATTAGTTCGTAAACTATATTTTTCAAGGTTTTTTTGGCAATTTATTAGTTTAGTTACGCCACAATATTCATCTCGAAATTTGGTTCATTATTAAAACATTATGGTGGCTGCACACTTTCGCCGAGACACCCCGAGTCGAAGGTGTCGTGCGAATTGCGAGTGCGTCGCTGTCTAGCTACGAATAAATAATATTCAGGAACAAATACTCAGAACAAATTCTACACAAAAAGTGGCCCTATGTGAAAACAAAACGACGTATATTCAAAATACGAATCAATTAGAAGGTTATTAATACACATGCCTATTGATTGGTTTAAATTCAGAACGAGAGCAGGGATTGGTTCGCGCGCGTGCTGCAATGTCAGCTGGTAAGCAGTTGTCATAGCGGCGTGGACGATGTTATGCTATAAGTGAAAAAGACTAGTCAACGATAAAACAATATTTTTTTGTATTTAATTATAATTATTTGTTGTTCATTAAATACGAATGGATTCTAAAGTATTGAAATAGAAGTATGTATGTAATCATTTTATTGCACAAAATTATCAAAAGAAGAGTAAACTACTATTTTTAATATTTTTTGATTTATAAGCTATTTTTTTTTTATTTTTATTTAATTAATATTTTCTTAATGAGGCGTGAGAGAATTTTTTCATTATTTTTTTCCGTACTTAGTACCCCTAAAGCAATAAGAAATGACATATTATAACAAAAGTATATATATAAATTTAAATATACATTTTATCAAGAAGAAAAAAGAACCTACCGAATAAAGTCAAAAATTGACTAACTTCATTTTGCATAATATTGACCATCCCGATATATAGCGTATTTGAACATTTTTGATTATAAATATAATTTAGCGACTATTTACGAGTAAAAAGTGATCCCTGAACAGTTAAATCTCGTATGGCTCTTGCACCACTTCACAACACAACCTGGCATAATGATTATAACTGATTTACAGTGATAAAAACGAAAACGTACACGAAGATTTGACGTGTGCTCGCTTGCAAGAAAAATGTCCGACTAGTGGCGTGCTGTACACAACTTTTAAGCCCCGCCTACTTGTACACAACTTTCGTTGGGTAATTTTTGGAGCGAAGTTACGTTTCATGAGTATTATTTATTCGTAGCTGTCTAGCGACAGTGTACATGGTCGCATTCGCGCGCAGACCCTTCGACCGAGACATAGCGAGAGCTCTCACCCGAGAATGTAAAGCAACCATTACATATTTAAAGCTAAATAATTGTTTGATACCAGGTACTAGCTGAGTTTAGCGAGCACCACGAGCTGGCTTTCCGCGTGGGCTTATTCGCGTTGGAGCTGGCTCGGCCGCCCGCCAGCACGAAGGCGCTTGAGGTGAAGCTCAACAACCAGGAAACAGAGCTAGTCGCATTGCTCAAAAAGCTGCCCACTGGCCCCGAGCAGCTCGCTTTAGCTCGAGAGAAGGCGGAACAGTTACGCGACGGCACACTCAAGTTGGTTTATTTTTAATTTTATTAGCTCCACAGACAGAGTGACGGTCCAGTTGATGGTGGTGGCTACGTCGCCTATAATACAAGCAACGCCACCATTAATAGTGGAATTGAGGATAGGACATGGAAATGGGCTCTGGCATCCCTTACTCACCGAAACATCACACATAATGTTATTTCACGGTGGTCTTCGGTAAGGGGTGGCTACTGCCTTTATTTTTATTTAAATGAAATTGGAAATCGTAATATAGTGTTTTTATTATTTTTCAGAAATCGCGGACCAGCGTTACTGCCCATCGCATTGGCTAGTTTTCTGTTTGATGTTCTCGTGCTATCCGTCAATGACAAAGAAAACAAACATTCAGTAAGTGCTTGAACTCTTTCAATTACCTCTTTCAATTTTATCTAGGAAAAAAAAGAAAGGTTAAATAAGGGAACGTGACCCATACTACGTGACCCATTTTTTTACAATTTGTTACCCCCTTCCCCCTCTCGGTTACCACTCGTAGTATATGCCAAGTCCCACCTCCCCCTATAGTCCAGTCAATGAAGCCTGAGCTTTGCCATTTTGACCTGGATGAGTAGAACCAACGGGAAAATGTGCGTTAATGATCCTGAAATAACATATCGGGAATGCAGGGTCCCAAATCACTGGATTGATTTGCAAAAAAATTGCAAAAAGGTGAAAAAATGACCTTTTCTCAAATATCTCGAAAACTATAAGAGATATGAGAAAAAGTTTCAAATAAAAGTTGTAGAGGAAAAATGATTAGGATGAATTTTTGCGTATCGGGCACCGTTGGCACGGAAATCACGTTTAAAGTATGAAAAATTGAAAAATATTTTTTTGGCTCAAAATAATTATTTTTTTTAATTTTCCAAATAGGAGTGATTTTTTCTGCATCCCCCGAACATTTCCTAAGAGATTACCCTTTCATTGTTGTACATTTATATTGTTTATAAACAATTAAAAACTTTCAAATTCATTTTTAGCCATCAAAAAATTATTTTTTTGATTTCATTTTCACACCAATCGATTTAGAATGAAATTTTCTATAAGATTAAGTTATTTTTTTTAGAAAAAAAAAAGATTCATCGAGATTTAGCTTAGAAATGGGTTTTGGGGAACTCTCTCAGGGGTCCGGCACTGGCGATGAGAGAGAAAGACTATAGTTATGTCTCGCTCGCACTCACACAAAATTTCTGCGCGTGCGCGGCGTACGAAAAAGCATGCGTGCGAGAGAGACCAAGTTTTTCTAAATGAGAGGAAGAAGGATAGAGTGAGGCGCGTGCACATAGTATGGGTACATTCCCTAAATATCGTTTTACTTAAAAAATGTTCTTTTGATATAACAAACATATTAAAAATGCTTCTAAGGGGCTCTAATTTTGATTTGTTAGTAAATTTTCCCTTGAAATGTGACGCGTACTGTAGTGTTGTAGCCAAGTGATATGTTGTTGTAGTCTCGGGTACCGTCCGATGAAACGCTGGGCTTCGAAGCGGCGCTGGCCGCGCTGGGGCTAAAGGCAAACGTGTCGGAGGCGGAGCACCCTTTGCTGTGCGAGGGCACGAGGCGTCAGCGCGGCGAGTTGGCTCTCACGCTGCTCTCTTTCTACAAGGACGACCGTGTCAAACTGGCCAAGATCATGAACAGGGTTAGTGCTTGCCTAATGTTCTCTCTTTCTTTTTTAAGTCATTCCAAGTTGTTAAACATTGCTCGGAAAGAAAACTATCGTAGGAATTGAGAGTGCTCTTGTGACTTGGTTGAGTTTTATCTTATCTGGACATGTTTGTGTGAATAGCTTCAGTAAATTAATACTTCAACAATGCAAAACAATGCAGTCAGATCTTATGAGAGGACTAGTTACTTTATACGAAAGAATCAAAATTTGTTGGATAATTTAATCATCTCAAAAGACGAAAATTTTGTCCAGGCAAGGAATAATTAAATTACCTAAAGGTGGGCGAAGGGCATAGCTGCAGATGGAGCATACTTTCAATAAACTTTTCTTTAATTTTCTAAACAAGCAAAAGTATATATACACACTCAAAATGATAAATTTTTCACCTGGCAAGCAGCTAGAACAGAGCTGGGGGCCTACTATCATCTCTTAATATGATTTAATTTAAGACCTAAAGTGGATTCATTTGCTACTTCGTACCATCAACTTCGTTTTACGATTCAATTTAGGTCGACACCTTAATCAAATCGCATTCCAATATCATTCACTCTTTTAAAGGTAAATTCGTACCATCACCTTACTTTAACTGGCGTTCGAGCTTAAACAAAATCGCTCTACTGTCAAAACTTGCGATTGAAAACAAGTTAGTAATTTGTTGCCTATTTTGGTTCTTTTGTTATTGGTTTTTAATTTTTACTTGTTTAAAGTCAGAAAACAGCAGTAAATTTAAGTGTTACGAGGTAAAAACATAAATTGGTATTTAAATAGCATTGATTTCAATGGTTTCACAAAAAGTTTAAAGTTTTGATAACAACTATACTGTGAATGCGTAATGTCTTATTTATTGTATTAAAAACATGGAATCGCATTTTATGAATAACTAATATATTATTAACTAGCTGGTGCCCACGACTTTGTCCGCGTTGAAAAATATTAAGTAGCCTATCCTGTGTCCCGTACTTCCAAATGTTTATCTACCAAGTTTCATGAAAATCAGTTAATTCGTTTCAGAGTTATGGAGGAACATACATACATACACACATACATACATACATACATACAGAAAAAAATTCTAAAAATCGTCAATTTAGTTTCAGTATCATGTATAGAGCCTGTAAACACGATATCTCTGAAAACAAAGTAACTTACTCCACGAACGACCCTAACAGATTTATTATTAGTATTGATAACTTACGCCATTATTATTTCAATCTTTGTGTACCTTTTACACACTATATCACAACAAAAAGTACCTCACAACACACGTTCGAAGACTTGATACAATATTGTGTCCAATACACTAACGACATAATTTTAAGTTAATAATTGTTTGTAATTGTAAATAATATTTTTTTTTTTTCATAATATGATATCATTAGAAAATTAGTTTCACTTTTCAATTATAATTTAAAAAAATAAAACATATGGTTTACAGTATTATGAAGTATTCACACAAATGTGTTTTTTTTTTTACGATTTCATTCGTTCTTTTAGGTTCTTTAGCCATTCAAATGAGGCGCTGTTTTACTAAGGTGATGGTACGAATGTTAGCGATTTTGTTTAGGAACCCAAATTAAACTGCTCTGAATTTGAATCGTCTTTTAAAAGTTGATAGTAGGCCCCCTGAACAGAAAATAGCTAGCATAATAATTTGGGTGTATAACGGGTCATATTATCATCCTCACCTGACATCTACGACGTCATTTCCGCGCTAGCTGATACTGACCAATCATATGACGCGATGGCGTAAGCGCGGGACGGGTTAACAAAACTCATCGAAATTTCAGTTACTGGACCGTGACATCCACAAGTTGACGAAGGGCCCGATGGTGAGCAACTACTATGTGAACAACGTGCGCGCGTCCGCGTATCGGCTCGACGCGCCGCAAATGCAGCAAATGATGATGCCACAGCCGGTAAAAATCTTTGTATTGAAAAGAATACAAGAATTTTAATAATCGACGAATTTTTGTAATTCATAAGAATGCAGAAACCGCCAGCGATAGCCAGGCGGTGCGGCGCGGTTGCAAACGCCACGGAAAAATTCACTTCCCGCTTTTCCTGCTCCCGGACCGCTATCCGCTCAGTGTGTCGCCCAGCTTAATTTTTGTGTCGTGGCCAATGTAAAACACTTTTGTCCTTATTTCTCCATGCACTAACCCTAGACGATCAAATTTGATTTCCTTCATAAAGTATTAACATTCTTATCATTCTTAACTCAATCACAAGAAATTATATTCATAAAAACTAAATAATTTTACTAAAAACTGAAATTCTGTTTGCGGTTGACGTTTGCACGTCAAATTTTTGTCTCTGACATCTATCTTGTCTCTGAAAGTCAGTGATGTTTCGAACTTAATTTCAAGAAATTAAATTAAACTTTACATTTTACAAATCAAATATATATATATAAACATATTTTATGGAAAATTTAGAAAAAATATATATTTTAATCTAAAAATACCCTGATAGGTGTTATTTTGCATAACCTCAAAAACTTAAAACTGAAAATCTATCATTCCAGACTTTTCTTGGTAATAAATTTAAAACCAGTGAGTTCAGTAATTCAAACTCTATACTTTTACATATTTTTCATTTACAGACGCTATTTTTCGTTTGTAGTTTTCAATAGTTCCCATCACTAGATTTTTGATCCAACCATTGACAAAGCTAATATAGCGGATTGTTTACATTATCGACAAGTTCTAAAAAAAGACTATAGTGTCACTCGTTCCGTGAATCATTCTGCACATACGGTGTGATAGCGGTCTAATTAAGATATCTTATCAGGTACATCCGCAGGAGCACATGTATGTTGGCGGAGTCGGGGGCGCGGGTGCGGGGCCAGGGCCCAGCGTGCAGTGCCCACTGGTAGCAGACATGGAGCGGCTCGTTGTGACGGACGGTGGGCCGTCGCCGCCCTCGCACACGCAGCACGGCCAACATTCACAGCACGGCCAACACTCGCAGCACCAGTCGCTCTCCAGGCCTAAAGATTCCAGGTAACTAATTTATTTATTGTTGTGGGCATTGCCACACTGTGCACTGTGGACTTTATCGGCATACCTCACTGTAAACACAACACACAAAGCTGTTATTTCGCGGTGGTCTTTTGTAAGGGGATGGTTAATGCCGCCAGATAGTTTGCCCGATTATGATTTCTTCATTTAGAAACTCTCGATTATGATTTCTTCATTTAGAAACTAAATGTTTAATGAACTAAACTAATGCAGTGTGCCCTGAAACTACAAAATGAGATATAGGTTATGTGAACTTTTATACACATTTAATAAATAACTATTTATTATTGAAGTGTTTTAGAATGTTTACAATGTTAACACCAAGTAATGTACTTTCAACAGATATAAAGGTAAACGCGTGTACCCGTCGGTACCAAATCAACCATCGGAAGCATTGGCTCACTTCATGTTCGAACTCGCCAAGTCGGTGTTATTCAAAGCCGGCGGGTCATCCAGTACCAGTCTGTTCACGCAGACATCCTGTGCCAGGGAACACCATGGCCCACACAGGTACTGTAACAAAAACTGAAGTTTGTAAATGTCAAAAAGTATCAAGCACAGAAAATATTCCTTGCCTTATATGTTTTTGTTATTTAGGTTTGATATGATAAGATAATCGTTTGTTTGGTATTCAGTAAATGTTAATTAAAATTTTTTTTTCAGAGGGTTACACATGGCGGCTTTCCAGTTAGGCCTTTACGCTCTAGGTTTGCATAACTGCGTCAGTGCAAATTGGCTGAGTCGTACGTACTCATCCCATGTCAGTTGGATTACTGGTTAGTATTTGTTGTTTGTTTAAAATAATAGCGGCCCCTATAGCGATGGGCCTTTGGTTCTCAGCCCAATGAAACCCAGTGTATCTATATATATATATATATATATATATATAAATCTCGTGTCACGATGTATGTTCGCGATAAACTCTGAAACTACTGAACCGATTTTAATCAAATTTTGCACACTGTGTACAGTTTGATCCAACTTGAGAGATAGGATAGTTTTTATCTCAATTTATAGTATTTTTTTATTGCAAACTAGCTGACCCGGCGAACTCCGTTTTGCCACCAGATGGCTTCGTTCGTTCGGAAATTTTTCCTGAATTTTCTTTGCTATAAACCTCACGGAGCCCGAGACCTTTCCAACGAATGCAAAACCGTGGAAATCGGTTCGTGCGTTCTGGAGTTATAGCGTCAGGAAGGAAAACCCGACTTATTTTTATATAGTAGATTATTTGTTTATTATATGCGAGCTATAAATTACCTTACACCGCCATCTGTGAGAATGTTATGGAACTCACAGCTGTTGTTATGGAACTTATTTTAAAAGTTATCTGTGAGTTCCATAGGATTCTCACAGATGGCTGTGCACCCCGGGCGAAGCCGGGAGCGGTGCACTAGTAAGTGTATGAATTCGACTATGAATGCACCCCACATAAACATTTGTTATAGGTCAAGCGATGGATATTGGTGCTCCAGCTATATTTTTCCTAAGAGAAGCCTGGGAAGGACATTTGACACCCCCCGAAGCGGCTGGCATTGCAGACAAGGTAATGTTTTGTTCGCGGTTTTAATTGTCATTAGTTTTTAGATATTAACACGTAGTGTGTTTGTGTGCGCAGGCGTCGTCCGGGCGTGACGTGGTGACGGTCTACGCGGCCGCAGAACTGGCGCTGTCGGTGTTGCCGCATGCGCATGCGCTCAACTACAACGAGATCCAGCGCGCAGTGCTGCAGTGCAAGGAGCAAAGCGACGACATGCTCGAACGTGCCTGTCTCACCGTTGAGGCGGCCGCCAAGGGTAACGATACTTGTACTAACGCACGCACGCGGCGGATAAAAAAAAAATAAAGTGCTTGGATCAGTCATTTTGATCAAACGAAATGCGTTGAAAACATTCAGTTTGAATAATGACGTCTGCTTTGGCCATGGTGCGACTAGCTACTGCCATAAGGCTGTTGCATTTGGCTACAGCATCGTTCTGCCTACAATGTAACGAAATACCTGCGAAATGACATTCTTATTGTTTTGGTGAATTGATTTAGGTGGCGGCGTATATCCGGAGGTGCTGTACACTGTGGCGCGTTACTGGCACGAGTTGTACATGCGCCAGGCCACCGAAGAAACGGAGCAAGCCTTGGTGGAGGAGCCGCAGTACCGAGCCGCCCCCGCCCCGCCACCCGCTCCCGCACCAGCCCCTGCACCGCCTCCGCCCGTCGCAGTGCCCGTACCGTACCCGATACCGTACCCTTTCACGTACCACCCGTACCCCCCACCCATATATCAGCTGCAGGTCAGTTTCATTGTATTGTATAATTAATACGATAGGTAAAAATAAGTTGTAATCAGTGGCCACTATGAGTATGACAAAAAATGTACTAATTAATAGTAATAGTGTGTGAATACTTGTGCAGTACGGTGGAGCGCCGGCCGGTGGACCGCAGTATGCACTTCCGCCTTACTTCGTGCGCGGACTGGTTCCTCATCCGTCTCACGCGGCGCACGTCGCGCACGCACCGCCCATGCCGCACAATGTGAGTAGCAGACGTCTCTCTTAAGGTGCTCCCTCACCGGGAGCATTCGTCGGTAATACGGTAATACTACGTTTCAATACGGCCTCCCTGACTGAAGAGCATTCGTCTTTTGTAACATTTTAGATTCGATTTTGAGCATTTAGTTTAGTTGATTCCACAATGAATGCTGACTCTTGACTGCAGACTCAAAGATTTAATAGTATACAAATTGCTATTATTGAATGCTCCTCTATCATGTATCAAAATATTACAGATTGTATCGTTAAAGCTTGCGCACTGTGATGCTCGGTTCTCCTACCTCACTGTAATGCTCGAATCTGTAACGCAACATTACAGGCAAATGCTCCCGGTGAAGGAGCACCTTTATATTGTTTTAACCACATTTCACAGTCACATTACGAAAAAGAAATTCTTTCTTTGTGTCATAAACAATCGTGAAAAGATTAAAAAATAGTTGGTAATGCTTTCAGCATCCAGCACCAATTCCTCCCCCGCTGCCTGCTCCTCACGGCCAAGTGGGTCAGGTGGGAGCGGTAGCTGCGGTCGGACCCATGAACAATATTCCCGGCGTGAACCCTATGGGCGGAGTAGGCCCCGGCATGAATGGCGTGAGCGCGGGAATCCCCGCCCTCCCCCCGCAGGCGCAGGGCCCCCCTCCCCTCCCGCAGTTGCAGTTGCGAAGGTTGCTGTCGGCGTACAGAGTGGGAATGTTGGCGCTCGAAACGCAAGCCAGGAGAGTGCATGACGATCGTCCACAGAATAAGTTCGGCAGGCGAGTTGTTTCTTTTTATTTAAGACTAGCTGGTTCTCGCGGCTTCGCCCGCGTGGAATATTTAGCCAATGTCTATTCTGTTGTAATTCAAGATTCAGGAGAAATAAGTATGAAATGATTGATGACAGGAACCCGCCGTACGGCGAGCACGTAAAGTGGTTGATGCGCGTGTCGAAGCACCTGGGCGCGCAGTACTTGCATCAGTTCTGCGTATGCGCCGTGAACTCGGTGGTGTCGCCGTTCGTGCTGTACGAGCTGTGCGTGGAGTCGGCGCACTGGCTGGCGCGCGGCGGCCCCCACCACCTCGTCATGCAGCATCTGCGCGGCACCCTCGCGCCCCTCGTGCAGAAGTGCCAGCAGATGTCAGTACTGTTACTACTCCTCAACACACTAACTGAACGATTCAAAATTTTTACACACACTAACAAAACCTAACACAACCTTGTGTATTTAGGTGCAATATTGCCTAGAAATTAATAATATTAATAATTATTATATTTACACACTAGCTGGTGCCCACGACTTCGTCCGCGTTGAAAAATATTAAGTAGCCTATCCTGTGTCCCGTACGTCCATATAGAGGAATAGAATACGAATTATAGAGGAACATTCATACATACATACAGAAAAAAAATTCTAAAAATCGTCAATTTAGTTTCAGTATCATGTATAGAGCCTATAAACACGATATCTCTGAAAACAAAGTAACTTACTCCATGACCGACCCTTACAGATTTATTATTAGTATTGATAATTAACGATTAATATATGTTATTCTTCTTAGGTACATACAATGTATCCATCAGAAACTATACCATTTGACACCAGTGGAATACGAAGAGTTTGTCAGCATCGTTCTTTCGGCTCGCACTGCGTTTCAACTAACGCCCGAAGGGAACACCCAGTTTAAAGAGTGGCTCGGTTCATTGCGCAGGTAATTTTGTACCTAATTGAAGTATTTGTAACATTCAGATTTCTAGCTTTGATTTTTTTTTCAGATCAATTTGTAAGATACATGTCAATTTAATGCGAATGTAAAACCGGGTCCGCTGCGCTGCTTTTCTTAACAAAACATTGTCAGAAAACATAAAATAGGGGCGTGGCCTAAATATTTTGTCAAAAAAATACTCAAAACGTCTTCATCGTCGGAAATCATTAATCAAATGTTAAGATTGTTGAATCAAACATTGTTGTTGAAGTCGCAGCGGACGGAAAATGTTCATGAACATTGTTTTGTTAGAATTTTAGCGCAGTGGACGCGCCTTGACAGTATTCAATGTGAGTATATGTATATTTCAGATCGAAATCGTGTAAGAAAGACCTGTGGACGCAATTAAACGCCGCCCTGCAGACGACCGGCAAATGACGCCGGCAGCCGATAGTTTGTATGGTGCGGTGTTCCGCGCGCAAACTGTCACACTACAGGCGATGCCGGCTCCTCTACCATCTACAAACACTCTAACTATATTATAAGCTGTGCTATTTGTAATTCAAGTTGCACCCACCACTCGACAGGTGATCGCTAAACACTTCTTCTATGATTCAAACTTGAAATAAGCAAGCGATATCGCTTTTATTTAAAATTTAAAAAGAGGTTATATATTGGCATAAAGCTGAGTCGCGCGAATCACGTTCTAAATAAGTACAAGTAAGATACCTAATGCAAGGAATTAGCTTATGTGTGTTTAGAAATTCGTCTCGTATCGACCTTTCACATTTAATCAAGGTTGTCGGCAATCTTTGTGGTAGATGGCGCTGTGGGTAATATTACTCGAAAAAGTCGTTTAAAATTTAAATTCTCAACTTAAATTACAAATAATACACAACGTTTGATAGCTTTTGTCACGGGAGGGATACGCCTCCGTTAGTAATAAAATCCTACACTCGATTAGATTGGTAATCGCGATCTCAGTAAATATGAACCATTTTAATATGGACATCGGCACTCGGGCTGCGATTATGAAACGAGCGGAGCGGGCGATAACGATCAAACAAATGAATGGAACTTAAGCTTGGTGGTTTTGAACAGCTTGAAAAGCTCGGTTCGGGTAGTTTCGGTTACGGATATTATATTTTTAATAAAAAATGCAGGGGACGCGACTCGGCCGGGCAATAACAAAAACTGTCATAGCATAGACTCCGCCCTTATACGAAATTATTCGAAACTTTTATTTCGGATTCGGTTATAGATAGATTTTTATTTCGAATTTCAGTTACTGTTACGGAGCTCCATAACTTACCTACCTGGTTTTGAACATGGCTTCGAAGGACACTGTGCCGCTCCTCTCGTTTCGTAACCGCAGCCTTAATGTTGCTTACTCCTGATTGAGACGATATTTAGATGCTTTTTAAGGATCGCTATAATGTCGTGTACTCACAATTGAGAGTTCCGTTTCACGTTTTAGATATAACACATTATTCCATTTTCGTATTGTTTTATTCGTTTGGAAGTTAGATTCAAGCTCATGTTAAGGTTGTGCTATAAATAGTCTTGAGTTCGGTTGTTAAATCAAACATGTCACAAATTTAGAACATTTGACAGGAGTGGCAACATTTTCATTTTATTCTAATCGTTTCGTGCAATATATTTTTCAATCACATTTCAATTCACTTTAGTGGCGTGGTGATTTTAAATGTGTTGCACAAATTCTTTTATCTTATCTTTGGTATATTTTATTTTTATTTTAGCAACACGTACTGTTTACTAGTCAATCGTATTGAGGGACTCCCGTCGATTCTATCGACGAATCTTCATTACTTTATAGTTCATTTCTCTTCTGCTAGTTTAAGCGAAAAAAAAGTTTGATTTTGATATCTTTTGCGTGAAATGTTTGGCGGTAATTTAAAAAAGCGAAAGGTATTGAAATCGCACAAAGAAAAAAAATGTTAATCAATAACCGAGCTATGTTTCTGTAGGCCGTGTATGTTTATTTTGATTTCAAATTTTTTTAAAAATATACTCAGTTTTGGTTGACATTTAACTTTAGTTAAATTTTCTCGCTAGGTGGACAAAAAAAATAACAAACTCACTCATTTATTTTCTAAAAAAGCGGTACAATTGATGTTTTAAATTTAATTTAATGCCAATATAAAAGATAATACGAATGAATTATACGAAGTCGTCTGCCAAGCAAAAGTCAATAAACTAGAAAATGTCCACTTAGATAGTTTTATTTTAAAGATCTCTCTCGTTTGTTTGTATGAGTTTGTCGTCCATGATTCGTTTTACTTTTTTTGCAGTAGATCGAGCGTTTTTAGATCAAATATAATATTAAATGTAACTATTTATATATATATATACATATTTAATTAATTAATGAATTACTAACACTGCATGACTGCAAAACTTAAGTTTGGGTTCGGAGAGTTCATACAGATCATAGGTAGTTGGATTTGCGAGTTCGCGCGCCATGACATGTTTCGTCACGACAAAAATACCGAAGTATTAATGAATCATATTGAGCATAATAAATATTAAATTAGTTTTAAATCTAAAATTTATTAAATGAAATGTTTCGCCACGACTCGGGAAGTGTAGAGGCTTGAAGCAAAATACACGTGCACATTAAGCGGTGGTCCATCCAAAACTGACTGAATTGACATTATTGTTCTAATTTTGAAACAACAGGGAATATAGATAAGTAGGACTAACCTATATTGGGTGTTTGAAAAATTGTCAAGCTTCGAAATTAAAAAGTGCTTCGAAAATTGGCCAGAATGGCGCTTGTGTAGCATATTGGTGTTTCTAATGATTGGTTGGTTTCGTAGTTCGCGACCAAAAGGTCGAAAGCGCTATGGAAAATACGGTGCTTACGCGTTCTTCCTTCGCTCGTTTGCAATCGACTAAATGAGTTACGGAGCTAAATGCGCAATTTCTGCGTTACTCAAAGAGTGTAGTATATAAAAGTCATTGAGTTCATGAAACCACCGTAAATAAAATGCTACTACAGCGCCTCCTATTTAATGATAGCTGATGGACACTTTCTCACGTTGGTCCTCCTTACCTTTATTCTTGCAATGCTTGAAACAATATATTTAAAAAAAAAAAAATTGATAACCATAGTCCATAACTTGTATAGAGGATTGGAATAAGCTGTTGACCCAATTGTGTCTGACATTATTACAAGATATTTAGACAGATTAGTAGATGAACGACCGTCGGATTCACTATTTTTGATAAATTCTCTTGTCGAAATTTGCAGTTTGATTGATGTTTAACGTAATATTGTCTCGAATAGATTTACGTAGGCGTGTGTGCATTCGATAAACTATAATAACTTTATTTACACGTTTATATGATTATATTGTAATGCAAAGTAGCGTCTTGAGAGCCTTCGGTATATAAACTATATTATATTGGATTAGTGTGTATATGGGATTCGAGAGCAACAAAGTAGAACGGTCCGATCGTCGTTCCGGTGCCAGATGCGATATAAAGTATAACGAAGCGGACTATATTAAATTAGATTTAATATATGTAAGTACATATTAACAAAATGATAATAAGATCTTCCAACGATGAAGCAATATTATAATATCATTTTTGAATGTATTTACTATACATTATAGCGGACTGTCCTCGATATCATATTGATGTTATAATACCTACGGCCGGCTGATTTATAAATGCCGTTTGTATTTTGATATTTTGCAATGGAGTTACTGTTTTACAAAATTAGTCTTTATATTCGGAATTTTAGATGTGACTGTCGCTTGTAATATGTAAATAAATATATGGGAATGCTAAACAGTAAATTTAAAAGTGAAAGTTAAAGAAAAAATATTCTCGTGCCTTGAATCTTCAACATCGTTTAGGCGCGTTAGAATTGAAAATTCGTCTATTAAATTCGCTTTCTTATTGCCATTACAATAAGACATTTCAAATATTTTCTTCATGGCGTATTCAAACTCGTAAGGCGTAAATTATTAAAAGTGAACGTATCTAGTGCGAATACGCCCTTATAGCCGTGAGACCAAGCCAGCAACGAAATCACTACAAGTATGTTTGTACAATTTCTCGTTTCGAATAACGTAAGTTTATAGTACATTTAGACTAAATATCATATATGAGCGTCATCGGCGTCTGAGCGTTGAGAATCTGGCATTGGAATGATCAGTTTGTTGCTAGCGTGTAGTTTTAATTCAATATATCTTTATAAAATTAGATGTTTACATGCATTGATTATTATAACAGTGTGGATGTTTTCAGCATTCAGTAGATAGTAAATTTTTAGAATGCTAGTTAGTATAAAATGGTGTTCGTAATTGTTTGGATTCAAAGCCGCGCAGGTATTCGATTTCGGTATTATTTCACGGATGAAATGTTGCAAACGATTAAGTATTGTTCGATAAATTTAATTATTTAGACGTTCACTAAAGCACATTAGCCATTGTACGTTCTTAAAAGTTAATAATGCACTGAGTTCTCAAGCGTTTGTTGCGAGGCCTACGTGGGCTAAATGTCACTGCGCATGCGGCTGGGCCTAGTTCTCACTCTTATCTCTTTATCAATTTAATAAAACTGTTTAATATTACTATTTTAATATTTGATCAGTGATCTTTCCTTTTTTTTCTCTTCATATTCACCTAATAGCCATATGCAAGTATTGACTGTTGGTACACAAGACCTCGCAAAAGTGACGCATATATAGCTATGGTTAAGCAGTTCGAAAAGGATTGCCCATTTCTCGGGAAATTTTGTCATAAAACTTGCCGTCCATTTTCCTTTGCAAATCAGTGCGAGTGTAGATTTTGCTTTGCTGCATTTTCCTATTTAGAACAATATTAAAATCACACATATTTACAAATGAGTAATGCAGATAAATATATTATTATATTAATGCTCGTTGGGCATTATTAACGTATTTCCCGATACAGTTTTGTCGGATGGCATGATATTTTCTCTCCGTATGGCATTAAGAGTGCTTTGACTTTATCTCAAAGACTATTTTTACACTTAAAGCATTTTTAAATATTAAAAAAAAAATATAAAAAAAAATTAAATATATCGTTAGTTTCATGATGTAGTTTGTTAGTGTGGAACATAAATTTTAATTAGTCGTTTAATGCATGTTCATAGTTGTAATACGTCCCTGTTGGGATACTTCAAGCAAATATTATGTGGGGTTTATTAGGTGTTCAAAATTATTGTTTGCGATTCATCAACGCAAAAAATCACTCGAATTTTTAGTGATTGTTAAATGTTACAAAGAATACCCCTTTAACACTCGAAACTTCTCCGTTGGTCACATTTCGTCATCTTGGATACATCTGCCACCCGGGCTTGTCTACGTACCTCTTTACTTTACAGGTGTGGAGTACCTATCTCCGTTTAAAGACTTAAGTGTACCTTTATAAATGTATAGCGTCAAGTCTGGTGTCGCCGAAGTTTTACTATTCCCAAAAAAACATGTGTTAAATTGTATGTGCATTATTATTGTAGAAGTAACAATGAATTTATTTTCCCAATTGATCATAATGAAATTGCTAAGAAATAATGATATTTCAATAATACCGTTACCTGCTTAGGCGAGTTGAGTGTTGTGTTAGGCCCAATGTGGATTGGACATACAGTGGATTGTGGTGAAAGTATTTGACGTGTTAGGTACATTTATGTATTTAGAGTTTGTCTGAAGGCGTAATAGCCGCGAGTGCCTATACTAAATAGTGCAAGTGTAACCTGAAATCCTTTAGATGTCGTAAATTGTGATTTCTTTGTATGTCTTCTCCACACTGTCCTGTGCGTTCCGCGCTACTTTCGGTAGTTTTCTAAGCCAGTAGGGTACCCGTGTTTATTGTTAAGAGATCGAGCAATGCAGTGTTACTTAATAACGAGATGTACTGAATTTATAATATTTCATTAAATACTCAAAACGATGTTGAATTCAATATACGATTCATCACAAGTCAGCTAGAGTTATTGTTGTTTATACAGTATATCATGTAAACAAGTCTATTTAGTTTCAAATCGAGGATGCATAATTTTTTATACATCAGGATTTGTAGTTTAATTATTATACACTTTGTAAGTGTTGTGTCTCCGCCTATTAAAATATGTAACCATTACAGTTTGTATGGCTACTTTTTAGTGTACGTAATAAATTTATATATTGAACATAACGAGACCCACGTATGTATTGTTTGTAGTAATCTGGAGGCACAGTGAATGAGGATAGCTTATAAGAATAGTAAGCCAAGTTGATTTCCAAAATACTTATCGAACAAAATGTATGAAGTCCTACTGACTGACTTTATAACTAATGATGCTATTACAAAGTATTTTTGCTATCATTTTGGCCAAACTTATATTGTCGATGCATAATAAGAAATAATAATATTTATATCGAAAATTGTATATTTGGGAAAAAAATATGTGTTGCTGTGCCTCTTTCGTATCGTTCTTAATGCTCTGTAACAATCGATATTGGATAACAAAAAGAATGAATTTATTTTATTTATATTTGATTTTATTGTATTACTAAAGAAGTGCCCATATATTAATATACTATTTATGTAATTAAATCATATTATCACGAGGCGCTAAGGAAAAGGCGCGAATCACTTACGAACGAATACTGTATAAGCGTCGAATGTAATATCGCTTCTCTCAACACTTTATCTACATTTTTTCTCCACACGTCTCTATGTTTCCCGTTTCCGAACTAATATTTTTAAAATAGTCTTAGAATAATATTATAATAATATCTATATAAGTCAGTTCTAAAGTGATCGAGGTCCCTTCTCCTTGCCGCCGCGCATATAGATGTAGACATTTTGCTCCGTTATCGCAAATGGTTGTAATTATAAAAGTATAGTTAATATTAGTGAAATGATAGACTGTTTTTTGCACTACTTCATTTTTGAAAATGTCGTGATAATGTAGCACGCGCTCACGGTGTATTGCGTGCTCATTATTTCGCTTCTCGTGCCGACGGATGTTTGCAAGTGCGCCTGTACATCGGCACACATGCATAGAGCGAATGTGTTTCTGGGCTCCAGTGAACGCTTTGCGATGGCAAGTCTCGGAGTTTGCTCAGTTGCATCTCGACTAAGGGTCAGTTCACACCGAGACGCGACGCTGCGATTTTAAAGTAGTAACAACATAGAACTAATTTACTACACATATAGAGGTATACAGTTCAGACTCCTACCGGCTAAAACTCAACGACTCTAGCGCGGCCGTAGATAAGCGGTTGCCATATCCAGACCAGAGCCAATTTTTAAAAGTTGATTTTCAAGGTAGACCCTGCTGGGAATCGAACCCAGGAATCCTGGACCAGAGCGTTAAGGAAGCACTAATCACTCATTCAACGGGCCCGTCAAACTCAATGAACTGCGTATCTTAAAACGAGCGCGCCGCGTTGCCTTTCGGTGTGAACTGACGCTAACAATGTGCGCGTTTTACGCATCTTTCGGAACCTTTTCACCTGCAATATCTTTTCACTACTTGTACATTGTAAATTCTCAACTCAAATTCGAAATATTTTGACCTCTAGGACATTTTTACTTTGACTTTTACGATACACATAGTTTGTAAGTCTTTTTTTGGCGAGATATTTGAAATAACATTATTTAATTATTCAATATACTTATTCTATATTTAAGAGATGTGTCTTTTATTGAATCACCTCTTCTGTTTTTTTTTTACTAATCGATAACGGCAAACATATAATGAGTTTGTTCATGGATGAACGTCAGGTTACACCAGCTTTGTATGAATAAATACAGCTTTATCTAAGCCCTTGTAATCAAGGGTCAAAACGAGACATGAATATTAATGGAATTTCATTTAAAAACTGATTAATTTTATTCGTAAATAATATTAGTTGAATATTTATTTATTAAGAGGAGAAAAACAAGAGCAGTACAGATAAATATAGAATCTAAATAACACAAAGTAAAAATTGTAATCATACAATTTTAATTTATTCAGTAAATTTATGAAAATAAAAAATAATAATTCAGTATTACTTTAAGGTGGTTGCAGTCCCTAAAAACTGCAGCATGGTCAATTTATTTTTAATGAAAAATAAGCATATAATTTAATAAAGGTGTAACTTTAGTAATTATAGTATATTTTAGTTTTAAATTACTTGTAATTTTGGGGAAAATATCGCCATCCTCGCGGTAGAATTACACAAATTTAAGCACTTATTCGTGATTATCAAAAGCGCAGATTAGATCTAGTGGGATAACTGCGCGCTGCAATAAAGAAGCACCGGTTCTAATCCCTTCACTGAAAAGTTTAGTTGTTATAATTGACCGTAAACAGGGATTAAATTAAATACCGCCGGATGTGATACAATTGTACTCCATTTGTCCATGAATGTGGAAAATTCATTAGTATGGAAGTCGAACTACCTTAACTTAAATCAGAATGTAATATAAATAAACTTTAACTTAAGTCAATAAGTTAACTGTAAAACAAGTTATACTTTTGGATCTATGTACTCTATATATTCGAAAGTTTTTTTTGTTTTCCTCACAAGCGAAATTCTTTGCGCTGAACGCAAAACCTTGGTGCCTGAGTAATTTTAAAAATATACTACTATATAAGAGGCAATTACAATAGTATAATTAAAAAAATAATGCCAAATTAGTATTTTTATAATTTCTTTGATTTTTTCATTTATAAGTATTTATAATGATAAATATGAGTATGATATTACTCGTATTTATCGTATATAATATGAGTATGAATAAGGTAGCGAGGGCATCGTTGCGATAACTCGTAGGCAAAGAGGCCGCATGGTTCGCACGATACATACGCGTGACGAACACATGCTACCGTTTGACGTACGATACAATGTTTTATACACCGTCAGCAAATTAACAGTTTGTACTTATTTTTTTTAATCAAATATCAAAGTAGTTTTAACCATAGTCAGGTAGGTTTTGTAGCGACTGAATAATACATCTCAAGTAGGCGACTTAAAAACTGTGCTATATTTTATGTAGATTGCAACAGAAATTAATTTATGAAATAAATATCTGGTGCCCGCGACTTGGTCCGCGAAAATCTAACTTGAAAGTTGAAAAATATAACACCTGAGAACATCTGACTTCTTTATCGCTATGACGACGTTGGCGTCGCCGCCGCCACGGCGATAGCCACGCCTATTTTTTTAAATATTTTTAGAAGATCCTTCGTAAACCTAACATTTTCCAGGATAAAAAGTAAAAAGTTTTCCAGGATCTGTGTGCCAAATTTCATCCAAATCTGTTGAGTCTTTTTTGCGTGAAAGAGTAACAAACATTCATACCTCCATCCTCACAAACTTCCGCATTCATAATAATATTGCTAAAATTGAATGAACTTCCTGCGTCTTTCAGGATCTCTCACGGTGCCCCTCCTTTTGAAAAAGTATCGTCTTACAGAAGGTACGTGATACCTGCGTATTCGTTTCCCTTATCTATCTTAATCCAATAACTGATGTTAAATATAAATTAACTATTTAGTTAAATTACGGTTTATTGTTTTTATTTCCAGTTTTAGCAATTTTATGTGTGTAATTAACAAACATAATTATTGTTATATTTAAAGTGGTTAAAGGTCTTTAAAAGGTGGTAACAAATTTAATCATGACTTCCCCTTGTAACAGATATCATTTATCTTTAAGTACCTACTACATTATTTCATAATGAAGATACTATGATTAAACAAATCTGTCATTGTAAATGAACGCTTATGAATCAAACCTTACGACACAATATTGATTTGAAAAAATAATATGTTCTATAAAATAATTAACGAGTTTCGTGCGACTTGTCTGTTAATAAGTCAGATAGCCACCACGGCCTTGTTTCATAGGTAAATACAGATCTAATTTGAGAGAAAACTTAGTTACAACTTTGTTATCACAAAGATTCAATGATTAATGGCAGGTCATTGAAAGGGCAAAGATGAGATAAATACTGTTAATATTTGATAAGGCTAACCAGTGGAGTGCTTTAAGCACCTGAAATGTAAAAACCTGGGAATCCAAATACTGTGAATAAATTGTTTTGAAACCTGTTGAATTGTGTATTGTTAATGAGGTATATTACAAAGTTTACCCATTAAAATTGGGTGCTTTTCATTTAATAATAAAATAAATAAATACAGACACATATATTAATTTAATGGAAAAATCGTCGTATTAATATGTTTATATTATGATAATATTAAAGGTTAATAGTAAAAAATAAAAAAAATTATAGAAATTATACAATTCACCTATAGACAAAGTTAAAAATGACTGAAATTAAGTTTATTCGTTTTCGTCAGTTTCTTCTACTTCAGTTATTTTTATAATAGGAGATTTATTTAAACAATTATCAGCATTGCACTGTAAACACGCTGCAGTACAGTATAAACCACTTTTTCGCCATCCGCAGGCATTTCCACATGCAAAAAAAAAGATGCAAATTTTTTTCAGTGTTATTATCTAGAATTATCTGGAGCTAGAGATTGATTCATAGTTATTGGTTTAAAATTATTAGAAATATTAGTCCATGGAAATTGTATTAAACAAAAGATGTTGCTTTAGTACATCAAATCAGGTAGTTCTGATTTTTTTATATGTTGGTACTGATGAAATGGTAATGAAATGGTAATGCATTGTTAAATTCATAAAAATGTAGGACTTTTTTCAGTTTTTGTCGATTTTTACAACCAAAGACGTTACGGCAAAAATCACTATTCACGCTTTTTAAATTTAAATTAAATTTCATAATTGCAAGTACTAACAATTTTGAACAGTTGTACAGTGGTACTGTACATTATATACAATTAGGTGTTTCATCAATGCTAATAATAAATTTGTAAGGGTCGGTCATGGAGTAAGTTACTTTGTTTTCAGATATCGTGTTTATAGGCTCTATACATGATACTGAAACTAAATTGACGATTTTTAGAATTTTTTTCTGTATGTATGTATGTATGTTCCTCCATAACTGAAACGAATTAACTGATTTTCATGAAACTTGGTAGATAAACATTTGGACGTACGGGACACAGGATAGGCTACTTAATATTTTTCAACGCGCACGAAGTCGTGGGCACCAGCTAGTAATACTATCTTTTTAAATATTAATGTTTACCAAAATATTTATTTTTATAAATTAAAATGCTTACTTGACTAACAGGGAAATAAGTACTTCATTTACAAACACTTCCTAATACTACCTCAACAACTTTGAACAGCTGTATATTGTAATGTTTTATTTGAAATTTAGTGCGCTTTAATAATTTATAAGATAACTTTTACTTAAAATCCATTTCTTAGTGGTCAAAATTGTCGAAAACTAAAAACAAATGTAGAACATTCAGTTTTTTAGAAATTTTGCAAACTTTTGAATAGCCGTATCTTTAAAGCTATTTCGCCTACCAAAACTAAATTATTCTCATTCAATTGCAAATTTAATCTATTTAAAAAGTGTGACCTTTGCCGTCACACAGGTCCTTGGTAAGAAAAATCGACCAAAACTGAAAAAGGTCATACATCTTAATGAACTTAACAATGATCCGAAAGGCTTTCGAGGTGGAAAAATGGATTTGTCATTACCATTTCATCAGTTGGACCAACATATAAAAAAATCAGATTTACCTAATTTGATGTAAGGTAAAATGTAAAAATTCCATGGGCTATCTTGGTTTCATCTGATTTTTTTAGAACACAGATACGCTGGAATTAACTTAATCTAATAAAATATTGACTATCTTTGTGCACAAAATACACAACAGTAACGAAATACGTATCTCCTTAAACCGAATCTAACTAACGCACAGCGGCCTAACTGCTTCTCTAGTTCCCCTTCACTGATTTACTAAAAAAACCCCAAAAAAAATAATGGGTAAACATTTTAGTATTTTATCTATAAAATATAATTTAAAAGGTTTCACAGGGTAAAATTCCTCAGGCGCTCCACTAAACGTTCCTTTACCTTTGTTTCATAAATAAGAAACCATCATTCTTTAGAATGACTATCTAGGATGATAATATCTGCCGGTCGTTGACCAAACAATTTTGTCCGACCTTAACCGACTGTCAAAACATATTTTTGCACTGATAAAAATATGCGTCATTCTGTTCTAAAATATAAAACAATTATTTTTGTTTACAATTTTACCTCGTGTATCACTTCAGTCCATTTTTAGTAACAATCTTTTCTTTTTCTAAAAAAATTTAAATAATTATAAAAATTTAAATAATTTTATTATTTTTTTAAATAAACCAGAAATATATTTTCAGTGTATAGGAAATGTACTTTGCAAATATAATTCTGGTTTTATACGAATTATTTTGTTTTTATGAAACAATATAATTTGAACTCAGACGGTAAAATTATGGGTTTTCGCAAGATGGAATTTATCGAACTACGAACCTTTCCTTTAGTGTTAAAAAATTTATTCAATCTTATTGCTCATATATTTTTGTCGGGTGTTGCATTTATTATTATTATTACATGGCTCGTAGTCATCGATGGAATATACAAACCTTTGCAGTTGATAAGAGAGGCTGTGTTTGAACCTTAGTTAACTCGTTTCGAACTATATTTCAACGTGTTAATCACCAAGTTGAGTAGCAATTTCAGGTTCTTAGCCTTTGGTCAACAAGGTCAATAACTACCTGGATTTGTTTTGAAAAAAAAAGTAGTCTTAATAGGAAGGTCTTTAACAAACTCGTTGATAACATATTAATGGTTTCTATTAAAGCGTACTTAACTTTTGCGTCAGCCATTCTATTAACGTTGTTAAACTTGACAACCTAGTGCAAAACAATAGCTAGGTACGTAAGATTTGTCATTGAAATGTTATTTTCAGATGAAAATGTGGCGTAGTTTGATATAGATATACGTTTTATCAGTATTGTATCCAATTAGTATCTAATTAAGACAATTTTTTTTATTTATTACTATAGATATAAAAATTCCTTATTTGCGTAGGATTAAATTTTAGTCTTTTGCAACAGTCTCTAGTATTAGTTCGGAATACATATTCTATGAGGAAGAATTGGAAAGAATGTCATTTATACAAGTATTCAATACAGCCCAAGATCAGTCACAATATGAAGTTTCGTCAGTTAAATAATAATTATTTTGATATGATTGTATTACATGTTAGTCTGATTCGTGGCAACCAATGCATAATGCGTATTTCTCAGTTATTATAAATAGTTCCTAATGATTTTTATTACTCCCAATTATCCTAATAAGCCAGAAATCAGCATCATATGATTTATCTTCTCATTTCTGTTACCATATTTACAAACCTGTAACTAAATGGAAAATTTCCTAAGTATTGCTGTGTCAAACAAATAATATAACGTTTTGTTATTACTTAACACTATCGTTGGTTCGTATAAACAAATGTGGTCTATTTTTATAGGATGGTCAGCAAAAAAGATTTCTACATGATTCTGTTTCCATATTAAAATTATACCCGTTTGTCTTTATCCACACAGTATTCAATGCTATAATATATTTTTTATGTTTATACTGATAATATTTCAATCGTGGTATCAATGATATTTTAATATCTTTGGTGGGGCCTTTTTATTTTTTGACAGTTTATTTGGTTCTAGAGTTTGTAGCTGTGATTCCTGTAATGTGACGCCCAATTTGGTTATAAAATTATCCCAAAAATAAATAATAAACGTGTTTGATTTATATATATATATTTTTTTGTAAAATTGTTTTTACTCGAACAACTCTTGTTGTCGCGTGTCATGTAATAAGTGTCGAGAATTCTCGATAATCGAGAAATAAAAATTATGTCGAGTAATCGAAAATCGAGATTTTAAGAATTTAATAATTTTTAAATTGGTGAAAAAGTCATAAAATATACATTTAGTGAGTAATTGTTTCTACAGTAGCTAGTAATTTATAGTAGATGTGTGTCCATATTATTTTTAAAACTATTTTAGCTAAACAGACGAATTGGTAAGTTTTATTTAATGACTTTTCCATCTGTAGGTAATGCTAATAATGTAACCTTATTTTTAAATATTTTATAATAAATGTTAAGTTGACCGTACTGAAGTTCATAATGTTAAAGTAAACTAATTTAACAATACCGTGGCAAACACTAGTACAGTCAGCAAATAAACTTAATAACTATTTTTAAAATGTGACGTTAAAAAAGTAATTATTTACATTGCGATAGTGAATAGGTATCTCGTGAAATAAATATAGCAAAAATATTATATTTAATGAGCGATTGAACAATATTAAAATATTATTATCAGATAATTTCTCATTTTAATGCTCCATTACTGACGTCATTAAGTAATTTTTTATTAATATTTAGCATGACAATTGTTTTTTAATTAGTTCGTTCATGTATTTTATTACTTACCTATTAACTAAGACCTTGCAAAGATATATTATTTCCATGAGGCATTATTTAATAATTTATGTCATTAAAATAAATGGGAAATTTTATTATTAATTACATTTAATAATTCAAAGAGGGTCACCAAAAATATCTTTAAATTAGCTACGAAACGATTTTAATTTTCATGTACGATACGATTAATTTTTAGTCATTTAAACGTATCATTTCCATGAATTTCCGCCTTTTCACAATATTAAATAACAGTTGTATTAGATTTTCTGCAGCCTTGCAGCGTCTTTGTTTTCTACCGGCTGTACAATAGTGAGTGTTCCGATGAGGATAAGTTGTTCAAATTCATCCATACCTACCTCAAGTTTTTACCACAGTACTGCGCGACACAGAAGCCGAATACATCAGCATTACTTGGATAAGGTGCGCTGCGCACAGTCGAGATGAGTAGAAACTTTATCCTGTGGAAGCAATCTCCCTTCTGAGGTGTTTCCACCAAGATGCAATATGGACTTCTTCTAGGAAGCCGTAAAAAAAATCCTGCAGGATCGGTCTGCAGCACCTGCAACCACCTGGTGTTGCTTGTGTCTCTAGGCAATGGTAATCACCTACCATCAAGTGACACTATACTCCATTTTATAGGATTTCATATGTCTGCAGGTTGCTAGTCTTCCAGCACAAGCAGGAGTGATATTTGTTTCTATTTTACAAATACGCTCAATAAAACTGAGATATAATATAGACCCAACTCGACCAGTGTTAGAATCTGCGTTTACCGTCAGTGGAGTCTGATCGATATTATACACTGTCTTGTATTATTTAATACGACATAGATAATACAAATATATAATACTTGTAGGCAAAACCGTCGGGTAAATCTTGTTTAATATTAAGCTTAACTTAATAATTATCTTTAATCAAATATGGGACTAGATAAAAATTGTTTTAATGTTTGCTTTACTGACCATGTGTCCGTGCCATGCTAGCGTTTCGTAGGCCGCGTGCTCCGCGGCTTTTGTCATCGTGGGCTGTTTGTTATCTAACTGATAAGGAACTATTGTTTAATTGGCCATTGGGAGGGCGTGCGCGCCGCCACCCGTTTCTATAAAACCAGCTGACGCACAGTACGTTGATAAATCATTCACCGACTTACATTGTAGCAACACGTGACCGTTGCACTATCAACAACTCCAACGTCTTTATAACATATATTTTTAAGGTAAGAACATTTAAATACGTTTTAGTTTTTATTTTATTAAAAAATGCATTTTTATTTATTACTATATTTTTGACAAGTAACATTTATTTCATGTCGTTTCATTACAGGTTAAATTAATTCAACAAAAAATGGCATACTTACAGTCCATGCCCAAATCTGAAACAATTAAGCTGCGTGAAAAGCACGTGGGGTAAGTATATATGACAAATTATATAGGTCGAAGGAGAAATTAATATATTCCATAGTATTTTTTTAAAATGTAGAACCTATACGTAAAGGTAGTATTCAATACATTGAAAGCTATTCATATAGTATTCACTATTCATCAACAGTTGGATAAACTATTTTTTCATGTAGTGTAAAATTGGAGATAGACAATGTGTTTAGTTTATATTTGCAAATGCACGTATTTGATGTAGGTACATACGACATAATAATATATTTGTTCTTTATAAATATTCCTTTCTGTCATGGTACACGCAGCATGCGAATAATATAGATAATATAAATGTAAGTCATGATCTACAGTAATCAAAATAAGTTTGTTTCAAGTATTTTTCAATAGTTAATGAGTATTAGATTTTATTATAGCCGCCAAAAGTTTTTCGCGTAAATATTTAACGACGAGATCTTGGTTTATCTTGATATTATATTAATTAGAGACATTATTTTCAGTGCGGCCTGCCAGCTATTTTTCCGGTCATCACCTCTAAAAATTGTACGCGGTATCGCCCAATTCATGTATGATGAAACGGGTGAAAGGTACTTGGACTGCATCAATAATGTTGCGCACGGTAAAGATTTTCAAAACTAATAATAAATAAATAATAATTTAATAACTAAATAATAATTATTAATTTAGTCTATTAGTTTTTACATTCCTTGTCTACATAATTCACTTGAGATTCTGTATTGTCATACCTCACTAGTCACGAGTATTAAATTCCAAGTGCCACAATATGCATTTTTTTGTCTGTGAAACAGTTGTTTTCATTATTCCTAAGAAAAGCGTTAGATTGTATCTATCTATATACATATATTTTTAATATGTGTGGCACCGGCAGAGGGCCCATTAAATGGGATATCGACATAGACCTGTGCCACACCAGAGGCAGTCGATCAAACAAAAAAGTGAAATAAAGAATGTTATTAGGATGGGGAATAAATTCCGGTTGTACCTGATGCTCTATTGTTTTTATTTTTAATTTTAATATAGATTGTGATAGATTGTGACTGCCACTGTTTTATTTAATTTTTTTTTGTAGTTGGTCACTGTCACCCTCATGTCGTTGAAGCTGGTAGAAATCAGATGTCCTTAATCTCAACCAACAACCGTTATCTGCACGACGAGCTGGTAATACTCGCAGAGAGAATAGTGAAGACATTGCCAGATCCGCTGTCCGTCTGTTTCTTCGTAAACTCTGGATCTGAGGCCAATGACCTAGCGCTACGACTCGCAAGAATACACACTAAAAATAAGGACATCATAACATTAGACCAGTAAGTATTCAAAATTTTTCTAAGCCTTAAAGTTTTTTGGAGTGAAAGAAGATGCGAAAGAAATTTATGGCGTTATATATTTTTAAATTTTTTTTCCTCATTTTATAAGAGTATTTACGAATGTCTCAATCTATTGTCAAATTTATAATATTTTTGTTAAAACTTTAATATTAAAACTGTTGTTATAACTGGCTAATCAAAATAAAATTATAAACATAAACCCATTCCTTTTATACAATTCTGATGCTTAATGCGCCCCAATGGCTTAGTAAGCACATCGGCCCATTGGCCTATCGTCTAGTGAAGCGGAGTATATATGAGCTTATCGAGTGCGGGAAGAGAAGCCCAGTTTCTGAAGCGGTTAATGCGTGAACTTACTAGTGAGTCTAATGTTATATCTATTTATAATGATTCACAATCTGCCCAAAAGTTGGCATTGAATCCAGTCCATCACAACAGAACCAAGTATATAGATACAAAATTTCACTATATAAGGGATTTATTAAATAATAATATTATTAATGTTATGTACACTCCTACTATAGATATGTGGGCTGATGTGATGAACTGGATTCAATGCCAACTTTTGGGCAGATTGTGAATCATTATAAATAGATATAACATTAGACTCACTAGTAAGTTCACGCATTAACCGCTTCAGAAACTGAGCTTCTCTTCCCGCACTTGATAAGCTCATATGCCATTGGCGCGCATTAAGCATCAGAATTGTATAAAAGGAATGGGTTGATGTTTATAATTTTATTTTGATTACGGGAGAGTATGTTGTTATAACTGGCTAATCAAAATATTTATGTTTCTCTATATAGAATAAGATTGACATGTAAATAACTTCAATAAAAATATGTGAATATACAACAAAAACGATAATTGTCAAGGTATTTTTTTAATCTGTATTCATTCTATTTATGTCAATATTTAATAAATATGCACGAGATTATCGAAATGATAAACTATGAATATTACAATAAAGGTGTTTGTGTGTTTGGTGTCACAATATTGAATATAGATACTAATTACTGAGTGGTCTTAATTCCTCGACATGTTAATATTAATTTCGGTAATCTCTATACAAACATTCCTAAATACCCATAAGGTTAATTACTGATATGCCAAAGGTGTGAGCGGTTGATGTTTTGTGTGAGGATCGGAGTTGTTATTGGGTGCTACTAGCGCCTCTTTGTTGCAGTGCTTACCATGGGCATCTAACGTCTATGATAGACATTTCGCCCTACAAACTGAACCTACCCGGAGGCCCAGAGAAGCCAGAGTGGGTTCATGTGGTAAGTTAGTCCTCTCCAAACTTACTTCGACTTACTTATACAGACTGACTGACCCACCATCGTCAAAATTCGAGCCTATATTTTTAATACTTAGTTATATTTCTTTTTTATTTACAATATTTCTCTGTACCTGTAATAATTGTGGATACTGGTCTATCAATCAGTTGTTTTACATGCACTATGAGTTTTAGTCTTTTGAACTCTTTTAAAATTCGTACCCACCCACTTTAGAGCGTTTTGGCTCTTAGCTTCCACTCCGAGTCTCCGATTTATTTCATAGTGACGTCACGTGATCTCTTGCAAATAAATACCTTAATAGTTATCATATTTTAATCATTATAATATTTCTAAAAAATAACCTATTATGTATTATGATGATGTAAGATGTTTTCACCTTTCATATTTACATAAAAAAATGTTTTAACTAAATATTGGAAACATTTTAAATTTTTTTAAATTTTTTGCAAAATTACTTTAGTGAACAAAATGTTCATTTGTTTTCGATAATGCTCGTACTAAAGCAGATTAATTACCAATTCAATTTGTTTCTTAAAAGATTAACAGTAATTAACGCATTTATTTCTTTTTTTTCATCTAGGCGCCAGTTCCAGACTCCTACAGAGGCAAATACACGTATCCAAATGATTCGACGTCTGAAGAAGAATTAGGCACTTTGTATGCTAATGAAGTTAGAAACATTTGCAAAGAAACTTCTATTAAAAATGGAGGAGTTTGTGCGTTTATAGCGGAGAGCTTGCAGAGCTGCGGTGGACAAATTATACCGCCACAAGGATACTTTAAAAATGTTTTCGAGTAAGTAGCATTTAAACGTTTTTTGAAACTTCGACCTCTGGAAATAGGAACCCCACAGTTTTTCATTGTATTTCTACACCTTCCATAGAAGTCAATGTAGCATGCAGAGTGCCGGGAATGAGTTTCGTACAGAATCAAAAATGACGTGAAATTTTGAAATCAATAAGTATAAATACCTACTTGTAGTATATTTTTCATAAATTATGTAATTTATATGAATTATTAAATTATCAAAGTAACTAAGTATATAGACACGTTGCAAGTGATCACTAAAGTGCGTACTTGCGCGAAGTATGAAAGCAACTTTATAAAATCGAAATTTTAAAAAATCGACATTAAAATCTTTTAAAAATTGTTGTTAAAAGAGACCCCTTATTATTTTTTAAAACAATAAGTTTTCTAATAAACCCATAAAGGATTTTAAAAATTAATAAATAACTATTTGTGAACGTATTGACAGTTTATATTCCTCTTTGGAGCTGTCATTTTACATTTGAAAAATATATTTGCAATTTATTCAATGTAAGGTACCTACTTAATTTTAATACATTTTTTGTTTTCTTCAATAAAGTTTAAATGGAAACGATTTCAATACGACCCTTTAAAAGCTCGTTTAAAAGGTTTTTAAAAATTTTCTGCTAATTTAATGACCTATTTAATGTAGGCACGGCGGTGATTAAAGGTCGTTTGTTAAAGACATCAGTGCTTTGGAATATTTTCGATTTCGTAACCATACTGGCACTATGATGAATTGTAAACTAATTAGTACTAATGGCGAACGACATTAAAGGGCCAAATGACTAAATGGTTGTACAATGTTAAGGTCATTAGAAGCAATGATAGACACTCGGCTGCCGAAACGGCAAATGGAAGTTTGTTCCTTTTCTGTAGCACTAAGTTTTTATTTTATGTGTGATTTAGGATAATTATCACTTGCTCTAACATGTCCAGAAGATAAGTAATTTTCGAAGACATTCTTGTCAAAAAAATACTGGGAACCATTATTAATTGATGTACCTCGCCAAGAAAGAGATATTTTGTTTAATTTAAAAGTTTCTATAAGAAAAGCTGATTTCCATTTCAGATTCAAAGTACAAAGTAATAATTATGGGCATCCGACATATGTTTCGTCGCCCTTACACGTAATTAATATACTAGAAGCTCGGTGGGAGCATTCCCTTTGCGAAAGCAGAAAACCTCATATTCTAATTGTATGTTGAATTTATTTATAAAAAAAATTGCATGATCCAGTTCTACTGAGATTGTTAATATTCATACAATCTAAATTACATGATTGTTTAGGCCATAAATATTGCTAAAAAGTTGCGTGAAATTTGTGTATCTTGCATTTAGACGCACTTATTGCAAGGATTGCAATAATTTTATTTAAATTTTAAATCTATAGACGCAAGTGCTAGTCACCTCTATGAAAAGCAAAAGAAAATTATACATTATTTGTATAATGTTTGATCCGCTATCTTCACACCTCTCTGTCATGGCCATGGTCAGGAAATAATTGTATTAACCTTTACACTATTCAACAAATAATATGAAAGTAAGGAAACCGATTTCCTAAAGTTCCTAACGTTCAGTGTGGATGATGGTAAATCACTTTCTTAACCTTAACAACTTAACCTACTAAATATTAATAGATCACTGACTTCTTCACCTAGTCTAGTTCCTGCTGGAACATCTTTATAGGAGGTGATTAGCACATGTCTATTAATTAAATGTTGTTAATTTTGATTTATTTAAATGACTATATTTAAAAGTTTATTAACATAATTATTAATAATCATTTAATTACAGTTCTAAAATTGCGTAACGCTATCAGTGACATAGTTAACTTTAAACCAGATGTAATCAGTTGTATTATTATAATATTATAAGAGAGATAACAACGTCCGTCTTAATATATCGTGCTATTATGTTTATTAATGTTATCACGGTTTTAGGGTTCCACAGTGGAACAGTACGAATAGATTGGACTCGTGTAAATATATTTTATTGTTGCGGTTGATTTACAGAGAAATATTTTTGCATACCAAAAGCCATACCAATGTTATATGTGGGAAAGTATTTAAGGGGGAGAGAATTTATGCAATACGTGCATAAATTTTCTTTCCCCCCCATAAAGCCAGAGCGGAATTTGCATAGTACAAGTATATTTTCCTCCCATTAACTGAAACAGATTGGTTCTCAAAACGGCGGAAAATTTATTTCACATATTTATGATTTTTTTACCTTCTAAATATTATCCAAATCTGTTTAATGGTTTTGTCTTGCATAGGTGACAGACAGACAGTTTCCTTCGAATTTATAATATTTTTTTATGTATAGCCGTCAGACAGGCTGACAGTCCACCTAATGATAGGTTTGTACCGTCGTCTATAATACAAGCAACGTTACAGGTGTCATAGGGAAGGGATAGGAAACACAACAGCACACATGCTGTTATTCTACTGTGGTCTTCTGTAAGGGGGTGGTCACATTGCCGCCAGACCGTCTGCCCAAATGAGTGAGCAAGTGTGCCCTGCCACTACTTACTTATCACATTAGCAATAGCGTCTTTTGAATGAAACCTGATTGTTTATTTAATCGCCACAAAAATGTCTATTTCAGGCATGTCCGTGAAGCAGGAGGTGTATGTATCGCTGATGAAGTTCAAGTTGGGTTCGGCAGAGTTGGTACTCACATGTGGGCTTTCGAGACCCAGGATGTAGTGCCAGATATAGTGACCATGGGCAAGCCTATGGGCAATGGTCATCCTATAGCAGCTGTTGTGACGACACCAGAAATAGCGAAGAGTTTCGCCGACACAGGAGTCGAATATTTTAACACGGTAATTATAATTATATCATCTCCGGGATTTTGGGACGCTCCAGCGAATTCCTGCGGGGAAACTTAGGTTTCCAATCAATTCTGTTGATGTTATGGGCATGTCAGACAGTTTATTAGATATATTGTCGAATACTGAGTAACACCACATTCCCAATGTTTATGAAGGAGTCCCAATGTTATGTTATACAGGAATGAATTTTGGCATCCCATACTGATATGCTGATTGTCTTCTATAGACGGGTTTGTGACTAAAGAACGCTGTGTGCTCAAGTCACTGTGTGTGTTGTGTTAAGGTCGACAAACAGGCTAACGGTCCACTTGATGGTAGGTGGCGACCGTCGCCTATAACACAAGAGACGCCGTAAGTGCTGCAAGTGCGCTGGTGTCTATAGTAGTGTTATAGATAAGGAATGGGGAAGGGATAGGGAAAACGCTCTGACATCCCTTACGCACTCACCGAAACACTACAGCACACATGCTGTTATTTTAAGGTGGTTTCTGTAATGGGGTGGTTACTGCCGCCAGACGGGTCGCCCAAATGACTGTGAAATGGACTTTGCTCCGCCACTATTATTAAGAATCACTATTATTATTATCCTGCCACTATTATTAGGAATTCTAACTGCTTCATGAACTAAACATACTCTATTTAAAGGGAATTTTATATTACCATAATAGCCCAGTCAATGAAGCCGTAACTTTGCCATTTTGACCTGGGTGAGTAGAACCAACGGGAAAATGTGCGTTAATAATCCTGCAAAAACATATCAAAAATGCAGGGTCCTAAATCACCGGAATGATTTGCAAAAAAATTGCAAAAAGGTGAAAAAATGACTTTTTCTCAAATATCTCGAAAACTATAAGAGATATGAGAAAAAGTTTCAAATAATAGTTGTAGAGGATTTAATTCTCTACAAAAATGATTAGAATGAATTTTTGCGTATCGGGCACCGTTGGCACGGAAATCACGTTTAAAGTATGAAAAATTGAAAAATAATTTTTTTTTGGCTCAAAATAAAAAAAATAATTTATTTTCCAAATAGGAGTGATTTTTTCTGCATCCCGCGAACATTTCCTAAGAGATTACCCTTTCATTGTTGTACATTTATATTGTTTATAAACAATTAAAAACTTTAAAATTCATTTTTAGCCATCTTAAAATTATTTTTTTGATTTCATTTTCACACCAATCGATTTAGAATGAAGTTTTCTATAAGATTAAGTTATTTTTTTAGACAAAAAAAGATTCATCGAGATTTAGCTTAGAAATGGGTTTTGGGGAACTTTCTCAGGGATCCGACACTGGCAGCGATTAAGAGTATAAGTGCGACAAAGACAGATTTTTTTTACATAAGAGCGAGAAGGACAGAGCGACATGGGTCCACTCAGCTCAAAAAATCGCGTTCGGCTCCGAGTTGCGGAATTTTTTTATTGATAAACGTTCTCCAAAAACGTTATTTTAAGCTATATATCAATCGATTCAGAATCGAAAACTGAATCGATTACACCCACTCCCATTTTTAACTTTTTTTTTGTAAATTCTTTTTTTTAAATTAACTAATAAATGACTCATTTTTCATCTGGAAAAACGACATTTCAACCCATATATCAATCGATTCAGAATCGAAAACTGAATCGATTACACCCACTCTCATTTTAACTTTTTTTTGTAATTTTTTTTAATTATCTAATAAATGAGTGATTTCTACTTCTAAAAAACGTTATTTTAAGCTATATATCAATCGATTCAGAAACCAAAACTGAATCGATTACACCCCACTCTCATTTTTTACTTTGTTTTTGTAAATTTTTTTGTTTAAATTAACTAATAAATGAGTGATTTCTACTTCTAAAAAACGTCATTTCAACCCATATATTAATCGATTCAAAATCGAAAACTGAATCGATTACACCCACTCATTTTTAACTTTTTTTTTGTAATTTTTTTTTTAATTAACTAATAAATGACTCATTTTTTATCTAGAAAAACGACATTTCAACCCATATATCAATCGCTTCAGAATCGAAAACTGAATCGATTACACCCACTCCCATTATTAACTTTTTTTTTATGAAAACAAATGCTAAGGCCTATACATTGACCATAAAAGTGTCCATTTATGGCTGCTGTCTTCTATCACTATAACCATAATTATATAACTAGTATTATCTATGTAAAGAAAAATATGTACATAATTTTCTTCAATTATTCTTAAAACTCTTTTAAGAATTATCAAGAATATTATCAAGAAATTTATTCGGTTGCGGATAAGTTTTGGTGTCATAATGAGATTTTTTAATTTCATCTTGTAAAATTTCAGCACACACGGAGATAAGACTTTTCTTTGCCATTTCAGTAAGACCCTCACGATCTCCATACCAATCGCTGCAAATTTTCGCAAATTCATGATATTTGTAATAAATAATTGTTTCTTTACCCTGCTTCTTGAATATAAAAATATCATCTTTATATTTTTTTTTCAAATGCCGAAGTAAAGTCCGAGTTTCAATTTGATTATGTTCATCTTCTCCCATCATTGCTTTTAAAGATAACAATTGGAATTTAAATTGGCCACTACTCTCAATATAATCATATATCTTTTCAAATGAGGGATTTATTTCATCAATTTTCGCGCGCTTAGCATTACTGTAGAAAGGTGCCATCAAGTTTTTATAACAAGCAGTATGGTATCGTGCTTTCAGGTCTACAAGTGGTCCGGTCCTTTCCAATCGTAATATGATTGAGTGTCCTAAATCATCATCACGTTCTGTAGCGATGGCAATCACACGATCTTTTAGTCTGTTTTCTTGTACCATGCTACCATGCTTGTGGGCACAATCCCATGGTTTGCCATATATGAAGCATGCTTTGTCAAAATCGAAATTAGATGCAAGTCCTGATAATGTCGTAGAGATTTCTGTCGGCTGCGCTATAGAACGTGATGAAGTCGATGGTACATCGGATAATAATGATGATTGTTGTGTATTAGGTTCTGGTGTTGCTTTTGGCTTCGACGATGACACGGCATATCGTTTTCGGCATTTGTCATGGAATATATATTGTTTTTGGCTTACCCATAGCTTCCATTTGTCATCATTTTTTTGCTTACTTTTTGCAATGAGGGTTTGCAGTCCTTTCTCGTGTACAATGGCAGTTAAATCATCGTCCAAACTTTGTAAACAAATAGAGCATAAAAGTGAAGAATCCATCTTTCCCACACAATGTGAAATGAAATAGATTATAATGATATTTTTCAGTTGTTAGGACGACAGAGTCAATTAAAACAAAATTGAGTTTCTCTGTAAACAAAGATTGTATTTTGACAATCCATAAATTTACAAAAAAATAACAAATATTAAAATAACTATCTAGTAACTATACCTGTAAACAAAGAAACGACATTAAATGTTTTTAATTACAATGTCGATTCCTACACTTATATTTACAATTCAGCTTTAACTATATTTTCCTAATATTTTCAACATATTTTAAATGTTTATTTTTATAAGTTGACTTTTGACATGATAAGTCATTATTTTATAATTAATGGTAGCTTAACCAAATAGTTTTAATACATTAATAGCAAAAAGAGTTTTAAGAATAATTGAAGAAAATTATGTACATATTTTTCTTTACATAGATAATACTAGTTATAGAATTATGGTTATAGTGATAGAAGACAGCAGCCATAAATGGACACTTTTATGGCCAATGTATAGGCCTTAGCATTTGTTTTCATAAAAAAAAAGTTAATAATGGGAGTGGGTGTAATCGATTCAGTTTTCGATTCTGAAGCGATTGATATATGGGTTGAAATGTCGTTTTTCTAGATAAAAAATGAGTCATTTATTAGTTAATTAAAAAAAAAATTACAAAAAAAAAGTTAAAAATGAGTGGGTGTAATCGATTCAGTTTTCGATTTTGAATCGATTAATATATGGGTTGAAATGACGTTTTTTAGAAGCAGAAATCACTCATTTATTAGTTAATTTAAACAAAAAAATTTACAAAAACAAAGTAAAAAAAGAGAGTGGGGTGTAATCGATTCAGTTTTCGATTCTGAATCGATTGATATATAGCTTAAAATAACGTTTTTTAGAAGTAGAAATCACTCATTTATTAGATAATTAAAAAAAATTACAAAAAAAAGTTAAAATGAGAGTGGGTGTAATCGATTCAGTTTTCGATTCTGAATCGATTGATATATGGGTTGAAATGTCGTTTTTCCAGATGAAAAATGAGTCATTTATTAGTTAATTTAAAAAAAAGAATTTACAAAAAAAAAAGTTAAAAATGGGAGTGGGTGTAATCGATTCAGTTTTCGATTCTGAATCGATTGATATATAGCTTAAAATAACGTTATTGGAGATCGTTTATCAATAAAAAAATTCCGCAACTCGGATTTTTTGAGCTGAGCGGACCCATGTCGCTCTGTCCTTCTCGCTCTTATGTAAAAAAAATCTGTCTTTGTCGCACTTATACTCTTAATCGCTGCCAGTGTCGGATCCCTGAGAAAGTTCCCCAAAACCCATTTCTAAGCTAAATCTCGATGAATCTTTTTTTGTCTAAAAAAGTAACTTAATCTTATAGAAAACTTCATTCTAAATCGATTGGTGTGAAAATGAAATCAAAAAAATAATTTTAAGATGGCTAAAAATGAATTTTAAAGTTTTTAATTGTTTATAAACAATATAAATGTACAACAATGAAAGGGTAATCTCTTAGGAAATGTTCGCGGGATGCAGAAAAAATCACTCCTATTTGGAAAATAAATTATTTTTTTTATTTTGAGCCAAAAAAAATTATTTTTCAATTTTTCATACTTTAAACGTGATTTCCGTGCCAACGGTGCCCGATACGCAAAAATTCATTCTAATCATTTTTGTAGAGAATTAAATCCTCTACAACTATTATTTGAAACTTTTTCTCATATCTCTTATAGTTTTCGAGATATTTGAGAAAAAGTCATTTTTTCACCTTTTTGCAATTTTTTTGCAAATCATTCCGGTGATTTAGGACCCTGCATTTTTGATATGTTTTTGCAGGATTATTAACGCACATTTTCCCGTTGGTTCTACTCACCCAGGTCAAAATGGCAAAGTTACGGCTTCATTGACTGGGCTATAAGTAAATTTGACGTAGATAACATTACCTACATTAAAATAGTTTTCAAATTAAGTATTAATTTTGTACCAAAATTTGTGCTTTACTGTCTAACTTTCAACATTATTATAAAGGCAACTACCTAATTAAGTTGACTTCAATACTCGTTTCATTGTAAACGCAAAGTTTGCTAACTTTGTGTTAACAATAGCACTGTACATTACAAATCAAATAACGAAGTACCTATTGATAGCGCGCGAGTTGAATGCAGTTGGGGCCTGAAGTGAAGGTCGGTGATAGTGTAGTGTAGTGATGTTCGTGCTGTCCTCGACAACTATCATACGCTGCAGGGCTCGAATACCGTTATTTTTTTAGAAACGTTTTCGACTTTAATACCTAAAGAACGGTTTAATTTGTTTTCGTTCGAACGGAACATTAAAAAAAACGTTTTTAGGCATGAACAAAATTTCAATCGTTTTCGTTTCAAATAACGTTTTCGAACGTTTTAAAACGTTTTTTGCCATTTTTTCTCGGCAGCTACGAATAATAATACCAATTTTATTGAGGTTTTGGCTTTACCAGTGCAGTTCAGTGCGTGCCACACGTTGACCAAGGTCGCGTCCACTGGATTAAACCGTTTTTTGAAAATGTTCCTATTTCGTTTTCGTTCCGAACGTAAAGTTGCGAACCAAACTAAAAGAACCGTTTAGAACGTTTTGAAAACGTTATTTTAAATAACGTTTCCAGGCCCTGATACGCTGACTGTGTTATCGCGTTAATATTCAAGTTGCAGCCGCGTGTTATTTTTGTTTTTAATAATGTCTGATCGGATTCAATCAAGTTCTATTACAAAAAAACTAGTTTTTATTCATGGCCAAGCACGGGAAATGACGAAAAATGTTCCCAAAAAAATGGGGCCATGAAAGGTCTTATACAAGTGGCGCGCAACATGAGGCATCGAAGACCTTTTACATTGTTTTATTTCTAAACTTAAAATGTTAAACTTAAAACAATGTTGAAATTTATCGACATATTGTCATCATTAATTCTAATTAGGTCACAGCACTATCGCATTCCTAAGCTCTGCATTCGACTCGCGCGCCTACAGTATTTTAAACAACAAAGTCGTAACGTAACAAGCTCTCACTGTCTGGTTTATTTCACTGTTCTTTTCAATTTCTAATTACTAGTAGCTGGGCCCGCGAAACTTAACATTTTTTTACGATAAAAAGTTCTCACTAGTTAATCCAGGTAATAAACTATAAATGTGTGCCGAATTTCATCCAAATCTGTCTAGCCGTGCCGTTTTTGCGTGATAAAGTAACAAACATCCATCCTTACAAACTGGCATGAATAATATTTATGGCATAAAAATTAAAAACTGAAAACAAAAATCAACTTTTTTAGTAAAAAGACGAGTGAACCTTCTCTCGCCAAGCGTTTATCTAAATTATCTATCTAATTGCATAAAAATGCGTGGTTTAGGAGTTAGCGGCCATACAGACGAACGCGAAAAGCGACTTCAAATTAATTTTTGTAATACATTTCCCATTTCATTCACAGTATGGAGGTAATCCAGTATCTTGTGCGATCGCTAACGCTGTCCTCGATGTCATCGAAGAAGAACGTCTTATGGAGCGCGCCTTCCGCGTCGGCAACCACTTACTGGCCCGATGCGAGGAACTGAAACATAAGCACAGACTAATAGGAGACGTACGGGGGCGAGGGCTGTTCGTCGGTGTCGAGTTGGTCACCAACAGAGAAACCAGGACACCGGCGACAGCCGAAGCCAAACACATCATTAACAGGTAAGCGCAACAGTCTCTTGTCAACAGTTTTATATATTTTTGATACTAGCAGGTGCCCGCTACTTCGTCCGCGTTGGATAATAAAAAATATAACCTTTAAAAAATTTATATGAGTAATATAGCGCCTGACATCTTTATAGTCTTTCAAGTGTACGATTCAGTCGCAATAATACAAAATAATAAAATTAATAGTTTTTTTTTTATAAAAATAAATAGGTATGTATTTTTTTATTCCAAAAAGATACGTATATTTGTAGTTCGTTTATTATAAAGAAGGCGCATCGGTAGATTGTAATTAACGCGATGTTGAGTCAACAAAAAGGATGTGATTAAACTCAATGTACAATTTTAAAGCTAAAGCAAAATATGAGTTGACTACTTTCAGAGACGACAATCTGACTTGAGACTTTTTTAATAAATGTTTTAACAACTAAGAAATAGAGGCGCAGACGAATTCGCCTACAAAAGCTAGTGTATAATTAAAACTGTTGTTTTATTAAACTGCCCGCGACTGACAATAACAAAATTAACACCTGACAACACAGTTTTTATATTTTTAGATGATCCCTTGGAACAGTATATTTTTTTGGATGAATAGTACCCTATGTCCTTTTCTGTATCTGATAAATTATATGCAAAATTTCATGATATTCGTTTGAATGGTTGAGTCGTGAAAAGTGACAAACAGACAGTTACTTTCACATTTATAATATCGTATTTGTATGGATTCATTGTTTTGCCAAACTAACATTTGGACATTTTGTACAAAAACTCATATGGATCAGAGAGTAATGAATGTAAATTGGTTTGATTAGGATGAGAGACGAGAAGATTCTGATAAGTCGCGACGGGCCCGACAGCAACGTGCTGAAGTTCAAGCCACCGATGGTTTTCACCACTCAGGACGCCGACAGACTGGTCAACACTCTTGACAGGGTTCTCGGCGAACTAGATGGCGCTGTCTCCGTTCCCCTCACCAACATAACACTTGAGGTATCTTTTTTATTCATAGAAACATACGAGAATAGAAACATACATACATTTTCAGAAAGAAATATTAAAGCGGATTAAAAATGCGTATAAAAAGAAATAGTTTTTTATAAATAAAAAAATTACAAAAAGAATGTTCCATAAAAATAATAACGTCCAAATATTAACTTATACCTACTCATTATATTTTACTAAGACCATTGGAAAAAAATATCTTAGGTATTAAATTTAGGATACAGTTTGCCAAAGAAATATTAAACACATTATAATTTATTTTTTAATATAAAAAATTGAAGAAGTAATCCTTAGTCTTGTTTTATTATTATTTTTTATTCAATTCTCACAATGGTAAGCCTTGAAATCAATTGAAAATTTGTTTTAGAAGCTATGCACTGCATTAACATTAAATGATTTTTTTGCTATGTAGCAAATTTATTATCATTTCTTGTTTGAATATTACTATTCTAGGCATAATAAGTAACTCTTTGAGTACATATGCATATTAAATATTCATCCTTAAAATTATTGTTCACGAGTTGCATGAGCACATACCGCCTTCTCCTTTCTTCCATCGGACATTCAGACATACGGCAGGTTACCGTCCTATTCTTGTCAAATTTCCTCTTTTTCAGACTAAACGTTTTAAAAATTCTCTCATAATATGCACTGCCAAAGATTGGAACTCCCTTCCGACGTCTGTATTTCCGAGCTCTATATAACCCAAATCTTTTTAAAGTTCAATTGAATAGGCATTTTCTGGGTTAGCTCGCTCAGTCATCGGCCTCGTCTTTCCTGCACCGCTAGATGCTGGCCAAGAGCAAACCTATTATTAATATAAAAAGCATAGGTTTTTTATACCCAATAAGTAAGGCAGTGAACTATTCACTAAGATCAAAATGTTAAAACTCAAAAGTGCACATCACATAGCAAATTTTGTATTAGCAATTTTGATATATAATTTGTATATTATGTATTTATAACTACACAAGTTACCTACATACATATTTTTAGTGCAATACATATTAAATAAAATTTGTTCTTTACAGGTAATGGTTACACCAATTTGCGATCAAATGGAGAAGAATAGCGGTGAATTTCTAAAGAAGAGTATACAAAAAACTGTGTAATTGTATTTATTTTTTAATATATAGTTTAATTTAAGGAACAAAAGTATTTTCGAATATTAGTTTAGTTGTAAAAATGTAAATATTATGTTAAGAATTTACTTACATTTAAGATTTGTATAAGATCTCCTTTAAGAAATATTGTTAACTATTAATTTTTTGTAATTTTATTAAAATTGTATAAAAAAATCTGAGTAGGTATATTCAAAGAACGTGTTCACGTGAAAATAAAGTAAAAATAATGCATTATATTAAATAAAATGTTTTATTTATATCACAATAATTTAAATCATCATCATCATTTATTTATTTATATGATAATCTTTTATTTATATCATATATTTGTTTTTAAAATCAATAATATATTCCATGTTACATTCGTCTTAAGACCAAGACTATTGTCATTATAATTAAAGAATTATCATTTTAAGATTACAAATAATTTATAACACTGCAAAAAATATACTATAAGATGTTTAAATTGCAATATGAAATGAGGAAACAAATTTAAACATGAACAATATAAATTTGCGATCAATTAAAGTTATGTTAAATTATGATTAACATAGTTTCTTATCTACTGTCACTTATAATTTTTATTATAGTATGACGAGTCAAAAATCTGGTAGGTATAGGTTAGATTTCTCTTTCTTTTTTTTTACTGCGTAGTTAATATTTATATATAATCTTTGATAATTCTGCAAAGTTACAATTTGCTTTCTTTCGCCATCAAAACGTTTATTTAATTTACGCGTTTTTATTCTGGTCTTCTTGTTCTCAATAGAATCTGGACAATATGTGCACTTTCTGCAACAAGCTACGTGGCGTTGTCTACAATTCGCGCATCGCGGTCCAGATCGGGTTAGGTCTTTTAGACATGTGTCTGTTCTATGATTGCCTCCACAAAAACAACACATAATTTTACCATAACAGTAGCGTTGCGCATGTCCCCATTTTTGGCAGCGAAAACACTGTATATTTTTTTTGTGTGGTGGCTCCATGGTCACATCATGGCCAAAGATTTTCTTCACACGTAATAACTTTAACCCCTCTTCCTTATTAGAAAGGACTACTAATACTACTAGAGCGTGGTTAAGTATATAATTCTTGGTTTTCATTTTATGAATTCTCAATGTGGCAATAGACTCAGATGTCAATGTATCTTGTAATTTATTTAAATCGGTACCATTAGGGAGACCTCGAATCACGACCTTCATTACCCGTTCAGACGGCACACAGAACGTGTGATGTCGAACATTTTTGGATCTGAAGTATTTCAGCATAGCTTCATAGTCCTCCAATGTTTTACATAAGATTCTAGTGAAATGTTTTCCGAGATACGGTCTGTAGAATTGTATTGCTTTGTCGAGAAACATTCTTACAAAGTTATCAAATTTTAGTGGCCTATGTAAAAATATCGTTGGTACACATTCGGTATATTTTGGCCACTTTTCTCTTAGATCTGGGTCAACGCTTTCACACATAACTAAAGAGGGGCCAGTTTCGATTTCTGGAATTTGAACGTTTTCTAAGCCAACAGGTAAGTCTTTCATATTTTTTGTGTCTTCTGTCTCCGTTTCTGCTGTTACAGTTTTTTTAGTTTCTGTTTCGGGCCCCTTTTCTTTTTCTGTCTTTAGTTCTGATTTATTATTTTCCATTATCTCTATGTTTGATTTCACAGATTGTTTTGTTTCGGCTTCCTCCTCTCTTTCTATCATTGGTTCCAACGCATATTTTTCTTCTGAAACTATTCTTGTTTTCACTTGTGCTTCTGTTTTTACTTCAGCTAGTTCTGCTTCTCCAATCTTTGGTTCTGATGGACCTGTTTCCCTTATATCTGTTTCTGATGTTTCAAGTAGTTTTGTTAACCCTTCTTCCATTATCTTTAGTTTCGAAGTATATATTTCTTCTATTACTGTTCCTGATTCCTCTGGTTCATTTGTTATCGTTTTAGCTACCACCGCTTCTCTAATCTTTGTTTCTGATGCATATTTTTCTCCTATCTCCGTTTCCCCTGTCATTGTACCTGATTCCTCTAGTTCTTCTGTTTTTGTTTCACCTATCTCTACTTCTCTAATTGTTGGTTCTGATGCATACTTTTTTTCTATCTCTGTTTCCTCTGTCACTGTTGCTGATACCACTAGTTCTTCTGTTTTTGTTTTTGCTACCTCTGCTTCTCTAATTGTTGGTTCTGATGCATCTTTTTCTCCTATCTCTGTTTCCCCCGTCACTGTTCTTGATACCATTAGTTCTTCTGCTTTTGTTTTAGCTACCTCCGCTTCTCTAATCTTTGGTTCGGATGCATCTTTGTGTCCTGTAACTATTGCTGATATTATTAGTTCTTCTGTTGTTGCTATTACCTCTGTCACTATTGTTGGTACTAATATTCCTTCTGTTTTTATTTTAGCTATCTCTGCTTCTGATGCATCTTCTTTTTCTATATTAGTTTCCTCTGCCTTTGATAACACAAATTTGCCTATTTTTGTTTCGGCTACCTCCTCTTCTTTAATCTTAGATTCCGTTGAATATGTCTCCCCTGTCACTGTTCCTGATTCCACTAGTTCTTCTGTTTTTGTTTCAGCTACCTCCAGTTTTTCAATCTCTTTTTCTGTTTGCACAGACTTGTCTATTTTTTTTATCTTCTCTTCTTCTGTCTTAGGTTCCGATGAATATGTTTCCTCTGTTACTAATTTATATTCTACTAGTGCTTCGGTTTTTGTTTCAGCTTGATAAGCTTCGTCTATCTTTGGTTCCATTTCATATGTTTCCTCTGTCACTGTTCTTGAAGCCACTGGTCCTTTTGTTTCACCTACCTCCACTTCTCCAATCTTTCGCTGCGTTGCGCAACGTTCATCTGTTTCTATGCCTAATGCCACTGGTTTTTCTGTTTTTCTTTTAGCTACCTCCGCTTCTGTAATCTTTAAATCAGATATTTCTGTTTCTGATGTAACATGGTCTTCTGTTTTTGTTTTATGTACTTTCCCTTCTGTCTTTAGTATTGACGTATTTGTATACTCTAGCTTAGTTTCAGATAGTAATGGATTTTCTGGTTTTGTTTCGGGTACCTCCGCTTTTTTCGTCTGTAGCCCCGATGCTTCCTCTGTCTCTGCCTTTTGCACATTTTGTCTTTTATTGCCAGATTCACCTTCTTTTGCTATTTTCTTGCTTACTTTTTTACCTCTGCGATGCCTGCGTCGTCGACCCATTCTGTAAAGAAATTCCATTATGAGTTTTATTTAAATATTGCACTTTTTAATGATTAATAACGATAAAATGTGTATATTTAAACTTTGCTTACATTTGTTTTTATCTTATAATTGTAATAATTTTAAATTTTAATTTTTATGCAATTATTTTACAGAAATGTAGTCACTGCCCACGTACTTAAACTTCAGTTATAAATTTATTTTACACCAAAGTCAGTCGAAAGTACAACGTAATTCTATTGTCTATGGCACCACAAGGACAATAACATTAGTCAATTAATATGAAAAATCAAATGGATTTTTTTTATTAAACATTTTTATCAGTTAAAAATATGGATGATACTGGATTTAATAGATTAAATTTAGACTTATTATGGAAAACATAATTCATAGCACCTGGTATATGAGGATGTCAAATATTTAAATATAGTCTGTATAGATTTCTTTTTTATCGCCACTTATTAAAAGGGTAGGTAGCTGATAAATTTATTAATCCGCGCGGTAGGAAGTAAAATTTTCTGTTGTGTTTTAATTTAATATCTGGCAAAGAGTGACATCTCAACATGTTTCAAATGTTTTAACTTAAACTTTATTATCTATACTAATATAAAGAGGAAAGATTTGATTGTTTGTTTGCATTGAATAGGCTCCGAAACTACTGGACCGATTTGAAAAATTCTTTCACTGCTGACAAGTTATATTATCAGCGAGTAACATAGGCTATATTTTATAAAGTTACGCAAAAGAAGTCGCGTGCAACAGCAACGATAAAGAACTTTGATGCATGCTGAACTGATTACATAAAATGTTTGTTCCATAAAACATAAAAAAGTAGGTAATAGATACCTAATTTGAATTTAAGTTTTATATATACCTACCTAACTGTACAATTTAATTTGTTTTTTATTTTTTTATTTTATTTTATTTTAAATATATGCAGCATATCATATTATATCTGTACCGAGAATAACAGGTAACCTATTAATAAAAAGCAAAACATTTCAATGGAACCTTTTACAGTTTTTTATGCCTACGAGACACTGCCATATCTTGCAGCCGGCCTTAGCACGTGCGCAAACTTGACGTCGACCGTTACATCCATCTTGTCAACCTTTAGATATTTTGTGTAATCTTAAAATAAAACAGTTAACATTACAATTTGATTCGTAAGCGGTGTCAACAGAGCCTTATTTGAAACGCACTTTCGTGGTATATAAGACGTTTCGTTTGCTCGAAAATAGGGTACCTTCTGTAGACAATGAAGGTATTCAACGTCTGGACAATGTGAGGATCCCGGCACTGCAGCGATTAGCTGGATTTATTTTTACTGTCTCGATTTGAAGACACCGCAGATATTGGGGCCGTGAAGTTTCTTAACGGACGTGAATCACTTTTAACAGCTCGATAAGAAGGGTTGGGGCGATTATGAAACGGCCTTTTTGTACGAAGATTTATCTTTTGAAACGGTTCATTACTTTCTCAGCGCACAGATCAGCTGTTTAACGACTGTATTTTTTTTCTTTAGTAAATTTAAAAGTTCTACTGTTATTGTTTTAATATTTATCTATCTATTTAGTTAAAATACTCTGTAATTCATCGTATTTATTAATAAATTCATTTTATATCTTATTTTATATGTAATTCAATCTTTTGGGACTTTAATGGCTACATTTCTTTTTGGCCTTTTCGATTACAAAATTAATATGTAGGTACTTATTTAGACATTTATTTATAGCTTCAGTTAATGTAATGCAATGCAATGTAACGCAATGCAACGCAACGCAATGCAATGTAATGTAACCATTGATGTAGCTGATGTTAAATTTTGAGATGGGATAAAATCATTGAACTCGCTACAATGTCATGTAATGTAAAGCATTGATGAGCTGATATTAATTTAAAATAATTTAAAAAAAGAACAATAAGCAGAAAACTGCATATGAAAGTAAACTTACTAGATATGATAACAAGGATTAATATGGTATACACCTCTGAGCAATTAAATAGTTTCATATAAACTTCAAACCTTTTAATGGTTTGCCATCATGAATTTCATATTAAATAATTATATGTTCTATTTAATTGTCATTGTGTGTCAGTGTCATATATTTTCTCTTGTATTTCTTGCGGTCAATAATAGTCGTATATTTACTTAATTCGATAATGCCAAGGAATTTAAATATCATACAATTATTTTTGTGAAGCTACGTTTTCACTTCTGATGTGCAGTCCTACGACTGACATGTATTTTTTTTTTTTGCTGTGAAACTTATGTTTTGCCATAGAAGTTGTATAGTAAAGTAGACAGACTTTACTCCTGACTAAGCTAACGTATAGTTGTCCCACGTATTTTTTAATTTATTTGGAAAATAATAAATATTAAATTAATAAAAAAATTATGCGCTGTACATTTTGTTCCTATTTTGTACAAAAAAAAATAGTTCAATATCTCATTGCCTACTGCAAAATACGTTTATCTCTGTCGCTGCCCAATAATTCCTCACTCGTCGAATTTATTGGCGACCGGCATACATAACAAAGTAATAGGGGAGTCATTAAGTACGAAAAACAATTACCGAGAGTGTTGTGTGAACGCACGCCGATCGTGTCACCCGCATACAATAGTTTTTATTTGCTATAGTAAAATCTTGTTAATGATGTTTTTGATATTAGATCTTTGTTAAAAAGAGGATTGTTCCCGAGGGATCATCTAAAATAAAGTAAAAAAACTAACGTCTGGCCAAAGTGTTAAGTCAACAACAAGTCATTAGCAACAAGTCGTCAAGCGTTATGACTGCTTATATATTTTTTAAATTTTTCAACGCGGACGAAGTCGCGGGCATCAGCTAGTATACTATACTGTTACAGCTGTACATGTATATATTTTACAACAATGACGCAACAGATGCAAGTCTATTCAACTATTCACTTCTATTGTATTTGAACCGAAGACGTTACCTACATTTGACATCTTTTTGAGATACGTCAGCAGAAAGCCCTTTATATTCCAATTTCTAAACTACCTATACCTACCTAACTACCTAATTGAAAAAAACAATATACACTCATACGTTGTAGTTTATTATTCACTTTCTTTTGCATGAACAAACAAAATAAATTTTTATACCTAATGCCATAAAAAGTATAAATAAACAACTATAGCAAATAATCGACGTAGAATCCTACTAATATAAATGCGAAAGTTTGTGAGGATGGATGGATGTATGGATGAAAACAGCTGAACGGATTTGGATGTAATTGGTCTGTTATAGGATACTTTTTATCCTGAAAAATGCTAGGTTTCCTAGGGATCGTCTAAAAATATGAAAAATTGGGCGGCGCCACCGTCGACACAGCGATAAAGATGTCAGGCGTCAAATCTTTTCTGTTTCTACGCGGACGAAGCCTAAAAAGGAATGGACACATTCTATCACGCAATAAAACGTACAAGATGAGGATATTTTACTTAGTCACAGAAACACAATAGCATGAGTGCTGTTCTTTCAATCCTTACATATTTTAAAACAATGTCCTGCCGCGTCTGTCTCCTGTCTGTCTGTATGTTCGCAATAATCTCGTAATGCAAAAATTGCAATTTTTTTTATTTTTATTTTGCAATAAAAGTTCCTGTGCGAAGCCGGGTGGCTAGTGTACTATAAGAGGAAGGGTACAACTCTGTGCGTATGATTTGTGTTTCGACAAAACTATACTTGATGCTTTTATACTGAAAACACATTAAATATAAATCGATGAGTGTTATGGAGGATATGCGGGTGACACGCGCCTACCGAATGTGTCTGATGGCGGAAAATGCAAAAAAGACTTGTTTTACATAACTTTATAGATTTTTCATAACATATTTTATATGTTATATTCATCTAAAGATAGTTAAGTCATCATTTTTTGGATTTTTTTCCTTAGACTTCTTTAATTTGTCGTATTTTAATATTTATATTAACTAGCACAATTTGTGTACATTTTTATACAAATTTAGCAGACTGTGTGTTATTTAAAAATACCCGGTCAACTTTTCAATTTTTCATTGTAGCTAGACAGTAAAAATATGTTAATTCGAACTATAGGAATTATAAGTAATAATTAAAAAAAAATCACTGCAAACCATCGGAAAAGCTTTACGTATATTTGAAAAAGGAGTAAGATACATGTACAAGGCATGAGGTTTATCTGTTTCTAGCAAGTATGGCCGTGGAGCTTGGTGACACCTTAGGTAGGTACCGCTACCCGGTTGACATATTGCTCTGAACGTCCGCCTTGATCCCAAACATTTATATTCCGAACCCGAACTCCAGATCCCAGATAATGCTTTTACAATAACGATCTCACGATGACTACGAATTCGATTTCAATACGAGGCGATGTTCGCATCGCCTCGTTATACTACGACTATTATTTATTATGGAAATTCTATTTCGAATTTCCGACCCACTTTGAATTTAAAATGCTACAAAGGGAAGTAATTACTTATGAAACGTTTGACCTAAATGTTAAAAGTTAACAAAAATGCCATTGTTTGTTATTTTTAACATACTCATGTATACAAAAATAATGTCCTTATTATGCACGGTTCACAAGTAAAAGAATGTTACTTCAAATGTCTACTTAATGGATACAATATAAACCAAAATATATCAATTAAAATTTATGTAAGTACGTATGCCCTCTATTGACTGCAAAACAACTCAAACGATTTTAATTCGATCTTCACTTATTATCAGATAAAATTTCACATGATGCTCTCGTATAGGAGAATTTTTTAAAGAAAAGAAAAATGTAGCAATAAATCTATAATAGAAGCGAATCTACATAGACACGCTATAAAACCTAGTATTAGTAAGACAGAAGTTTTTTCAGACACTTAGTAAATAAAGCGATTGAATCGAACCGCGTCCCGCATCGAAATACTTGCATGGTTAAAGTGCTGCACCAAAATGTGCATTTCCGTCGTTTCTCGGCAGATGGTTGAATAAAAGCAAATTGCAATGTACCACCTTGCGCTCCTGCCACCTTATTCCCACGATATGCAGTAATGCGACCTGCGACCGGTCTAGACAAAAATAGTTCTAGGTTTATTTGGGGAAATTTTCTTCTTTTTTCTGTAAGAGACATCAAATCGTAACCAATCTGTAATCAAATCAAAACTAAGTTATTATATAGTTTACTACAATATATTAATTAAAATAAGCCTAAGGTATAAAAACATATTGTTGTATTTATTATAATTAATCTAGTACTAAAATAATTTTAAATTCGCTTAAAATTAGGAATTGGATGAAATTTGGAACACACACAGATATAATACTACTTATTACCTAGATTAACATATAGCTATTGTAGTATTATATCTATGATATAGAATACAGCGCGTCCGAAGTCCCGGGCACAGATAGTATTTAATAATTTTTTGTTTCTATACTTATTATAGATGAAATCGGGTATTGACCAGTTAAACAAATAAATAGTGTGATTATTAAAAGAACACTGCTGTGTTGCTGCTGTGCAGTTATTTTTAAACAATATGTACTTGTATCAGTGTTAATTTTTTTTCTGTGTCAGCTATTAGGTACATAATTAGGCCCCATTAGTGGACACAAGCATAATATCTACATGTACTGTGCTGTGTAAGGGATATACTTAATAGTCTAACACGCTAGGATAGGTTGAACTTCACATGTCTTTGAATATTGTATATCTTCTCAACGATGATTCTACGATGAAAAAAAAACACTTCAAATCGAAAAGGTCTAACCGGAACTCGAAACTGCGAAATTCGCGAGAAAATGATAATGCGCTATAAAATTGGGCTTGAAATAGTGTCAGTCGGAAACCTCCATATAGTACGTCGGCCGAACGAATATATCATTGGAATAGTACGTCTCAATATGCAATAAAAACGGGAAACGTACGCGACCTCAGAGCCGGGATTTCTCTAGTGCGCACCTGAACTGGATTACAGAATCCGCGCTATAAAAGTCCTACGTTGAATTGCGTACCGATATAAGGGCGGCTTTGAAAAGGACCCCGAGCTTATCGCATGGGGTAGTAGTGGCAGACGGTGTAGCTAACGTTTTCACACTGATTTACATAAACAGTTTCGTGCAGCACTCTCGGACATAAAAACAAGACGCTTACGGAAGCCAACACAACATATTGTGTCCAACTTTTACGATTATCGGACCCTTTTACTTGTTTCGTATCAGTTTCTGCACATAACAACGAAATACTATACAATTAGTTCAATCATTTATAATAAAAATAAATGTCTCATATACCTAAAATAGTGTATACTGTACATTATACTTTTAGTGGTAGGTATACCTTAATTTGGATTAATTATTTGTGTATACTTACTGCTTTCACACAATTCTAATCGATGATACTAATCACACAATTTCTAACTGTGATAAGCCATGATGGCTGAATCGATATGAAATTTATATACATATTATTAACTTAATAAAGATTTTGAACAGTGCTTAAAGAAAGATTACATGTGTATATTTAAAGCAGACATATAATAGGTAGTGCTGTGTTTATGGGTACATCATGGATTTACTATACAAGCACTCTGATTCCGCCAACATGCTGCTCGTGGACGAGTATTATTTAATTCCGTAATTTATTCAAAAAACAAGAAAGACAAAAACTGTTTTTGTGTTTTTTGCAAAAAAATAACCAAGTTGAACTTGCGTTTTCCTACTACTTTTTAGCTTTCGTTTACGATAAGAACAACACACCGAAAACAGCACTCATTCCGCAAAGAATTTTAGCTAGGTAAGCACGTAGTCCAACGGCAATTTGATAGTAGGCGATGGGATGCAATTGCCAACCATGAGACGATAAAACATAAGAGACAAGATTGGACAGAGAGATTGGCTCTGACATCTATTACTCAGGCATTGAAACAAGATGCGAGTATTTTACGATACTTAATTGGTTTTTATAGTGAAGAATTAATGCACAATTTATGACGAAGAACGCCGTACCAATATGAGTAGGTATAAACCTACATAGAAAGTAATCGCGTAACCATCTGTAGTACCTAAAACCTTTATAAAAGAACACAAATAAAAATAGCTTTTTCAAATGTCACATTGAAAACAACTGTATATTTTTTTTAATAAAATGTATGTACAAAAATCTGTTTAATATCGCCGAACAGCGTATCGCTGCTGTAATACTGTAACATGTATATTTATTTGGTCGTTTGCATGTGACGGTATGGCGTAATAAAGTTGGGCCGGCCTCGTTCTGGGGCGCTTAATATTAAAAGCACACCTCACGTATACACTGCGTTCTTTGCAATCTTTCCGTTGTTGCCACGACCTGAATCCGCCTTTGTCCTACGTGAAAAGACGAGGGGTGGAAGCGAGTGTGTGCGTGAATAATTGAGGAGTGCTCCCGTCTTGCAAAGGGAAATCTTAACAAAACTCATTGGAAACTTACGGCCCGGGGTTGCGCACGTGCACTCTTCATGTGGTCAATTCACTATAAGTACTTACAAATGATTTCATATTTAATTCCTACTCTTCTAGCCTTTTCGACATTAAGTTTCTTTAGAATAAAGAACTTCTTATAAATATACTCGTATAAGAATTAGTGCCTAGTATGAAACAAGTCTCTACCCCATCCCTTCCTTATCCCTTATAATATGCTCCTTCTATGGTCGGCAGTGCAGTTGCAGCACAAAATTTTTCCAGAATAAAAATATCCTTTAATTTTATAATACAGGTGAACTATTTGTGTGCCAAAATTACAATCAAATGCGTTCAGTACTTTTTGCGCGAAAGATTAACAAACATCCACAAACTGTCGAATTTATAATATTAGTAGGATTTAATTACCTATTCAGGTTTGGGAACATAATTACATGAAACATTGTAACTATATATTATAAACAATATAGAAATCAAGTCGCCGAATAATTGACTTTCTAGCTTCAATATACGCACATTCAATTTTAATTTATCTACCTCCCAGTTCATCGCACCCATATTAAACCAGGGCAGGTAGACATTATATTATATTCATATAGCTGTTTTCATCAACACAAATAAGTAATTAAAAACATTAACCACAGATGCAGATATTTTAAAATAATTAAACGCTTTCAATATTTGTAAATATTTATATAGCCGTTGCAATATTATTCTGGCTCTCAGTTTTGTAATTAAAACGTATAATTATTATTTTCAAAAAGTAATTATACTTTCGGAATACTTTAACGTAAGCCGTCATCACAATTGTTATTGACCACATAGACAAATTTGAAACGTTACTGAAACTATTAGGTACATCAAAAAATAAAAATTGACCATTCTGAAACAACTGGTACTTTCTGTTTAATGTCTTCTTAGAGATACTATATAGGACATCGGATGGACAATTATAGGACATCGGATGTGCATTAGGGAAACCACATTTAATGGGCCGCCAATCAGTCACATTCTGTATGATCTGAATGTGACTGAATAAACTAGAAGAGTTTAAAGAAATCAAACACTGTTTTTCAATAAATAAATAAATTTTATTAATCAAATCAATTCCACGCGATTTTTTATTCTAATGCAAAAATGAAAGAAACTCGGCAGCCTTGAAAAAACTAATATGGAATGAATACAGAAGCTTACAATAGCAGAAAGTGAAAACGCTTAGAGCCGCCCAAGGACAGTCTATTGCGACCGTCGGAGTGCATCTGCATATGAGGCAAAAAACCTTTTCCCATTCGGAATTGGGTCATGGTAAAAGTTTATTATAAGTGTTTAGACGTTCTGGAAACGTCATGACCACAAAATCACGTATTCTGTTACTACAACTATGATTGCTTTCTAACTTTAGAAGAAATGAGTATCATTATAAATATTAGGTATTTAGAAAGTTTACAACAATTTTATCATATGAAGCGTAAAGAATAGTAGATACTTAAGTTTTTTTTTCTACAAATAATATATACATACCTACTTCGTTTACGTACAAGATCCTACGAGACGTGAACATTTATCCACTAGACCAAACGTGACGTTTGGTCTAGTGGCTAGTAACCCTAGCTGTTAACCAAACGGTCGCGGGTTCGAATCCCGCTAGGGGCAAATGTTTATGTATTAACATTTACCTTTGTACCTGAGTCATGGATGTTTGTATTTATAACATGTATGTATTTACACAAAAAAAGTAATCTATGTATTATATCAACTGTCTGGTATCCATAATACAAGCATTAAGTTGCTTAGTGTGGAACTAGATGGTGCTGTGTAGAATGTGTGAAGTAGGTAGGTATATCCGTACCCCTCAGACCTTCCCATACCTGTTTGTAGTGTTTCAATTTCATCGCGTGTTCTTTCGTCGCGGTTATCCCACCGTTGCACCATAAGTCCCCAAAGGTTCTCTATCGGATTTAGATCTGGTGATCTTCAAGGCCACGGTATCAAATAAATGAACTGATGTCGTTGAAACCAGTCGCGGGTTTAACCAAAGAGAACCTCACTTTCCATTAGTTAAAACCGTATCAAAATACTGACCACCTTTCTCTGTTTCTCCGCTAACTTCTTCTAAACCACCCAACGGACTTAATTTTAACTATTTTATATTCAGTTGAGGCTTGTCCATATCTGGTCATACAAAACACAACAGGAATATAGACTTCACTATTTTAAGCATACGATAATTTCCCAGGGGCAAAGCGGATGCCGACTTCTAAAATGCTATATGCTGGTATAGTAGTTAAAACGAAACATAACTTTGTAATTTTGTACTTGCAAGAAAATAATGAAGTCTATTAATGTATTATTTTCAACTAAGTAGTTGACATGAATATAGAAATATTAAGTTAATGTTTGAGTTTAATGTCCTTCGTTCTTTATTGTTTTATTGGTGTATTTTTGTATATCTTCCTTGTATAAAGTTTGTTTACTCATTCGTGGAAAATATTGTTTATTGCATTATTATCTACATTTATTATGTTTCTCTTTATTTTCCTAGTTTAATATACATGGTTTATTAAACAAATATTTATTTTATTTTATTTATCTAAATTTTATTTATTTATTTATTAACAACACACGTAGAGTAGAAGTCGATGTCGCCAGTTTTTGAAAGTCGCAGTTTGCCCAAATGACACTGTATCCAGTATACCACTACTTTCCAGATCTAGAACAGAGCTAACTTTGAAAAGTTCATTTCCAAAGACTGTAGATAAGAATAAAAGATTATTTATATTACACTACTTTACGTCAAATTTATACAACTGTTGTTATAAATATTTTTATTACATTTAACAAGTATAGTAAAGAAAAGTACATTTTCCCAATAAGCGAATAGGTAGGAACACAAAATGAATTTTCCGTTTTCAGATTGAAACGGATATACGCTTCTTGCGTACGAAAGACCGCCCCGCGATGAGATTCTTCAATAGATATTTCCCAACATATCCGAGGGATGTATCCGTTGCACATGGAGCTTGTAATGCAGGAAATCAAAGAGAAGTAACAAGCACAGAATACAAAGAAAATTACATTTTTATAAAAACATATAGATTTCTGTGTTCGTACGAGTCCTTTGTTTAGTATTTACTAGCGAACCGCTCCCGACTTCGTCCGGGACGCAATTTTTTTTATGTACCTACACAAGCCAACAAAACCGAATTAAAACCGTTGGGTGGTTTAGAAGTAGTTAGCGGAGCAACAGACACACGCAGATAGTTTCGACGACTTGTTGCAAAATTAGTATTGTAAAATGCAAGTTAATTAGTTTTTATTATATACTAGCTGGTGCCCGCGACTACAACTTCGCGATTGAAAAATAAAATATATATAAGCAATATAACTCTTGACATATGCATTGCTATTACAATTTTGCCAGGCGTTATTTTTTTTAAATTTTAATTAATCCCTCAGGGACAATACTTTCCTTCTAGATGAAAGGATCTATGTACCTACTATCTATCTATGTCTTTTCCTATATCCCTGACTGTGTATACAAGATTTCACGATGATCGGTTGAGTAGTTAAGGCGTGAAAAGGTAACAGACAGACAGACAGAGTTTTCGCATCTAATGGATTAGTATGTATACACTTTCCGTGAATAATTATCTAACTGATGGTGAAAACCGCATCAAAATCCTTTGCGTGGTTTAGGTGGAGACGCGGAAAGCGACTTTGTTAGGTGAAGATGCCTCCCTTTTATCTTTTTAAAGATAAACTTAAAGGTGAGAAATACAAATTGTAGTAACTTAACACCGTGACAACATTCACTTTACAAAGCGTTGCGGTGAACGCAATCGCCTTAACAGTTGCATTATTTGTTGTGCTTAGTTAGCGTGAGAACATAAGCTATTGCGGCTCTTAGAGACACCTGGCTGCTGCCGGTGATATCGATTCTGTGTAAGCCAACTGAATCTCAATTACATGTTTTAGGAAGTGTTGGCCTATTATATGTATTATTTCGTATATACTGTTTAAACCCTTATTTACAGTTAACGAGTGTGAATTTGTCACATGCTCAGTATTTGTACTTGTAATACAGTATTGTATTGTGACTACTGTCGCCAATAAATACAAGAAATTACAGAGAGTTACAATCAACTTTTGATAATGATAAAAGTACCTAGATATAGATGGAGATATTTTCAGTATCCGTAAATATGAGAAAATCGCGGGCCATTCCTAGTATTTTTAAATAAGCTGATATTTTCTTGCTCAATTATGCTGGTATTTTATTGATATTCATTATTTGGAGCATGTTTACTGGTAATGTAAGCGTATCACAGGCATTTGTATAGATCTTTTGTTTGCTTTCAAAACACTTGGAGCAAGTCAGTAATGAGTAGGGTTAAGGTTTCACGAAGTAAATGGCTCACCCATTTACTAGTACTAGGCATTAAATTTTCATATAATGGGTACATTCGACGTACTGCTTAATGAATTGCTTACTTTGTCAAGCATCGTGGACATGCTTGATGGCAGGACGCTTATACTTACCTTTACAAAAAATAAAATGAAACATTTTTAAAATCAGTTGAGGTCATAATAAATCAATATACTTACTTTCGTCAGTTATTTTTTATGTGAATAATACTCACAGAAAATCTGAGAGAGTGGCTACTGCTACCAGATGGTGCTACCAACCCAATTTGTGAAAGCGAATCGCAATGTACCCAGCCACTATTACTTTTCATATGCTGGCTTTTTAGAATAGAAATATTCTGTTTTCTAACTTTCTTATATGATAAAATATATTCGTTCAAACATTGGGAGTATGACGTAATAAAGAATATTAATCCGCAACTAAACGTGGATAATCTACATAACAATAAACCAACGGCGTGAGAAAAATCGCAACGACTTACCAACCCTCTTATAAAATCACAATAATTAACGTTTGTAATAATTCAATTTCAGTCGCAATAGCGTAAGTTCCCACCGGTCGAGTATTTCTCCCCTTCGGAATACATACAGGTAAACATGTACTTACAGATAGAAGGCAAGACGATCGAGGGGTCGAAATCAATGCAAACAAAGAATAGGGATTCATTGTATAGATTTACGCAAGAAATCCACGTGCGATTGCGCTCCCACGGGGCACAGGGGAAGGGATTTCGGGAATCATATATATAGACGAGCGACAAACTAACGGACCACTTCCGAATCGACAAAGCTATAGTCTACATGAACCCCGGGGGCCAGGGAGCCCCCGGTGGACAGTGTAAATACTTAGTTCTTAATTAGCAGTAGACTAATTTTAATTGACTTTGGAATAGTTACCCAATTAAAAGTTTCCAACAAAACTTAATGGCTGTTCTTATAAGGAGAAAAACACTTAACTTCGTGGAAGAATGTGTTTTGAAATACTTCAGTCAACTCTGCAATTGTCAAGACCTGTTCGAGAACTAATTGTAAGTTCTTTGTTGCATTATTTAAGTTTTAAAAACGCTTTCCTTTCACTTTGCAGTTTGCGTTTTCAATTTAAGAACTCACTACTAAGTAGACCTGCTCATTTAAGCTCTCCATAATAAATGTTTTTAACAAACTCTTTATTGTTACAGATTTAAGAACCAAAACTGAGTGACGAAGAAACCGAAATCATCGCACACCTATCAGTTACACTAGTTGGCTATCATGAATTTACTCATCGCACTGTAATACAGTGTTCTTCTAAAAGTGGCTTCTAAGAGATGCCTGTGGATTCTAAGGAAAGCAAGATCAACATACATTGAAAAGATAAGTGCACCTGAATTTCCTAGATGTCCAAAGATATCCAAATATGTCCAAAGATAAGTGACTAAGTTTAGTATATCGTGTTACTTTAGAATAGTTATTATGATTAAATTAATGTTTAATACAATAACTGCTACTTTACTTTCTGCTTCTTTACGTAGGTACATACATCGAAGGTTAGGTAGATTTAGGTAATTAGGATTAGGGACTAATTTCTTTAATGCTTCAAGAACATTACGGTACAAAAGAGGGACAGTTTAGTGTCAAAAGTTGCCTTAATGGTCGGTGTTGTTTTAAACTTCTCGGGTTACCTTTTCTGTTTTTGTTTTACGTGTTACATTATTATGTTTGGACAATTCATGTTATGTTTCTGTTCTTATTAGTTACTGTCCGTTTATTGTTTGTTTCTATTGTACTGCAACCTCTACTAAACATTTAACAATATAAAATTACTAAACACTTTGTTTATAGCGTGTTGTCCGTTAGATCGCACTTTTGGTTACATCTTTATGTTCGTTTAATTTGTTACGTTTTTAACCCTCTTACTGATTATGTTTTCAATAAAGGATAACGTTTTGAAACACATGTGTTCATTAAATTTGTACACTTTGTTAAGTTTTCGTTATGTTCTTACATTAACCAGCTGGACTGGTTAACTAATGTTTCCATTCTTGTTTATGTTTTAGCAGTGCCGATAAATTAAGTGTTATTGTTGAAGTTCTCGTTAAAATGGTTGAGTTTTTGTTTCCCATTGTTACAATGTTTTTGTTAAACTCAGTTTAAATTTACCTGCTAGAATTCACGCACACACTATGTTTTTGGTTTACTTAATGGATTATCTTCATATGTTAATATCTTTACAATAATTGAAAGTAATTCATTTCACTGTAAATTATTTTTTTTACAGCAAGCATGTTGGAAAATGAGTCTTTGTTGATTTATCTAATTCGTAAAATGTTAAGTTTTGTTTTTGTTATTAATTTTTACAATTCATAAAATTTGCGATAATTCATAAATCACACGCTGTCCCTAATTTTAGACATCTCTTCACATTTTAATTTTAATTTAAAATTCTCAATAGATCCAGTATACCTACTTATTAATCACGAAGTGCCTTATGAACCGCAGTGCCTGTTTTCTGATTGTTATTATTGATTGTTTTCGTTTATAACTGTGTACGATAAATCTTCTGTTAAGATTCCTATCTCTCGATGGAGCCTTAACGGGACATTTACGTTAAATGTGTCGTCTACTGTATTAAATTGTCAATAGATAAAATTCAATAATTAATTGAACCAAAGTGTAACTCAAAAACGACTTGTGTATTTAGAATACAAATCGATTGCCTAATGGTTATTTTATCTCCCGACAAATAAAACGTTGGTGAAATAAAAAAAAAAATGAATCCTATTTAAAACTCTTAAAAAAAGTGAAATCCTCATAAAAATATAAGAAAACACTAAAAAATAAACTCGATTTTAGACGAGTAGTTAAACCAAACGTTGTAATTCTTATTTCATTATTATTACTCTCATTTTTTGCATATTATTTTTGAACTGATTGGAGTTAAATAATCATTACGTGAAAAATATCGATAACACAACACTAAATTGTTGCCGCCTACCTTGTTAAATTAGTTGTTATTTAATTATAAGTGTTGATTTGTTGTTAAGTTTCATTGTGATAGTTATTATGTTATTTTTCACTGTGGCTGTGTTTGTTAATTTTATGTTAAGTTTTCGTTTTAACGCTTAATTTGTTCCTTGTTATTTACCGACATTAGGGCCACAATACGAATATTCAAGGCTATGCAATGCAAAATACAAATTCAGTTGTTTGTAAAACGCACTCTGTAATCTTATATAATAGATTTAAATTAGGTTTCTGATTTTTGTGTAAGTTAAACTTAGGTTGAAACTAAAGCTTGTGTAAAGTTAACAAATAGGTTAATTTTTATATTAAGGGATGTGTGAAAGTTTTTGAGTGAAATAAATAAAATTTAATATGTGAATAGATTTTTATTTATTAAGCACATGAAACCTACTAAATTAAAGATCAACATTAGTAACAAATACTTGTTTATAAAAAAGACAGATTTTTAATGAAAAAATAATAGGGTGTGGGTGGCTGTGTCGTGGAAAGGACAATATTGCGAGTTATATTTTCTTTGAGCGTATTTAGTTAAAACACTACAAAATAAAGTTAAAATAAAGTTAAAATACGTATAAAACTACTGGACCTATTTAAAAAAAAAATCACCTTACAAAGAGACCTTTTTAGCGAGTAACATAGGCCCACGTAACTATATTTTATAAGGTTACGCGGGCGAATTCGTGTGCAACAGCTAGTAAAATATATAATATGAATATTATGCCAAAAACTCCATTTCTTAAAATTATTTTCATACAAAAATGCATACATGTCATTCTACTTTACAACCTTAGTGCGCTTGAGCTAACCTCACGGACAGTTGGATTGCGTCCAACCATTTCACTATCTGGATAATACATAGTCTCAAAACGTACCCTGTGCGGTTACAAAACATTGTGGCCCGTGCTCCAGATATGTACACAGATCTAGTGTAATGAAGATAGTTTTAGGAACGGAAAACAAGAAGTTAGCTTCGTGCAATCTCGTCGCTTAGCCTCTTCTTTAACCAGAAACGCTCTTGGTGTCGTGGAATTTGTTGAACTTTACGCATACTTTACACCCAATGAGATACTAACAATATTTCACTTGCACGTAATTTCCACTTTTACCACACGCTAGGTTTTCAGGATTTTTTTGTACCAAGTCTTGAACTTTTAGAATTTCTTTTATAGAAAATCTTTTAAAGAAAATCTATCTTATGAAGACCAGTCTATAATACACATACATTGTATGTGAATGTCAAGCGTATGTATGAGAATAGCTGCACTCTAACCACTCCTCAAAATGAAGAGATATGGCTCCACTAGATAAGCCTATTGGAATTTTTTAAAAGTTTAGTTCGGCAGACGGTTTACTCGATGGTAGGTAACAACCGTAGCCTATAAAACAAGCAACGCCACAGGTCCTGCAATTGCGCTGCCGACCGTAGTAGATAGGAGGATAATAGTACAAGCGGCGACCGTAAAAAAGGGTGGTGATCCAGAATAAGTACAAAAATGGACTTTTGAGGGTTTTGAGGCTTTTGATATTTGATATTTTGATATTTTGAGGGTGGTCTGGAAAACATTTGTGTCAAGAATCGGGGTGCCAGACTTAAATTTTTATATTCTATTGGTCACAACTCCTTCTAATAGTAAAACATTGTACCTACTTATGTCTTATACATCAATTTTCCAAAAAATGTGGAAAAAAAAATTAAAAAAAGAAAAGGTCAAGTTACAGGTCACCAGACCGTTGGTTCCTTATTTGTCTGATATCCAAACAGTTATAACGTCCATTTTTGTACTTATTCTGTATCACCACCCTATTTTACGGTCACCGCTTGGAAGAATTCTTAAGAATTCTTAAGAAGCTATAGTCCTTTCTATTTCTTTCATGTTATTAAAGCTTCTTATTTTCATGCATTGAATAAATTTTATACCTAATATAACCAATTATTATCGATTCTTCCAGTTATTAGGTATCTATGCTTTTGGTAATTCTCAAAGTTTAAGTTATATTTTTCTATATGTGATGATAGGATGGATAAAGAAATGAAAGATAGTTTCCCCTGTATCTCAAATTCTCAATACCTTCCAACTCATGTTTTGCAGATTTTATGTAAGAATTTCGAGGTGTGAGGTCAATTTTAATCAATCAATCAATAAATACGGTGATGATATGGTACCAACCAATAAGGTTAGGAGAACCTTAGGAATTCAATCTATGAACATCTTATTTATTAAGGGGAGGATTCTTTAAGACTGTTTTGATATGTATTTACATTGTCTCATGACAAAACCACCTTCGCCAATAGAAAAATAAAAGACTTTAATGAATGCATACGGATATATTATTTTTATCTAAAAGGAAAACGATTGAAGTGATTCGACTTTCCGCTTGTTCCCGCTTATAACGCAACACCGTGTAACACTTAACTTAAACTAAGTGTTCCATCAGAAGAATACGACACCGTGAACATCGGCGATAGTCGTAGTGGAGTAGCATCTATCAGACTGACAATGGCGAATAAAAGTGCACAATGCTTCTCTAACGCTAAACGCTTCACTTGAGGCAATATCGAATTCCCGCGGACCGACCGCAAGTAGACAACCTCTCCTGCACTTCGTTCAACAAAGGAATAGTGCTTTGCCCAAAAGCCAGCCTTACGCCCGCACTGTTTGTCTTTGTTGGTATATAAAGAGTTTGAACACGTCAAAGCTGGATATTGCCTCGAAGTATTAAAGCCTTTTTGCAATGTTCGGACCTATTCAGTTTACATAGAATGCAGGGATTTATTTTTAAAAGATACGAACTTATTTTAACAAAACACAAAGAGCGGTATACTACGAAAAATTGTGAACACTCAGTCATGAGAATTCGGAGACTAATTCCAGTTGCTAAAAACGCAAGCTGTGAGCTGTGTTCAAAATAAAAATGGATTATTATATACCTGTTCTTTTTCTTCAAAAAAAAATTTCGTCAAATATAAACAGTTTTCCTTTAAAAAAATATATACACGTTTAAGAGTATTTGTCTCCACCTTATCTTTTTTGCACCTTCAAAATTTTTAATATACAAAATATAATATTAGAAGTTTGTTTCTAAGTTCGCCGTGACGTGTCCACTCCACCTTCCTGTCCGTAGTTGAAAATTTTTACTTTGCGGTCAAACTTTGTACATACGAAACTTGGAAAACTCGTCTATTTCCTATACACACCCGTTAGTATTGAATAAATATTTCTCGAGATTGCAAATATATTTTTGCACTAGCGACTCTGAAGTTTGAAATAACCAAGGAAATGAAATATAGCAAATTCTACCCCATAACAATAACTATAAACAGTATTAAATATGTATATCTGCTATCTACCAACCACCGTTAGACCTATACTCGTAGATAAATGTATTTTCAATTTACTTCCTTGTGTATGTTTAGTCTTCACTTAAATATAGGACTTATTTATTTTCTCGTGTTTCGTATTTTACTTTATTTCATAGTTTAATTAATGTTTTTTTTATGTTAAGGTCGGCAGACAGGCTGACGCTTCACTTGATAGTGGGTGACTACCGTCTCCTATAACACAAGTATCGTCACAGGTGCTGCAAGAGCGCTGTTGATAATACTAGGATTTAGAATAAGGGATTAGGATAGAGAAATGGGCTCTGGCATCCCTTAATCACTCACCGAAACACAACAGCACACGTGCTGTTATTTCACGGTGGTCTTCAGTAAGGGGTTACTGCCGCCAGAAGGGCTGCCCAAATTACTGCGGAAAGCAGCGTGTCCTTCTATTACTACATTTTTAATTTACTAATGTGTTTATGTTTGAATATGATAATAAATATTTGGTAATAAAATATTTAAATAACATTTTTGTACGTAAATTGCCCCACATGTTCATCTACTATAAAAATAAGATAATAAGAGCGCTTGTCAGGCGCAAGAGCTGCGTAGATTGAATTTTGAAAATCGTGAATTTTATATTGAAATGTAAGTTACATATAAAGATAAAGATACATATAAAGACGTGACAGGAAAAGGGAAATGGGTGTTCCTATCCATCGGTACAACAAATTACTCTAGAATCATCACCTGAATTATGGGCAAAAGTTACCCTCTCGACACATCCTCTCGAAATGAACTACGATACCTTATAAAGAAACCATAGGTTTGTATTTATATTTTATTTTCAATATATAAGCTTATTGCTAATTTGCTTTTTGCTAATTGCTAATTGCTGATTGATGATATGCTGATAAAGGTCTGTAGAAAAAAATCGGCTTAAGACAAAGTTTTTTTAATATCAGAAAAATTACTATGATTTCAGTTTTACTAATTTTTCAGACACTTCCCAAAGTTTTCGAGCTACGTTTTCATCTCTGGCAAAATCTCTTAGCTTTTCTTCACGACAATCACTATAATAACGTCCACTAACTCCATCCAATTCTGGTGACACTGCTAGGTAAATAGTCGGTTGTGCTCCTTCCCAACAAGTTTTAAAGAAGATCTTCATTACGGGAAAAACAATCAATTTCATTATAATATCGAAGGGTTTAGGGAATTTTATATTATTAAACCCGTTCGTGAACACAACTCCAGGATGTAAACTGTTAACTGTGACACCAGTTCCTTTCAATTGCTTTGCTAGTTCTATTGTCATCAAAATATTACATAATTTAGTATTTGTGTATGTCTGGTGACGTGAAAACGTCTGTATAGTTTCTTTCTCCATATTTAGGTTTTGAAAATTAATTTTTCCAGACGAGTGTGCTGCTGAAGATACATTTATAATTCTACTAGGAGCTGAAGACTTTATTAGAGGAAGCAAAAGACAAGTTAAAAGAAACGGCCCGAAATGGTTAACTTGCATACCTAATAAGAGTCCGTCTTCAGTCTTACTCAGATCAGATTCATATATACCAGCATTATTGATCAAAATTTCGAGACGCTTTTCAGTTTTGAGTATTTTATCAGCAAACGTTCTTACAGATTTAAGCGAAGCAAGATCGAGGTTTAGATAGAGGACATCTGTGTTACCAGTCTGTTTGATAATTTTTTCTTGTGCTTCTGCACCACGAGCGTCGTTTCTGCAAGCTAGAATAACCCGAGCACCTCTCTCGGCGAAATCTTTTGCTGTCTCGTATCCGATTCCAATATTAGCTCCGGTGACTATAACCACTTTTCCAACTAAATGTTTACTGCATTTGCAATAGCCACGCGTTAATTTGTTGTACACCCAAATGACAACAAGTGCAAAGTTAAATATTAAGAATGCTAAAAGAAACATTGTGACTAACGAAACGTATTGCCACGTGGGCCACTTACAAGCGAATGAACATACATGATATCACAAATATAAACACATATTTACTGCATGTACCGCAATGGTCCGGTACAGGCAGATAAAATATCGATGCGTCATGACGCTTAAACTACGCACGCTGTGGCGGATTTTTAATAAGAGGTCTCGAGGTCTTTTCGGTTGAGGTGAGGCGCAAAAGGGGGGCTTTTACCAACGCATCTAGCCATGTAATTATATTTAATTAAGCAATTACCATTGTCTGCTATAAAAATATACAGTATTGTATTTTTGTCTGAGAAATGAAAAGATTGTTTTAATAAATTATTTACCTACTTGATGAATATTATTTGTTGCTTTCACAATTTCTAATAGGGCATGGTAATTTCATTAACTAATAATTATATTAGATACTATTTATCAATGTTGTACAATTTTAATATTTGAACATTATTAAAAAACTATATTTAAGTATAAGCTTTGAAATCTGTAATTTACTTAGTCCCCATAATGGCTTTATATAGGTATTATACCTATATAAAGCCATTATAAAATAAGGTAAGTACCTACTTACCTTATTTTTTTTTATGTTAAGTTCGACATACAGGCTGACGGCCACTTGATGTTCGCCTATATCAAGCAACGAAACAGGTGCGGCATGTGCGCCACCAACTAAAATAGAGATTGGAAAGGAATAGGGAAATGGGCTCTGGCATCCTTTACTCACTCACCGAAACACAACAGCACACGTGCTGTTATTTCACGGTCTCCTGAAAGGGGTGGTTACTGTTATCAGACGGGTTGCCCAAATGACTGCGGAATGCAGTATGCTTTTTTTTAGCGTTGGGAAGTCCTGTTGGATACCCGGCAGTGTAGGGGACACTGCAGGGTTATGCCGGATTCCTACCAGCTAAAACCCAACGACTTTTTTCTATCGCGGCCGTTGATGGGCGGGGTCGTGGGGACGTTATTACACGACTTCGGTGCCTCGTCACGGCTATCCAGCGCGGGGAGGCCTGAGCGCCCTGTCAGAACCTGGGCGTACCCGAAAGTGGAGGTACGCCGGCCATCTCGGGGGACCTTACGACGGGCAGCAGTCTCCCCCAAGACCACTGCCAAGGTCCCGGTTAGGGTGGAAGGCGGCGAACATAGGCCAGCCGCCTGCGCTCGAGACTAAAAAATATTCAACGCAATTAGTTGCAATTAAACAACATATTGCTATATTTTCTTTGTCAAGCGCAGTTATTTATTTGTCGCGAAAACGTTAAACGACTTAAATACGTTTTTTTGTAAACAAAATGTATTTAATGTGATGTTCGATATCGTTCAATACTCCAGACAGCCATAATGAGATCGTTTGATGTGATTTGATGCGACAAATTGCGAAGCTTTAAGAGAGGACACTCCGCTCTAGCTCTTTAGATGTCGGCGAAATGTCAAACAACCACCAAGTTAATACAGTTTCAGTCCCAAAGGAATAATATGTCACAGTTTATCAGGTTATCAAGGTTTCTTGTTATATAATGTGCTGACATATATAATATATATATGTGTCTTTAATTAACTTACTCGCGAATTATATAGACAGGTAATCAATAGGTATTTATTTACCTGTTAATCCATCAGAGGGAATCCATCAGGGAGAATCTAATGTGTTTTATGTTTGATATGTGAAGAACAGACAGAAGGATGAATTTATTCACCACGGAGTATATAGGTCAAAGGATAAGAAACAAGATGAGGATGGGGAAAAGTGTCTAGCATCCCTCATTCCAATGCTATTTTACGATGGTTATCTTTAGGATCTCTAACTGACTAATGACCACTTTATGATCTTAGCGTAGCTTAGTTATCTTACATTAGTAATACATAAAAATGGCAAAGCGACATTATTTTTTAAAATACTATTCAATTATCTGGTGCCCGCAACTTCGTCTGCTTTGAAAAAGATAAATATGATTAATATAACGCTTGACAACTTTATCTATATGTTAATTATAATATAGGTGCCAAATTCTTGCGTAAAAGAGTAACAAACATCCACCCATCATACATCCGTCCTCACATAATTTAACATTTATAATATTAGCAGGATTTACATACGGCATAAAATATTTATTTGGTATGCACTAAAGTATCTTTAAAATTTATGAAAAACTTATGAACTATTTTAACTAATCAGCTAATTAAGCTATTTAAATATAATTGCCTACCAAAATAGATAACTCTGAAAACTTAAGGATTGCGGGATAACCCAAAAGAAGCTTTATTTAATTTTCTATGGTAAGGTCGACAAACAGGTATATGGTCCATTTGACGGTAGGTGCCTACTGTCGTCTATAACACAAGCAACACTACAGGTGCTGCTATCGCGCTGCTGGCCATAGGGCATTGGCTCTTGCATCCCTTACTTTTGCATCGAAACACAACAGCACACATATGGTCTTCTGTAAAGGGGTGGTTACTGCCGCCAGACAGGCTGCTCAAATGAGTACGAAACTCAGTGTGCACTGCCACTATTTAATACAGTTACGATAATAATATATCGTATTATGTAGGTTACGCCAGAAATATTTAGACAAACTTGTCGAAATGAGAGTCACATTTGTCAAATGGATGAGGGACATTACGTTTAGTGGCCCAACTTGTTCTGGGGCACTAAAGTACTGTCAGCAACATAGTCATATAGTAGAAATAACGCTTTATTTGAGAACGCGTCTTACAATAAAACATTTATTATCTGTAACAAAAGCAATTAAAAAAGAAAAGTCTAGTATGAGTTTTTTTTGGCATGTTTCTCGCAACTTAAACATTGTTCCGAACCGGTAGTGGTAGATTTACAAGAATATGACACATCTTGAGTTAGATATTTTTAATTCCTGTAGTAATTTTTTGCAAAATCACCTAGTAGCAAATATTTTTATTCACTCCTAATTAATGTTACAACATTTCTACCTGTAGATTCTACGTTATTATGTTAATGTAATACCAGTTTTACATTAAAATTAAAAACTAAAACAATATTTCAATATGATACGTGTACAAGAATATTCAGTCCTCTCATATCACAGCATACATTATACCAGTAACTGCAAATGTTATAAATATCTTACTGTCTAGTGTTAAGGTGTACCGAGGTTATTGCAACTAAAAAGAATAGGTTCTAAAGTCCGTGAGAAATTCAAACACATTGAAGGCAAATTTGTTTTTTGTAAGATTAAAAAAGTTGGGCAATTAATATACATTTTATTACCGTTACCAACTAAAGGATTAATGTAATAAATAAATAACAGTTCTATAGTTTCTCCATTCAGATATATATAGTTGCATTATATATGGTATGTAGTAAAGAATTATAATGTTTAGTTTATTGAAACTTGCTAAAGTTACTATTTAGTGGACTTTACTCTCTACGGCATCGTAGCAGAGTTCGGTTGTGTATAAAAAGCTTTTGTACCAATTGTCGGATTTATTGCAACTTTTTCAACCTACATAGTATTGGGACATGCACATATATCGACACATTAGTATTGGGACTTATTGAAGCTGATTAGCTGGCAAAACAAAATAATACGCAACGGGACCAAACCTATTATAATTTCACGTTATACAACACACTTAAAAAATTTGAGCTTATTTTGTTTCAGGTTAAATCCAGATAAATTTATTTATTCACAGAAACAATCAACAGAAGCAAGAATTATTTATTGTGATAGTTTTCTTTGATTAAAAGGAATAATATAATTAATAATATTAATATAGTTAATATTATAGTACATAACTAGCGTTTCCGTAACTAACTACCGTACTAACTACATGCAAAACTTTAAGTAGATTCAATAAAGGTTGAAACGAATATATTAAAAACTACTTGATAATAATCCTCCTTTACAATAAATCGACCAAAAAGTTTGCAATAACCCCGGTGCACCTTAAACTCGTTTGTAGGTTACTTATCTATTTCTGTAAATCCACAAATAAAATTAGACAAGACGACAGTGACATGCTACTAGTGGCATGACACTTTTGACAGGGTGTATTTTCAATATCTTCAATTCGATTTGTTGGAACGTGGGAACGTGATAATATCTAGGGATAAAGGCAGGTTATTAATATTTTAAAAATATCAAACAGCTCAGCGAAATATTTAACAATTGTTAAACGTTAGTAACTCTTTTTCTTTTAAATCTCAATGCAAATATACCTATTGTTAAGAGAGATAGTTTAATTTGCATATTATCTTATTAAATATTTATATAATAACAAAAAAATATTTGATGGGACACTCCACGCGGTCTCAGCTACTTTCAGCAGCAGCAGCAGTTCACGGAAAACAAACTTAAATGAAAGCAGTAAATAAAAGCGTTTCGCTGAGTGAGTAAAACACGTCAGAACCCAATGTCCTATCTGAACCTAGTCTCGAGTTATTATTATTCCCTTATAAATAACAATAATAAATAATAAGAAAGCCTTTATTCAGATCTACAATTAACAATTATATAAAAAATTAAAAGTACACTATATGTTTCTGGCTTGTTGCCTGTAAATCCGTTGGAGGCCTACTCCAACCTTTTCCATTCGCGTCTATCTTGAGCCACTCTGTTCCATGTCGTTCCAGCTACTTGTTTCCAGCTACATCTTTACTGTGGTCTGCCTCTTTTCCTTATTCCATCTCTGGGATACCATCCTGTAACAATTTTACTCAACTTGTCTTTGCCTCTCATCATGTGTCCCGCCCATCGCCCATCGCCATTCGCCCATCGCCAGTTCAGACATAACATACACTGATTTTGTATGTTATGTCTTGGATCTTTGTCTTGTTTCTGATGATACTTGATTGTCTTATATCGGCATTAAATTCTTTCTTATTTTGTTTTCAGTTTCGGCGTCAAACATTCTTATAACTGAGAATTAATGTTTAATAAATTACGTTATATGAGATAAAAAATATATATGAAGAAGAAGTGTTTCTAAATCACGTTTATACAGGCATGTCATTCCACTCAAAGTGATAACTAGTTACGTAATGATGTTAAATAACGGGTCGCCAGCGCCGGGCGATGGACGCGACCGAGCGTCGCATGCGCATGCACAGACACAACTTTTGTTATTTAGTATCGCGTTCATTACCTACCGACACTATACACTTTTTCTACGACAATCGCTTAAAATAAATCATTAGTTTCAAATATTACCCGCGACTTTATCACACGTATCGCAACGTATCCACAAGTAGTAGATATTGTAGTTTATCACGTTTACACAGCGTTTTTTTGCTTGACCTCCTTACTGATAAAATGTTATAGACGTTTCGTATGAGTCGTGTGCTGCGCTAACACAGTGTTTAATAATATTATAACGATTTAAAACTTTTTATATAATGTTATTGTACGTTATTGTTGCCATTGTTGTATTTGTTGTGTCTGTTAAAGTTTATCAGAAACTGACTTGTGGTATTTGTCGCTCGAGTGCACATATGGTGGGGAAGGTAGTGATAGTAACTGGTGGTAATAGCGGTATTGGAATAGAGACCGCGAGAAACTTAGCCGACCGAGGCGCTAGAGTCATTATTGCCTGTAGAAATGTTAAACGTGGAACATTTGCTAAAGAAGAAATCATTAAACGCACTGGAAACAAAGATGTGCATTTTAGACAACTGGATTTATCATCGTTTCGTTCTATCCGGCAGTTTAGTGCCAACACATTGAAGACAGAGAAACGTCTAGACGTACTTATTAACAACGCCGGGGCCGGAGGACTAGGTAATCATAAAACAGAAGACGGCCTTCATATTGGGATGCAAGTCAACTATTTCGGACCATTTCTGCTAACTTGTCTGTTGCTACCGCTGCTTAAAATCTCTGCTCCCAGTAGGATTCTAAACGTATCCTCGTCTGCACATAAATATGGCGAAATGGACTTCGATAACCTTAACATGGAAAAGTATTGGAGTGATTACTTGGTTTATGCAAATAGTAAATTGTATCTCAATTTAATTACACTAGAACTTAGTCGTAGATTGGAAGGAACCGGCGTGACCGTGAACGCTTTGCATCCAGGGGTAGCAGCAACTAATTTATATAGACACATACCTAGCCAAATTATACGGAAAGTAGTGGAGAAAACAATAGGATTCTTGTTTCAAAATACATGGGAGGCGTCTCAAACTTCTATATACTTGGCAGTGTCACCAGATGTAAAAGAAGTTAGTGGCCGATATTTCAGCGACTGTCGTGAGAGTAAGCCATCAAAATTATCACAAAATTCAGACTTAGCTAAAACGTTATGGAACGAAACAGAAAAATTATTAACATACAGTTTATCAGATAGTTTAAAAGTAGATAAAAGATAAATTAGTGTGTTTTTGATAATTATAGATAATTATTTATGGATATTGTCATTTTATTTTTACTTTAATTCGGTTTATATTTCTTTATTCTCATTAAAGCTTAAAGCTACTTACATGAGATATATAACAAAAGACTTACAGCCTTACCTATAAACGTTACTTAAATTTTAAGTAATACTTAGGAACCACTTAAGAAATTTTTTTACTTATAAACGTTGCTTAACTTTAATTTGTTGCTTAGCAATGTCTTAATGAACTGTCAAACACTACTTAAGAAGATAAGTAGTGATTAGTTAATACGATGCTAAGAAGATGATTAGTTGATTTTTATAAGTAAGACAGTTAATTAACAGCTTTGATCTAAATTCTTATGTAAAGGTTTTATATGTAAAGGTAATTCATTAAAAAGCTGTGCTCCCTCAAAAGTAACCATTTTTTTTACCATATGTTGTTCGTACCTTTGGCAAGACAACATGGCTTGCTCGCCTAGTTATGCAGTTGGAAATATCTTTTTGTTTAAGCAAGGTAATATCAGAATGGATTGATTTGTCTAATATCTTTCGAACGAGTATACATGTACTAAATTTAAATAATTGAGTCAAATTTATTAATTTTGTTTCTTTATAGGGATAATGATATAGCATTTTAATAATTTTGTTTTGCGTAATTGCATTTGTTACTACTGTGATTTATCAAAATCATGGACATTTTGAAATATAATTTGTAACCGGAGTTCATACAATTATCAACCTACAATTTCTCAAAGCACGTTTAATTAGTGTTCCACGGATTTGATCGATTGCTGAAATGAGCAATTACAGTAGTTAATTAGTGGCTACTAACGAGAAAATTGTAACAGTTTGCATTAATGTGTCCATGCTAGTTGTGTAGTTGTCAACGGTTGTAGGTTATTATAAAACATGGTTTGTGCAAACTGTTTTGATTTTAAATCGGTGACAATAGAGCTTAAATCACTTTGTATAGCCGTGATTATGATTGCATCAGTTGTTTTCCTGTATGTTCATAGCTAGCGTGAAATTGAAATAATTGTACGCGGTGGGCAGCGCGTCCGTCCGCGGTCTGTTTTATTTGCGCATAAATCTCTAACGCGGTACATCTGATTTACAGGAGTGCTCTTAGCGCTCACCTCACTGTTTGCTGAGGGTTTGCGGTTGCGTACTAGCCACGGTATAACTCGCTTCATATTACAAATATTCTGTTTGTTTTACATATTTAGATCTTATCTGAGGTATTGGACCTTAAGAGCAGGCTCCACGAATAAAATTCCTACGCTCGCTCCGCCCACGTCCCGCCACCCGAGAGTTACAAGTTGCTCGGCGGCTCTCTAGGATTTTTTTTAATATATCGCAAGATACAGCTTACGTAAGGTTGAATATTGCGTACATTATTTGAAGCATGATTTGGTATGCACTAGCTCGGAACTAAACAACGTAAGTCTCAAAATTGTTTTCGTTAATTATAGGAGTAAAAATAAACCTAAGTTTATTTTATTTTGACAATCACTGGTAAACAATGTTTCCTTGCTACGAGAAGTTTTTTGGCGATATAACTCAAGCCGTTTAGTAGAAAAATGTAATATTCTCCGGAAAAGGCGTCGATTTCGATAAAAAAATGTATCGAATGAAAATCACCCAATCATGTTTCTGACTTGATAATCCACAGATAAAGGTCTCAAAATATATATATGTAAATTCCACATTGATCAGATATGTGGTTGACTCAGCACATTTATTTAAAGTTCCCTTAGTTTCATAGAGCCTGGCCTTAAGTGTAACATTCCCTTTTCTATTGAAAAGAGTGACTTACTAAAGGTACTAAGGTGGCTTATACTAAAGGAATAGGAAAGTAGGCTCTAGGAGCCTTCAATGATCTATATCTATACTAATATTATAAAGAGAGAATAATATTTGTATGTTTGTAATGAATAAACTCAAAAATTACTGGGCCGATTTTAAAAATTTATTCACCTATAGAAAGCTACATTGTCAGGGGGTAACATAGGCTATATTTTATAAAGTTACGCGGACGAAGTCGCGTGCAAAAGCTAGTATTAAATAATCATAGACCTTTAATTTCTTTTCCGAGTTTTGTAAATGTATTTAATTTCTTTTAATTGATGTATACTGTGCTTTTATCTATTTACGATAAACTGAATTGTTATTTACTGTATAGATTTAGCCACAGTGATAAATTGTAAATTAACATTAACTATCGAATTCTTAGGCAACTCTGATGTTATGGGATTTACCTGTAAAACTGTATGTCAAATTTTCATGATAAAGATGAATGACAGTCGCAATAATTTTAACACGTGAAATCTAACCTCTTCGCCGCGCCGGTCAGGTCATTAGCCGGAGTGGTCGCGTCCGTTCACCCCCTGCGCTATCCAAAAAATATGAGTCAATATTTTATGAATATTTTTTTCTTGTTAAACTTTTTATTTCAATATTGGGTATTAGGCAAATGAAGCTTTACTAAAATCCTTCAATGTTAATGAAGAAACAAATACTACTTAATAATATTTTTACATTTCCTAAGAGTTTTTATAAATATTATCTATAAATCTGTATCTATACTAGTTTTATAAAGTTGAAGAGTTTGTTTGCTTGAACGCGTTAATCTCAGGAACTACTGGTTTGAATTGCAAAATTCTTTTTGTGTTTGATAGTCCATTTATCGAGGAAGGCTTTAGGCTATATAACATTTTGAATGCGGACAAAGTCACGGGCACCAGCTAGTTGTATAATAGAGAGTTAATCAGCCAAGTGTATTAGTTGAATCACCTCAAATAATATTATCGTACTATCGCACGAGCAAGGGCCTGTTTTCTGGGAGAGGTTTAGAATATTGGGTTAGTTAGTTTTTTTCATGATGTATCTAGTGAAAATATATCAAATAATAAAGAAATAAATAATAAAGAATTCTTTAATGAAGAACTAATAAGAAAGTTTACAATCAAAACCACATTCCTATGCTCATTGATTGATTATGCTATGCTAATTGATGGTGTACCATGAATAACTTAATCAATTAGTTTGAAAGTATATCTAGAAAAATTAGTGACAAGAAGTTTCCGAAAATAATTGAGGTGTTGTTTTCTCGGCACGCGTAACACTAGACGTTGACTGGAAATCTGTGTTCTGCTGTGAGGACAATATTAATGTCGTCCATAACTCAGGCGCAGCCACAACATTTTTCTCCTCGCACGCCGCAGAAGGGACAGCAATCTCCACTAATTAACGAGATTAGCATATTCCCTTGAAAATGTCCTTTTTGCAGTCGGATATCCCTCTATATGATAATTGGGATTTTTGCCTAATTTTTGTGTTGTCTTCCCTACGTTTATGTCCAAATTTACATAAGGCTTTGTGGCATATTTTCGTGCGTAACTTTGTTTGATCGCGATCAGTGTTGAAGGCAATTCAAAAAAAATTATTTTCACAATAAAGTTAGTAAGTAGCCCGGCTGTAATTGGGTGAATTAGTATAGGAATATTATTAATATATATTAAGACAATGTACATAGTAAATAATAGTAAAAGTTTTTTTTTTTAATATTATTATTTATTGATTTACTTCCTTTTTTATAATGCCCACTTTCTTTATAATATCTACCTCTCATTATATAATTTTAGCGACCTGCCCCCAGATTCGTAAGGATTAAATTTTTTCAACATAAATATACTTACATTTTTCGTTTATCGCTTTTTCCATTAGTGAAAACCGTATCAAAGTCGGTTGTGTGGATTAAAAGTTAGTGGAGGCGGACCGCGATTTATGTTATATCTATAAGTATTTTGTAAATAACAATATTCATTATTATAATATAATAATAATTTGACGTACCTACAATAACAGCATGATAAAGAACAAAACGTCGTCGGTAATAGAGTGATAGACACCAATCGAGTGAACTATGGCACGTCCTGTTGACTCCAGACTAGATACAAATTGATAGGTAAAACTGGAATATGTATCAATACATTTTAAAACATTTTCAAATTTAATATGATAGTTGGATGCCCGATGTTTCCAATGTCACTGTAACTAGAATTTAATATTAAATTGTACAGTCTACTAAGGATACACGGTACAGGGCAGGGTAACGGCGTACATTTGGAAATTGTATGAAGGAGTTCCGTCGACTCGTTTACATAAACTCTGGCTTAACATCAGTGCTACTGCATAGAAAATGGGATGCCAGAATAAATATATAACCTTACCTATATCTGCTCTGAAGCAGATAATAGAAATATCGAAATATTTCAGTTATTTTGACTTGAATACTTTTTTTACGCTACTTTTAATATTACATACTTACTTAATAAAGACATTATGATTTGATGTTTAACTTTTTCAGAATTTCATATGAGGTATCGCATTAGGTAGGGACGTGACGTAATAAAAATGATAGGTATACATTATTCAATGATTGCATCATTTTATTACACGTTGAGACTTTTTCAAATTATTTCAAACTGGTTTTTGCCCTCAACTTTATCCGCGTCCTTCGAGATTTTTTTTTCCGGATGAAATGTATCCTAGAATTTTTTTGTATCCCTGACAGTGTACCTAACCAAAGTTTTATGATGATCGATTGAGTAATTAAGGCGTGAAAGCGTAACAAACAAACAAAATCACAACCAAGTTTATAATATTGGTTAAAATGGATCCGTTCCGATATGAAACTCGATGCGAATCATGAATGGAATAAAACCGCATTTAAAGGTACTTTCACAAGTAGCGAACGAATCCGCAGTTCATTTATTTTAAATGTATTGTAAAGCGAATGTTCAAATAATGTTGATGTGTTGTATTCGAGTAAAAATGAACGATCTGCTGCGGTGGGCTTGCTGTGCACATACAATAAATCTTGTAACCGCTTTTGCTACAGGCTTATCGCCACTAGTTTCCAACTGTGTGACAATTGTGAAGTCAGGCAAATTTGTTATGATAGGCTTTATGTTCTGTGTATAATCTGTTACTACTTTTAAAAATCACTTTACCTTTTACTTTAACTCGTATTAAACAATCGGAACTTTGTCGAGGCCGTTGGTTGAGTGGTTGTTGGTTGACCCTAGCGCTCTGCCTCAGGGGTTCCCAGGATTCGATTCCCAACTTAGGAAATGAACTTTTCAAAGTTGTCTTTGGTCTGGATTTGGAAGTCATTTGGGCAGCCCTTCAGGCGGTAGGAACTCTCCTTACAGAAGACCATGTGTTTCGGCGAGTGATTAAGGGATGCCAGAGCCCATTACCCTTAATCCATCAGCCTGCCTGTCGACTATTAAAAACAAGAACAATTTTCTATACCAGTTCTGTTTTTGACGGCGACTTCGTCCGCGCCCCCTTTCTAAGTAGGTAAATATTTATTCAATCATGATTCCATCTTTGTTGCTCGTTTCTTTTCTAAGTGATGTGGTAACAAAGAAGTAGCTTTGTTGGACACATTAAAATAAAAAATCAAAATAAATTAATATTATAAATGCGAAAGTTTGTGAAGATTAATGGATGTATGTTTGTTATCTGGGACATTCTTCTTTTTTTACCGACAATTTGACCGACAAAAAATTAAATATTTCCCTTCTTTAATAAAATGTGTTTTAATAAATGTAGCGAAGTATTAGCTCTCATTTTTTATTAATTTTTAACTAATTTTTCGGAGCGGTAACAAAAAATAAACACTCCAGTCACAGTAATACTTGTAGTTTAATTTATTAGTTGTCATGCAAAATCAGATCCAGCTTTTTATTACTTTTCTTAACTAGAATACAAGCATAAAACTATAAAAAATTCGCCACTGTCACCGTGGCGGCGCCACCGTCGTCACAGCTATAAATAAGTATAGTAAGAAAACATTTTAGTTTCATCATAGAAGATAAATAACAATTTTCAAAAACAGTCGTCAAAAAATGTGGAACGCTTCACGATTTTGCGTGTCATCCTTGCGCAGGGGCCATGCTAATCTTCTCTGTATCGTTCCAATTTTAGTATATGTACTGCCGAAGCAAGTACAGTAGTGACTGATTCAATTTTGTATATATGCTACTGCACGCAAACACTCTGTTAGTGCGATCTAGGACTACATACAAAATTTACCTTTTGTATTGTTATCAGAAATAGCGCCATCTAACGGAAAGAAATTAAATTATTACTAGTTCAAACATTAAGTGGCGTCATCCATGTGTCACTACCTAAAACTTTTAGATTGGCTTACTTTCTTAATAAGGATTTTAGATTAATTTTAAGGGTATATTGTTATAATCAAGTTATAATACAACGCAAACAATTAAAATATAAATGGACAGTAAATGAAATCAACAAAGGATTTAGTTGATTTAAAAATTTTCAACAGTGAACTTACCAATTTTTTTGTAGCATACCTATTTAGGTACAAAGATGTATTTTATATTTGGTATTGTATACGTATATATTTTGTATTTTAATTCTAATCATTTTAATATTCAACCTAGTTGTAAAACTATGTTACTACTTATTATAATATGGAATCCTGGACGATGACCTAATTTCATTTCATATTATCAAGGGCACTGTTAAGTATGTAGGTATATTTTATAACTGCAGATTTTACTTATACCTACTACTCTAAGTAAACATTTAGTAGTAAAGTACTGAAGGAGGTCCCGAATGCAATTTGTCGCCACTCCTTGTTAAACAAGGACATTTGCATTATAAAGCATTACTTCCCTTTGTTTGCGGTTCAACCGTTTAAGTCCGTTCTTGACTTTAACTCATTGCTCGCGAGATTTGTGTCTTAAGTCTAATTTAATGCTTGGAATCTTCTGTTGATTGACAGTACCTTCATCAACCTTCATAATTACCTTCATCTAAGTATACCGAACAAAGTATTCCTAGACTTTACGAAACTTTATACATAATAACATGAACCTAGAACACAATAGTAATAAAATCGTAAAGGACCTGTCGGTACATTAAACATTTTTTCAGAAAAATAATTTGTATATGTTGTAATTTTGTTTCAATAGTTTTCACATTTTGTGTCTTTTTGTCTGTGCGTTTGTGCATGCTAATCTCAGAAACGGCTTAACCGATTTGAATGCGGTTTTCACTGATGTATTGATGATTACCTGAATTAATCTATAGGATACTTTGTATCCTGGGAAAGTGTTAGGTTTCTGTGGGATATTCCGAAAATGAACTACGGCGCATACGAAGTTGTGGGCACCAGCTAAGTAGTAGGTATGTAATAAAATTTCACTGATCAGCCCAACCCAATCTCGCCAACGATCGCCCAAACGAAGGAACGAGGTATTTTATGACATTTTCATAATCGTATGTTGATTTCCGTTGGCTACCGATTAGTTAGCCAACCACTATTAGTCACCGGGATAGTCTCGAAGAACTGAGCCCTTGTCTTAATTAATTTTCACTTAACGCTAAAAAAAGAATTCGCAGTCCTTTCAAGAGCTCAATCGAAGTTCATAGAAACCTATGAAACTAATGTACCTATACTTATATTCCATTTTACTAGTGGTGGCGGAGAATGTACCATATTTTAAATGGGCGTTTTTTCTCAAAAAGCAAAATTGCAATTTCAAATTTAAATTTCTCATTACATTTAAAAGTTTTCTGTAGAAGAGTTTTTCACAAGCGCAAATTGTTGCAACTGAGTCAATTTGGAGAAGTTCTATTCGTTTCCTATTTCGCGTTATGTGCTGTTTAATTTATAATTATATTAAATTTTCACGAACTCTCCCCCATCGTTACAAGTTAATACTGTGTCCAGGCTCCAGAGGCTTCTGTAGATTCGGTTTTGCATGTGAAACTCAAAGGTAAATTGGATGGTGACCGCAGCGGGCTGTGACGATACCACGCCCATTGACACCGGCTTTACAAAACGGATTTTGTTGTCACCGTACCTCCACTCGGTTTTATACAAACAGATCCCGAATATTACAAACGTGGGTAAAATTAAGTGTTCGCCCATTGAGCCGAATTAATTTTGAATTGTAATATATTGTACGACCAAACAATTCGGATTATTGCTTCCAAACCAATAGCTGAACTTAGACATTTGATTGCGAATTATATTATAAGTAGTGTATTGAATACCAAATCACGAACTTATCTGTAATTGTCATTAATCAGTACATAGTATTAGGTAAAGGTCCTCCATTTTCTCGGTCTGTCTGTTTGTATGTGCTAATCTCAATAAGTGGTATTCGGATTATGTTTGTGATTATGTCGATGGAAAGGGGAATTTCTGAGGATGCTTTAACTGTATAATTCATGAATCTTTTTTTTTTAAATTTTTAAAATTTTTTTTACAAGGCCGTTGGAAGGCAGGCATCAAACAAAATCGTCTTATTGTATCCACCGCTTGGTCGTGTGCGCAAATTAATGCGAACATTATGTAAAACGTTCTCAAACTGTATCCACCAGCACAAGCACAAACATTTTGTGCTTTTCTTTTGTTTTTCTTAAGGTGCTGATCCATACCGTCATATTAATAAAAAATAATATTAACTCCTGTAGCCATGGACTTAGATAAATGCTAATATTGTAGTGGTAGGCAATGCATTCTGCAGTCATTAATAGGGCAGACGCCTGGGAAGCAGTAACCAACCATATGAGCTATTATGTTTTGGAGTGATCAATCATATATCTCCACATTGTTCCTTATCCTTTATTCTATTCAAGGCGACTTACATTGCCCCCTGGTGTTTCTGTAATTTCAACTACCAAGAATTGCACTGTCAAGCTTGCTGGCCATGATTACATAAAAAGTATATATAGGTAAAGTTAAAATATGTAGATGTATTTTTCGAATTTTTTTAAAAGACATATCAAACAATCAGACGTCATTTTATTCACAGTAAAGATTTGCAGTGTGTCTGTCATGGCATATCCTTTTGATGAAAAATTCATTTGATATCCATTTCTCTTTTAATAAATCCTTTCTTCATATCTTAGTCAGACATGATTGCTTCTGTTATGGTGTTTATATGTTTGAATTTATGAATCTTTTCATTCTATCGTCGATTTTACCTTATTTTATTCTGCTAGAGGTATTCGTGCGACCCGAAAACGTGTGGCACGCTACCATTGTGAAGCCGACTACGAAATTTGCGTCGCTATTCGGTTCCGTGTACGACTCTTTTGGATTTGCCGCCGAATAATTGTCGGCCGTTTTACTCATATCGTTATAGTATTCGGTCACTAGAAATATATCTTCACTGAGGATTTCATGAAGGCTTTTCTGTCTGCCAATATGTGTAATTGTGTAGTGTGGTTGTCCAAGAAACATTTATTATATTTTGACCTGACAAAATTATATGATAACCTTGATTTGCCATCTTGACTTAAAAGCATTCATCCATCAAAGCTGTGGATCCAAGTGGAAGGAGCCAAAATTACGTTGGAGTCAAACTTTATGATTTCCGACGGAAAATAAACCAATGATGTGTTTAATTTGCAGATAAGATACTAACGTCATATTATTTGTAGTTTTATAATCTAATAGGCTAAAAAATATTTTAAAATATTGGGATAATTTTCTCATTAGATCAGTTTTTAAACAGTCCTTTTTTAAACTAGCGGTCAACAGTCTACGCATAAGCGAGATGTTAGTAAAATTATATGAAATATTGATTTAGAACTTATAGACAAACTTATAGAAATATTGATTTTCAAAAATTCATGCAATTTATAAGTACATGGCTGAAAAAAACCATTACGATTTCTATAAATTTTCATTCAAGAAAAGTATAAGGAAAAGTATCACTTTCATCGTTCGTGATATTAAACGTTCGTGATTTCTTCGACCTAGTATGTAAAGTCATTTTAATTAACGACATTTTAAAGATACCCTGATCATACTGTTAATATGTAACAGTTGTTAATTGTAACAGTGTAACAGTTGTAAGTTTTACGAATCCATAGACAGACACACACAGGTATGTGTGTACTTGTGTGTGTCTATGGATTCGCAGCTCCCAAACTAATGGACCAATTTTAATTCGGTAGTACATATTTCAATCACATGGTAACCTCGATCTGAAACTGCAGCATCAAGTAGTCTGTAGGACACCCTTGGGAGTTTCAATTTGTTCCGCAGACTACTTGAAGTTTTTGGGAAAACACAAAAGCACATCTGCTGTTATTTCAAGTTTGGTATTTTGTAAGAGGATGTCCTTCGAACCGGTTGCTCAGTTTATAATTGCAAAATGTGTCCTGTCACTCTTATACTAACTTTGTTTAGCCATTCCATTTTATTCAAACTAGTTTCTATGTAAAAAGTTGGCGATCCTTCAGTCATCGCGAGTAGAAATGAGTGAGTTATTTCGTGCACTTAAATGAAAGGTTTGTTAAACCGTTCATAAAGCATAATGAGAAAATTCCAGAACGTATAAAGAAAAGTCAAATTTAAGTTGATCACGTACAGATTTTCTCACGCAATATCTATCAAATACTATCGGATAGACAAATGGATAGTATCAAACACAGCATGTCTTCTCATAAAAAAAATCTCTTTTTCCTCATAAAAAATCACTCATGAATCATGAAACACGCAGCATTTTAGTATGATTAATAGAAGTGTCTATCACAGAAAACCCCATTTCGCAATATTGTGTAATTCAAATTTAAACAGACACATCGAAATAAGAATGAAGTCAGTACGAAATGGAGCAATATTGTTTGTTTAGAGGAAACGAGGGCTGTACCGTGCAGGAACATTTCTAGTACCACAATTTAGTATGTAAATAGAAAATAGAAAATTCAATTTACATATTACAGGAGCGGACTGACTGGACACCTCATTATCCCATATAATGGTCCTCGCAAGGTTGCACTCCCGCAAGACTTAATTACCCCTAATCTGGCATTCCGGGAATCTAACAAGAGCCTCGCTTCTGTAATTACGGTCCACTGTTCTGTAGCTAATGGTCTCGTTTATTTATCTGTTAATTACATTTAATCTGCGAATCAAGAATCTGTCTGGGGATTTGAATCGGCAGAGACGATAGCAGCGTTTAAAAAAGCTGTCTACGCCGTTTGTGAACTGGTTTTGGTTGAAAGGAAATTAAAACTGGAAGTTCTGAAATATGAGTCGGTCTCGTTTAAGTCATGTGTAAACGTTATGATATGGCTCGACCTGCTTACGTGCACTCATCGCACTTTGCCTGCCCCTTAATTGGAGGGGTTGGCTTGTCTTAACACGCGACAATGTACACATGTACACAAAAATCAACCCTGGCTCCACACGCCACAGACTAATATCCTATATCGTCATAAACAGTATAAACTAAACGAGGTTAGAGATTTTTCGTTGAAACAGTCCATAAAATGGCACGCGGTTGTATTAATGGTAGACTCGTATTATTAATTAAGTCCCCTAAGTGTTGCTCTATAGGGTTTTTCCATTGTTAAGACTTCACAGACACTCGTGACACGTCAATTAAATATATAAAACAACGAAATTTTTAAAGTTGGTGTCTGGGTCTGGAAACTAGTAGCAGGGCGTACTACGTTGCGTTTCGCAGTCATTTGGGCATCCCTACTACCCAATAACACAGTGACCTTACAGTAACCACCCCCTAACAGAACACCACCGTGAAATAACAGTACGTGTGCTGTTGCGTTTCGGTGAGTGGGTAAGGAATGCCAGAGCCCATTTTTCTATCCCTTCCCAAGCCCTTATGTTGTAACGCTACTGTAGTCGGCAAAGCCACCTACCATCAAGTGGACCGTCATCCTGCCTGCCCAAATTAAGATTAAAAAAACATTAGTTTATCTCAACCTTCAATAATGCATTCAATAATGATGAATAATTTCACACAAAAGTCTACAGTTGTGTAATATGTCTGAAATATTCATGTAAATTGCAGATCCACGCATGAACTCTTCCCGTGAATAATTCCAAATATTGCCTCGTGAATATTTAAACTTTTAATGTACATATAAAAATATAAAATATTTGGCTTTTCTCTCTTTGACGTCATTGCGATAAACTGACTGTTATAGCCTATGCTTTTACACCATAACAAGAAAATAAGTAGACATGAACCCACTTTAAAACATGCATATATTTTAAAGGATAGCATTGCAATTATTTACTTAATAATTTTATTTAGGTTTTTTTAAATTTTGTACAAAACATCAAAAGCTTTTAACAAAATATATATATGTACTTAACATAAACATACAAAGACCAACTTTTACAAATTTTCATCATCAGGTCTTTTATTAAATAAGTGAGACCACCAACATCCCTAACAACCCATCACCAGCCGTTTTCTTGAGGTCATCGGTTCAACTAGCAGGTTGTCGTGCCCGATACCCCCGATGCCCGACGCAAAAGACGTGTATTATAAGTTTGATCTCTCTGTGTGTATCTGTGTCTGTGGCATGTAGCTCCCAAACAGAAGTATCTATTTTGATCATTTTTTTTTGTTTACAGCTGACGTGATCGAGATGGTATACCTATAATTTATGAAGATTTGTTCAGGCGTTTGAAATTCATCAGCCCATTTCCTAGTCGATGACGGGTTGACGAATAACTTCACCAGGCGTGATTGATGTGAAAATGGTGTACTGTTATTTCGGTGGTATTTCCATGACATGACCTTGTTCTGATGCTGAAGCATCAAGTAGTTTGCCACTCCTCAGCAACTTACAGCAGATATAGCGTGTTTGATCACAATAGAAAATCGGGGGTTAGTTTATAATTTTTAATCATAGCTTCTTTATTTATTGAAACAACACAACACAACAAAAACAAACACGTTCACTTATTAGAGGTATAACCTTGAACGTAGGCGCAGTATCTAATTCTTATTGAATCTATGACGTCACTCAATAAATAATAGATGCCAAGTAGTACATCTTGATGAAGTGGGTTTCAAACAAACTGTTTAAGAGTTTAATAATGTTGGGCAATCGCCATGCGGTCCATTGTTTGCACAATATTAACGTTTATGTTTTTGCACAATATTATTTAAACTATTTAAAGTCTGTTATCACTTTGTGGACGCACACAAACCATCTTGTTTTGGCCCAGCAAAGATTGCATTAGTCATTAAATATAAAATTTGTGATAGTTAATTATAGTTTGAGGAAAACCTTGGGTGTAGTTTTTTAATAAAGGTTTAATTATTTTCATGTGTTTTTACGCATTTTTCGTTCTATTCAGTATTGGTATTGTTACGAAGAATATAAGTTACTACAATAAGTGCAATGACGTCACTGAGTTTGAAGAACTTCTTTTAGAAAAGGTAAGTTTAGTTTAAGTAATTTCTCCTATTATTATTATTTAAATAAATATAATACATTATTTAATAATCTAATTAATATTATAAATGCGAAAGTTTGTTCCTCATTAACGCAAACAGTTGAACAGATTTCTATAAAATTTGGCACACAGATAGTTTATTACCTGAATTAACATTATAGGATACTTTTTATTTTAGAAAAAAATAGGTTTCCGAGAGATCGTCGTATGCCAAATTTCATCCAAATCTGTTCAGTCGTGTTTGCGGTATTGAGGAACAAACATCCACACATCCTCACAAACTTTCACATTTATAATATTAGTAGGATAGTATGATTTTTCAACGCTAACGAAGTTTGGGGCGCCAGCTAGTTATAATTAATTCGTGTGTAGTATTTAAGAGCGTTTTATTGACGTTTGCCTATTTTTTTTAAAATTAAGTACTTATTTTTTGTGACTTCAATGCAAATTACATTTTTTTTTTAAATAAACGTCTGCCAAATTTCTGCCTGTCTGCCAATAGTTTATAAAAATAACAATTAGTATAACTATTCCGACGTTTTAGTTTTTTTTTTCTATTAAGTCTTGAGTAAATTTTATTTTTTTTCCTCAGTTTCAAGATACATGGGATCGCCCAATCCTGCCCGCTGGTATAAACTTTTCTAGTAATTATTTAAATAAAGGTCACACTAGAAATACTACAAACGAAGGAGAGACAAAAATCACTGACGACAATTATGATAATGAGAGCCCTTTATATGGAAATAAAGATATTATAGAAGGCATAATTTGTAATGAAAATTTGTTGTGCTATGCATGAAGCAACATGGAATTATAATAGCTGCAAAAACTTTATTGGCAGCGGCATAAGTCTTCAGTATCTCATTTGAATCTCTACCAGTTAATTTTAACCCAGTATTGTTCAGTTATTATTGTATGTGTATAGCATTGTAAGCCCCTAATGGATACGGTACTGCTATGCAGAATTCATCATATTAATTTGCTAATGGATCAAGTTCGATTTAGACATTTTCATATTGTATTAAAGTTCCTTATGAATTAATTGTTATAAATAAAAATTTTTTTCATGTTTTGATTTTTTTACATGGTTTATAAAGAAAGGTCATAATACTCTTTCATAACTGCAAAGCCATTTTCTTAGAAGTCTTGGTGAACATTTTGTAAGCAATGAAATATCTTTTGTAAATAAAAAAAAATCCATCGTTTTTGAGTTTCATCATTACAAACAATAATACAAATAATTTCTCTTTATAATACAGATAGATATATGTGAACAAAGAAAAAGTATCAAATGAACAGCAAAAGTTGTTTGAATGTCGTGTATAACAACTGTGTTAGATACAAAAATAATTTCTCCTTTGAAAAGTAATGAGTAAATTCTACAAAGGGTTATGGGCTGTTTGTTTTCCACCGAGAAATGGATGCTACGAGAACTAGAGGAAATTGCCAATGATGTTAAAATTTACCTTGTTTTGTTATGCTATTTTTCTATGCGACAGTTTATAGGTCGATGCAAATTACGTTAGCATTTAAATATTCATAAACATACTGACATACTTATTGGTGAACTTAATTACTTATTACTATTACTTATCGTACCTTTTTAACCCCCGACGCCCGACGTAAAAGAGGGACTTGTGTATCTGTGTGGCATCATAACTCCCAAACGGAATATCCGTTAAAAGGAACAAAATCGGCCCATCCGTTTGGAAGTTGCGATGTTATGGGGGTTGAAAAGGGAGGCAAACGAAGTTGACGCAAATTCCATAGTTGTAGCCAATAGCCAGTAGTTAGTAAATTTTAGTGGTGTTAAATATCTGTAACAAGTTTCACCCAAAAGGCACGAAAACACAGAAACGTACATACAATAGCTTGTAAATGCAAGAGAAAACTTACTTTTCCAATTGTATTGAGTCCACGAAGTAAGTCAATAACAAAATGAACGCTTATAAACGTTTCGTTTCGCGTATTGTCCTTTAATCGCTACTTTGTTATTCAATCTGGAACACTTTCAAAGAACGTCCCAGTGAATTATATTAGGTCGAAGATTCTCTTAACAAGTACACCAATTATTTCTTTTGCATATTTCTCGTCTACTTTTCACGTCTGCTATCTTTTGCCGAACGGATTTGTTGTATTTGTGGAGGTCATGCCTTAAATAAACTATTTCCTCTGAGTTGCATTAAACTACACTGGATCGCAACGAAAAAGGATCGGTTAGAAAATCTTCAATATCTTCAAAAGTAGGTACCTGACCTAGCTATAAATGAAATAAAAACCAAATTAAAGAATATTTTAATGTGCGTATATAAAAATAAAATTTATTTAGTTTAGCTTTAATTTAGTCTTTATTTAATAAAGCTACGTCAGGTACTTTTGAAGATATTAAAGATTTTCTAACCGACCCTTTTTCTTTGCGGTCCAGTGTATCTAAATGTTTATGACAGCAGTGGCATTTTTTTTACGAGGGGAGAAATCTTAAAAGGATTATCTATAACAAAGTGTCGCATGCAATGCAAATGCGCAACACCCCTCGAGATGGGTGCAGTTCTAGACGTTAGGGGCCTTAACTTCTTAGTGAGTAGAATTACTATTCTTCAAATCCATGTTAATAGAAATTCCATCCCAATCAATAATCAAAAACATTTGTAAAATAATTAAACAAAATTAAACCTCGTGCCTAATTCATTTTGAGAGTTACACAAACATTCTTCAGTGTAATGGATGTGATACTTCCCGGAAATGAAGTATTTCTCTAAATAAACTGTTTGTTGAGTACTTTGTAAATAGTAATTCAATTTGGTATGTTCATTAATTAAGAAACATCTGGTAATCTGAAATCGTGATGAAAAAGTCCGTTTTACAAGCCAAAGACCACTTGAATAATTATAAAAAGATAGTTTTTCATAAAAGGTAACTATTTTCTAAAGTAAAAAGGTGAAGTGTAATTTTAAAATTTACGTAGTGTTTTTTTCTTATGGCAGAAAAAAAAACGCTTAGGTGTCTTAGAAGTTTTTTTTTCTTACTTAACACTGTACATCACTTAGAGTCGGTACCTACTTCAGAAGAGTTTATTAAAGAAAGAAAGAAAAACGTTTATTTGGTACAATGTAACGTATTTTATAATTCATAGAAAAATGTTTTAAAATGGTCTCTACTAAGTGGTTTTATTTATTTTTTATTTTTAGTTATACTAGCTTTGACTGCTTAGCTTTACTTTTACTTAAGAAGTACTGGAGGACCGACGTCTAAAAACAAAAGAAATAGCGCCAAGAACAGGTATTTCAAAAACTAGTCTTGAGGATTTTCTATATTGAAAAAAGAATGTAGGTACAGTGTGATTTATTTACTGCACTTTAACTGAATACGCTTCGCCTTGACATTCAATAAAATACGTAAAAACTTAGTATCCCCTCGGGAGCAATTAAATGGAACGAGTTTACGAAATCAATTAGTTGCAATGTTGGCTTTTACACAAGTTGTTATCGAGTTTTACAACTTGTACCACGCCAGGTTGGCTTTTTCGTAAATTTTCACTTCCTAAATAATTAGTAGTCTAATTGTGTTCACCTAACATTGAATTTTTAGATTGTTTTAAATACATGAATGAATATTTAACTGTACTGATAAAAAAGTAAACAGTTTTAATAAAATGTACACAAGCTTTAAGTAAAAAAGTAAACAGTTTTAAACCCAAACACGCTATATCTGTTGTATTTATAAGTTATTAAGGAATTGGGTGTCCCGCAGAATAATTGTTGCTGCAGCATCAGATCAAGATTACAATGTCATGGAAGTACTACTGAAGTAATCAGTGAAATCCATTCGTCAACTAAGAAATGTTGTGGTCTTCAAACGCCTGAAAAGATCTTTATAAATTATAGCCAATAACGATCCCGATCATGACAACTTTAAAACAAAAATAAAACCAGATTAAAGTTTGTCCATCCGTTTGTGAGCTACGATTCCACAGACAGACACACATATACACATACACACAATTCACCCTATTTTTGCGTCGGGGGTTAAAAAGTACGTTTCAATGCCGATTCGACATGCCCAGGTTTAAATTCCATTCACGTTTACATTTCCGAGACTTTTCAATTTCATCTATGCTTTATGAATAATTATAAATTACTCTGATGGTAAAGGAAAATTCCCGAGGAATCGGAATTCGTAAATCCTAGAAGATTGAACGCTAAGGCAAATTACCTTAACCACTTTACCAATCGTCAAATATCATTTGCCCCTATAACAAGCCTCATAAACAAAAACTGTTATAAATCTATACATATAAGTAATACCTACATAAGTGTATTTTGTTTGACAAAATATCTCCAATTCCTCATGTTCAGGTAGAGACAAGGATAAAAATTACTTTTTCGCAAAGTATATTTGCAGTCCCTCGCCTAATATTTGTATTTCTGTCGAAGGCGTAAAGGTATGTCCGTCCAAGTCATCTAACGATAACATTCCAAGAAATATATGCTTCTATAAAATATTAATTTAGAAGCATGGGAAAAATTACATTTATCACAGAATAGATGTAGGTATGTACGTAAGCCAAGTCTATATTTAGTCAAATTCGTATTTACAAAGGAGCAAATCAGTGAACTTTCCACAGGTAATTGAAGTTGTGATGTTGAATTCAAACTACTAAGCAAATTACGCGGTAATTGAGGTAGGCAAAACAAATGTCTGCAACTTTATGTTCTGTCCAAGTCCAATATGAAAACAGTCGATTGTGGAGTTTGTTTGCAGATTGTCTTTTGCATTGTAACTGTTGCGCAATTGTGACTATGTAACTAGATAAAATTGTTTGGTAATAGTTATTGATAAGGCGAAAACCTAAAAGGTGGATTTGAAGAGCCCCTTGGTCCGCGCCGCGCGGACAATTCAAGCACCGCGTAAGCACCCTAACTATTCAGGTTAGGGTGCTTACGCGGTTTGCCTCAACGCTTTCATCTAGGGTTACCGGGTTCAATTCCTGGCAGAATCAACTTTGAAAATAAACTTTTCAAAGTTATCTCTGGTCTAGATCTGGAAAGTAGTGACAGGACATACTGCGTTTCGCAGTCGTTTGGTCATATTTTGGGCAACTCGTCTGCCCTATGAGGTTGTATTATAGGCAATGGTAGCCATCAAGTGGACTGTCAGCCTGTCTGTCGATCAAAACATAAAAAATGCCAATTTGTTTAGATGAGGAAACGTATGTATTTATGAGGTAAAAAGTAGATATGATTCTTCTTTAAACAGTCCTATATGCTTCAAAAGCAGTTCGGTAGCTTCGGAAATTGAAAACAATTGTCCCACCTGTCCCACCAATCCCCGTCATTAGGGGTAATTTTACAGCAATCGCATTAATGCGTGGTTTTTGTATGGCATGCATAATCTTTAGTTTTAGAATATCCTTAGTCCAGCGGATTAGGAGTTTTGTAACACGTATAAGACAGAATTATATATACAGGGCGTCCCACGACTATGCCACATGGAGGGAAAGTACCTTGAATATTGTAGATGGAACATTTTACTGAAAGAAGACTTTATTTTAATTTAAAAAACAATTTAAACTGCATTCATAGATTTTTAAATAATTACATGGTTGAACCGGGAATCGAACCAGCTACACGAGAAAAAAAATTACCCTGTAGCTTTATCATACCGATCGAAAGGCTTCATCATAAAGATTATTTTTTGCTAAATAACATAGTGTCAGAAATAAAAGGAAGACCATGAATTTTAACATTTGATGTGAAATTTTGTTCAGAAAAATTAAAAGCTGACACTGCCGTAAGGACATACAACGGCATTATCATAAGTACCTATTACTATTACTAATAAATGTACCCACTTGAGAAGTACGCATCATTTCCCTATTATAATTTAAGTGCATGATAAAATGTAATTAGTAGGTAGGTACCTGGTTGTATGCAACAAATCGAGCTGTATCCTGACGCGTAAATTATACGCGTAAAAATTTAGTTTACATGAACCAGTATGAAAGTGTCCACGAGCTACAAACAGAACTTAGACGTATTATTCTAAATATCCACCACAACAAGATCAAAAAATCGACAGGGAGTGAAATAATCAAGAGTGCGACTTTGTATTCAACAGTATGGGACTCATTTTGAGCATTTGATAAAATGATTAATTTTGTATTAAAAACGTTAAAATTCATGGTCTTCCTTTTATTTCTGACACTATGTTATTTAGCAAAAAATAATCCTTATGATGAAGCCTTTCGATCGGTATGATAAAGTTACAGGGTAATTTTTTTTCTCATGTAGCGAGTTCGATTCCCAGTTCAACCATGTAATTATTTAAAAATCTATGAATGCAGTTTAAATTGTTTTTTAAATTAAAATAATGTCTTCTTTCAGTAAAATGTTCCATCTACAATATTCAAGGTACTTTCCCTCCATGTGGCATAGTCGTGGGACGCCCTGTATAAGGACATATGGTACAAGGGAATCAAAAATTACCTAATAAATATAAGACGATGAAGCAACTTTAGAAAATCAATTAGTTTCAGTGTTGTTAGCGCGTATACAAACTTGGTTATTACATTACGGAGTTGTTTCGAAGTTACCTATTGTTCTTTTATGTGCTTGTTCAATAAAATTTCCCCTCTCAACTACAAGATCTAATAAAACAAATTGCTATACATGTCCTATGTACGCATTATAATGAAGATATACCTACTATTCCATTGAAACCGATAACAATTCGAATACTCACGTTTAAATAATTATTGTCTTATGAAATTTTTATAATCGTCAAATTATAATTAAATTAGATATATTTTAACCAATATAAATGGATACTTTTTTCCTTAGTTTTGCTTTAATCAAAATACCTACTCACTTTCATCAATGCATTCAGTGTCTAAAGAAGTTTTCATTTTTCGCTATTATGACTTAAATTTATTTTCTACTAACTAATTAAACCAACAAAATTTTTATATCTATATAAATAAAATCAGAGTGTCTGTCTGTGATTTGCGAAAAACTGCCTCAAACTAAGCTTAGAGAGTCATTCGCATGCTGTTAAAACGTAAATAACTTTTTTTAGAATTGTTGTCTGTCTGTCTGTCTGTCTGTCTGTCTGTCTGTCTGTCTGTCTGTCTGTCTGTCTGTCTGTCTGTCTGTCTGTCTGTCTGTCTGTCTGTCTGTCTGTCTGTCTGTCTGTCTGTCTGTCTGTCTGTCTGTCTGTCTGTCTGTCTGTCTGTCTGTCTGTCTGTCTGTCTGTCTGTCTGTCTGTCTGTCTGTCTGTCTGTCTGTCTGTCTGTCTGTTCGGGGTAATCTCAGAAACGGCTGAAGCGATTTTGATGAAACTTTGCAGACATGAAGAGGGGGTCGTCAGGAGTAACATAGGCTACTTTTTGTTTATGTAAATTGCGGTACATACACCAAAATAATATTTTTTACAATTTTTGTCTGTCTGTCTGTTTGTTCCGGCTAATCTCTGAAATAGCTAGACCGATTTTGACGGGACTTTTATTGGCAGGTAGCTGATGTAATAAGGAGTAACTTAGGCTACGTTTATTTTAGACTAGCGACTCGTTCCCGGCTTCGCCCGGGTGCATTCGTGTACATAGACTTTTCGAGTTTAATGAGAATGATGCTTATGCATTAAGATAGCCTCACTCTACTTCCTTCGAAATAAATATAACAAATCACCCATCAGGTTTAACAAATTTTTAAATTTCTAAAAATTTTAACGATGTTCTGAAATTTCAAAAAATCTTATTAAATTATCTGAAAAAGTGAAGAAAGTTTTCATATATGCGAGAATTTCCTAGAAACTTCTGGAATTTTCTAGAAACTTCTGAAATTTTCGAGAAACTTCTAGAATTTTCAAAAAACTTCTAGAATTTTCTATAAACATCTAGAATTTTCTAGAATGTTAGCGAAAAAAAATCCGTTCCTATTAATCTTCTTCTTCTATCTTCTATATAAATAAAATCAGAGTGTCTGTCTGTGATTTGCGAAAAACTGCCTCAAACTAAGCTTAGAGAGTCATTCGCATGCTGTTAAAACGTAAATAACTTTTTTTAGAATTGTTGTCTGTCTGTCTGTCTGTCTGTTCGGGGTAATCTCAGAAACGGCTGAAGCGATTTCGATGAAACTTTGCAGACATGAAGAGGGGGTCGTCAGGAGTAACATAGGCTACTTTTTGTTTATGTAAATTGCGGTACATACACCAAAATAACATTTTTTACAATTTTTGTCTGTCTGTCTGTTTGTTCCGGCTAATCTCTGAAATAGCTGGACCGATTTTGACGGGACTTTTATTGGCAGGTAGCTGATGTAATAAGGAGTAACTTATGCTACGTTTATTTTAGAAAAAATACACCCCGGACGAAGCCGGGAGCGGGCCGCTATAAACAATAAAAAACGGGATCTATGCAATATATTCGAGTTTTTTAAACGCGATATTTTTTCTTTTACTGAAAAAAAGTTACTAACCCTGTGACAATAAAAAAAAGAATTTTTTCGTTCATAACAATTGCATTTGTTGTTAACAACTGAAACGAAGGTTCATGCAATACGATGAGTTCTCTTTGTGGCATATCTTTTCTTTGGCTGAGTCGCTCATTATGTATTATTAATAGGAACGGATTTTTTTTCGCTAACATTCTAGAAAATTCTACATGTTTATGGAAAATTCTAGAAGTTTTAAGAAAATTCTAGAAGTTTCTCGAAAAATTTCAAAAGTTTCTAGAAAATTCTATGAAAACTTTCTTCACTTTTTCAGATAATTTAATAAGATTTTTTGAAATTTCAGAACATCGTCAAAATTTTTAGAAATTTAAAAATTTGTTAAACCTGATGGGTGATTTGTTATATTTATTTCGAAGGAAGTAGAGTGAGGCTATCTTAATGCATAAGCATCATTCTCATTAAACTCGAAAAGTCTATGTACACGAATAAGTTGAAACATTTATCTTTTCTGCCTAACGATCATCAGTCAGCTTGATATATACCCATATTTCGCCGAACTGCGTTCTCTTATCTCAGTTGAACTAATATACACAGGAAAAAGACAAAGTTACGCACAATTAAACAAAAATCAATTCGCTCACGCAGACAACATTATTAAATTTACGTTTTTTAATATTATAAAACAAAGTCCCCCCGCCGCGTCTGTCTGTCTGTATGTTTGCGATTCTCAAAAACTACCGAACGGATTTTTATACTATTTTCATTAATGGCAAGAGCGTTTAACGAGGAAGGTTTCTACGTTTAATTTGCAGAAAAAAAATTGCACCCGTGCGGAGCCGGGAACGGATCGCTAGTCCTAAATAATATTATAAATGCGAAAGTTATAAGGATGGGTGGTGAAGGTATGTTTGTCATGTAATAACTATATTCAACGGATTTGGATGAAATTGGGCACATATATAGCTTATTAGCTGGATAAATATGTAGGATACTTTATATCCTGGAAAAGTGTTAAGGTCCCAGGGGATCATCTAAAACTATAAAAAAATGGGAGCCACTGTTGCCGTTGTGGCACCAGCGCAGCGTCACAACGATAAAGATGTTAGATATTTTCTCAGGTGTTATATTTTTCATTTCTCAAAGCGGTGGAATTGTATTAACTTTTTTCTTATTTCTATAACAGTTATAATATCAACTAATAAATATACAGTTTGTTAAAAAATAATGTAAAAATGACACGTATGGATTCCACATGAAACATAAAAAAGGTGACACACTTTTGGAAGTTTTGTTCGGTAATTTATAACACCACATTTTTCCATGACAAAGATGAGCGATGAAAGAACCCAGGTAATTACAGTATGGAAAACGATATCGATTACGCGTGCAAAATAATATATATTTTTATAAGCTGCTAAGTCTTTTAAATGAAATAAAAACAGACTTTTTAAAATTTGAAATCACAAAATTTAACAAATAGACGGATAAGATTTAAGCTGTCGTCAATTTAATTGGTTTTGAATTTGTTAAATAATAGGTTTTGTCCCAAAATAGTAGAACTGTCACCAAACAATATGAAAACAATTCCATAATAAATCACATATAATCATCGGGATATATTATCAATTATCAAATAAATGGGTTTGTATTTATTATAATTAGTTTGTTCTGTAACTGTATAATCAAAAATTGAAAACTACATAATAAACATATTCGTTTTTAACACAAAATTTAACAAAAACAAAGTCCATCTAATGGTTCAATTCCAGCACTAACCACTCCTTCAAAGAAGAGCTCTACTTTCAAAGTCTAACCATACGTATAATGTGGTGTATGATTAAAAAAATGTACCGTTTAATAGTAATTCAAGTAATAGTATTTTAAGTAAAGAGGTTAAAAGCTTGTATGTTTGTATGAGGGAGTAATGTTTGAAACAATTCAACCGATTTAAAAAAACTACCACCAATAGGTAATAGAATTTGAGGATTGAATTAAGCTAAATATTCCATGCGGTCGAAGTCTCGGACACCAGCAGCTATCTATAAATAAAAATCCAAGTTAGGCATCAATGTATGTTATATCTTTTATTTTTCAATGCGGATGAAGTCGCGGGCACCAGTTATTAATCTATGATCTCAGAAGAATACTGAGACTGTACTGTACTGGAAATATCTTTGAGAAAGATAGAATAACAAAATGTATTATCCGAAACGTGTTCGGCGTCATCTGAACGAGAGAAAATAGGGGGGATGTCTAAACAGGTCGCGGTTAACTCACTTATTTGCATGTAAAAGAGCGTCAAATGTATCCACTCTTAGTATGGAGGCGGATGAAGGGACAAGTGCACAGTAATAAATTGTCTTCATCTGAGACGCCTTCAATAAACGCCGAACAATAAGAGACGGCTACAATGCCCCGTAATGAGAATTACATTTTCTTTTCACATTCTACTAAAGACGTGCTGTGTGAGAGAGACAACAAAAGATTATTGTAACACGAATAATAACGTCGTGTATGCGAAATAGCTAAGTAAATACGTCTCGCAAATGGATGTTGTTGGATGAGTACTTTCAGAAACAGTGTTAACAACACTTAACGAGTTGAAAACATATTATACACTAACAACAGTTTTGAGTAATTAATGTGTGTAAATATAATTTGAACATTGTTACAGTACTAAGTAGGTTGGTTTTTGAGTGAGTACTTGGGACTTGACGTTGATTACAGCATACAATTAGAAGACTATGCTTAGTACACACATGTCCAGAGTCTAGTCTAGAGACGGTCTGGGGACGGTCTAGCGACGCTGTCTTATAGACCGTCTAGATCAGGGTTCCCCAAACTATTTTGGACAAGTGACCCCTTTTCAACAATGAACTGTTACCTCAGACCCCCATGGTCAAATTACCTACTTTTAAGACCAACCCCCTTATTCATAATGGTCCGCTAACTTAAAGCAGCTATCTATCTTAGTCTATCTTTAGTTTTTTCCTATTGGTACAAAATACCTAGGTACTAAGGTGCCAATTAGAAAACTTTGCACTTGGTTAAGTGAGTGAAGTTGATTTCATTTTCTCGTCAAAATTTAACAAAATAAAAAGACAATCCAATTCAGTAAATATCAAGTTTAATTTATAATTATTACAAATTAATACATAAAGCATCTTAAGTTGGTAGGAAATTATATTTTAAAAACTATTAATTCGCAAAGAGAAAATAAAACATTCAGTGCGATGGATGAACCTGGTGACTATCTACCAATCTAGCTACATCCGGTTCAATATTAGTGAGTTGCAGCCTTAAATCTCCACGTTCGTTGATTTTCAAACGGTTTCTTTGTTTTGTCAAAATGTTTGTTACCACACTGAAGCTTTTTTCAACTAGATATGATGATGGAAAAGCGATAAGGTATTTTTCAGCAATGTTCCACAATGTAGGATACTGTGTTTCAATTTTGCGTTGCAACCAGAACTTCTGATAGCCTTGGTTGAACTTTTGCTTAAGCTCTTCGTCTGTGCTGATGGTAATCAACTCTTCTTGCATTATCACATTGGCTTCTTCTATGGCTGTGGTGTTATACGGATTTATTATCCATTGAGGAATTTGTAAATTTAAAAGATCATCAAACCTCTCCGTAAAATCCTTGTGTAATGCGTCCAAGTGAGTAACATATAATAAAATGTCATCATCTTGAAGCATTTTTGGTAATTTTGACAAATGCGGAAACTGCGAATATTCTTTTCTGCCTAAATTTTGTTTATAAAGAACTAGTTTACCCACGAAGGCCGATATTATTGATTTTGTTTTAATCAAGTTAAGATCATCACCCTGTAGTTGCAAATTAACTTTGTTGAACATTCCAAAGATATCAGTCAAGTAATAAATATCTGTTTTACAATTGTTCAGATTTTCTTTCAAATTCGGATCTTTTTCTTGTAAAAACTCCAACACAGATTCAAAAAGGGCTGAAAATCTTTCTAAGCAAGAGCCTCTTGATAGCCAGCGAACTTCAGTGTGCAGAAGTAACCGAGTAAAGACTTCGTCGTTTTCGTCACATAGTTGAGCAAATAACCGAGAGTTCAAAGAATTGCTTCGAATCTTGTTGATAGCATTTATTACATATTGTAAAGACTTATGCAATCTAGGACTCAGGTTTTTTGCTGCTAAATGCTGCCTGTGAATCACACAGTGAATAACCAGTACATCAGGCAGTTGTCGCTTTAAGTGAGCTATAAAGCCACGATGACGACCAACCATAGACGGTGCACCATCAGTCGCAACAGAAACAATATTCTTCCATGGAATAGCTTTATCAGTAAAAAAATGTTCCACGGCCTGAAAAATCGATTCTCCTCTAGTATCAGTCTCTAAATATGCAGCAAAAATCAGTTCTTGGCACATATTTTCATCTTTGATAAATCGAACATATCCTAACAATAGAGCTTCATTGCCGGGTAATGTAGACTCGTCCAACTGGAGAGAGAATCTGCGGGTCTGTAAGAACTTGCATAAAATGTTTTCCACATCGCGTCCCATCTCATCTATGCGTCTCTGAACGGTGTTGTTGCTCAAAGGTATTCTCTTTAAAATATCATGTGCGGGTTTGTGCAATACATTGTTAAGGACCTCCGCAATGGCTGGTAAGATAAGCTGCTCTCCAATTGTATGGGGTTTCCCCGACTTCGCTATTAGTAAAGATATATTATAGGACGCTCGTAAACCATCATTGTCTCGAATAGATGATGACGCAAACATCGATCCTATGGATGGCCTTTTGTCTAGTTTTTCTTTCAGTGCTTGAAAATATGACAAGGGCTTACTTTTTTTGTTAGCATGTACTCTTGATAAGTGGTCATCCATTTTTGAAGGCTTCATGGCATCGTTACTAAATACTTTTTCACATATGAGACACATCGGGAAGTGTTGATTTGATGGAGATGCAATAAATCCGAACTTCAAGTAGTCCAAACTGTATTGTCTGCATTTTTTTTTCGTGTCCGCCATCATAAAACTTTCAGTAATTCTGCAAACAAAAAAATAAGGAACCTAAATAAAAAACAATAATAAACTGTTAAATTTGCACACTATCTTATTTTTATCACACTCAGTTAATGGATTCTTGTTAAGTATTACTGACTTACTCTTTGATAAACTTTGATACCTATATTGGGAAGTAACTACAGTAGGTAATTAGGTATAGAAACTTCGTATTAGGTAATTAGGTAGAATAAGAACGAAAACCAAAGACTTAAGTGTTAGTAATTTTTACAAATACAATTATACATACCTATTTAAAATATGTTGTATGTTGTGTTTAACACTTTTTCAGTCACTTTACTTCACTTAATTTAGCTTTGTAATAAGTTTGTAATCTCTTGAAATAAATGAGTACTTAGCTATATGAGTTTTTATCGTTCAAGCTCCAACGAATTTCAAAACGCAAATGAACTTTCAACCTAAATGCAAGCTCGTTAAATAGTAAAATATCAGGAACATGTTTGGACTTGATCATGAATTCGTTCGTCTTAATTCGCGTAAAGCCGCTATCACACTATTCAATTTGAACGATTCCAATTTAGGAAATCGGAAGGTGTGATCGCAGTTAGAACAGATTGGATTCAATTAAGAGTTTATCCATTTTCAACTCTATATCTTCGATTTAGAAATCAATTTAGCGTAGTGTGATCACGAGCTCACTACTTAGATTCCTAAATAGGAATCGTTCAAATTGAATAGTGTGATAAGCACTTTATCGTCAAATAGAGAGCAAGTCAAAACGCCGCTGAAAGACGTACGCTCCAACTCAATCTTGCACAAACTTGTCCACATAGACTTGCCGAGTTTTTCATCTTGTACGAACTTGAAACTTTACATTCCTGGAACATTATTTCCTACAAAAATATTAATTATTCTTAGTACACGTAACACAACATAAACAATACAGTAACTACCTACTTACCTATCTTGAAAGTTTTAAATAAGAACTTGTGTTAATATAATAGGGGTCGATTTTTAGACCTCGTCGACCCCCAAAATCACTTTTCGTTTATGTCGACCCCTAGGAAACCGATATCGACCCCAAGGGGTCGATATCGACCACTTTGGGAATCCCTGGTCTAGATACACCGTTGTTTGTCTCGTCTAGCATCCACACACAAATTGAATTCGTCCCACTTGTACTATTTTTTATTGCTTCCGATTAAATGATGTTTGTTCTTATCTATCTCCGTCACATTGTGTTTTGAAGCCACATATTCCAGGGCCAATCTTCTCTTTACCAGTTTTTGTAGTCGGTAGTCGTAACATCCCATAAAAAATAAGACGCATGGTAATTTTCAATTATTTTTAAAATAAAAAAACAAAAAAACTGTAAACCAATCAAAAAAACTGAAACAGCCGAACCAATGTCAAAAAATTGCGCAAGATGTTTAACATTGCACGCATGCGGCCTCCCATTCCGGGTAACATTACATCTGAGGTTTTTGGTCTGGCAACTGGCCCGTAGATGAGAATTGGTCTATAGATATGTCTACGTAGACAACTTGAGACATGTCTGAGAGACTAAAATTGCGCAACATGTCTATTAGAGTGGACTAGGCACAGGGTATCCATGATATGATAATTATAATGACTGAACGGATACCTATAATATTACGAAAATTTACTGCTAATTATTTATTTTCATATTTTGCTTGTTAACCAAATTTAAATCAAACAATACGCCATATTTTATGCAAAGGTTGTGCTCTCGCGTATAATTGCAAAGTTGAAGGAGCTGTTTATTATCAATAGTCTTTAGAATTTCCTTTGAAGGTAGTAGTGAGTTACTTTTGTCTATGTACAATAGTTCGTAGTTCCTTTACAACACCCAAAGGCAACTAGTAAGACACCCTTTGTTTGTTGTGCACAGCATTATTTCGTCTCTATCTCTATAACGAGTACCGAGAATTACATTCGCTGAAGAAAATTTAATAAGATAAAAAAATCCTTTTCCAAAATCAAAAATTTCTTCAGTATATATGATTTTCAGTTTGGTCGGTGCCCACATTGTATGTAGTTATGTGCCTACCAGCACGCCACCGGACCACCGTGGAAGTGCATTCCTTGTAGTGATAAGCGTTTTGCTGACGCTAGGTCTACGCGGTGGCCAACCGTCGTTCGAGCTTGACGGAGTTACTCGATAACTATTCGCGAAACAAATAAGTATTGTCTAATTAAACTATTATTTTATTCAATTAAAATTTGTATTTTTAGAATGAGGAAACCATAACGCTCCCAGTTAACTATCTAGTATATAATTACGAACAAACACATTGCCTGCAAACATAACGTCCGATATTACGCAGTACCAAATCGCAACCTATTCGCATAGTGAACAAAGCTCGCCGTTAGTGGTTTGTAATACCTACGTTGACAGCTTGCATTAATTGTTTAAACTGTCGTGTCGAATTCCTATGGAAATATTCGAAGTACCTACGTAAGCCCGCTAATATAATAGAACTGAACTGCATTAATATGTAGGTGTATTAACACGAGGCTGAAAACGCATTGTATTTTGTTTAGTAGTGGCTGAGCACACTGCATTTTGCCGTCTGGCTGCAGATAACCATTCCCTCAAAAAATATTATCGTAAAAAATAACAATGTAAGTGTTTTTATGTTTTGGTAAGTGATTAATGAAATTCTTATTCCTTTTTCTTTTTCCTATTACAGTAAGCAGAGCAACTCTATGTTGTTGCTTGCGAATATAGGCAACGGTGGCCACCTGCCATCCAGTCGACCATCAGCCTTTCGACTTTTAAGACAAATTTTCTATAGTACTTTACAAAAGTAGTTTATTAGTATTTCCTATATCTTACAGTTTTGTAAAACGAATAGTAATTTTATATGAGTAGTAGATCAAACCTCAAAACGGTCTATTCCCATTAGTTCAGTTACGAGTTGTGCTTAGTATATAATAATTAATACATAAAAAAACACTAGCAAGTAGTTTTTCGATGTTTTTAAATTACATTGTCAAAAATAAAAATAAAATTCCCAACCCAACGTTGTCATTGATTTACGATGGTTTAAAATTACCTTATAGGCATTTTAATGTAAGTTTAATATTTTTAATTAAAATACATACGAGAATTTAGTCAAATGCCAGTTCGAAGCCAGAGCATTGCTAGCACGAAAATAATAGCACCCATTTTCGTATATATACGATATTAAAAATAGAATGTTCTTATAACACAGACGCCGGGCGCGAAGAAAGCCATTGAAAACAGCGATTCTAGTGAATATTTTCTTTGAGATATGGCGCCCATTTTAAAGAGGATATTGATTTTTCAATTGAATAACCGGCTCGTTGGCTGGGTAAAAATTCGACTTTTAATTCTCTATTGTCGTGAACGGGCACGGTAATGGAATCAAGCAGCCGGGTCACGTCTCGGACCCTCAAACGGCTGACGGTGGAAGATAAACTTTACCTTCATTGTCAATTTCCTTGAGTCTGGAGGGTCCTCCGCACGCCCGGAAACAATGAAAGAAAAGTATTTTCAACGACTTTTGTGTTGACTTTTTAAATGGTGCGTTCGCCCAACAAACTTCTTTTATAATGCCTCGTTTTTGATCTTCTGTTCACTATTTGCTCGAACCACTCATTAGTGAAACTAGCTATGTCTATACTCTATACTAATATTGTTAAGTTTGTATGTTTGTTTGTTTGTATGTAGGAGGCAATCTTCAAAACTACTCATACGGTTTAAAAAGTAGAATATAATTTAGGAACATTTTTTTTATGCGATGGTAGAGCCAGCTGTTATCGAATCTAACATGAGTTGATTTGTTACCCTTTATTTTAAAAATCTACTGTTTAATGGTAATCTATAATGGTTAATGGTTTAATGGTTTTTATGTTTAAATGTAGCAGGTAATCTTCGAAACTACTCTTTTACCAATAATCAGAATACAATTTGAGGAGGCTAAATATTCCACCAGGGATCAGCCATCTAAAAATAAAGATCCAACGCTTGGCAAAAGTATAATGTCAGGCGTCAATGTATCTCATGTTGATATCTTTTTTACCTCTCCAGCACGAAAAGGGTGCTTTTGGTGCCTAAAAACTAGCAGAAAAATCGATTTTTGCTGCGAGCGTGATTCGAAATTTGAACACCACCTTTTGGAATTATTAGGCGCAGAAAAAAGAAATGTCGTTCAGAAATTAATTTTGGCCTAGCGTTTTAACTCACACGAATAAAATTTTGATTTTATTTATTGAAATTTAAGTTTGTAAATTGTATTGGTAATTTTAAATAGCAATATTTAAAATAAGTAATAGTAAACATTAATATAACTTCCTTAACAATATCATTTTTGGTTTTCATAAAAATGTCAACTTGCGCAATTTCCGAACGCAACATCTAAAAAATATATAAACTTATAAAACAAAATGGCGGAATCAAACTTTTTTCAGCATTATGTCAATTGAACTGTTTTGATAAATATACTTAAAGAAAAATTAGTGTGTCCAGCCGACTAGTGTTGGCCCAGCTATGAAGTAGTTGTCTAACTCCAAAAGAGTTGAGAACAAGTTTCTAATGCTGAATATAGCTTTTTACCTAATACGCAACTAAATAATAGGACCATTTCAGTTCCGAACAAACTTTGCAGTAATTTTACTTTCAACTTTTACTTAATGTTGTTAATTTAGTTATGTTTTATGAAAGTTTGTTGACTATAATCATACTGTAATAAATATAAATGCTTAAAATTATCTTAATTGATTTTTTTACCTAAAAATGAGCTAGTACGCTTTTCTCGCTGTTGAAGTGAAAAGTTGTATGTTTTTTTTTATGTATGTTTTTGTTTTTTGTATATTTTTGTATGTTTTTTGTATGCATTTTTTTAATGTCTCGTGCCTTTAAATCACTCACTGCGCTCTTTAGTCTATATTAGAATCACTCGCTACACTCCATAGACTACTTCCATAGTTCATGATTTAAAGTCGGCACTCACAGCAGCAAAACAATTTTGCTGTCTTGTTGAACAAATAACTATTATTTTTCAACGCAGACGAAGTCGCGGGCACCAACTAGTTGTTGTATAATAATTTTAAGCTGCGAGTATTTGCGTGATATAGATTAAAATGTCAAACGCACACGAGTTCCGTGTTATTTATAGTTTATTTTCCTTTATGTTGGAACTATTAAATGACATTTGTTTTATGTTAAAGAATTTCTTTTTAAGTTTTTTTTTTAAGAATAAGTATGGAATTTCAGAGTTCGCTTGATTAAAGAGCATAAATTTCGATACCTGGCTACGAGAAAAGGAAATCTATCCTGATTGGAGATTTTGTAGGATATTGGTAAAGGATTAGGGAAAGCTGATGGAATAGATTCTGGAGATTCTTTCATACACATGAACATGTTGAATTTTCCCATTTTTTGTGGAATCAAATAAGAGAACTGAAATTGACGAAGCCTTAGGACGTGTGGTTAGAGTGAAGCTTGTTATTGTATTAATTTTAATAATAACTAACTCAATGTAACATCAAAGTATACCTATAGAGTATTTTACAAATGTTAGCGGTTGTTTTGCATTTATTGTCTAAGCTCGTTCAGTTAAGTTTGAAGAGTGTCTCGGCGATAGATCACTTACGGCCAATCGCTCCAGTTCCATATTACGGTCATATGTCAGCGACGACGCTTCGACAAAAACCAACCGCACGCTCTGTTGTGCTAAACTAGAAATTGATTTAGAACAAGGAATCCACTTTGAGATAGGTCCGCTTTTTTGACGACACTTGCAAACACGTGCGCGCGACGACATATTGCTTTTTTCGTTCGTTTGATATGCCTCCTGTCGACTTTTCACATTGGCGGGCGTCGATATTGTTTTTGTGTTGACACACCGATCCAATGTCACTGTGAACTTTCGTAAATGTTATAAGTTCTTAGTGTTGAATGTGTCAGAATATGACATAAGATTGTTTGGCACGCTGTTTCATAACATGCTAAACAAAACTATTCTCACATTTTTTTAAATTCTAACTGATATTGTAAATGCTAGTGACTTTGTGTTAGGTACCTATGCTTTCACGCCCTAACTACTCAAACGATCATCATGAAATTTTACACATACGGTGTCATGGATACAGAAAAAACGTGTAGTAGATAACATTCATCCAGAAAAAGTAAGTAAGATTCACGAGTAATCATCTAAAAATAAAAATAAAAAATAGCCCCTGACAAATATTTATATTATAATTGCGAAGGATGAGGAGGATGTGAGGATGGATGTATGGATGTTTGTTTTTCAGGCAAAAGCGGCTTAACGGATTTGGATTAAATTTGGTACACAGATAGCTTTTTATGCTGGAAAAATGTTAGGTTCCCGAGGGATCGTGTAAAAATGTTAAAAATTAGGCGCCACTGTCGTCACAGCGATAAAGATGTCACGCGTTTATATTATTGTGTTATAATGTAAACGCCGGCCGAAGTCGCGGGCACCAGCTAGGTTTGTAGATACATATAAAAATAAAAAATTGCGGGCGAAGCCGGGAGCGGTTCGCTTGTGTATTTATATGTATGTTATATACAATAACACTTTCACCACTTCGAAGTAGGCATAATCTGCTTACCATTTTCACCTTTAATACACCACAAAATAAATCCTACGCCCATTGTAAAGTATCGTCATATCGTTATACAAATATTTCAGCAAATAGAAATTAGCAAATTAACAATTAGAAATACACTTAATCTTACTTTATGTTAGTTACGTTTGTTCTGTGCGGTGAATTGGCTATTTAAAGAATTCGTGAGTATACAAAGCGACCACGGGTGCATTTTATTAAAAATACAGTACCAAATAAAAAGCAAACCCGCTAAGCAAATATTCGTATTTATTTTAAGCCGAATACAGGGGAATGTAAAATTCGACGAACTCTTATCATGAACGTAAAGAGAAATTTAACTTTTAAATGATACTAGTACTCACAATCAGAAATAACTATAACACAGAATAACACACATATATGCATATAAATAGGGTCAGATTTAGATATATTAAGATAATATACCTACAGATTTAGATATACAATTGCAAGTCTTTTATTTGCAAAGCAAATAAAATCGCAGTCAAGGAAAAAAAAAATTAATTTTTATATTATTATATTTTTAAATAATATTCTATATAATATTATTAATTAATAAATTCATACTTTTTTGGATGAAAGGTTTCTTATGTTCTTTCCTGTATCCCTGTTAGTGAAAAAAAAAATCATGGTCATCTATTGAGTAGTTAAGGCGTTAAATGATAACATATGTACCTAAAACAAACAGACAGATATACAGACAGACGGACACGGTTTCTTTCACATTTATAATATAAATATAGTAAGTATAGTAAGTTTTATTATACTCCAAGATTTAATCCATGCCAATATACAATTACTTGTTTTAATTTAGAGCCTCTTTGAGAAATGCTTCGCTTTTCCTCCAACAGTCTAACGTTCTTGTTGTAAAATATCTACAATGTATTAGTTGTCTGTATAGGAAATATAATATACTCTGTGTAGTTCGACTGCTCACGTTGTTTCAATAAAAGTTCTATTTGGTAATATATGGAGTTAATCAGTTTTGTTTGTCATGTTACGCAACAGCCAAGGCACGTATCTAAAATCAATTTCCGTGCCAAGTTTAAAGTAAAATCGGATATCGCTGCGAGTGGCGTGCCGAAGCGGTCCGCGACAGAAATCAGACCGTTTTCTACCTCGACCTTTGGACAACCTGAAAATTAGATTTTAGTTGCCAGTGACACATGCCCTAGGCCAATACTCCCCTGCTCCTAACAATATTTTGCCTCATTCTTATTATTTCATACGCTTAGCTGTGTTGTCTACAAATATTTGGCGTGTAATGGGAAAACAAGGTTATTACAAGGGCTGTGTTATTTTAGGGAAACTGTCAAATCGTTTTATACTTTACATGGATACATTGTTGTCTGAACATCACAAAAGAATGTATTCAAATGTAGTTACATAATTTGTTCTCTTTATTTACTTATAAGTACAGACAGTATATTGAAAACCGTCTTTGAGAGACTGGGAATTCCTTTCAATTTGTCTTTGTTTTAAAATTCCTTCTACAGTCTGATATATATTCCATTTACACTCTTTGGCAGGTGGGCGTTGGAACAACGCCAAACGCTTTAACATGTGAATTCAATAAATTCAAAACCGCTTAAATAATCATATCAGGAAGGAACTTAATTCATGGTTATGGCTTTATTGAAAGTTATATTTTTCGAAATCATAATGTTACTAAAATAGATATTTTATGGTTGATCGTATATCTAATAGCATATATTGTAAATTAGTTATGACGTGTTAACATATCAAATAATTAAATTGAAAACAATTGAGAAGTAGTTTAAAAATGGCTGAAAATAATGTCATTTTGGTGATTTTAATGACTTAAATTAATTAATTTTAATTAAAGAACTTACTTTGTTAATAAAATAGCAACAAAAATGCTTAATGTAAAAACAGTGGGTTCAAAATTAAAATGGTTTTTTAAATTTAGTTTTATTCAGAATAATTCCATTAAAATTGTACCTACTCTATTTGACATAGATAAATAAATAATTTCTAAATTGTATGTGTGAATCCAAAATCACGTCTAAATTACAGAAAGAGTTTTCTTATGAGCCATTACCAATCTATGAAATGCCTTTTGCCCTACATAAGTTACCCCTAAATGATTTCCAACCCGAACGTTTGCATGACGTATGATATGTGATTTTCTGTCAGAGAAGTCAATAAGAAAGAAGAATGAAATGAGAAAAGGGCAACCAAATATAATTACTTCTACAAATATACGAGTATTAATAAAATACCAATTGTTTGCAATTATATATTATTTTTTCTGTGTACGAGATAATTATGTATCCGTTTCATCGAAATAATAAATAGTTTATAAAGCTTTTCAGAATAGAAAAAAAAAAGATTAAGTTGCCATATACAGATATTGCAAATTTATTTGATTTTTAAGTTTAATAGGAACTAATTTTAATAGGAAATAGGTCCCAAGTTTTACGATGTATTTCATATCGCAATTCTGCAATAAAAATATATTCTTCAGATCCACACTTTTTATAACGATATTTGAATTTGTCTAAGAGGCTTGATGATACCTTTAGTGAAGTATGTATGTTATTGTACGCTCGGTTTCAGATGAGTTAAACATAGGCATCGATGATCATAGGTTCGATTCCGATGAGGCGAGTATGTAAAGAGTAATTAAGAGTAATTAATTAAGTTAATAGATGATTTTTAATATTTTGCAGAATCTAATAACTTTTTGTAAAGAACGAATGAACTTATTTGATACCTTCTCATCATTTAAATTAGTTTTATAATATTATAAAAATACAAATTAAATGGTTTATTTATAATATTCAACATCAAAATTTTTAAGAATTTTACTGTGTGCTTTTGTGTTTCGGTGAGTAAGTAATATCTTCCTAATCCTAACTTAATCCTAACTATGGTCGGCAGCGGTCGCGGCTATTGGCGACGGTGGTCACTTACCATCAAGTGGACTGTCAGCCTGACTGTGTTAAAAAAAATGTTTAAACCAAGTATATAAAGTTGAAATTCATTTGAGCTTATCTGTAGGCAATATGACGTGACGTTTATTACGTGTACTTGTCACTGAATATAATCAGATAACAAATTCAGTTAGGCAACATAAAAATGATGTACGACGGAACGGTGCAGGCGGCCGACGGCTTAGCGCCCGTGTTAAGTGCCCCCATAAACAAGGGACCCCTCAACACGTCACTTGCTACAAATGGACTCTTTATGTACGCGTCAAATATAAATTCGCTTGATTTCGCCCCCGGCCTATTAATCTGTAGACGAGGCGTCCACAATTACTCAGCTCTATCGAATTAATTAATTGAATGTTTCATTTGTGACTAGATTGTATCCGCGACTTCGCCCGCGTTAAAATAAAAAAATAAGTAACATATAGGTATGAGAGTATAACGCGAGTAAATATAATTAAAGGGTTTTTCAATTGGCGCGGGTAGATTTTGGCGGCCCGTGGCGGCCATTTTGTTTTGGTGACAATTGTCAAATCTTTTGCTTATTATTCAGTTACTTATGCCAAATCACCATGGCAGGTTACACGATTGAACAGCGCGTACAAATGATAAAACTTTATTATCAAAATGAGTGTTCGTTAGTGCAAACGTTGCGTGCATTGCGCCCATTTTACGGTAGACGTGGTGGCCCTTCACAGTCGACTCTTCAGCGTTTGGTGGCAAAATTTGAAACAACCGGTTCGTTAATCGATCAACCCACACCTGTACGTTCAAGAAACGCAAGATCAGCCGAGAACATCGCGGCGGTCCGTCAAAGTGTACAGCAGAACCCGAGGCAGTCGATTCCTCGCCGTGCACAAGAACTCGGCCTTTCGCAAACTTCAACTTGGCGAATTTTGCGACGGGACTTAGGGTAAGATTCAACTGACCCAGGAGCTCAAAGTTCATGACCATAGACAACGTCGTTTGTTCGCTGTCTGGGCATCGAATCGTTTGGAAGAGGATCCCAATTTCGGGCGAAAAATCATCTTTAGCGACGAGGCGCATTTTTGGATGAATGGCTTTGTTAACAAACAAAATTGCCGTATATGGGACGACACAAACCCACACGAGGTTCACCAGGTGGTAATGCATCCTCAAAAAGTTACGGTTTGGTGTGGATTTTGGGCCGGCGGCGTCATTGGTTCGTATTTTTTCGAAAACGACGTTGGTGAGGCGGTCACTGTCAACGGCGAGCTCTACAGAACGATGATAACCAATTTTTTATGGCCCACATTGAACCATATTGACCTAGACGACATGTGGTTCCAGCAGGATGGCGCTACGTGCCACACAGCGGACGCCACGATTGACATTCTGCATGAGCGATTTGAGACTAAGGTTATCTCTCGCAGGGGTGATGTGAATTGGCCACCAAGGTCATGCGATTTAACCCCGCTAGACTTTTTCTTGTGGGGTTTTTTGAAGTCGCGGGTCTATGCAAATAAACCACAATCCACCGATGCCCTGAAGGCGAACATAACACATGCCATCGCTCAAATTCAGGCAGATCTATGCGGAAGAGTCATTGAAAATTGGACCACTCGGATCCGTGCCACTGTGAGAAGCCGAGGCGGGCATTTGAATGATGTCATCTTCCATACTTAATGGCATATATGGGCCTTTTAAATAAATAAAAAAAATTGTTGATACCTCATACGCAGCTTGTTTAATTTCGTTTCAAAATCTACCCGCCCTTATTGAAAAACCCTTTATATGAGTGTAAAAATATTGTGGTACCATGCGTAGACCAACATTGGAAATAACTAATTGTCAGGTAAACTAATAATCAATTATAGCAACACTGATCTCCCACTTCCTCTCTGTCATGGCTCGGCTCATGTACGTTTATATTTTAAGTGTTTCTTTATTTAATAAAACATACAGTCTTACAGTCAAGGATATCTTGTATTATTTATAACATGGTGACAGCGGTTATTAATAAACATAGAAGTGGAAAAATAGTCAAAATATTAACTACACTTCTTCAAGAATCAAGTCTGGTATCGCCTACCTACATATCGGAAAAGAAAAAAGTCCATTCGTCGAGCACGTACGTACACTCTTCAGACTAAATTTCAGATATTCAAACGCAATAATACTTAACAAAAATGGCAGAAACAGAAAGACATGAACAGACAACTAATCATACGTTTTCGGGGATACAATCGTTATCATTACAAGGTAACAACCTACCCTTGAATTTCAAAAATTGGTTAACTAAATTAAAAATATATATGCGAGCAAATAACTTGGAAAATGAATCCGATAAGCGGAAAGTCGCTATAATGTTGCATTATATTGGATCTGAAGCTCTGAACATATTCTATTCTTTCAATGTCGACATAGATGTTATAACATTTGAAGAGTTGACACAAAAATTTGAAAACTACTTTTTACCAAAAATAAATATAAGCATGGAAAGGCACAAACTTTTTAACAGGAAACAAAAACTAGACGAAGACATTGATTCATATGCAACGGATCTGATAAATATAAGTTATCAATGTAATTTTGAATCCAAAAGAGAAGATATTTTAAAAGATATATTTTCGTGGAATCTGCATGCAAACAATGCCTATATACGAGAAAAATTGTTGGATAAAAGCCCCAAAACCATGTCCGAAGCTGTAAATATTGTAAAATGTTGTATAGCTACTAAAGTAAATTCAAATATACTTTCTGGAACAAACAGTCACAATGAAGAAGCTTGTATTGCCAAAGTTAGAAGTCACTCTTCCAGGTTTCATTTTAGGTCTCCTAATAGACAACACACAAATAGGTCTCATTCTCCGAGTCCAAAGGTCACACACAGGTCAACAACTTCAAACAACAAACAGTGCGGGAAATGTGGACAGTTACATCGCTATAAGTGTCCAGCAATTGGTGTTCAATGTAGACTCTGTTTCAAATGGAACCACTATGCATCAGTGTGCAGAAGCAATAGCAAACAAGTAAATGCTGTGAACCAGGTAAATAAATTGTCAAATTCAATGTTTGTAGGCACAGTGTTCTTTGTCAATAATGTAAATAAGTCATGGAACGTTAATTTGTATATAAATAATTTTAAAATTAATTTTCTGTTAGATTCTGGAGCAGATGCTAATATTCTATCTCTTTCTACTTACAATAAATTGAACCTTTCACGTAAAAACTTGCTACCTAGTAACCATAAATTATCATCATTTAGTGGAGATTTAATTCCAACAGTAGGCCAATGTAAAATTAATGTAATCCATAATCAAAAAAGTTTCAACATATGTTTTCATATCATAGATCTGAACTGTCAGAATATTATTGGTCGAGATACTTGCCAACAATTAAATTTATTAAAAAGAGTTCATTCTGTTAAATTTAGTGATGAAAGCTTCGTGCACCCAAATTTATTAGATAAGTATTCTGATTTATTTGATGGTATAGGATGTATTAAAAATTTTGAATGTCATTTGCAATTAAAACCTGATTCAGTCCCTCACATATCTGCCTGTCGTCGAATACCATTCCAACTAGTCAAACCATTGAAAGATGAGTTACAGTTTTTGGAAAAAAATAATATTATTAGGAAAGTCGAAGAGCCAACAGAGTGGGTAAGTCCAATTGTCATCACAACAAGAAAAAATGGTCAGATACGGTTGTGTATTGACCCTAGTAAATTAAATCAGTCAATAATGCGGTCTCATTACCCTTTTCCCACTTTAGATGAAATAAGGTCTGACTTGAAAGGTGCAGAATATTTTACTACACTTGATGCTAATAAAGGGTTCTACATGCTAAAATTAAATGAAGAATCTTCAAAATTATGTACTTTTATAACACCACATGGTAGATACCGTTTCCTTAGGCTTCCTTTTGGCATAACTTCTGCCCCAGAAATATTTCATAGAGAAATGGTGAATCGTTTTAAAGATATAGAAGGAGTTAAGATAATGATGGATGATTTTTTGGTGTATGGAAGGTCGAAATATGAACATGATAGTCGTCTTGAGAAGGTATTAGAGAGAGCAAGAAATATTAATTTAAAATTCAATAAAGAAAAATCATGTTTTTGTCAAAAAGAAGTGAAATATTTAGGTCATATTCTTTGTAAGGAAGGAGTGAGTGTAGACGAATCGAAAGTAAAAGCAATATGTCAAATGTCAAAGCCTGGAAACGTTTCAGAGTTACAAAGATTCCTTGGAATGACTAATTACCTTAGTCCATTTATCAAAAATCTGTCACATGAGTCGTCTAGTCTTAGGTCATTATTATCTAAAAATGTCATATGGAACTGGACCATACAACATGATAGGGAGTTTGAAAACCTTAAAAGAATAATTTCCACAGCCCCTGTTCTAGCTTATTATGATATAAACAAGGATTTAAATCTGTCTGTCGATGCCTCAAAAGATGCTATGGGTGCAGTCATTTCTCATGGCAAACAACCCCTTGCTTATGCATCTGCATCATTAAATAAATGTCAACAGTCCTACTCCCAAATAGAAAAAGAGCTACTGGCCATTCTATTTGGATGTACGAAATTCCACCAATATATTTATGGTGGGAGGACATATGTTGAAACTGATCACAAACCTATAGTTACCTTATTTAAGAAACCATTGCATAATATACCTCCTAGACTTCAGAGGATAATGCTGCGTCTACAACCTTATGATTTAATTGTAACATTCAAGCCTGGTAAATATTTATATATTGCAGATACTTTATCACGTTCTGCTTTATCTGAAAATGCTTTAACTGATCTGGATGAAGAATTAGATCTTCATGTCAATTTAGTTATGTTAAATCATTCTATTTCACAAGATAGATTACAAAAAATTAGAGAACATACTCTTATAGACAAAGAGTTAAGTACAATAATTAAATACTGTCAAAATGGTTGGCCAGAACACAAAAAACAGGTTGATGATTCAATCAAACCTTACTTCCAGTATAAACAAGATATCTATATTGTCAATAATGTATTATTTAAGTCAAACTCAATCATTATTCCTAAGTCATTAAGATTAGATTACTTAAAATTGTTACATGAAAGCCACCAAGGCATAAAAAGCTGTAAGGAACTAGCTAAAGATTCAATTTTTTGGCCTAACATTAACTCAAGTATAGAGAAATATATAAATAACTGTGATATTTGCTTAACATATACCAGAGCTAATACTAAAGAGTCCCTCATGCATCATGAATATAAATTTATACCATTTAATAAAGTAGGTGTTGATTTATTTGAACTGAATCAACAAAAATATCTTATTGTTACAGATTACTTCTCAAAGTTTGTCGAGTTAGCTTTATTACATAATAATAGCTCTAACAGTAAAACTGTAATTACTCATTTAAAGTCCATATTTGCTAGACATGGTATTCCATATATTTTAATTTCTGATAACGGTCCTCCATTTAATAGTTACGAATTTAATACATTTTGTAAAGATTGGGATATAAAACATGTAACTTCAAGTCCGTACCATAGTCGTTCTAATGGTTTAGTTGAGAGATCTATTGGCATTGTAAAAAATATGTTAAAAAAATGTGCAATGGACAATACCGACCCATACTTAGCCTTACTACAGTACAGAAATACACCTAAAGATAGTTTATGTTCGCCAGCTCAATTATGTTTCTCAAGAAAATTAAGAACCAAATTACCTGTTATAGACAAACAACTAAAACCTAAAGTATGTAATATGAAAGACATAAGAAAGAAAATACAGAAAAATAGAGAGAAAAGTAAATTTTATTATGATAGAAATTGTAAAGATTTAAAGCCATTGTCAATAGGTGATAAAATTTTGTTTAAAAAACAGCCATATAGCAGTTGGTCCCCAGCAATAGTAACACAAGTGGGTCCAGAGCCCCGTAGCTATATTGTAGAAAGTCCTGAAGGTACCTTTCGTAGGAACAGACAACACATAATATTAACAAAACCACCTTTGGATACACAGTCAAAACCAAACAGTCCTGGTAATAAAAATAATATTAATACAAGTCCTAATTCAAAAAATGATAACATAAAGTATTCTAGTTTTGGTCGTGAAATAAAACCAACTAAACTGTATGGTTTTGATTAGTGTCACATTGTATAAATATTGTAAAAAAAAAAAAAAAAAAGAATAATTATATATAGGTATTACATATTGTAAATACACAATGTATTCTGTTAGAAATTATATTCTCAGCTGAAGAAAGGAACAGATGTCAAAATATTTTACTTGGTAATGTCAATGTCATTTTATGTCATATTAGTCAGTGTCAAAAGTCATTGAAAAGTTAGTCTTAGTCATTAAACACAGTCTAATTAATTTGTATTCATAAAAAATATATTTTTGTAAAAGGGGAGATGTCAGGTAAACTAATAATCAATTATAGCAACACTGATCTCCCACTTCCTCTCTGTCATGGCTCGGCTCATGTACGTTTATATTTTAAGTGTTTCTTTATTTAATAAAACATACAGTCTTACAGTCAAGGATATCTTGTATTATTTATAACACTAATTAATCTCCGATGGATTAAATGTACCGATATAAATGTAGTTGTTAAGTTCTCATAGCTTAAGTGGACAAATTGTTCTTTTTATATGAGAATAAATTCTTTAAACCGAATATAAACGCCTGATATCTTTATTGCTGTGACTACGGTGGCGGCGACACGTCGTCAACAATTTTTTAATTATCTAAATGATACTCTAGCTAGAACCATACTTTTTACTGGATTTAAGGTATTTTACTGGATCACAACGTGTATGCAAAATTTCCCAACTATAGGTTGATTAATTAAGTCGTAAAAAAGGTAACAGACAGACAGACAGAGAGTTATTTTCACATATATATGTAGGAGTTGGATCTTAGTGATAACACCGGATATCTTTTTAAATATTTTTATTTTCACACCACACGACTCGTTACAGCTTTACATCGTAGGTTTTTTTTTCAATGTGCCCTCTTTCTATTTTATTAATTATTAATATTCTCATTCGCTCACTCATTCATTCTTCTCTCTCGCACACTGCATCATTCAAAAATTGTTATGTTGCGTTCAGAAATTTTATTTGTTAAACTTAACTTATTAAACTAAACATAAAATCCTACATCTCGGCCTTCCTGCTAATCAGTCTGACCTCAGACTGGATCTACTAAAGTTATTTGTGACAACTTGTTTACAGTATACAAACGAAATGAAATATTTTAAGTTACAAAAAACATACAAAAATACAAACTAACTAACATTATAAAGTGAATACAAACTAACTTATTTTACTCCTAAATGCAACCTAACTTATTTCACTAGAATACTACCTATTTTACAAAACAAATATAACCTAAGTTACTTTACTCTGGAATACTCTTACGACATAGTTTATTTTACTCCGAATATGCATCAACACAATATAGTTTATTTTATTTTGTTATATTATAGTTGGAGTTTCTTAACCTATTATTTATTCTTATATTATTATTAAAATATACTAGAGAATAAATATGAGACACCTGGATAGTTATAATTTTAAAATTAAAGGTAGCTTGACAAGACTCCGTCATTCATAACCAATAGTGTTCTACTATGAACACCAATACCATACTGGAATGGAAAGTAACATGTGGTTTCCATTTTATTATAGGATATTAAATAAATGAAATAGACACAGGCTAAACAGAACTAGGGCCATCTTTTCATATAGTCAACGCCTGATGTTGTTTTTATAGGTCCTTCCTTACCCCTGTCTACCTTCTCCACCTCATATCTGTCCCTTCCTAACTCTTTTATAATTTTATAAGGTCCATAAAATTTCGGTTTTAATTTTAACGCATTTCCAAATTGTGTTCTTTGAATTGCAACTAGGTCACCTGGCTTGTACTTCTCACCTTCTTTACGCTTCCTGTTGAAGGTCTGTTTGTTCTCTTCTTGAATTTTCAAAATTTGTTCTTTAGCTTCTCTTCTTGATTCATCTCTCTTGTCCATAAATTCCATTCTGCTTTCTTCTTCTAAAAATGCTAGTATTTGCACATCTTCTTTCATTCTTAATTTAACTCCAGTCAATAATTCAAATGGTGTTGTGTTGATTGATCGTTGGTATGTGCTATTTATGACTCTTTGAAGTTTACTTACATATTTGTACCAATGACCAGGCTCTTCTATGCACATCTTTGACAAAGTAGAAATAATAATGCGATTCATCCTTTCTACTTGGCCGTTCCCACGAGGTATTCCAGTTGTTATTGTAATATGCTCAATCCCTTCTTCTAGACAATATTCTTGAAACTCATTTCCTGTGAAAGCTGTGCCTCTATCAGTGATTATTCTTCGAGGGTTGCCGTAATCTTTTTGATGTAACTTCAGTCTCTCAACAGTTTCCTTTGATGTTACTGTCTTAACGGGATAAATCCAGACAAACTTGGTATACCCATCAATCACAGTGAGTATGTAATTATACATTTTCTTTGTTGTATCCAATGGTCCTAAATGGTCACAATGTAGAGTATCTAAAGATAATTCTCCTTTATCTAATGGGTTTAAATAGCCTTCTTTTCTCCCAGATTTTCTAGTGGCCAATAAACATGGTACACACGTAGAAATTACTTTCTCAATTTTATTGTCTAATTTTGTTATGTGATAATCCTTTTCTATAATATCTTTAATTTTCTTCCTCCCAAAATGTCCTATGCCATGAGCTCTTTTAATCATTTCTACATCCATCAGCTCAGGTATCACCAATTTCTTCTGTATACCTTTGTATATAACCCCATTTTCACAAAAGTAGTCTTCATACTCTCCTTCTTTAAGGATTTCTCTTATAATCTTCAAGCTGTCATCTTCTCCTTGTGCCTTTTTTATTCTAGCATGTAACTCAACATTAATAATGTTTATATTTCTGCTTAGGGCGTCAACATGCTGCATCTTATCTCCGGTTCTATGCTCTATGGAATAATCGAAGTCCTGTAGGTATAGTATCCACCTGGCTACCTTTGCAGAGACATCTTTTTTGTATAAAGTTTTTTGAAATGCTTCACAATCCGTCACTATTTTGAAATGTTTACCAAGGAGGTACTTTCGAAATTTTTTCACACCTTCAATAACCGCTAATGCCTCAAGTTCATAGCTACTACACTTTTGTTGCAGATCTGTAGTTTTCCTGCTCATATAGTGGACGGGATGCCATCTACCATCATTAGGGTCTTTCTGAAATAATATGGCTCCATAGCCATGCTTGGACGCATCGGTGTGTAATTCAGTCTCCAACTGTACATCGAATATTTTCAAAACAGGATCACAACATAATTTTGATTTTAATTCTTCAAAAGCTTGTCTTTGTAGATCTTCAAAATAAAATTCACCCTTCTTCAATAAGTCAGTCAAGGGTTTTGCAATCAATGCATAATCTTGAATAAACTTTCGGAAATATGATGTAAGTCCTATGAAGCTGTGTATCTCTTTCAAACTTTTAGGTATAGGAAATGTCATAACTGCTTCTGTTTTATCTCTTGAAGGCTTCACTGTTCCACCGGAAATAATATAGCCCAAATATTCAACAGATCTTTGAAGTATCTGTGACTTCTTCCAATTTATTTCTAGACCGTAGTCCGCGGCCACCTTCAATACCTCTTTAAGTCTTAATATTCCTTCGTTTTCATCCTCTGAAAGAATAATTATATCGTCTATAAATATTAGAACAATTCCACTTCTTATTAAGTCTGCAAATATGATATTAATGTATCTTGTAAAATATTTTGGACAAATGGAAAGACCAAAAGGCGCTCTTAAAAATTCATATTGTCCTTCAGGGTTACTTGTCACAAACGCTGTATACTTCACGGAGTCTTCTTCAATCGGCAAATGAAAAAAACTATTTTTCAGGTCAAGAGTGCTGAACACTTTCACTTTACATAATTTATCTATATGATCTTCGATGACAGATAAAGGATATTCATCCTTCACCATTTTTTGATTGATTTTTCTATAGTCTACACACACTCGGGTAGTCCCATCCTTCTTCTTAACTAAAACCAACGGACTCGCATACTCAGAATAACTTTCACGAATAATACCCTTTGACAACCAATCTTGAATTTGTTCTTTCACTACTTCTTCTTCAGTGAGAGCTAATCTTCGGGGTCGTTGTACAACAGGTGTATCATCCTTCAATACTATCTTTAACTTAATGGGTGCATCTTTAATTTTCCATGGCTTATAGTGATCTATTATTTCTTGAACAGTAGAACTATTTTGATCATCGTAACTAGAAAAGATGCAAATAGAACCCTGATAAAAGCTGTCATAATACTGCGGCCTTATTTCAACTGAACCTCTGTCAATAACTGTTATAGTGTTTACCAAAAACGGCTGACCTAATATTATTTCGTATGGTATCACGTTAGGAGGTACTATGTGGAAACATATATTGTAACTATGGCCATCAATAACCAAATCTGTGTCGAACTTACCAATTGATAGCACTTTACAAGATCCTAAACCAATCAGTGACATTTTCTCAGGCTTGTACACACATCTTAATCTAGAAAATAACTCATAAGTAATTAAATTTAAATCACTTCCAGTGTCAATTAAACAGTTCACTTTAATATTATTAATTTTAACCACCTTTACGCTTTTATTTAATACCGAAACACCTTTGTTTACATTTAGCACGTTTTGACTTTGACGTTGATTACAAATGTCACTTTCACTGTCGGCATGAATGAACTGCGGTACGGATTGACCGACTGACTGCGGCGCGGATTGACTGACCGAACTAACACTTGAAAATGGTTCACTCCTCAGAAGTTCACTCGCCCGCTCTGCGATTGTGCTGCCGTCTGCCGTTTGACCTTGAATGAACATTGAACTACGTCGATCCGACTCGGCGCCATGATTGATTGATATCGATTTCTTGTATGCCGCCTTGCAATCCGAACTGATATGACCCAATGCATTGCATTTGAAGCATTTTACACCTTTAGGACAAGAACTCGCCACATGCCCTTTATCACCACACTTGAAACATCTATGAAACGACTTTACTTCTTCTTGAGTCTTTATTTTCGGGGTTTTATCACGTTGTTTCATGGAGTCCGGCTTCTTAGATTTCTGTTTGAAACTTTCATATAATGATAATTTTTCTTTAAGCACTGAATATGACGTCACGCCGTAGAATAGCAGCTTATTTGACTCATAATCCGAAATCCCGTCGATGATATACTGTATAGCCACGTAATCTGGAAATTTAGCACGTTTACCCAGTTCTTTCATGACGAGCATGTATTGATAGAATGTTTCTCCAGCATATTTCTTTCTTCCGCTCATCAACTCATGCATCTGCTTGCTGTTTACGGTTTCTGGAAATTCCCTGAACAGCGCCGCTTTGAGGTCATCATATGTTTTAAAGGTTTTCTCTGTCTTCAACCATAGCTCCGCCGTTCCAGCTAAACTTCGTCGAGCGATAATCAATTTCTGTTGTTGACTCCAGCCAAATATTTCAGAGTTGTCTTCTAAATCTTGAGCCCACTTTGCGGAGGAATACGTCATATCATCTCCAGTGAACTTTGGAACACAGTCGAACGACTGGAATCTTGCATCTTCATACTTCTTATTTTCCTCAGCCATTGTTTCACCGTCTTCGTAATATTCGGGATAACAAAATTGTGCTGGCGAATGAGGATAATTGTTATATTGGCCCTGGCCGCTGCCCGCTCCCATACGGTGCTCTTCTTACACCAAAATCGAGAAATATGTAGTTAATCGATGACTTCTTTTTATTACTAAGACCCACTATCCCGGACGAGAATTTGTAGGAGTTGGATCTTAGTGATAACACCGGATATCTTTTTAAATATTTTTATTTTCACACCACACGACTCGTTACAGCTTTACATCGTAGGTTTTTTTTTCAATGTGCCCTCTTTCTATTTTATTAATTATTAATATTCTCATTCGCTCACTCATTCATTCTTCTCTCTCGCACACTGCATCATTCAAAAATTGTTATGTTGCGTTCAGAAATTTTATTTGTTAAACTTAACTTATTAAACTAAACATAAAATCCTACATATATAACATTAGTATGGATGGTGTATTTAAATGTGAAGGTTATGGAATTTCTAAATAGTGTAATTAATTAATATGAGTTTGAATGACTACTTTGAAAATTTCATGTAAAAATTATTATTAAATCTTCAAAAAACTAATTTATCAAGTCTTACCCTCGTTAAACCTTAGTTTTATATTGGACAGTTAACCTAGAAAAATAGGTATGTTATTATATATAACATAGAATAAATATTTTAGTCTGCAGTGATGATAAAAACTAAGAGAATGGGAAGGTCCTTGGTATGTTGTCGTTTCCTTATCCACGCATACACAGTTTAGCGGATGCCGATAATCATTACTTCTTAATTTATACCTCAACAATAATTACTATAGTCGATTATGTTTCAATTTAATTTTTATTAACATAGGTTATGCAATTATTTCATTAAATCTTCGGTCAAAAACTAGTTTCAAACAAATAAAAAGAATACCTTCTATATTTACTATATATATATTATGTAGTTATTTTAAAATATTGCATACTTAAAAACTCACTGTTTGTGAGTTTCAGTGTGCGTTCAAACGAGATGCGCTTACATAATTTTAAAATACTAGTTAAAAAAGACTGAAATATTATTGTTTAATATCATTTTGCTCACCAACACTGAGCCCATTTGCATAGCAGGTACTCAGTTGCCTTTTTGATACCTACGAGTACACGAGAATGGAAAATGTTAAAAATGCATAACACTCAAATGTTTACACTGCTCGAGCAGTGAGCCGGGTGAGAATACGTTTTGTTAACTACACCGGTAAGCACTCTTATATTTTAACGTGAGGGTTTCACTCTCGCATCATTTGACTTAAACAATTCGCATAGTTTAATTTATTACAATAAACTTATTTTATGTAAAGACTAGCAGTGCTCCACGGTTTCAACCGTCGTCATAGGCTGATGATGATTCAATGAACATAATAATTGCCCTAAAATCAATTGCACCACTGCTAAAAATAGTATGTGAACCATGAAGATTAGGTCTTTAGTAACATTGATATCTATACTATAATATTATAAAGAGGAAAGATTTGATTGTTTGTTTGTTTGTCTAATAAAATTTTCATAGAGCAATTCAAATTGTTTATTTTTGATATATGAATAAAGCAGCGGTGTCAAGAAGTGCTGACAATTCGCTCGGCGTTGCATGTTGGGAAATACCTTTCCCAATGCAACTCGCATGATGATAGTTTTCTTTTTGGTTGCTTTTTCCATCGCACTGTCCGTAAATGCAACGGATTCGCTTACTTTCTTTCAACGTTTCGTTTTGTTTGCTATCGGACAGACGCTTTGACACGTGCCCGTTGTTTGCTACGGATTTGCTATTCGATTTGCTTAATAGTCTTTCGCTATACGTAGTTAGACGTGAGCAATCTAATACTTCAAATGATATATGACTTTAATAGATTTTGACAGTCTAAAAAAGGTTACTTACTTACTTATTACTTGTTACGGAAATATCGTACTTTTAAAAAACCATTAAATAAATTCCGCCGAAATGTTGTCATATTGCAAGTTTATCATCCAACTAGCTGATGCCCGCGACTTCGTCCGTGTTGAAAAATTAAAGATTATAACACCTTATATAACGCCTGACATCTTTACCGCAGTAACGACAGTGGCGACCAATTTTTTATATTTTCAAACGATCCTTCGTGATAAAAAGTATCCTATACATATATTAATAACACGTATATCTGTGTGTCAAATTTCATCTAAATCCATCTAAGTCGTTTTTGCGTGAAAGAGTAACAAAAATCCATACATCCTTACAAAGTTTCGCATTTATAATATTAGTAGAATTATACAGAAGGTCACAAGCACGACATAAGCACAAGCTTCACAAGGAGTCTTTTCAGGAATTAACATTTTTACAATTCCACGAAGAATGGCTGTATTCTGACAATGATATGCTGAATTCGCTATCTGACAGCACTTTTATACATTAAACAATCCAGCAAAATTTCAGAATCCAAATCAGTTTTCTATACTAATATTATAAAGAGAGAAGATTTGTATGTTTGTAATGAATACACCCAAATATAAAGTATATAAAAAGTTTGCAAGCAATATTGACTCATTTGCTTGCTATTGACTCATCTGACAGCAATAACCACACCACACCATGGAATTTGCGCATGTTTCGGTGAATGAGTTGGGCTTGCCAGAGCTCTTTAGCCTATCCTTACCTCGCGCCTTTCACTCATGGAAAGAGGGATAAACAGGGAAGGTAGGTATATATAAAAAATGCACCACGAATACGGGAGCGGGTATTCGTGGGGTGAGTCTTAATTAAAATCATAAAATATTGACAATGGTCGTAATTTCGCTGGTCAGCCATAATAAATCATAAATTAAACCGAAAACAAATTAGTATCGATTGTAATATCACACAACCACGAGCAAAAGTTAATTCATAAAGTGAATTAATGTTTAAGTAGTTAATGTTAGCCATCATTCAAAATAAGTGAGAGCCATAAAACTCATTTTAATACTTTATTTCAGCTTAAACTTCCGTGTCGTTTAAATTATTTGTCCTCGGAGACTGGAGCCGTTCCAAATTAAATTATCCTCAGACATTTTTAGTCGCATCTCTCTTAACGATAAATCAGTTTTCAAATAAATCGTTCCAATAAGTGGCACCGCAATTAGAGCTTAGCTGGGTTGAATAGTCGAGCTCTATTTGTACAATTGTCGGCGATCTATAGTGACGTATGCAAACAACGAATGAATAATTTACTCATCATGCAACATGCAATTAATGGCAGATTCACGCAGCCAAATATTATCGTTTCGTACTTTGGTCTATTAATTTCATAATTCAGAGCCTAGTTCTTACAAAGTTAGAAGTTAGAAAGATTCTTACAAAGTTTTTATAATGTTTCCTATAAGCACGTTTTAGCACACGTGTAAGGAATCCCAGAATCCCAAAAATGTTCTTTAAGAGATAAAGAATGTTCTTTAGATAAGTTAAAAAAAAAAGTTAATTTATGCTATGAGTTAAAAACGAAAGATAGAATTCCGCAGATAAATTGTGTTGTTAGTTTTTAGTTCGATATTTAGGTAAAAAAAATATAGGACTGATGTTAAACCAGTTTTGACTGGAGTTCAGTCGTTGGAAGACTGGAAAAAACAACTTGGAATAATAACATAAAAATCGAAACAACATTTTTTACTTACGATCATCGATTGAAAAATTTAAAAAAAATATTTAGGATCCTTCTTGATCCAAATGTATTTTATGTTATTTTAAAGACTTTCTTCAACCGCAACCTTTATCTGCTGTGATTACGACTAATGGATAAGGTTTCTTAAACTCTTGCATTAATTGCATCATTCACGATGAATCTGTATATTTTTTAAAATATAATTAAAATACGAGTATTTTCCCCTGTACTGTTGCATTAATCACATTTTGAACGAACGCCTCTATTAACGTGTTTTGCACAATTATTGCAGTTGAAGTCATTTGCATATTCATATTCACATCCTTACAGTGACACAAATAGATTCATTCTTCTTTGTTAGGCTGATTTTACGAAGAAATATAGCAGCAATAGATCCCATGTTTTAACAGAAAATGTTTTAAAAGCATTCTTCGATTAGACTGCGTATTACCATTTTGCTTTAAATACGACATCGATTTTGGAAAAAGCCCTGCAGGGTTGCCGGGAGCTCAGCCAAGTGACATTACCATATGGCAAAGTAGACTTTATAGCATTTTTATTGGCAATCGTTTTATGCACAACGCATAATTTTAAAATTGGAATCTACAGATTATGAAATAAAAATTCCGGGAAGACATTTTTATGATAAGTACCTAGGTATAAAAACTACTAGCTGTTGCACGCGACTTCGTCCGCATAACTTTATAAAATATAGCCTATGTTACTCCCTGATAATGTAGCTTTCTATAGGTGAAAGAATTTTTAAAATCAGTCCAGCAGTTTTTGAGTTTATTCATTACATGCAAAAATACAAATAATTATATTTTGTCACAAACACATATCATGAAAACATGAAAATAATAATATATTATATTTAGAAGCGTCTTGTCAATAATTAGGCAAGTTCATGGGTGCTCAAACGTCAGGATTGCGTAATTACATTTACTGGGACTATTAGTTCAAACTCAATATGTACTTGGAAATGTGTTGCTGTTCTCCCTCCCGTAGGTAGTCGGAATTTGAGTTAGCGATAGGTACTCTCTCTAGACACTCAGAATGTCAAATTATCGAAAATTATTAATAATTTTCTGGCTGTCCTCATAAAACGGCATTGCGATAAATATGAGAACTGTTTTATTTAAGTAAATCCTGCGTGATTAAAATAATTAAGTAAAAACGTTCAAGCTTATTATATAAAATATGCGAAATCATTATTTTTGAGAAGGAACTCCTGGAATCTATAACTTACTCCCTCCCCCTATTACTACTAAAATAGAATATATTAGTGATTGTATAATTCTAGCGAGTAGAATGACTTCAATCAAAACTTATAACTTAAAAACAACCCACTGATATCGAATATGACAAGGAGGCAAGCAATATTGTAACAATATTGTAATTGTAAAATTAATTAGAATGTCAATTCTTAATTTATCATTGGGATTTTTTTTTAATGAGATATAATCCTTTGTAATTGAGATTTTTATTGTGATAGTATCCTTTAATTTTGGAAACTAATAGATTTTCGACTAATCTATTTTGAAATAGATTTTCACCATTTTCAGATAAAAAAAAAACTTTCACTTTTCAGAAAAACTTTTCTTAAACAAAAACTCGTAGAGCTGTGATTAATTATATATATTCAAAAGAGAATATTCATACGACCGCATTATTCGTTGAAAATAACAATGTGGATTGGTTCATGTGGCTTCCAGATTGTCCCGTTTACCAAATAATCAAACGGAATATTGACGAGTACCGCTTTTCGTTCTTATTATAAACTGTTTGTTAATCCTTTTTCATTGTTTGAATTTCCTCGTGATGAGCTGTATTGTTTATATTTTAATCATGAATAAATTATATGTGTGATATTATCCGTAGATTTAAATTTCCTTTATATTAACTATATATATTAATTTTAATTTTCCTTATATTTAAGGTATACTATACGTATACTATAGTTCATATTTTTTCCCAGTTAACAATCGTTACTTGCATTATCGTTATTGGCTTATTTACGATAAAGCGAGTAGGTTATCAATAGCGAATAGATAATTTTTCTAGTTGAGTAGATAATTCTTCATAATTTGAATTTTAATTTCTGTCAATATTGGTTTTAATAAAATTAGAAACAAAATATGCAAGTTTTCCGCAGTTTCATTTTTATTCTTGCCTTAAGTAGCAGACTTCTATTCAGAACAACTGCTTATTTGCGAAGGCTTTGAGAGATCACACATGTACGGTGACAGCTTTTTGAAACCTGCAAACCTTTCATTACACCGATGCCTTTTCAAAAGATTGCAACTCTTCATACAAACATAGATAGTGTGTATGTCAAGTGTGTTTCGCACTATCATTTCGTAGCCTCTTACTCTAATTAAAATTGGAAATCATTTCGCAAAAATCCACTGCGCTATTTTTATATTGGCGTCAAGCAGCCTAATTGCCTACTTGACAGTAGTGGTGACTGTTTTGCCTATATACACAAGTGAAGCTAAATGGGTCTCAATAGGAAATAAGACACAGGGTATAAAGTGGGCATATAAAAGTGGACAGACGGTCAATTTGACGTACGTCGTCGGTCGTCGCCTAACACAAGGAACGTCACAAGTGCCGCAAGTGTGCTGCTGACTGTAGTGATATTGAGGATATGGGATTGGAATAAGGAAATGGGCTCTAGCATCCTCTACTCACTCACCGAAACACAACAGCACATATACTGTTATTTAACAGTGGGCTCTGTAAGGGGGTGGTTACTGCCGTCAGATGGGCTGCCCAAATGACTGCGAAACGCAATGTTTCGCAGTTAGAGATGAGCAACGCAGCCAGAGCCAACTTTGAAAAGTTCGTTTTCAAAGTTGAACCTGCCGGGAATCAAACCCGGGAACAGAGCATTAAGGTATAACAGAACACAATGTGGTTATTTTAATTTTATAAGGTAGTGTGGTCACTGACGTCAGAAAGTCTGATTCTTTGAGGTGTATCATTTTATGTACACCTCTAGGGTGTGTTTAAAATTGAGAACACAAAACCGACCAGTGAAAAACGAGAGTGAAATAAGACATGGAAACAAAGGAGGGTATATTTTTAAAGAAATCACGTACGAGTGTTATATAAAAAAAAGTGGTCTCGAACAAGAAACGTAACCGCTTAACTTTTAAACCGTATACGTGATTCAATTTAGAAGTTGTATCTCCCGACGCGGCGAGCCCGAAAACTGTCGCCGAAATCCATTCAACTTTTCGTCCATATTTTAAAAAGAATGCTGTTGGTGGGTGGCTCCCACTTGAAAGTACAAATTTTTCAAGTAGCGAGAAGTCCAATTCGGCGTGTTTTGTTTCGGACTTATATTGAGTTCGCGTTTAAGTTTACCGTGTAAAACGTACGTGTAAAAACTTAAAGGTAAGTGCGCCGTGACTTGTAGATAAATAAAACGTGAAACATCGCCTCTCTCCTTTCGGACTCTCCGAAATAAGACTGAGTTAAACTTTCTAAATTAACTATTTCGTTCAGAAAGGAATACTCGTGTATTCTCTACAAATTCTAAAAACATTTCAATGGAGTTCACAAGTTGTGGTATAATTAATTCCAGCATACTCACTATTTTCATAATAACTAATATAATTGAACATTTTAACCAGGTTTATTTTTATTTGGTTTAATATTATTTGAAAATAATTAGATTTTTTTATGTAAAGGTCATCAGTATAAGGCTGACGGCCCTCTTGATGGTAGATGGCTACCGTCGCCTTATAATTAAAATAGTTGTAATTTATATACCTAGAATATCGCGTCCATAATCGGACACACTGTATATTGAGATAGAAGATAAAACTTGCTTATGATCAATTAAGTTTACAATTAGTGTTTAAACAGAATTTATATTAATTATCACAATTTGTTTTAGTCGACCAAATAAATTAACTTGAACGTTATACTTAATAGGCCCTCGGGGTTGGTGTAGATTTCAACAAAATCATCTATTATGAGTTCCAGCTTTATAAACTAATTTAATATACCATTAAAGCTATCTGGACCACGGGTAGCGGCTATGATTTATTGCAATATGAGAACATTAAAAACGCATTACGAAAACATGACTTCGGTCGGAAAATTTTAACAGCGCCTTTATAACCTAAACGGATGTTTTGTACAACCCTAAATGAAATTAGTGTCAGGCATGGAATCGAATTCTGTTTTTTGTGTATTAATTCCGTTAGTAGATTTCATTTGTATAAACAAACGGATTTTTGACTGTAACATAATAAAGGTGCGAACATTCGTCAATAAAATTAGTTGATGAAGACGTATAAATAAGACGTATATTACGGTGGTACGAGGGGCACACTGAAATGATCGGGAATAAGAAAAACCACATGCACGGTATAGCTAAATTGTATTTTATTGTTTTTCGAAGTATTCTCCGTTCAACTTAATGCACCTTTCCATTCGTGCAAACCAATCATTAAAACAGTAATTCCAGTCTGAAGTTGATGTTGACAAAATGGCTGATTTGTACGCTTCTACAGCTGCTTCGGGGTCTTCAAACCGTTGACCGCGTAATAAATCTTTCATTCTAGGGAATGTAAAGAAATCGTTTGGGCTCAGGTCAGGACTGTATGGAGGATGGCTCATCAGCTCAACGTTTTCCTGTTTTAAAAAAACATTTGTCTTCCGAGCCGTATGGGAGCTCGCATTATCGTGAATTCGTGATGTAAGATGATGCGACGTTTCGGGTTATTTTTTCGGAGTTCGGCTATCATTTCTGGCAAACAAACCGTGATATACCACTCGGCGGTAACCGTTCTGCGTTCCTGTAAAGGAATTGTAGCAACATGCCCCTTTTTCGAGACAAACGTAGCGACCATTTTCTTTGACACGCTGCGGGAGCGAACCACTTTCGTTGGTTTGACCTCGTCTTCGAAGACCCAAACTGCTGACTGATGTTTTCTTTCAGGTTCGTATGAATAAATCCATGATTCGTCACCTGAGACGATATTATAAACGGCATTTGACTTCCCTCCGTTGAAGCGTTGCAGAGTATTCCGGCACCAATCTACACGAGCCGCCTTTTGCTCTTCGGACAAATTGTGGGGAACCCAGCGGGAAACTAGCTTTCTTACACACAGCTCATTATGTAATATCGACTGAATTGCAGTCATTCCGATACTGATAACAGCCCGAATCTGCTCGTATGTCACATGACGGTCATCTAATATAATAGTTCGCACAGCTGCGATGTTTTCAGGCGTGACCGCTGTTCTTGGTCGACCTGCAGAAGAAACAGTGCTGAGCGACACACGACCGCGTCGGAACTCAGCATACCAGCCGTATATTGTCGTTTGACTCGGTGCTTCAACATCATAAATCGAAACAAGTTCGCTGAGACATTTATCTTGAGATAAGCCGCGACGAAAATTGTGATAAATTATGGCACGGAAATGTTCACGCGTGAGCTCCATTTCTGTTAACGACGTGTCAACTTTAAACCAACATAGTTTTTGTTTTTAATCATTTTTTTTTTGATTGTTTGAATGTCATTAAGATTCTAAGAGGCCAGTATTCAAATTCTAAAAAAGGTTTTATTGTAACTCAATCCGAAATATTCTATTCCCGATCATTTCAGTGTGCCCCTCCGTATACCCATTTCATAAGCCGGACCCGAAAACTATATGGAAATTTGTTGCTAATTTGTACAAATTTTTTTGTTGCTCCATTAATTTACGAGAAACGACCGATATACTGACGTAATATTACGCTACGCATATACAATATCTTGCGAAGAAAGCACCTAGCGAGAACGTTCCAACGGCTTATTTTGTTGCTAATTTATTGCTCTGAGATAGGCTATTTAAATATTAAAAATGTCATCCATACGTAGAGAATGAACTACCCTGATACATTAAAATAGAGAATCGCGAACCTAAGAAGCTAGCGAGCCCGTTTCAACGGCTTATTTTGTGCTAATTTGTTGCTCTGAGATATAAAAAATGTCATCCCGTCATGGAGGGTGAACTACCTCTATATATTAAAATTGAGAATAGGGAGCCAGTTCCAACGGCTTATTTTGTTGCTAATTAGTTGCTCTGACCCCGCCATCTATCAAAGTTCTGAACCGTGTTTTTATCATTATAAAAATGCCCCACATATTACACTTCGCATACTCGTAGATAGACTATGTTTTGAATTAAATGGTCCTGTATGTGTGCTAAAATAAATTCAAATTAGTTTACCCCAAATTATATATCAAACTATTTGTAATGTAAGTAAAAATTTTAATTAGGTACATGATTTAAAATTGTTTTCTTAATTAAGGTTAATCTTAATTAAGTTTAAAACAAATTTGTAAGACAAAGGGCCTTTTCCACCAACTACAAGTAAAGTGTTGATTAGTTACTTTTCAAGTAACGCTAATTGGCTAGAATAAATACGCTTTCTTACCGGTGACTTTAAATAGCGGTTAGCCTACTTGACACTTTACTCAAAGATGGTGAAAGAGGCCCAAAGCCATATTATATAGGTTCCTAGTGAATATAACACAAGTTTCAATACGAATTCGTACATAATATAATCGATATTGTAAATCAAATAAGCTACAGAGCTAATTAACAAGTTTGATTAAATGTTCATGAACTAGAATTGTTTACCACAGCGTGACATGAAATGTTTTATTAGGTAAAACTTGTATTGGCCTATTTCATTTGTATAGGCTCAATTCATTACCGAAAGCGGGCACAATACAGGCTACTATGTATGTATTAGATTTGACTTTAGGGCTGCAGTCTGTTAAAAATTAACTATACAAACAAAAGTCGTCTTCTCTTAAGCACTGCTTTAACTTAAACCGAGCTTGTTAATTTAAAATTTTATCTACTTATAGATTAGTCAAGATAGACACGCAGTTGACAAGTCCATTACACAGGCATCTGACTTAGCATAGGGATTTGTTGTTGCCGGGAGAGACTTGAGACATTTATTAGGTAAAACCACGATCGATCAAAGTCTTTCTGCTTCATTAATCTTGCTCATCAGCCGGTGCTTACGGTATATTTTTCACGGGGTATTCTCATTTTCCTTAACAATATTTCTCCAATCAAAATGTTTTAAAAATATTATGGACTTGCCTAGCTTAAGCATTATTCCGGGAATGCATCTCGATTATTAATAATTAATTTTAACCGATAGAAGGGAATGTTGCTACAAAGTAAAGGCGGGTGAACAGTATATTCAGAGTGAGTAGTGTTCATATGATTTACTAGCTGGTACTCGTGAGTTCGTCCTCGTTGAAAAAGAAAATATAAATATGAGTGTAAAAAGAAAATGAATAATGCGTTACATCTTGATCGCTTATATTTTTAGACGATCCCTCGATAACTTAACATTTTTCCAGGATTAAAAGTATCCTATATGTTAATCCAGGTAAGGTAATTAATTAACTATTTGTGGGCCAAATTTCATCCAAATTTTTTAAGTCGTGAAAGAGTAACAAACATTCATACTATCTATACATCTATTCTCACTTGTATAAGTATATAAAAATTGCACCCCGGGCGAAGCTGGGAGCGGGTCCCTGGCAGTTATTATATATATATATACAGGTGTCTCAAAAGTAGTGAATCAAACGGCTCACCGAGATAGAGTAGGTCAAGACCTATCGAAATAAACCAACTTTAGTTCCGCGAAAATGTATAATTTTTGAGATATTTGAAAATGAGTGAAAATTCCAATAAATACCGATTTTTAAGTTTTTTAAAACTTAAAAATCGGATCCAAAACATAAATTGATCAAATTATTGAAAAAAAAAAACCTTAAAATCGGTATTTTTGGAATTTTCACTCATTTATATCTCAAAAATTATACCTTTTTGGCGGAACTAAAGTTGGTTTATTTCGATAGGTCTTGACCTACTCTATCTCGGTGAGCCGTTTGATTCACAACTTTTGAGACACCCTGTATAATATATAAATAATAACTGGATTCAAATAAGAACTTCATTCAAAAATGGATCACTAGATCACTAGATATTTCAGGCCGACTAAAGATGATAGAAAATAATCAAACTACGGACTTAATTAACTCAAATCCTGGTTACACGCCGAGCGAGATTGCAAACTCTTGTCACATATTGAAATCATCGTTCGCGTGAAGAGAAGTTACTCGAGCAAACTTAACGAATTACCTGAAATTAATTTAACTTATACAAATATAATTAATTTTTTTTGACGAAAATACGTCCCTAAATTTGTTTCCATTGTGGGAGGCAATTCAGAAAATTTATTATAACAAAATAGGGGGAAATTTATTTATCATTTACACCCAAAATTTAATTACACCACTCGATATCTATTTACATTTACATCGAAATTTTAACGTTAATAAGTAATTTTAAATAGAGTCTGATCACAATGATGCACAATCATGTAAAATGAACCAATCATTAATTTTACGGTGATTTCAGAAGCGTTGATAATTTTCCAGCTGAACAATAATCAGACGTCAATAGACCTTAAATACGTAGTAATATAACGATATTAAAGTCCATTCAGTAGGGCTACCGTGTCAATTAGTGTGATTAATTTGCGGTTAGACCTTTACTCTGACACTGCGGTGGATGTAGAGTGACTGGGACATTTAGTGACAACCGCCTACTGATTGCTATTATATTTACTCCTTTCTCTAGTTTTACCTCTTTCTTTAGTTTTAGGACTTGTATGGAGATAGTTCAGAGGATTGTAGATGTAATCATTAAAAGTTTACAGTCGAAATTGATTTGGGTTGTAGCCATTTTGTGCTCTCTTATGGGTAAATCTATTTTTTTTAATAAATTTTTTTTAGTAAGTGATTTTCTGTATGAGGGTACTTAGATGGCCATTATCTACCTTCATATAAGGACTCAAGCAACACCAGAAGGAACATTAATGCAAATTTGATTTTATTTACACAATTGATTTTAAATTTTTTATTTTCAGGTGGAAGATTTTATTTACTTTCCTTACGTTTCTCGTTATAATATTAGTATAGATATACGAGTACAAATAAAGGCTGTTGCCGCCACATTGGCGCATTACGAGACTCAATTTCTTCAAAGCTTCGCGTGACATGTGGGGAAAAGTTAATTAAACGCACGCTTAGTATAACGCTTAATGAATATCTGATAGATCCAATATATTTCTTTCAACTTCTTTGTGGCAACAAAATTCCAGCGATATTTTCTAACGATTTTTCCTACTGCATTTTTGCAATGCGTTATTGTTGAACACAGTATTGTTTTCTGGATGAAAGGTACTCCATCTCTTTTTCTGTATCCCTGACAATGTATACGTAAAATTTCAGTTATTGGTTAAGTAGTTAAGGCTTGAAAGTCTAACATACAAACTCACTTTCGCATTTATAATATTAACTAGGATAACGAAATAATTACGTGGCACAATAAAAAAAAAAAACAAAAAAGGGACTACATAAATATATTATTTAAAAAAAAAATTCCAACTAAGTAATGTAAAAAAAAGAGCCGTTGGTTTTTAATTTCAAAACAGGTAATTTTTATTGTTACAGCCGTATAAAGCTTTCCATTGAAGTACAGAGCGCACATTAGTTGAAAATCTTTAGTATACACCTAATAAACCATTCACGACTAGTTGAGTGACTAAGCTTGCCTTTATTCTATGATTCAGGGTTAGAAAACCTAATGTGTGTATGAATAATAAGGTGCCTTTTTTTTCTCGATGACAACGGAATTTAATTAAGTACATATTTATTGGAGCAATTTAATTGATTGCCTCGGTTTCCCGTAGCCACGACCGAATGGGAACGCAGCCGCGTGAAGATATTTGAAATATGCCGCATATTGAAATCGTTCGACCATCATATCGGACGAAATTGACCCGCAGAGACGTCCTACTCTCTATTATTACGTGGGAATTTTTCCAGCGAAATGGGCTCAGGAAAAAATGGCATTCCATTTTTGTATTAATTACACGCTACACTCAAAACAATCTAAATTTAAATGTAGACATTTTTGCTTGCGAGCAGTGCAATGGATCACAAATTTCAACATTAAAGGACTTTTGAAATTCATGAGACCCTATACAATTTTTAACAATATATAAAACGAGAAAGATTGCGAAGATGTATCACGTATAAAGAACGTTTGACAATGAAACGAAAGCATATTAACCTTACCATAACACTATTTTCCGCTTCTTACCCGTGGTACTACCGGTGGTACTACTGGTAGTACCAACGGGATTATTTTTCGCCCGTAGTACTATTATGCCGTCTGGTAGTACCACGGGAGATATATTTTTACCTCTGGTACTACTTATGAATTTAACATATAAACATTACAAACGTAATCGAGGTATGCTTATGTTAAGCATAAGCATACCTCGATTAAGGTATGCTTAATTGAGGCCGTTAAACCTAAAAACCTAACAATGCCTTACTATATTTACAGGAATCACATAGTTTTTTACTTTATAAACTTTAAGTAATGCAAATTTTTAATTGAACAAGATAAACGGTACAAATAAATGTGTTTATGTCACACGAACATACCAAAACATGTTTTATAACTAGCTACCGCACAGTTACATAATGTGGAAATTTCATGGAATTTCACTCCGTTTATATGGAAATTTCAATATGATATACGCAAGTGAAAATGTCTATTTACACACTCGCTGTCAGTTAGTAAACTTGCAAACCGAAGTGACGAAGCACGTAAGTTCCACGACCGATGCATCAGAAATCTGGAACACTTGCTAAGTGGGTACGGGCTTCGTACAAGTACAGTTGTTTTAGACAAACAAAAGCTACTGCAATCGCGACGTGACCGTCCCGCAGATGCGCTCGTGTGAACAAAGAATTAAATTATATTGGAATAGACATTATATTTTATAAATAAAAATATAACATCTACTATCTATACTAAAATAATATATATAGTCCTTTACAGAAGACCATAGTGAAATAATAGCACACATGTACTGTTGTGTTTCGGTGCGTGAGTAAGGAATGCCATCCCTTCCCTTCCTTATTACTTATCCTTACTCCTTCTGTGGTCGGCAGTGCACTTGCAGCACCTATGGCGTTGCTTGTGTTATAGGCGACGGTAGCCACCTACCATCAAGTGTAGTCTGTCGACCTTAAGATAAAAAAGAAATAAATATAAAGCATGAATAATGTCTATTACGTTTTCACGGCTAATCTACTTAACCCATTTTTAAGAAAATTTTGTATACAGACAGCTTACACCCTTGGGGAAGACAAATTATTTTAAGTTGGTACCGAAGTAATATTACAAATGAGAAAGTTAAAAAAAAAATTACAACTTTTACAATTGTTATGGATTTTGTTAAAGTAATTGGATGACTTTTATATACTTTTTATCCCTTAAGAGCACTTAACAGTGTAAAGCTGCGTGCGTAATGACAAAATATAAAGCACGCTTAAAACTTATAAAAATCGATTTCAACAATTAAAAGTAGAGAATCATTTTGTAATTGATATATTTTTAAAACACATTCCCAAAGAAATTTCTATGGGTAAATAGATGTCCAAAAGTGACAAACTTCGACACCCGTTAGAATTTTGTCTATGAAGAATAATGCCCAAAATTGTAGCAGCGTTTCTCGGCTAAATGGATTAAACAAATCCTTTAAGCTAGGAATCTGCAAGATTTGGTGTGACGGTAGCCTGGAATAAGCCTGGTTAAGGTCATTGAACAACTTCACCGGTCTTGGATTTAGACAATTATTTAAAGTCACATCTAGTGGTTTTTAGTATTTTCTAAGATCTAGCGGATACCTTGCTCCGAATGTACGTCCGTCACCCTCGAGAGCGGCCTTAAACTTCGAAGGATTATCGAAACCGCAAGACATTTGTCAACAATAAAAGTATCATGTTGCAAATGTCCATTCCAATTTACTTACATCCTGTTTCAGTTTACGGAACTGTTGTGAATAGCACAATGAAATACCAACTACATTGCGTCGTATTGTTTGCTTTTAACAAACGGCTTTGCGATGCTACTTATTATTGCTGTTATGACCATTCTTATTTTAAAATTATATTTAAAATATCAGTCTTTTAAGGAATTAAAGAATCATTTAATACTAAAATTATGAACGTGAAAGTTTGTAGAGATAGATGTATGGATGTTTGTTACTTTACACGCAAAAATGGCTCAACGTAATTGAATGAAATTTGGCACTCGGATAGTTTACTATCTGGATTAACATATACGATACTTTTTATCCAGGAAAAGTATTAGGTTCCTGAGGGATCATCTAAAAATGTATAAAATTGGGGGCAACTGTCGTCAACAGGGGCAGCGCCACCGTTGTCACAGCCAAGCGTTTTTCATTTTTCAACGCGGACGAAATCTTTCGGCCTCTCTGGTCTCACATTTGGTGCTTAGTAAATGTATTTTAAAATATATCATTCATAATGAGGTTATTGTTTTTATTAACTTACACTTTGGCGAATTTGTTAGTAAATTTTTTTCTTAATTAATTAATTTTCTATGAATATTTTAGATTTATAAAATTCAGATTATAAATTTTACAGACTTCTTAAATAAATATGAAAATGATGATTTATATTTTGAAAATGCGCGGTATTTTAATACTTTAAAACTTTAATGTCCATGAAACCAACAAATTACACAATATAACACGACACGATAATGACCGTTAAAACGAAAATAACTGATGGCCTGATCATACAAATCCTTTTCCCTTTCATATTTGTAACACAGATAAGACTCCGTCTTAACTATGCAGTGATTGCATTTTCTCAAATTAATTAAACACGGATGGATTCTGTGAAGCGAACCGTTTGACACTTGTAAGTGCTATTAAACTATTCCATTCAAATAGTTGCAAACTTGCGGCAAGAATTGTTGCGGTTTGACGGTATTAATTGGACTATATTCTACTGAAACTATAGTCTATACCTACTTCATTTTACTCCCATAAATTTTCATACCACAGGCTTATATGTGTGTAAATCGATTCTTAAGGAGTAAACTCCAATAACGATCGTACATAAAATTGAAACAGCTATTTATTGTAGTTGTTTACAGTACCTATAGTTCGTTATTATAGAGTAGTCACTCTGTTGACAAAAAGTAAGTTCTTGAAGTAGGTATATTTTATTTCTATTATACTGTTTAGTGTCGTTCAGTTCAGTAGTGTAAAAATGCTTTTGCCCACATTTTTCACAAATATTTCCATACAATAAAATGGAACTTATATATTTATAAATTTATTAATGCATTTGTGTCCAGGTACTCAACATGTTAGATTGCTATCGTTACCTCTTTGGATTGCCATACCTAATCTATGAAATAGGTAATGCCCAGCCTTGTCTTCGCCAGTTTTTTCAAGCGCTTGGAGATGTGAAGTCCGTTGGGACACGGGCCCAGCGTCTCAAAGCCAAGAGAAGTACTACATACTTATGTTTTATAAATACTTTATTAATCTTTCGCTTCTCTGCATTCTCTGCTGCGGTACCAGCTTTAACCATGGTACTTGAAAATTAAATAATTAACTTAAGTAGATAATTCAAAACTGTATTTATACCTCAATTAGTTTATTTATTATACCAACAATATCCCCGAAAATGTGGCATCTAATTATTTACCTTCTCTTAGTTGTAAACCTTCTCTCAGTTTAAAGTCAAAGTTTATGTATCCCCTCAGTTTTACTTGTGATTAGAGGCAACGGTAGCTATCTGCTTTAAGTGGACTCGTTTGCCTCCCCTACCATTTTTAATCTAAATTGGTTTTTAATAGACGACACAACTAAATGTAATATTGTGATGATATCTTTAAACATCAATTTATTCGTTAGTATTTATGTAAATTGTATACCAACAATGTCTATGTAAATTGAAATTATATTTACAATAATGTATTGATATAAACGTGAATAAAGGCATTGGAATACACGAATATCTTATTTACCCAACAATTTCACACTGAAGAGGCACATCAAAGCGTTTTTGAAATTCAAAGTCGGTTTCACGCCTCGGGAGGCCGACGTCCTTGTATTTTATTTATTTTATTTCTTCTTAGTTTTTCACGGACACGTCTCTGTGAATTACTAATGCGACAGTAGAGCAGTAGACACTGCATAACTTAACATATTAATATAATTGTGTATTTTTTTTATGTTAAAAGTCGTCAGATAGGCCTGCAGATGTTCTGCCGACCATAGTAGGGTTAAGCATAAGGGGTTAGGAAAGGAATAGGCAAAATGAATAAGGTAATAGAAGGAAGGAATAGGGTATTGGGTTTTAAATTACGTCTTATTAATTCTATATTATACTATAGTAATGCTTATAGTGATAATTATAGTAATACTATAGACTTTTAAAGACGTAAATTTTATTTATCTCACCCACTCCAAATGAACGTAGATTTTACTATGTAGAAAAAGATCACCCCATATATTTCATATTTCTCTAAAATAAAAGTAGCCTAATAACACTCCTTATAACATCAGCTATCTGCCAGTAAAAGTCTTGGCAAAATCGATGCTGCCATTTCGGAGCTCAGCTGGAACAGATGAAAATTTTAAAAATTGGTTTATTGTTATAAATAATGTACACATTTAGTATTTAACAGTTATTTTGACCTTACAAACATACACACCAATTTTCTTGTTATTATAGATTAGGTCAAACTAAACAAACGAAACATCTTTACTTTGATAACATTCTATATCTAAAATATAGTACGAACGCGCTTCTCAAATTGAATAGGTATGTATCTAGTGAATATTAGCCGATATGTAGAAACATTACGCACTTATAACCTAATCTGTGTTGTCCACTCAAGTGAAGTCATTAATGTGTGGCTACTAGATAGTGGTTAGGCAATTTAGTCCCGAGATTCGATCATTACTAAATAAATGGACGGTTCAGCTGTCATTTAAAGCACAAAGTTTTATTGGTTTGATTATCCAAATCCAGAAAAGAGATCAAGGACCTTCTCAATTTCCCACATGTAGGTATAAAATAACACGGTAAAAATCTAGTTTTTAGTCTAGATTTTAAATGTAACGACTTATAAACCAAGTTATCGTTATTATTACTACCTGCATTAAGGAATATTAGGAGGATCTCTTAAGTTTATTTGTCTGAAAATACTGAAAAATCTATCTAAATACATTTGAGCTAGATCGTCGTAAACTTTATAAGAAAACTTTTTTGCCTTAAAGCTTTAATAAAGCCTTTAAAACTGTTAAATAAGATGTAGGAGGCATCCAGAATATATATTTTCGCAAACAACACCCATTATTTTTGTTGAGTATTTTCGCTCTTATGTTTGGTTAAACCACAGGTACAGGAAAACATATTAGGACCTCCAATAAATTCGCAATGAACTGATATTGTCAACAAACCGAGCTGGACTGCACATACACGCAAAGAACGCGAGCAAGATCAGCTGTAGAGAATGTCAATTGAAATAAAAAAATATGCTTACCGTCCTTTCATTTAAATGTATCCATAAATCGTGAGTGAATTGCATCCGTTTAAATCATTCATAGAGTAGACCACACAAAGTACGGCGTAACAGATTTATTCACCAAATTGCTGCGAGCTCGTACATTGCACCGTGATTTACGTTTCAAGATTTAGTACTTCCATTTGTATCGGAACGTTTAAACATTTGTTACTAACACCGATACTACTCCACTGTTTGAGGGCAAATGCTGTCGATAAAGGAACGATTTCTTGCCCCGCTCCAGTGAAATAGGTGAATCCAGGAACAAGTAAGGTAAAGACACCAGTTATGGACGCTTTTGAAACTTCTATTCATATATGTATATTTTTGTAGAATTTCATACAGTATATTTTTAAGAGTGCAAGTTATTTTAATTTGCAAATAATTTCATAGCCCACAATTAAGAGTATAAATAAAGCTATAATTCTTTGTACTAGATTTATAAATATGTAGTATAAAAGTAAATAAAGCTTAAATAAAGCTTAATTAAGTAAATAAATCAACAGTTTAGAATCCAGTAACAATTTAGAACCATGACCAGTATGAACGTGGTCTCTTACTATATAGTCCGGGCAAGGAAAAAAAGTTTGTATGGAAAAATTACATTAAATCTTACAGAAGGTTTTATTTTGTAGTTTGATTAAATATTAGCTTGTAAATGGTATTTTCGATTTTTTCACAGGGTGACGTTCCGGATGTTTTTTTAAATGCCGTTTGAATGTTAAATTTTCAATATTTGAATGAGAGTAAATACTACAGGGGTGACTTTTTTATTGAGGGACTTATAATAAATATTAGTAATAAAATCCAAAAAATCCACCTATTTTTCTTAAAAATAGGTGGTTTTTTGGTCTCAAAGGTTTTAAATAAAATAGAAAAAATATAACTCTAAAATAAAAACCCGACAATCGGTGATTTTTCAGTATAACATATATTTATTTATGGAAAACTATACCATAAATTTTCACTCGGGTGACTACTATGGTTTTTTTTTAAACCGTTATTTTTGTTTTTTATACATATGAGTAAATCTACAGAATTTATTTTATGCAAATAAAATAATAATTGATAATTTGTCTCAAAATGAAATTATCACCTGAAAATACAAACACTGTTTCTAGTATTTGCAAAAAATAGTAATGAAATATTTATCGAGGGGAAAGGGTAAAGCGGGCGGTGAGGTAGGACGCTGCCCTTGTCAATGCGGTCTGATTCAAGTTTCAACATGTACGTCGACTTCTAACACGGTTATCACAGTTCGCGTCTTTACTGTCACTTTTAAGTACATTGCTTCTTGTGTTCGATTACAGCTGCAACGTACCTCACTATACAAAGAAATGAAGTAGCGTACTCGAATTTTTGTGGCAAGATCGCAAATATCGAATTGCATAGTGAAAGTTAGCAAATGAATGCCACGTAATTGTAACCGTAGTACACTCTTACGGATTAATTTATTTTACTTTTCATTCTCAAAGCATACCGAAGTATGAATGCGTATAGTCATTGCATTGGATTGTTTTGTAGTAGAAAGGCTAATCGGCAACTCCGTTCTTTTCCGATGGTTTGAGATGGCATACAAAAAAATTTATATTGTTTTATTATTTCGAATCATAAAAAATACCTATAGAAGTTGAATTCGACAAACTTACTATGAAACCCGCGTTAACCGCTAACTACAAATTTCTAACTTTTTGGGGAAAATTACCGATATTTGAAGTAGTGTATCTTGGGATCTATTTGACATACAGAGCTGCAGAAGCACTTAAATTTTAGAAATTTTTATCTTCTTGAAGATTGTGTAGGATGACTTTTCCGTAGAATGCACTTTTCAGAAGTTATAAGCGAAAAAAAGTCTGAAAATTTCTAACTTTTTGGACAAAATGGCCCATTTTTGAAGTAGTGTATTTGGGGATCTGTTAGACAGATCTGTTAGCTGTTGTTGCACTCAAATTGTAGCAAATTTTATGTCTTGTCTAAGTGCAGGCAAACCTCACATAACATACCCGTCGTTGTAATTTATTATAATAAACAGTTGGTAATTGTAATTGTATAAAGTTTTTCTGCCATAGGTATTAGCTGAGGTTCCTCCACCACTTCGCCACTGTGACTTCAATATTGATTATAATAGTTAATAAGATAATAATGAAAATTATTAATATAAATAAAATTGGAGTGTCTGTTTGTAATATTGAAGAACCTAAAAGAATCGACTGTTAGGCGGAACGAAGTTCGCCGGGTCAGCTAGTAATTAATTAACTTTATATAGCGTGTTTTTGACCGGGACTACCGGTTGACCTTAGATCATGCTCTAACCGCGCGCTCTCCACCCTCTTACTCGAAAACGATTCAACGTTTAAAAAATTTTTTTGAAACAAAAGTTGTAGGGAATTTAATCCTCTACAATATTGATAATAAATACAAATAGCGAAAACCCCATAGAAAACGAGATATTTGCAAAAAAATCGGGAGGGGGGTAGCCAAATAAGGGGGAGGAAGGGTCTCAAAGGTCGGCTTGGGAGAGAATTTAGAAAAGATTTTGAAGTATTAGATAAATATGGCCAAAAATAATTTAATTTAAAATTTCAGACGAAGCCGGGTGTAGCACCAGTCCAGCGCCATAGGTCCCCAGACAGGTCCCGTCGAGGCCTATCCAACAACATATTGCACGTCTATGTACTACTTAGGACAGGGAAGTTATAGGTTTTTCAATTTTTTACAGGTGAAGTCGGGTGAGGATAATAGTGGTCCCTCCAAGTTGGGAAAACAGATGTTAATTTTCCAAACCTGACGGCGTGTCTCACAGAATTTTAGCGCTATTGGTTGTGGAGATATTAGCTTTTTAAGATCTTAATTTTAAATTCTGTGGACACGTCCGGCTGCAGGCAGTAGTCATATCATCTCATATCTGGCCCTGTATTTTAGCAAATAATATTCACATCTCAAATCCGGCCCCGTCCGTTGTTACACGTGTTAAAATTTTGACTCCCAAAAGAATAATGTCGTTGTCTCTATCTAACATCGTGATTTATCTCAATGAAGAAAGAGATGGCATGCGCTACACGACGTTTGTTTTTAGTTTTTTTACTGCCGTTAAGACAAAGAAGTTTGTTTTTGCTTACAACATTCAATTAGTTTGACACAGATGTGACACAGTCAATTACTAACCAATGAGAACACTTTACAATAACAGAATACGCCAATAAGAAATAAAAATACGTATTAAGATGGCAATGAAAACAAACTATTTTTAGTAAATGTGCAAATTGGAGGACCATTTTTTTGTAAGGGCGCATCCTGTCTTGTTTAACATATCACTGTTCGTACCTCTAGTATTGAGGTGTATAACGCCGATTTGGCCTTGAATTATTAGGCTGATTTCCCCGCGCCACCCTCTACAAGAGATCGACCGCACAGAGATGGCAAAGAGTAGTATGGAGACTAGACGACAAAGGCACGACATAGTCGACTGAGCCTACTTTACTGCAAATACCTACAAATTTATAATTATTTACAATGTAGAGGGATTCAGTAACAATGAAGCGTGTTTTGTTATTTAGGTAGTAAATTATGTTACCTAGTAAAATTTTTTACCCGTCTGCGCCACAACGAGGGTTATGTTTTTAGAGTGTATAGCGGCGCGCTCCCGGCTTCGCCCGGGGTGTATTTTTTCTAAAATAAACCTAGCCTAAATTACTCCTTATTAAATCAGCTACCTGCCAATAAAAGTCCCGTCAAAATCGGTTCAGCCATTTCAGAGATTAGCCGGAACAAACAGACACCCAGACAGACAAAAATTTGGTTTGGTTATGTGGTTGGTTTATTTTGGTGTATGTACTCATATATGGTGTATGTACGTATATAAATATATTCATATGCATGTAGTAAAAAACGGTTATTTCAATATTACAAAGAGACACTCCAATTTTATTTATATGTATAGATGTATGTATATTTCTTTATACGAATATAAAATATATGGTAAAAGAGCCAAACAACTGTTTTTATCAAAACTAACATTTTTTTTAATTTTCAGTAAAAATTGAGTTTTTGCACCAACCGTGCAATTTTCGCGTGGTACGTTTTGTTTGGGTAACGCTAATGCTGGCTGTAATAATTTATTTTATTTTTATTTTTTTTTTAAATTCACCAAGTGAGTGAAGTTACAAGAAATTGAGACAAAAAGTGTTTTTTTTTTTCATTTTGCTAAAGATTACGAACTTTTTAGAGCGAGAATCTTGCTTCTTCAATTTTTTCAAAAAATCTATCGAGTGGGACAAAAAAGCGGCTGAGTGGATTAAGAGCAGGCCCCACGAAAACAATTCCTACGCTCGCTCCGCCCACGTCCCGCCACCCGAGAGTTACAAGTTGCTCGGCGGCTCTCTAGGATTTTTTTTAATATATCGCAAGATACAGCTTACGTAAGGTTGAATATTGCGTACATTATTTGAAGCATGATTTGGTATGCACTAGCTCGGAACTAAACAACGTAAGTCTCAAAATTGTTTTCGTTAATTATAGGAGTAAAAATAAAACTAAGTTTATTTTATTTTGACAATCACTGGTAAACAATGTTTCCTTGCTACGAGCAGTTTTTTGGCGATATAACTCAAGCCGTTTAGTAGAAAAATGTAATATTCTCCGGAAAAGGCGCCGATTTCGATCAAAAAATGTATCGAATGAAAATCACCTAATTATGTTTCTGACTTGATAATCTACAGATAAAGGTCTCAAAATATATATATGTAAATTCCACATTGATCAGATATGTGGTTGACTCAGCACATTTATTTAAAGTTCCCTTAGTTTCATAGGGCCTGGCCTTAAATGGAAACTCTGTGGGGCTTTTTTGGGTATATTGAACTGTAAAAGGCACACTTAACATTTATTATTTTCTCCATATTTTTGATTCAGCGCTTGATTTTTCTAAACGCTATCAAAAGCCCTTTTTTATAATTTTTAAAATTCATGTAAATAGAATTTAAAAAAAAAACAAATATTCTTGTAGAAAATTTATTCACGTTTTCATTTTGTTTTCGTTTTGTCTTGTCTTTTGCCATGTCTAATTGTTTTGGTTTTGGGTGTTATTATTATTAATTGTATAATTTTAAAGGAGGGGGGGAGTAAGGGGGAAGCGGAGGGGGGCTGAGAGGATGGTGTTGATAGATTACCCTCATTAAGGCCTTTCAAATGATACCTAACATGGGGGGTCTATTTGTAACCGTTGACCATGGTTACAATAGACAGCAATTGACCAAATTTCAAATTTGGTCTATAATAAATTTTAAATTCGTCTTCCTGAAACATCTCAGATGACTCCAAACACAACCCGGCTGTGACGCGCCGTTTCCGAGTTACGGTCGGGGGGGTCCGAAGGGGGCGTCAAATTTTTTATCTCGTCGAGACGTCCCCGATGAGCCCAAACACGGCCCGGCTGTGAGGCGCCGTTTACGAGTTACGGTCGGGGGGTCCAAGGAGGGGGCTGTTAAAAATTTTTGGTGCCCCGGTAGACCGGATGACACTTTCTTTGGTGACTACCGATCACCCTCTATGACATTCCGCAAACGCCACCCTTCTATCCCTCATAGTTTCCGAGAACCGCTCACCAACTTTTTACCAGTGATAACGGTGTATCGAGGATATCGGATTTTTCTGGAGGTCACGGGGCCCTACGTCACCACCTACAATAGGGAAACCCCCCACCGCTCCTTCTAGGAGAACAATTCGATGAGTCACTAGATACGTGAGTGGGAATCCGGCTTTATAGTGGCTTTATTATTATTTATTTATTTATTAGGCTTATTAATTTATATTGTATTAATTAATAATTAGTTATTATTAATATTAATTAATTTAATTATTTAATTAATTAAAATTCATGAAAACTTTCCTTCCTCTTTTGGTTTATTTTTGATATATTATGTTTTTGCCTCCTTTGCTTACTTCCTATCTTTATTAAATTTAGATAAAAAGTATATATAATGTACAGATGAATAATTATTAATTGAATATTCAAATTGAATATTTCAGATTATTAATAAATTGAATATTATATTACAACATAATTTATATTTAGTTTTTTAAAGATTTAATTACCTAGTAAGACAAAAAAGAAAACCTATTAAAGTATTATATACACTATCATGCACTGTCTGTTCTGCCACTAAAATGTTTATTCTTTGTTTATTACGTAAAAATTAATAATTTGATGAGGTGCAACGCGGCACAGGTCCGTCTAGCATCACGACTCGCCCCGCACTGATTTTATGGACGAGAACGGGCTAGCGCTGAGTAAGTGGGGAAATATTTTTGATAAAAACATTATATAAAATTCAATTTTACGAATTTTCAAAAAGCGCTTTCAACAAATCATGCTACATTGTTATCTTCATAAGTGTACAAAATTTCATAATCTTTTGATAAATATTGTAGAAGTGAGATTGTTATAACTGAAAATAAAAGGGGTGTTTAGAATTTTTTCCTGAATCAATTTCAATAAAATAAAAATTTTAATCCCAACAAATCATTCCTCATATCTTGTAGATAAACATATATTTTTTTCGATGAAGAAAAGGCGTATATATAATGAATAACATTGTTACAAAATGTTGCAAAAATTCAATTTTTTGGAAGGATAAGCCTTAATACCCACTCTGATGAACGAATTAGACATTAAATTAAAAAATAATCTATACTAATTTGTATTTTTTATGTTTCTAATGAAAAATCCTTTCACTATAGAAAGCTACATTATCAGCGAGTAACATGGGCTATATTTTTTAAAGTTAAACGGGCGAAGTCACGTGCAACAGCTAGGATATTAAATAATAATAAAATACAATACGGCACCGCTATCCCAGGAAAGCTAAAAAACTAATGAGTCATGTTGCATAGAAAATATATATCCCTCCCTATCACACACTAGCCACAAAGGACGGTTCCAAGGTCGCGCGCTTATTGTGCGCGCGTTATATATAAGAAACTATTACTTAAATTTTAAATTAATTCTGTTTGCTTCAATATGTCATAAAATTTTGGTGACTTTTTGTTGAGTGTGTATAATATGCATACAAATGTGTATGTCATAAAATATCTTCTGTACAATTAATATATCAGTAAAATAAAGACAAAAAACTTTATTATAGCTCTATTTTTATAGATGTTTTATAGTCACCCGGGTGAAAACTTATAGTGGCTACTGGATATATCTAGAGATCATAATATCAAAAATTCACCGTGTGTATGATTTTTTAAGATAGTTTATTAGAAATTCTTTAAAAACAACATTTTAACGGATTGTGTAGCTAAAATTTTCAATAAAAAAAATGTGGAATTTTTAAATACAATTAACGAAATACAGAACTAAATGAAAACACTAAAAATCTCTACTGTAGGTTTTTTACAATAAAATATATAGCAATTAAATATTTTACCCCCTCTTTCTCGTAATACATATTGGGAGGGAGGGGAAAAAGTGTAACACGGATTTCTAGTGAAACTAAACTATTTTCAAAACAAGAAAAACGAACTATACGAAATAATGTCTTCAAAATTTTATTTTTCCCCGACTAATAGGCCTCGTCAGAAAGCTCAACATCGCTCAACGAGCTATGGATAGGGCTATGCTCGGGGTTACACTGCGAGATCAAACCAGGAATGAGGAGATCCGTAAGCGTACGTAAGTTACCGACATAAGCCGGGGAATCAATCAGTAAGTGGCAGTGGGCTGGACACATAGTACGGAGAGCCGAAGGCCGCTGGGGCCGGAAGGTTCTCGGGTCGAAAGTGATAGACATCTTAAAGGGAAATAGGTATATAAAAAGGCCATAACTTTGATCTTATAATGCAAGTGTTCATTACTGGCATCATGTCCAACAGTAGTGCCACTACCTTACCTATGTTTTAGTCAACTAAGTACCGGTTTTAATTAACGCTCATTTTTCCCCGGACCCTCTTAATCTTGAGATTCGTGACCGACAAACTAAGAGGCTATTCTTAATGATGTAAAAACAAACCAAACACTTGAGGCTCGCAACGTCTTGTAATTTTTTTTAATGAGGGAAAATATCTGAAGCGGTTGAAGTGGGTGTAGTTTTACAAGAGGGTTTTTAAAGTCATTAATTTTAATCAAGGTGAACCGTTTAAATTGCTTTCATTTAATTAAGACGACAGTCTGAAGGTTTAATAAAGTTGTACACTGTTGTGTATACAAAATTGAATAGCATAAACAGGTATATTATCGGCAAAGGAACTATGATCATAATTATAGAGAAGACCACTTGTGCATTAATTTATGTTATATTATCTTAAAATAGATTCCCTTATCTAACTTATCGTGTCGGGTACGGCAATTCACGCAAATGCGTTGTCGACGTTAATCCTAAAGGTCCTTAGTCCATACTTTAAAATAAAATATTACTAATATTAAGTATTCTAACTAATATACTAAATGCCAACGCAAGTTTCTTTGTATGTTATGCTTTTACGGCTTCACATAAAATATTGCACAAATTTTGTCAGGAGTACAGAAATGAACACAGGGTACCTTAGGACTTCTAGAAAAAAGTACTGTTCCCGAGAGACGCAGGTAATACTGCTAACAACGTTGTTCTAATAAATCCACACCTTTATATTATCGTATATATGTGTTAATTTCTTGTTAGAGGTGTCTCCTTTGTCTAAGACCCAATGAGAGATCGAATATGATCCGTGACTTTAACAAACAAATCTTTCATTTAAATGCATATTTAATTAAATATTAGAACAAAGGTAAAATGCAAGTTTCTATATCAGGGTTCCCCAAACTATTTTGGACAAGTGACCCCTTTTCAACAATGAACTGTTACCTCAGACCCCCATGGTCAAATTACCTACTTTTAAGACCAACCCCCTTATTCATAATGGTCCGCTAACTTAAAGCAGCTATCTATCTTAGTCTATCTTTAGTTTTTTCCTATTGGTACAAAATACCTAGGTACTAAGGTGCCAATTAGAAAACTTTGCACTTGGTTAAGTGAGTGAAGTTGATTTCATTTTCTCGTCAAAATTTAACAAAATAAAAAGACAATCCAATTCAGTAAATATCAAGTTTAATTTATAATTATTACAAATTAATACATAAAGCATCTTAAGTTGGTAGGAAATTATATTTTAAAAACTATTAATTCGCAAAGAGAAAATAAAACATTCAGTGCGATGGATGAACCTGGTGACTATCTACCAATCTAGCTACATCCGGTTCAATATTAGTGAGTTGCAGCCTTAAATCTCCACGTTCGTTGATTTTCAAACGGTTTCTTTGTTTTGTCAAAATGTTTGTTACCACACTGAAGCTTTTTTCAACTAGATATGATGATGGAAAAGCGATAAGGTATTTTTCAGCAATGTTCCACAATGTAGGATACTGTGTTTCAATTTTGCGTTGCAACCAGAACTTCTGATAGCCTTGGTTGAACTTTTGCTTAAGCTCTTCGTCTGTGCTGATGGTAATCAACTCTTCTTGCATTATCACATTGGCTTCTTCTATGGCTGTGGTGTTATACGGATTTATTATCCATTGAGGAATTTGTAAATTTAAAAGATCATCAAACCTCTCCGTAAAATCCTTGTGTAATGCGTCCAAGTGAGTAACATATAATAAAATGTCATCATCTTGAAGCATTTTTGGTAATTTTGACAAATGCGGAAACTGCGAATATTCTTTTCTGCCTAAATTTTGTTTATAAAGAACTAGTTTACCCACGAAGGCCGATATTATTGATTTTGTTTTAATCAAGTTAAGATCATCACCCTGTAGTTGCAAATTAACTTTGTTGAACATTCCAAAGATATCAGTCAAGTAATAAATATCTGTTTTACAATTGTTCAGATTTTCTTTCAAATTCGGATCTTTTTCTTGTAAAAACTCCAACACAGATTCAAAAAGGGCTGAAAATCTTTCTAAGCAAGAGCCTCTTGATAGCCAGCGAACTTCAGTGTGCAGAAGTAACCGAGTAAAGACTTCGTCGTTTTCGTCACATAGTTGAGCAAATAACCGAGAGTTCAAAGAATTGCTTCGAATCTTGTTGATAGCATTTATTACATATTGTAAAGACTTATGCAATCTAGGACTCAGGTTTTTTGCTGCTAAATGCTGCCTGTGAATCACACAGTGAATAACCAGTACATCAGGCAGTTGTCGCTTTAAGTGAGCTATAAAGCCACGATGACGACCAACCATAGACGGTGCACCATCAGTCGCAACAGAAACAATATTCTTCCATGGAATAGCTTTATCAGTAAAAAAATGTTCCACGGCCTGAAAAATCGATTCTCCTCTAGTATCAGTCTCTAAATATGCAGCAAAAATCAGTTCTTGGCACATATTTTCATCTTTGATAAATCGAACATATCCTAACAATAGAGCTTCATTGCCGGGTAATGTAGACTCGTCCAACTGGAGAGAGAATCTGCGGGTCTGTAAGAACTTGCATAAAATGTTTTCCACATCGCGTCCCATCTCATCTATGCGTCTCTGAACGGTGTTGTTGCTCAAAGGTATTCTCTTTAAAATATCATGTGCGGGTTTGTGCAATACATTGTTAAGGACCTCCGCAATGGCTGGTAAGATAAGCTGCTCTCCAATTGTATGGGGTTTCCCCGACTTCGCTATTAGTAAAGATATATTATAGGACGCTCGTAAACCATCATTGTCTCGAATAGATGATGACGCAAACATCGATCCTATGGATGGCCTTTTGTCTAGTTTTTCTTTCAGTGCTTGAAAATATGACAAGGGCTTACTTTTTTTGTTAGCATGTACTCTTGATAAGTGGTCATCCATTTTTGAAGGCTTCATGGCATCGTTACTAAATACTTTTTCACATATGAGACACATCGGGAAGTGTTGATTTGATGGAGATGCAATAAATCCGAACTTCAAGTAGTCCAAACTGTATTGTCTGCATTTTTTTTTCGTGTCCGCCATCATAAAACTTTCAGTAATTCTGCAAACAAAAAAATAAGGAACCTAAATAAAAAACAATAATAAACTGTTAAATTTGCACACTATCTTATTTTTATCACACTCAGTTAATGGATTCTTGTTAAGTATTACTGACTTACTCTTTGATAAACTTTGATACCTATATTGGGAAGTAACTACAGTAGGTAATTAGGTATAGAAACTTCGTATTAGGTAATTAGGTAGAATAAGAACGAAAACCAAAGACTTAAGTGTTAGTAATTTTTACAAATACAATTATACATACCTATTTAAAATATGTTGTATGTTGTGTTTAACACTTTTTCAGTCACTTTACTTCACTTAATTTAGCTTTGTAATAAGTTTGTAATCTCTTGAAATAAATGAGTACTTAGCTATATGAGTTTTTATCGTTCAAGCTCCAACGAATTTCAAAACGCAAATGAACTTTCAACCTAAATGCAAGCTCGTTAAATAGTAAAATATCAGGAACATGTTTGGACTTGATCATGAATTCGTTCGTCTTAATTCGCGTAAAGCCGCTATCACACTATTCAATTTGAACGATTCCAATTTAGGAAATCGGAAGGTGTGATCGCAGTTAGAACAGATTGGATTCAATTAAGAGTTTATCCATTTTCAACTCTATATCTTCGATTTAGAAATCAATTTAGCGTAGTGTGATCACGAGCTCACTACTTAGATTCCTAAATAGGAATCGTTCAAATTGAATAGTGTGATAAGCACTTTATCGTCAAATAGAGAGCAAGTCAAAACGCCGCTGAAAGACGTACGCTCCAACTCAATCTTGCACAAACTTGTCCACATAGACTTGCCGAGTTTTTCATCTTGTACGAACTTGAAACTTTACATTCCTGGAACATTATTTCCTACAAAAATATTAATTATTCTTAGTACACGTAACACAACATAAACAATACAGTAACTACCTACTTACCTATCTTGAAAGTTTTAAATAAGAACTTGTGTTAATATAATAGGGGTCGATTTTTAGACCTCGTCGACCCCCAAAATCACTTTTCGTTTATGTCGACCCCTAGGAAACCGATATCGACCCCAAGGGGTCGATATCGACCACTTTGGGAATCCCTGTTCTATATGATATGTTCATTCTATTTGAATGCAAGAATCTACATACAAAGCACTTATGCTAGTTTGGTATGCACTATTTCGTAGCAGCTGCCTACGTAAGCCGTAGCTTTCCTACAATATTGAAACTATGAGTTTTGTAAGCTACACCTAGATATTACTATTGTGCTTTTAACAATGTCATTTTGTACATACATTTAAATTTCATTTCGAAATTTTATATTCATATTTAATCTCATTTATTCTGTCCAAACATTCATTATACTGACTTTCGGGATCCAGATTATGTCCAGCTTATATCCCTACCTAATAGATCCTTATAAATAATCTAATTAGGTTCATCATCGAACTAACTTCTCACCTGGTTTGATTGTGTTTTAGGTGTTGGTAACCACCAACCATCAATTGAATCACCAGCATGTTTGTCGACTTTTATGAAAAAATGTTTTAAATTTTAAAATAACAGAAAAACATTAAGAAAAAAAGAACCAATTATTTTTTCTTAATGTTTTTATAAAATGATTTAAAAAAATGTGTATAAAAAATAGCCGTTGAGATACAATGTACATTTAAATTATGTAAAACGGTTCAGTAGAATCAATAAAGTGGCGACAGTAATCCCGGACGGCAGAATTCTGAGTTGCCTCGCTGTCAACCATTCCCGGCGAGCCCGGAACTGCATTGCACATAACGAGATTTAAAAGATTTCCTAAAGGACTGAGAGAGCGAAAACCCTAATACCTACTTTTATACAGGCGGTTATATATTTGCAATGTTTTATATTTTTTCGTTATAAATATTTTTATGACTGTGTATACTTTCCTACACATAGCATAAACCTTTATACCTTTACACTTGTAAATAAATATTTAACATAATTATGTTTGTACACAAGGTACTTCAAGATGTGTCTTTTTACATATATTGATACCCTTATTCGAATTTATTTATGTTTATTAAATACTAAGTCTTAATTTACACTTAATTCTAATTTAAATTTCTCGCAAACTCTTAGAAATGTCTTTTTCTAAATTCACATGTCTCTTAGAAGATATACTACTGAGAACGGATTTTTTAAAGAGCGAAACATTAAACAGTCATGCAGTTTTACGTTGCTTGGCTATTCTAATATTTAAAGGTCCCGTTGCCAGCAAATTCGAAATCTGGCGTCGTTCCAAATTGAATTAAACGTGGGAGCGTGGTTGGACGCTACAGAGCTTTGATCGCTTGGCTATATGTAGTCCACTCCTTCCCACATTCTTATTATGTAGGCTTCTTAAGACTACTGTCTTGTCAAACATTTATGTTACCGTCTTTTTGAAGAATACAGTTAGAAATGGGCTGTAATTGTATGATTGTATTTTTATTGATTTCAAAACTAAGCTATAATTTTTAATTAATATGCACTAATATTAGGGGTTAAAGTATGAAATTGCCGATTTGTACTGAAAAATAAAAATTCGTTTTTTTTTTTAAATTTAACATATTTATTTAATCAAAATAATTACCATTATTATCTATACATTGCTGCCATCTAATAGGAAGCTCATTTATGCCTTTGCGATAGAACTCTGGTGATCTAGATTCGACAAACTGTGTGAAAGCATTTTGCACTGCCTCCTGAGAAGAAAAATTTTATCACGCAGAAAATTGTCCAAATCACGAAAAAAATGGTAGTCCGTTGGAGCAAGGTCTGGCGAATACGGAGGGTGACGAATGGTTTCTAATTGCAGTTCCTGTAGAGTCTGCAGATCAGTCAAATCATGAGGCACCCATTTTTCATATATTTTTATTTTATTGATTTGACGCAAATGAGTCAATATTGTTGGTAAGGTAACGTTAAACCATGCCGCTAATTCCTGGGTAGTTTGGCTCGGATCGGCTTCCACCATCTCTTTCAAATCATTGTTATTCACCTGTGTGGGCGGTCTTCCACGTGGTTCGTTCTTCAAATCGAAGTTTCCATCACGAAAGCGTTTAAACCAAAATCGCACAGTGCGTTCATTAGCAGTCCCCTCTCCAAACGCAACATTAATATTGCGAGCTGTTTCTGCCGCGTTAGTTCCGCGTCGGAACTCGTATTCAAAAATCACACGAATTTTCGAAGTATCCATCTTTATTGTCTAAGCTGAATAAAAAAAACAACTGAAAGTTGATAATCGAATGTTGCACATTTTTTAAAAGAAGAACTACATAGGTACCGTATGAAAAAAGTTTCACTCAAAAATCTCAAACCATGAAGGTTCTATGTCAATTCGAAGTACCTATTACAATAAAACGGCAATTTCATACTTTAACCCCTATTATTATAAAGAGGTAAAGTTTGTATATTTTTAAACCAGTTATCCGATTTAAAAATTCTTTAACCAATACCTGGAATAGAATTTCAGGATGGCTAAATATTCCATGCGGGCGAAGCAGCGGACACCAGCTATCTTAAAATAAAGATCCATCGCTTGGAAAAAGTATAATGTCAGGCGTCAATGTATGTCAGGCGTTAAATATTTTACTTTTTAACACGGACGAAGTCACGAGAGCAAGCCTAAAGTCGAGCTACAGTTTTTTTTATGATTAAGCGCGGCATGCAGCTTGATGGGTGATTGTTACCTTCGCCTAGGAACTAAAGCTACACAAGTGTAATGCTGTGGTACATATTGGTAACATAAGTGTAACAATTTGGTAGAGATAAGGAGGGATGTGCTCTGGAAGGTATGCTCCAGAGATACGGTGATGATTACACAAGTGGTTACAGACGTCAGATAGGTTCACCAGTTTATTACTGAAAAAGGCATTGTGTCCTACCTGTCAATCTGATTTTTATTTTAGAGATTCCATTATTGCTGTGGTATTGGCAATCGAATCGCTACCACAGCAATTTGCGTAAACCACATCAACTACTTGCATTGGTTTGCCTTTTGCAAAAATATAAATCTATACTAATATTATAAAGACATAAAGTTTGTATCTTTATTTGTTTGTATGTAGGAGGTAATCTTCAAAACAATTCATCCGGTTCAAAAAATCCTTAACCAATAGTTAGAATAGAACTTTAGGATAGACAAAGGCTAAATATTCCATGATATGGTATGGTACTTCGGTGGTGTTTCTATGATATGGTATCCTTGATCTTATATATATATATATAAGTATAACCTATATTCAGCATGAAGTAGTCTGAGGGTTAACCAACTCCTTAGCAACTATTTTTATTTTTTTATTTTATTTAATAAGGTACGCAAAACAGGACACTGACATTAAATACATTGAAAAGATATTACATTGAAGTGAACTAGAAAGAGGCCAAAAACACGTGTACACAGCATGTCCAAACAAAACAGTTTTGCTTACACATTACAGAACAAAACAAAAGAAGAAAACAGAAAAGAGACGCACTTTCATCCAAAAGCAAGCTTAGCCACATTCTAAAAAAAGTCAATTTGAGATGAAAGCACGTCTCCACAAAGCCACAACAAAACAAATATTGTAATATAGGTCCTTACATATGAAATTGGCGTTTTGTCGTATTGGCTACTTTGATCTCAAATATCTCCTCTTTGGTTAGGAATTCCAATTTCAAATTTATACAGCTATTTACTCATGATTTTGTGTTTTAAAAACCGTAATTCATTTGTTTTTTCCTCTTTTGGTTTTTTCTTTGCGTCACTCTGTTTACAAAATGGAAAACTTGAAATATCGCGTTATTTACGAGTACGAGTTCCATCGTGGCACCAGTGCTGCAGAAACGGCTCGAAGGATTAATGATGTGTACGGCGGCGATGTCGCAAAAGAAATCACAGTGCGTTTTTGGTTCCAACGTTTTCGTTCTGGAAATTTCGACCTGCAGAACAAGCCCCGTGGACGGCCGGAGACCAAATTTGATAATGAAGAATTGAAGGCTATTGTGGAAGCGGATCCATCACAAACCACGTCCGAGTTAGCTGCAGGCTGCGGTCTTAGTGATAAAATTGTTTTAATCCACTTGAAGCAAATTGGGAAGGTGAAAAAGCTTGAAAGGTGGGTACCTCATGAATTGAGTGCAGCAAACCGACAAACGCGCGTTGACTGTTGTGTTACATTACTAAACCGGCACAATAATGAAGGGATTTTAAATCAAATCATTACCTGTGATGAAAAGTGGATCCTGTACGATAATCGGAAACGCTCATCGCAATGGCCGAACCCTGGCGAACCAGCCAAATCCTGCCCCAAGCGAAAATTGACTTAAAAAAAATTACTTGTGAGCGTTTGGTGGACTAGTGCCGGTGTCGTTCACTACAGCTTTCTTAAATCTGGCCAGACGATTACGGCGGATGTCTATTGTCAGCAACTGCAAACCATGATGGAAAAGCTAGCTGCTAAACAACCGAGGCTGGTCAATCGCTCTAGGCCGCTGCTGCTTCAGGACAACGCTAGACTACACACTGCACAACAGACGGCTACCAATTTAGAGGACTCCCCGGACCTTGCTCCAACAGATTACAATTTTTTTCGAAATTTGGATAACTTCTTGCAAGGGAAAAATTCAACTCCGATGGGGCAGTCCAAAGCGCCTTCAAAGATTTTATTGATTCCCGTCCGAATGGTTTTTTTAGTAAAGGGATCAATGAACTACCTATGAGATGGCAAAAGTGCATAGATAGCAATGTTACATACTTTGATTAAATAAATATATTATATTAAAAAAAAATCCACTTTATGTTCCTCCCTTACAAAACGCCAATTTCATATGTATTGACCTAATATTAATATACAATGTGTGGCGCAACGATGTAAACTTTTCAGTGTCATAGCTGAGGTCATTTGCAATCATTAGGACCAAAATTGTCCAAACAAAAATGTGACGGTTTTTAAAATATTTGAAATTTTCTGTATTTTTTATTTTTCCCAAAAATTTACTATTAACTTTTAATAACTTTTTTGGTAATTAAGAGATCAGTCTAAAACGTGCTTTATTTCTGACTTAAATGTATGTACTTGAAATAACAAACAATAACTAGATATTTGAATAACAATAAAAAAAATGACCTAACTTTCTTTTGCATTGTACTAAATTAATTAACAAAGTTCAACTTTAAAGTACATTTTTATAAAAAAACATAGATATTTAGTTTTTCCAAATTTGTTAAAAACTTCCTTATTTCATACTCTTTAATATGGTATACGCCACGTTTATAAAAGTTTCTAAGTGCTATAGCAGATATAGCATGTTCGGGCTCAATAGAAAGTCGGGGTTAGTTTATAATTTTTAATTATAGCTTGTTAATAAACAATTTTTAGAGTACTGTTGTCTAGGTTTACATGATGATGACACTTGTCTAGAAGTATGACGTAATAACATGCCAATAATACCATAACCAATAACCAATTGCTAAAAGCCAACATACAGTGGTAATTGAATACCATTTAGAGAATAACAGTAGAAAATATGGCAATTGTACTACTATTTTACAATTTTTATATACAAAAAAATCAGTGAATCTTTTGTGTCTTAAATAGTATGGATATAAAAGAGAGTTTCATTCACGATGTCAGACAAGGAAAAATGGTCTTAAATAAAAGAATATTAAGATAAAGGATTACAAAATGCCTGTTACCTATACACCGCATATACAACACACAGACAATCGCAACCGTTCTTACTGAGTTTGATAAAGATGAAAAATTGTTTCTTTCAGCTTAGAGGGCTTCTTTCAACGATTAATCTTTCCGCAAACCTATTGTTGATCTCAGCGGGAGGAACTTTTGTGTCCGAACTCCAGCTGAGTTCAAAAGGTTGTGACGGTACGGCTGCTATGATTTTAAGAAATGATTTTACTCGAATACTCGGCGTACTTGGGATGTCCCGCACTTTATTGTAACCCCTTCGGGAGAACTGATTTTGTTAAAGTCACTGCTGTATAGTGAATAGTGATCTATTTTCGCAACTCATTTCAAATCATGTTTCTATATGAAGATTAAATTGAACTACCTACATACAATTTATAAATAAAAACGGCAAAAAACGTCCATTCACCATTTCCTTTAAATTTCAGACTATTGACAAAAGTTTTAAGACTATTTTCCTGCGCATCTTAATCGATGATAAATTGAGTTGGACTGATCACTTAAACAAAGTTTGCAATAAAGTAAATTCGTTTGCTTATGCACTATGGCGACTTGTGAGAGTAAGTAACCAAAAAACGGCTATTCAAGCTTAACACGGCTATGTATGCTCACAGCTTAGATATGGCATTCTTCTTTGGGAAAATACGCCACACTCAAGTCATGCGCTCACTGCACAGAAGCAATGTATCAGAGCGATTTGTAGTGTCGATTCTAGGACTTCTTGTAGACCACTCTTCAAAAAGTTAACATTATTAACTGCCCTTTTTCATAATCTTTTGAAATTTGCATATTTGCATTACCTCTTCGGAGAAAAAAAGGAATGCTGCAGCATTAACACAAGGTATCATTATTAACATTAAACAAATTTTGAAGGATATGGAAAAATACGGATATGAATAGAATAGTGGCAAGCTGAATTATATGAAAAATACGGATAAGACTAATGTCGGAATATGAGCATTTTGTTATGGGCCTCTATAATAGAATAATTACTGACTCCTATCTTTAACCAATAAACTAAGAATCAATTTTCAAGTAAGATAAATAATAAATACCTATCCTATTTTATTTAAATTATTTATTTATTTATTTCAAAAGGCTTACCCAACTAAAGACATACTTAATTACAACATACAACACTTACAGGAAGGAACATTACAAGTATGAATTTAAATTATAGGAAAGCACAACATTATTAGAGATTAATTAACTTATACCTATTATATTATAAATGAATCAACAAATATTAATGAGATCAAAAATATCTAGAACAACTTACACATTATTATAAATCTATAAATCAATCAATCAATCAAATCAAATTATTTAAATAATATGATAAGCCTTTTGTAAAAATAATCCTTTTTCAATTAAGATATAATGTAAAAAATAATACTATAAAAATGGGGATATACCATTTCAATAAGAATGAACGAGGGAGAACAGCCTGAAAAATCTGAAAGTAAATTGAAATTTCATCGGCCACCGTAAACGTACTGCGTTCACGCTAGAAACACGTTCACATTGAAATATTCACGTGCACTCTTATCAAATATTCCCATTTCACCATTTGCGAGGCCATAAAAATCCGTGTAACTTAATTTCACCCCAGTGTAGGACTTGTAAAACTTTTCATTAAAATAAAGTAATTTTTTTTTTTCAATTTGCTCAGCATGATGCACAATATTAGTAACATGAAACGAGTTCATTAGCTGGTGCAGCTGCGCGCTATATTTCACTGCTACAATTTCCGCCTGTGACATTTTAGCTGCATATGAAATGTATAAAAATTACTTGTGTTGCGAATAGTATAAAACTGTTAGTTTCATTGGCGCCATTGAGAGTTCGGTTTAGTTAAAAACATTTTGAAACTAGACGAACAAAATTATATTAGCACATTTTTGTGCTACTCGTTTTATCATCATCATCTCAGTCGTAGGATTTCTACTATTGGACATAGGCCTGCCAGCCACAATACAGTACCCACAATATATTATTTTATTACCCAAAATACAATACGTATATTGTCAGGTACAGTCGGGGTAAGAAAAGGTTCGTCACCTTAAAGTCGACAATTGCTTGCAAATGGGCAATTATTAGTCATACCAAAATTTCATTTCAAACGTCTGTCATTTGTCTGCTTCGTACTGTAGTTTCAAAAGATATTAAGAGTATATACACGTATTGATAAAGGAATAAATTTGAAAACTGACGAAGGTTTTCATACCCGGACTGTACATTGCCTGCAATAAAAATATGTAAAAATATAGATCACATACAGCTGGCTCCAATTTATGAAGACACCTAGAAAAAGACACCTAAAACCCCGGGTTTCGCATGCAAGTGGTTTTTTTTCCTGAAAATTATATACAAAAACCTTCCTCGTTTATACTCGTAGCTTTTTCAATTAGAGCAAACCTATCGCAATCCGCTGCAGTGGTTTAGAAGATGTAACCAAAAAAAAAAACAGATAGAGGCGGACCGCGACATTATTTTATAATATTTATAGATAAATAACTATTTTGCTTTCTTTTTAATATCAATGAAATAAATATACGCATTGCAATGTAAATAAATCTTTTAACCTAACGATAAGGGGTTTCTAATGCTTCGGCATCGACGTTAATATGACCTCTCCCAAAAGAATAAAAGTGTAAAAAGCAGAACGTTTGCGGAATACGAACAATTGTATAAATGAAGGGAAGATTAATGTGATGCGACCCCTATATATTTATGTACGGACGTTTTAGCAAGATTCGCACATTGAAATTTATTTATAGGTCCAAATAAATGACACACGTTTACGCGTTTCATTGGTTCTACGATTTATTGCGGACTGAAATGATGTATCGCTTCGAATTATCGGACCTCTAGTTAGATAGGTGGGTACTGGGTACTCGAAAATGTATGCCGGAAAGAGCTTATAATTTTTAAATAAAGTTGACGGTACGAAGTGAAACTGCCAACAAAAGGCCCGTCGTTATTTCTGTACAATAAATCGCGGCAAGTTTTCATTATCCGAAGCCTTTCCTTTGTGTTCGATCATCAATTTATTATTCGCCAAGTTGCTTTGTTACATTGACGCTTTTCGTACACTTCTTAACTAAGTTTGTGAGTGGCTGGTTCTGAATTAAAATTACTATTTTTAATGAAAGAAATTACTTCCCTCTTAATAATTTCCTTTTATTATATTAAGGTCGCCTAACAGGCTGACGGCCCATGCCCATTTGATGGTAGGTGGCTACCGTCGCTTGTAAACACAAGCAACGCTACAAAGTAATTCAAGCGAACTACCACCTACAGTAGGATTAAGGATAAGGGATTGTGGAACGGGATAGGGAAATGGGCTCTGGCATCCCTTACTCACTCGTCGAAACACAACAGCACAGGTGCTGTTATTTATTCTCTGTCGCCAGACGGGCTGCCCGAATGACTGCAAAACGCAGTATACTCTGCCACTACTTTCTAAATTACTTTGTGTTTGAATCATAACAGTTAAAATTGCTTTACACGACATTGATTATTGACCTATGGTAGGTACTTCCGCTTATTACCATTCTTTTAAAGTGAATCCCAAAATTTTGCAGAATTTCTCGCACTCTGCTTGCAGGGACGGTCGACCAGTAAAAATGAGCCTTTTGAAGTAATAAATTATTGAATCATAGAAAGTGGACGGAATCGTAAGCACACTTAACGTTCAAGCTGGAAAATTTCATAGCAAATACAGGAAATCATCTGGGTTGCCCCATCTATCATGTTGCTAGGCGATCCGAGCCAACGGAAGTTATATGTCTGAGGTACAAAATAATGCGGACCCTCATCTTACATAAAATATCGTTTAATATCGCTACACCGGCACTGTCATTTTTATTGAAATCCTTTTTTAACATTCCTTTTTTAGGCGCTATCAATTTTGATTACACTCATTTGACATATTTTTCGCGTTAAATCTGAATAATTTGAGACCGGGAAAATATTGCCTCATCTCGCTTTAGTCGTTCTAACGCTTAGAAGGATGTTTATCTCATCATATAATTTTTTTATCATAATCTGAGAATTTCTAGTAGCTTTATGCATTTTATCTTAACTTGGTACTATTGACGATATTATATATATATACTTTATTTACTTATGAAACTTATACATAGAATTCAGAAAAAAAACCTCATTTTTTTGTATTTTTTACCGGCCTGCCATATGTAACCAGAACCTCCTTATAGAAGACCACAAAGGAAAACCACAAAATACAGATAATTCGATGCGTGAGTGAAGAAATCCATCGCTGAGAACGCACTTTTAGCCCCCCTTTCTTTTAACGTTGGGAAATCCTCTTGGATATCCCGCAGTGTAGGGGACACTGCGGGGTTATGCAGGACTCGTACCTGCTATAACCCAACGACTTTCTAGCGCGGCTGTAGCGGGGTCGCAGGAACGTTATGATACGACATCGGTGCCCCGCCACGTATATCTAGTTTTTGATGGCAGATCTCTATAATAGCTATCTACTACGTCATTCTATATTCAAGGTACTTTGGAAGGATATTTATTTCTTGAATTCTCAAGGTTCTTGAATTCATATATTTACAAGGAAAATGTTTAAACATGGAAAATTTTCCAAAATTTCTTTATATTGAAAGAAAACATACTACTCAGTTATTTTTTATTTTTACTTGTTTGCGAGTTCGCAGTGTTAAAATAATTAATGATCATTTGTACTATGTTTTTTTTAAACACTTTATAAATTTCAAAGCGATCGTCTAGTCTAGACTGTTTGAATGTGATGTCTGCATCGGTACGTTTGTGAAATTTTAATTGCTTGCGGCCGCATAAGTACTGAGTGTCGTTTTAATAAGTGAATCTTTTATGTTTGGCGAACACTTCTCATTTCAGGAGCAATTACTCAAACGTGTAGGCTCGTACTCAAATGAGATTTCATAATTAACGTAAGCCAGGCCCTGGCCCGTCAAGTGCATGTGAAATTTTAACGAGAGAACCGAAGTGGGCGCCCTCGAGACCTATCTCAACCGTCATAGGTACGGCTAATATACTTGTGTGTGTTATCCGCAGCTGAGGGCTGAGGACTATGGAATTGTACATTCATTAATACAACTAAAGCATTTACAAAGTATTACAAATTTAGATAGTAAAATAAAGAAAAAAAAAAACAATATAAATATTGATTGTCTATATCTACAGTATAGATAAGACAAATATGTTCAAAAGTTAATGAGATTTTATTATGATTATTCTAAATATTATAAGTGATAAATGCTTACAATCTTCTCATTTTATTAAAACAAACAATAGATATATTAGTGTAAGGCGTTTGTAATTTTTAAAAATAAAATAAGGAAATGAGAACAAGCCTCGCAGTAAAATATAAACGAGGCCCATAACTCGACCGCAATTGCCAGCATTTCTCAGCAGCTGGTCGGGAGACGCGTTGCCACTAATTAACCACCTCCAACGGAATTTCACTAAAAAAGCAGCTGTAGCTTTTAACCCTTCAGGAACATTAAAGCAAAAGATAAACTACAACGAAACATATACCTTAATGTTCTGATGTCTATTATTTATCCGCTACGTTCTTCTAAAACATGAAATGGACTTTTTATTGATTCTAATTATATGGCAGTGATTTCTTCCGCAGAGTGTATATATTTTATAACACACTAGCACCTGCCCGCTGCTTTGCACGGAGTTGAAAATTTGAAAAATCCTTTCATAGCGGAGGCTAACGTTATAAAGTTTGGGATTTAGGTGTACTCACATTTCAGGCAATTTAGGATTTGGTTGTAATGAACCGGAAGCAAATAAAACTATGTTCCAAATTTAAGCTTTAATAAGTGATTTTATAAGTACATAAGTATAGACAATTACATTATATGCTGCCTATCGTTTTAAGCAAGAGTACAATAGTGTTTTGTGGTTCAAACATAGAAAAACACATTCCCAGAACATAGTCGGAACAAACGATTTTATAAGTTTTATACTTTTTACAATTAATCTTGTCTACAATAAAGTGTAAATCACATACTAACCGATTAACTGATCAATCACGATAGTTTTCGATCGGAACTTTGTTCAAAATTACAACTACATGAAATTTGGTCAGATATAAGGGAAAGAGGCGGTGAAATTTTTGTGTACATTTTTTACGCCTGAGTGAAACGAGCCATACACACGAAGATAATTTAAATTTAAGACGAGCGATCATAATCATGATCATCATCATCACCATCATCAGCCCATAAGCGTCCACTTGTGAACATAGGCTTTTTAATCCACCAAACACAAGCATCCGTCCTGCGACCTCACATGCCTCGCATAAACCCAACTTTTCATACATTATCTTATTATATAAAGTTATGATAGGTTGTTAAAGTTATGTAGTCCAAACACAATTTTAATATATTCACTTTGATTACGCTACTTAAAATCAAATTATATTTGCCATTTAATGTAGACCTAAATTGCTTTTCGCCAAGGAAATTAAAGGCGGGTCTCTAGTTTCATATATTAAAACAAAAATAAAAGACGATCTCATTAGTAATTACAAGTCGGTTGTGATAAAGAAAATAAACATACGTTACAATTTTATTTTCTATTGGTTTTAATAAGAGCGTTTGTATTATGTTTTTATTTTGTAAAATAAAATAGACTATTGTTATCATTGTTTCCTCGTTCGTATTTGAGAGTCTGTTATGCTGCAGTAATCATCTGAAAACACTGCCATCATAATAGTTGATTAAGCGCGAATGAACTCGCTCTAAATAAAAAAATGTTGAATCTAAATAATAATAAAAAAATGTTAAAAAATGCAACGTCGCGTCGTGAATAACTAGCGGCCAACGCCGAATGAAAAAATATTTTCACAGAGTATTTTGTGAAAAATTATGGGTTCTTACAATTAGTGAATTCGTGGCAGTTTCCAAAAAAGTGTCGTATTCAACTGACTAATGAATGTCATAAATCTAACACAAAGAACTCTTCAAATAATTAACTAGGACCTATACATTTTGGAATGAAATATTATTGGATGTGAATATTAGAAGTGTTTGTACTAAAATTTAATGTTTTAAAGAAATTTTAAGCCTACGATTTGCGGGCACACATAGACGAATACATAATGCGTAAAATCTCTATATCTATGCACATATCAATCTACTTTTAATTTTTATTTAAGTGTAAGAAAAGACCTATAAAAGGTCGTTTGTAATTTTGTTTGTTTGTTTGTAATTTCACCAATAGAGCAAAATTTCAGGATGGTTATAAGCTAAATTATTCCACGCGGGCAAAGCTGCGTTGATATATCTTTTATTTTTCAACGCGGACGAAGTCGCATGCACCAGTTAGTATTTGAATATTAACATTTAATTTAAAGGCTGCGTTGGCACTGTATTTTTCCTTGCATTACTTACTTGAAGAATACGGGATACCGTATTTCGCCCCTCATTATGACCTCAAAATATTTCAGCTTCCTCTCCTTTATCGCTCATGATTTAACTTTTTTCGATTCGACGCAAAACTTCAACATTTGTTACCCTTTGCACCTATGTTATGCCAAAAATAGCCAGGAAATTCACAATGCTTTTAGTTTTTAATACAATTTTAAGTCTTATTCTAGATTCCGTACAATAAAACACTAAAGACAGAGCTAATATGTATTTATTATCCATTGAATCACAATGTTGAAGATTACTAACTTACCTTATTAATCACATGTGATTTTTGTTAACTCATCCCCGTTAAAAATGCCCATCAGTTCAGTGCATACAATAGCTTTGAAAATTTCTTTACAATTTAACCAACAACAGGCATATAAATTGTACCTACATATAACTTATATTTATTTACATAAGTAATAGGTAATGTTATTGTTATTAATTAAAATTAAGAAATTAAAACTACTCACTAGAAAATGCTATAACTACTATAACTATAATATAACTACTAACACATATAACTAACATAAACCTACATATAACTACTAACACTAATTGTATTACAGTCATATAATAAATACGATACTGTTATATATGCAGTGCAAACATATTAATATTCAAGCTTCTCTATCACAGCGCAACACCTGCAATATTGATCGAGTATAAATTAACAGAAGTAACAGAAAGAAAAGTAGATATTTCAATACTTATTATTGCCTGTGCAGCTTCGTACGAGCTTAAGGTATATACACATTGAAACTACTCTTCATAATTATTTGTTACTAGCTGGTGCCCACGACTTCAGCCGCGTTGAAAAATATTAAGTAGCCTATCCTGTGTCCCGTACGTCCAAATGTTTATCTACCAAGTTTCATGAAAATCAGTTAATTCGTTTCAGAGTTATGGAGGAACATACATACATACACACAGAAAAAAAATTTAAAAATCGACAATTTAGTTTCAGTATCATGTATAGAGCCTATAAACACGATATCTCTGAAAACAAAGTAACTTACTCCATAACCGACCCTTACAGATTTATTATTAGTATTGATTATGAAGTTTGAATATAATTTAATTTTAAAAGTTATTACCTAAATTTAACTGTTGGTATTTAAATTCCTTTTTCAGGAAAAAAACTACTGCACGGATTTTGATCAAATTTGACCGTCACATCATCAATACTAATAATATATCTGTAAGTGTAGGTATTGTATGTATGTATGTATGTATGTTCCTCCATAACTGAAACGAATTAACTGATTTTCATGAAACTTGGTAGATAAACATTTGGACGTACGGGACACAGGATAGGCTACTTAATATTTTGCAACGCGGACGAAGTCGTGGGCACCAGCTAGTACTTTATAAATCTGAATAATGGTCATGATTTATAAGGATATACGGACGAAGTCGTGGACAAAAAATTGTTGAACATCTGAACTTAAACATGCTAACATCATTAGAATTTTTTACGTTTTAAGTATAAGGCCGGCACATTTCATTCGGCAATGTCTACCGCCCGGCTTTGCCGAACGTTAGAAACTTGTAGAACGTTCATCTACACATATTCGATTCTAACGCCCGGCTATGCCGGCCCGACTATATGTATAGCAACCCTTAATGAAGGCTTGTTGAGAAGTTATTGAATAGCAATGCGGTTTACAAAATACCCATTGTTGAGTTATTAAAAAAGGAATAGAGTAAAGTAATTCATTTGGAGATTGTGTTTTAAAATAAGCTATATATATTATCGATTAACTTATACGCGTTCTAAATTGTCTTTGACATTAAAACTTTAAATATTAAATATTATTCGTAGATAGCTATCAAGTGGTCGTTAAACTAAGATTTTGACCGCGCAAGCCGGAACGTGTGGTCGAGGCAGTTAGTAAGCTCGTAAATAATGTATATACTGAAACCCTGTTACAACTATAGTAACAACGGACAAAAGAAATGTTGGGAAGTTAGCCCTTCTACGTCAATATTCATACATTTACCAACTAACATTATATTACTATCATTAAGGTAATTCTAGCCATAGATCTGCTTTATGGATTAATGTCAGACAAATTCTACAGTTCGCCAGCAGATATTTTTAATAATGCAACTGTAAAGAATATAGATTATTTTATGTCAAAATAAATTGAATCATATATCCTTTCGATTTTCAGTCCAAGCAGATTATTTAAAAAAAATTTTAGAGGCAACATCTATCTCTTACAACCCATAATATTACATTATTATGTCTACACATGGTGCTTATCCTCCAATTTCAGACTAGTTATCCAACAGCCAATATTCGTTTGATCAAATTCATAATATTAATATAATGAAACAAAAATATTTATTAGCCAAATCAACACTGGGAAAATTATAATCTCACTTAATAACACGAATGAACATTTAATTTATTGCATTTTTTGCTACAATAAGCTGTCATAAAAGGAAAATTGTTAATAAGTTTAAACTCGTATCTGTTTTTGTCTTATCTTCTTTGAAGACTATTTTGTGGCTGATGAAAAAGTATAATTTGCGTTCTAGGTGTCTTTGCTCTCTTGTCAAATGTATAATTATTTTACAGTATATGTATAACCTTAACCACTTAAAAGAATTCTCGAGAAACGAACCCCATCGAGTTATATTACAACGTTCTTTTGTTTCAACGTTGGTTTCACAATAAATACGCCCATAAATTGCCTCAACATCTGAGAAATATTGTCTTTGTACGTTTGCTTCGCTTTAATTTGTGGTGAGGGGCTCGCTCTAAATTTGTTATTGCGATAAGGAATTCAACAGTTTTGTTTCTTTGCTGTTTTCGCTGGAGAACAATGTAATCAAATGGTCTTCGTAAGAAACGTTATTTAAAAAATACAAAAAAATCATTTAAATGTTGATGCAGTATGACTTTTTTCTTGTAGTCAATGATTTTCATTAGTCTTTTTGATATGAAATTTATAACTGAATTCTGGGACACCTCTATAAATGGGGAAAATATAGGGAAATATTATATAATTTAACCTATTTACAATATAATTACATATTTTCAAATAAATTCGAATTATTTGATGTAAGTTTTATTTGAAGATAACTAATATTTATGTCATTCTAACTTTATATGAATATTGAAAACGTCATACAGTAATATCCTGGGTAATATCAAATAAAAGTATTATTAAACTTTTACGCAGCTAATTCTATTTCTATTTTAAATAATGACACAGTTCATTGTATTAAAATTATTTTCGAGCATTTTGTTTTAAGTAAGTAAAAATTACTAATTATATTATAATTGGATATTGGATGTAAATAAAAGTGATAAGAAAATGTAATAATTGTGGAATTGAAACAGTTTCATTTGTAAATGAGTCGCAAACAGCTAGATTGATCTTTTATAGAAATGTAAGGCGGCTAACGTTAATTTCAGATCGAACAAGAAGTCTTTCTCGGAAAATGTTTTTGATTTACAGGTTCGCAAAGCTCTACAAAGAAGAAACCGACAAGTATAAGAAAATATCAACGACGACTTCCGCAATTGATCATTTCAAATAAATATTTTATTAACAAAATAATAATTTTCATTATTGGCCGCTGTATTAATTGTGTTATGATTTTGAGGTTCATTTGACTTAAATTTATTTTCATTTAACTGACTTGACCAATTATTATGTTATTTTATAAATGGCTCACAAACTTTATGATGACTATACAACAATGCCATGCATTCATTGTAGGTATGTATTTAACAATACAATGACATTTAGGTAAAAAAATCACTCAACCTTTTATTTTGTTTACAGCACCCGTTGAAGTGTTTTCCTTTACTTTTAAAATGTTACAAACTGTAATACACAGTATACAATAACGTAATTCCATTAAAACTATAAATTGTAAATTGTCAAAAGAAATGACAATAACATCGTAAACAAAACAAAAATAATTTCCATGCATTTTTGTCAGCAAGGTTAATATCAATAAAATTGTTAGCTGTCAAAATAAATCCCTCAGCGTTCTCGTTATTTGTATTTTCTGCTAGTGATTGTTAGTAATTGTTCTAAGTAACATCTAGTAAATGATTTATAAAACCAGTAGTATGTTTCTGAGAATCCTATTTCATAAAGTTATTTTTCATCGACTATTATTTTGCAGACTTAGGTTACAGCACACAATGGCAGGGCTATTAAAGGGAAGCTAACAATGTGTTATTCCTGGCATTCCATTCTTTACAACTGTACAAAAGTCATTTAGATATTGTATCGGTTCCATTGTTGGCTCAAAAACTTGCATCTCTTCGTGAATTTTCCATTGAAACTTGCGACACACAAACTGCCCATCACACACTGGGTAGCGCGATCTTTGGCAACAAAATCTAATAAAATGCAAGACTCTGCGTTTGTCACATCTGGGTCGCTGAGTTGGGCTTTTGCTAAACTGTTACCGATTTATAGTAAGGATTTTGTTGTTTTTTTTATTTGGAGTTGTCACGAACATGAACTAGTTTCATAAGTAAACTGTCTTCTTTTAAAAATAAGTTGCATAATACATAAGTTACTACATTATGTACAATCTTATTTTGTGGATCTCAAAATACAAAATTGAAATTGCTGAAGATTAAAATGTTATATTAGTACTAATTATTATTAATGTTCTAGAATAAAATGGCGCACGTTTTTGTTAGTAATACGTAGCATTTGTAATATAATAACGCTTGAAGTCTGAATAGTATGGATAAATGGCGTTACCTTAAAAAAAGATATTCACAAAACGTTATGTATGCTGATCCTTACTAATATTACTAGCAATTGCACGCGACTTCGCCCACGTAACTTTATAAAATATAACTTATGTTACTTGCTGATAACGTAGCTTTCTATAGGTAAAATAATTTTAAAAATCGGTTCAATAGTTATTGAGTTTATTCATTACACACATACAAATCTACTATATTTATAATATTAGTATACCCAAAACTAGTTTGTTTGTTTGTTACTCTCTCACGTCTTCCGATCATCATGAAATTTTGCATACCCATTGTCATGAATACAGAAAAGAACGTCGAGTTTCTTTTATACATATAAAAATAGTATTGTTTCTGAGGTATCATCTAAAAATAAAAACAATAATTTAACGCTTTATAAAAATATATGATCTTACATTTATAACACCTGAGAATAAAGGAGCGCGGCAAAAGCTAGTTTAAAAGTAAACATATATTTTCGAGTGTACAAATTATATCACGACTATTTTACGACATAAAATTAATATAAGGATAGGTTAAAACATTGTGAAAACTTAATATAAGTATGTTTTATTATTGATCAAACTTTTTCTCGTGCAAGTTGAAATAACTACTGACCGCTCGTGACAGCGTATGAATAAAAATGAACCCTGTCTACTAGTCATTTCCCCAAAGGCCAAAATTAATTAATTAAAATTACACACGCCATTGTGCCACTGTGTAACAACAAATACTGGCCGGCAGACGTTGTAGATTAATTACGAAACGGTTTCAAGCAAATTTCAACAGCTCACAGAGCATGTATTAGTGTTGAGTGAAATTTGAATATTGAGCTAGTGATTTTAATTGGTTTAGAATTTTAAAGTTTGTTGTAATGATAATGTAATTGATGTCCAAAATAATTGTCGAGTATTAAGCTATGATATTTAATTGTTCTTTGTGACAAGTTGTCAGTTTTTTCAAAACTATATGTCGAAATGACTTCAATTAGAGCTGAACTCATTACGAAGAAAAATACTTAGTCTTAAATAACTTTCTAAATACTTTTAGCTTATCGATCAAAAAAATCCAAACCTTTCCGTGAATGTAAATAATCCGAGGAATTTTCCTTCATTTTCGGGTGAAAATATATATTTGAAATATATTACTAATAATAATTTTGCACTAATCATTTAGTACAATTTTTCAATATGAAGACAAGATTAAAAACTTTACGCCCATAGCTTCGTAGCAACCCTTCGTAGCACTTGTAGCAGCTACGACGTAGCAAAGCAGATGATCACACGCCGAGCCTTTAGACATGATAATCTTAACAAAACAATATGACAAATCGATAAAATCTATACACGAATAGATGCGAGTACATCCCTAGAACTAAACACAAGCTACTATAACTAAACATTGTTATTGGATGCATGTTACATTCCATGTCAGTTGCCTTTAGGCGATCTTTAATATGATGCTGTTTGGCTCCAATCCAACTATTTGCTTCGACTATAATTTTTTTTTCTGAACTCCACTTTCCAATTTTTTCGATTTCTTTTTAGACCCTCTTATTTCAAACGATAATTTTGTTTCTTTCCGATTATCCCGTATCGTATTAAAGTTAGCATAAGTAACCCCTATGACATTACTTATGTTTATATATGAGGGGAACTATATAATAATAAAGCGCTCTGATAGTTTCACTTCATTACACCTAATTACACCTACTTACTGAACCTTTATTGAATTCCATATCACTGGTATTTCTAATCTCTTCAAGACGAAGTAACCATGCCCAAAAAGCGGACCATCATTTCGCCCTGTATATAAACAATTTCATTCGAAATATAGGTCGGCATTGTCATCTAGAATTAGTTTTTCCATTTCATCTTAGTAACCAAAGAAAATAAGCTATTAATGGTATATTCTTTTAGATTTTCAACCGAAAGAGACTTTCTTTTCGTTCGAGGAAGAATGAAAATATTTCGGTTCTTAAATAGTAGTAGTACTTAGTGCACTATGCACTATGCACTACTTAGTTACTTACTTATGCACTTACTTATTTATAGAAGAAATTTTTCATTAATTGAATAAAAATGTTAAAAAAAACGCTTAATCAACCATTGAATGAATTAAACAGTTATAAGTTGTAGTACCTAAGTGATCTGCGAATCACAATTCATAACTAAAATACTTGTTGTAGTTTCGAAGTAAATCCTGTACTTTGATAAGCATTTATGGTGGTTTGAAAGCGTTTACAATGGAGCATAACGCTCTCATCGCATCGTATCTACGCAGCTAAGCACAGTAGAGTCGAAGCAATTAGTCCTCGGCGTCAGTTGGTAAATATTAACACTGGTAATTGTACGCTGAACGTCAGCTCCCTCGATGTTCGTTACGGTGCCCACTTGCAACCTGAATACAAATGAAACCATTAGCCGAAAGTGCGGAGATAGCGTATCGGCACTAATAACACGTACATACTTACAGTCATGTGCTAAATCGAAGACGGATGAAGCAATCAAGGTGTGCCATGCGTTTGTTACGTACGTACTCGTACATGATGGAATAGAAGTTTTAAAAAGAGAACAATCTAGTCGTGAAAGTTTGGAACGCTTTTGTTTATTTATCTACTTAACATTTTAAAGCAATTTTGATGCAGTTTTCAAGAAGTTAATTATATTTAGATAATTAACTTCTAGAAAGTTAATGTGGCTTAATTGTGTTACATTAAATTTGTAATTTTTGGAGATATGTCGATATTTTGAATTCAAGGTTCAAAAAGTTAATTTGATTACAATAATTAAATTATAAATGTGTTTTATTAAACTTAAACGAGAAATGTTTTATTCATTAATACAATAGGCGAGTAGATTCCTTTTCTTTTTCTTGAAGAGTAATGTTCTATTATTGCGATAACCTTCTTTTGGTTAGATAATCTAAAACTAGGCAATATAGTCTACCTCTTATAGGACAAAAATAAATTCTATATATAATAAAATAAAATTCGATAGGTTATATTGTAACTTTTCAAGCCGTGCAAAAATAATTTACTTTATACTGTATTTGCATCTCTTGGTGCACATTCAAGCGTTTTAAGTTGAAATAATTTCTTGTACGATAATCAGTCGAAAAGCAAAATAACAATTCTCACTATAGAAAATATTAAATAAATATGAATACAATAGCGAAATTTCAAAAAGAGTTTATTCTAGGTCAGCCTAAGGACGTCAGAAAATTAGGTAAGTTAATAAACCGTTTCTTGCGATATAGCTCTATAAAATTTAAGAGCATACTCCACATCTATTGATATGAAAAGTTTGGGTCCCAGATACACTCAAGACCTCCGAGTATACTATTTATGTAACCACGGGCCCAGATAATTCTGCCTATACGTTCGCACCAGAGAATTTAGCGAAAACATTTCTACGCGACTTTTAAAGGAGTTTTATATTTGCTTGAAATGTTTGACACTTTTACGGTTGCTTTTAGAAAACCTTTTCCTTAATCCAAAGATGAATAGTGGTAAGCTTCCCACTTTTTCAATTACTGTACGAAATAATTCGCTCGTAAATCCGATTACGCGTTCAAATTCGGGTTTAAAGTAACCAATAGCAAAGTTTTAACATAATCATAAAATAAACATTCCACTTAGTGGAACGTAATATGTATTAGTAATGAAGTCATCTCTAGTTTTCAATATCTTATCTTGTAGTTATGTACCTCTTAAAAGCAAGCAATTTTTTACACAAAAAAATCCGTTGCGTGGTTTAGGAGGAGTTAGTGGATATACAGACAGACAGACCCGGAAAACAACTTCAACTTATACTTTTTTATGTTATAAAGTTTGGCAGAAAGGCTGATGGTCCACTTGATGGTAGGCGGTTACGGCTGTTTAAGGAAACAAGGAACACCAAGATGGGTGCTGGTGCGCTGCCTACCTAAGATGGGTGTAGGAATTTGTTTACATCTCGCTTGAAGAATATTGTAGCTACGTGAAAACACCTCAGAAGGGAGATTGTTCAAAAGTTCGCGAGTCCGTGGGATAAAATCTCTACTCATCCTGACTGCGTAGTGGCACCTTGTTCAAGTAAAGCGAATGAACTCCGCATCTTCGACGCGCTGTACGGTGGCAAATAGATACTATCAAAATTATATAAACGTAGATTATCTCGTCTCTTAACTAAAATAAAACAACGTTTGATCATTTCATTTATAGTGTAGGAAGATTCACTTGTTTGTAGGTGGCTATATCTATTACCATAGACACGGTTAACGTATATATTATACACCACTTAGAATATTACATAACAAACGTAGTCACAACTTGTAATACCGCGCCATAGACACATACTTAGGGGTTGTGCGTTATCTTAATGTGTATATATTTTTATTGATTAAATTCCATGTGAACATAAAAAAGCTTGAAAGAAGCACCACGAAAGACTGAAATAAAATGAAGAATAGTCAAATATCAAAACTTTAGGTGAAAATTTAATAATTTTTGAAGAAAACAAAACAGATAAAATATACTTGTTTCGGTGTTTAAAAAGTACGGTATGTACCGCGGTATGAAATAGGAAGTATACCAATATGGAATAGGATCACACTCACTACTCACCAAAACACACATCTTTTAAATGGATTCACAAATAAATTGAAGCTAAAATATCATTAAGGAAGACAGCGCTGCGGTGATGTGATCAAGATATTGATTTTCATGGTAACAGAATGTTCTCGATAATTATTTTGATTGTCGTATAAAGTGGGTCGCTGTGAAAGCACCGGCACACCATATCCTTGGTTAATTGCTATCTAAACTCGTTTTACTAGAGGCTGTGATTGAACAACGTTATTTAACGTACTCGATAACAACACGCCGCAGTTTATATAATCGTTCCATGCCACGTTCGACGGGCAAGCGGTTATTTATTTTGAGAACAGGATTTATTTGCGGAAAAGGGTCTGACCCGCATTACTCATGGGAGATTTTGCTGAATAGGATTCTAAAGTATGCTGTTTGGATTGAGATAACTAATTGTATTTCGAAACGTGCCTACATTCATTAAAATATATGTATATAAGTCAAAATGCATGATTAAAATAAATGAGAATAATATATTATACGGATAAATTGAACCCCACACGGAATAAAATGAATTCTTTACTGCATTACAATAAATATTTTTCTAAATTAGGTTAATTTGATTTTAGGTTTAAAAAAGTGAACATGCTATTCCGGTTTCTCCATTTACGCTCAGAATATATCACAAAAAGCCTCTCAAATGGATTTATGCCTCGTTCGTCCCGATATTTTGTCCCACATTTCAAAAATTTCCTCGTTTGTTTCATAACAATATTTATGTCAGGTAATTTCTAAGTTTTTTTTAACAAAATAAGTAATTAAATTATAAACAGTCTTTTTTAAATGACTAAATTTTAATAATAACTTTTTATAAAAGTAAAAGTCGTATTAGGTATTGAAAAACATGAAGAACATGAAAATAACATGAAATAAGAATTAACAAAGTTTGAACATTAGTTGGCTACCGTTGAAAAATATATAAATGTAACAAAAATAAGTAAAAAGATGAAACGCTCGTACAATTTACTTATTTTTAGATACTTTTATTATTACTTAATGAAGGACTCGAGTGACTTTTACATATATTTTTCCAATACTTAGCTTTGGAGTCGCCCGAGTTTTTGGAATTCCTGATAGGTGGAGGAATATTGTTATAGCTCCCAAAGCGATTTTGATTCTGCGGGACACCTAACTCCTCAGCAATTTACAGCAGATATTGCTTGTTCGGGCTCAATAGAAAGTCGGGGTTATATTAAGTCTATATATAGTTTTAAGTCAATAGTTTATAATTTTAATTATAGCTTGCTAATCTATAAAATCTACAAGATGTTGGAAGCTCTATAGAGATTTAGAGAAAAACTTTCTGACCTACATCGGTGGTGTTATTTCGCTGCTGCATGTGTTTTTGATTACCCCTACCGATTTAATATTCTTACAGGTAGGAATAAAGTATATGAAAGTGAGAAAAAATAAATGGTTTAATAATTTAAAACGTTAAAAACTATAATTAGACGTGAAAACGACTCTTGAGACCGTAGCAGGTAACGCAAGCGCCTCAGAAATGTCGATGCGGGTCAAGTGAGATTTTCATAACGCACCGGTTGCATACAAGCACGGAGAATTTTTAACTTTGTTGAAACTAGCAAGATTTCAAAGAGAAATATGAATTGAATAAGGAGCTTAACCCAATTTCAAATGTCGTGTGAGCATTCTAAATTCCAATTTATAATACGTAGTTGTGTGAGCGCATTCGTTTATATCAAACAATCTTTTTGATACTTTTATAACTTTTATAACTTCTTTGTGACATCGATTCTCCAATTTTTATTATTTACTATTTGTCTGTAATAATAGCTTTAAAAACTTTTTAACCAGAATAATTTTGAATAGCAGTTCGTTCAGCGTACCTCAATCAAAAATAGAAAATCATCTATAGAAAAATCAATGTGAATTAATTAATCTTAATTATATATAAAAATGTTAAGTTGGTTTGTGTACGTTTTAAAAACTCGAGAATGGGTAGACCGATTTTAATTCACATATGGAAAGACGGATAAATAAAGATTTTTATGTATAAAAATTGCACCCCGAGCGGTACTGGTAGCGGTTCGCTAGTTTATTATAAGTTAATTGAGTTTCCCAATTAATTACAGACAATACGTGAAGTCAATGGTCATTTCATCAACCATCACAAGGTCTATAATTGGCATCAGCAAACCACTGAGTACACTGCAAAATAGGTAATAATATCGTGTGTAGGTACGTGTGTAAGGAAATTCATATTATGCAAATTAAACATTACCTAGTCGAGTATAATGATGTATTGGTGCGGTTTGCACACTACACACATGCGGCTCATGGTGGTTAGTAATAACATTCCACTACTCCTTGAATCAAACTACACAACGGGTTTCGGAGACATGACTGGTAATCTCGCCGGATTTCATTTGAGCGAGCGAATTAAGCCCTTATGAATATTTCATGTAGGACTTTGTGTTTTCAACGAACATGTAAATAATTTTATATTGTGGCTGTTTAATGAATAATTCGCAATAATATGTTAATGTGGAATATCACATTATGTAATATTCATGAGTTACATTATGAAAAATTGAATTTGTTTGCTGGCGTCTTCACCCTTGTAAAACGAGGCCTCACTTAAAACTCAGTCATTCTTGTGTACCTCCTTAAAGATATTATAATTAATTCATAAAAAAAATTATATATAAATGAGAATTGATATTAACTATTACTTTCGTTTTTTTTTTCTAAGGATGCTAATAAACAGCTTGCATTATTAAAACGATTTTAATTATACTCGTATGCGATTTTTAAATAACTATATAAAAATAGTTATTTTTAATGTATAAACTTCCTATATGTATAACAAACTTTCTTCCTTTTATAAAAAAATTTCCTGCGATTATCAGAGCCTTACCTATTTTAAAAATCAAAATCTTTTCGAAGGGTTATTATAAAATCGCTGATTTATTTAAGTGATAACTACAATATAATGTTATTCTGAGCTCATACTATGTTATAAGTATATAAGTACCTATATATCAGTATACGAGTATACTAGAATATACATATACTAGAATATATATTGTATCCGGATTTTCTTTTCAAGTTTCTTCTCAGGATCGTCATCATCTTTAAACTGTAATAATAAGCAAATATTTTTTTATATATGAAGTTTAAAATATTTTTAGAAGTTTCATTGTTTTTGTTTTTAATCATTAGAAGTTCATTTAAATTTAGAAACATTACAATTTTTACATATAAATGCGGTTTCTAGTTTTATGCTTTGGCTTTATCCTAATTGTGGTAGGTGCCTACCTATGGCGTTGCTGTGTCATATGCGACGGTAGCCACCTACCATCAATCTTGATCGTCTGACGACCTTTACATGAAATAAAAGTTTTACGAACATCCTGAACTGCAAAAGAAACATAGAACAAGAGCAATAAATTGATATGTTTGTGTTGATGATTTATCTCCTGATAAACTGATTTATTTTTTAATAACTAAAATAACTCAAACTATGTATTTTATTAAAAGCAACCGAAAAATAACACGATGCCTGTTATAGAGTTTTGGTGTCAACCCTATCAAATTCGGAAGCACGATTTTCACAGGTGATGGCAACCACCAATTAGAGTAGAAACCGGATATAAGGACTTCGGTTATAACGACAGATCGGCTACAAGGCCTAAATGGCAAGGTCCTTGCTGAATTATTATAACGAATTAATATTGCTTATTACGCCCAATTTTTGTGATCTCTTGAAGGTCGCGCTATAAATGATTTTTACTGTATAGGTATCATTAGCCTGTATTTATATAATAATTTGTAACATTTTATACCATATGCCTTTGTTATCATCTGTTGCCTTTTTTGTTGCCTACGGAAGAACTTAAGGTAAACGACGGCATTTCCTTTCTTCGTAATTATCATAAAGTGTAAGATAAAGTCTCTAGTAGGTATCTAATCGGCTGACAATACTGTGTACATTAGATCATTTCTCCAGGGCCGGCCACTTATCCAATTAGGTTAATCGTTGTCGAGATGACGCGTTATATTCTGACATACCCGTGTCACACAGATCACATATTAATCATGCACGACATAATTCTGCGAGATAAGATTACTTACTATAACTAAAAAAGAAAATAAATACTATGAATTTCAAAATAACTAAAAGGTTAGAGTAATTTGCAATGATATATTGAAAAGTTTTTAACCAATTTAGTAGGTGATACAGAGGTATGAATTTAAAAATAACTGAAAGGTTAGAGTAATTTGCAATGATATCCTGAAAAGTTTTTTAACTAATTTAGTAGGTAATACAGAGTTTAATAAAGAATGCTCGGGTTTATATTGTTGAAATATATGGACAAAAATTGATTTTAATTTGCGTACAGCATGTTTATTTTAATATTTTTTTCTGTTTTTTTTTTTTTTAAATAATTTCGATCTAGCTTATATATACGATAAATCAAGACATTTTATGGTAATATTTTCTACATCACTTGTTTAACAGTATTATTATTACTCACCCACATAAGACTGTGCTTGTTTAGTAAGATTTAACTGTGTATGTTAATAATCAGTTGTTTAATAAGATTTACTGTCACAATAAAAATTCACATTTTGTTTATAAAAATAATTTCATTATATGAAATGAAAACAAAGTTAGTCCAACTTTTATGTTTTCATTCCTATTTGTTTTCAATTCCAAATATTAATAAAACGTTTGTCGCAAGACTTAATCCATACTATAAGTATGAGCATATCATTGCCTTTATGTGCTCACTTTACAAATAAACGTGATTACTAGGTCAATTTAAAGAATAAAAATAAATAGATTTTAAAAACAAGATTAAAAACTTTAATAATTCAACAATTTTTATTTAAGTCTATAACTAAGTTTAGAAGTTTCGTCTACTGTAAATAAACAACCACTACTAATGATATAATCTATACTAGTCAACTAGTTCATAGTTCGCGAGTAAACCGTCAAACAAATTAAGCCATTTATCTATATTATCAATATGATATAATATTTGACTAACTATATAACTTTTACTTTAAAGTTTATTATTCGTCAAAACATATTATAGTCTTACTTGTGTAATAACTTTTTCCTACGTCCTAAGTGTATTTGCTAATCTATTTATGGTGCTCCAATGAATGGTTACGATTCTTGGTCATCCCCAGCAGTATGTTATCTGTGGAAGCCGTTGTAGAATTCTGTAAAACATCATCTTTGCTATGTATAGAATGATAATCATTCATTTCAGACCAGGTTGGATCAGATTTTGCTATTCGTTTTCTTTCCTTTATCTTTGTGTATAATAAAACAGAAACCATAATAAAGAACACTACAAAACCTAAACAACAACCGACTATTAAGCCCATCCTACGATTTAATATAGAGGACAATTCGAAATCTTTGTTTGGCTTTAATTTTACAGTTATTGGTTTTTTGAACGTATTAAATGAAACACATTCACTAGAGGGAGATTTCATAAGAATAGCTGCAGCAATTTCTTGATTGAACTTTGTTGTACCATTCAAATTATTATCTAATGTTTTATTAAATTCTGGAAGTTCTTCAAAGTCACTGTCGGCTAGAGGATCATCGTATAAAGTTATAAGGCACAAAACATAATTCACGCGTGACTTTAAATCTGTTATATGAGTAGATACTTCGTCTTTATGTAGATATTTGTATTTAACCTGAAACAAAATAATGCTATTAGAAAGCCGTATTACAAATTCATGTAATTAGTAGAGGGTATTGTATAAAATTCCTTACATCTGCACCAATGTCTTCACTGTAATACAATATTTGTAATGCTTTAATTGCTGTTCTGTTCCTAATATACCATGACACTGAAACCGAGTTGTCTTTGTGTTTATCGACAGAAAGTTGTGATATTATCGGTACGTCACATTTTTCCTTAGGATACTCATCATTTATACATGTCACAGTGTTGGACTTTATTATTCTAGGATGATCTTGAATCCACATCCATGTATTATCCTTTTCACAATTGCATACTATGAAATTATCTGAAAACAATCATAAGTTAAAGAGCTATTATACTTTACTATTTTTTTCAAAACAGTGTTACTATTTTTTCAAAATTGTATCGTGGAATTTAAAAGTCATTGTTAATATTCTTACTACAAGTTTTTAAAGTTTGTGAATTTAAAATGCTATTTCAAATTCAATATTTGCAACTATGTGATATCGTATGTGGTTATGCAGTACCAACTCACTTTTTATAGAGATCTCCTGAATGTGATTCTCTACTGATGTAAGTAGTTCCAATGATAATGTCTGCAATTTGTTATATGTTAGGTCGATTTGTACAATTTTGTTTAGATTTTTAAAAGCAGTTGCTGATATATATTTAATATTGTTGTAGCCTAAATAAAGTACAGTAAGTTCTTTTAAGTTTATTAAGTCCTCATTAAGAATGTTTTGTAACTTATTGTGAGACAAGTCCAAAAGTTTTAAATTACTTAAATCTTCAGCGAAAGATTCCATTGACTCAATGTTGTTATTAGATAAACATAATGTTCTCAATTTAGTTAATCCACGAAAATTGCTCGTTTTAAGTTGTAAAATTCTATTGTAACTTAAATCTAAACTTTCCAAAAAATATAATTTCAAGAATGGGCTTATGGATAGACGTCTAATTTTATTATATTTTAAATACAAGTGTTGTAAACTTGTGAAGAATTCAAACATTGTATCGTCGATGGTTGTTATATTAGTACTAGTAATATGTAATTCATACAAGTTTGATATAAGCGTATTATTATTATTGTCTAATCTATTCGACGTGGTCCATATTATTGCGGGGTTCTTACTAATATCAATATTTATTAAATTTAAGCTAAATTTTCTATACATCGTAAAAAAATCAAAACGCACAATATCATTAAAAGATATATTTATATTTTGAATGTTGGGAAAAACTTCAAAAATACTAGAAGGTAAAGTTTCTAACCTATTATAACTGATATCTAATGAAATCAGTTCGTTGAATTCTACTTTTTTTCTAACAGTTAAATATTTAATTTCATTTTTTCTAACAATCAAATATTTTAATTTTTTCAGTTTCTCTAGACCGTTTATTTCTATTCTGGGCAAGAGATTATCAGTAATGTCTAGCGTTTCAAGATGTGTGAAGTTATAAAGTGTGTTATATGGTACATAATCTAAAAAATTATTGCTGATATTAAATTCTAATATTGAATTAGTGGCTTCGAAAAGCGAAGACGGTATTGAGCTTATTATATTCTGTGCTAAGTTTAATCTAACGAGATTTTTGTTGTACGCAAAGGTGCCTTCGAAAATGTTTTCTATGTTACAATGTTCCATTATAAGATTTTCTAAAAGGGGAAGTTGAAAAAATGAATCCACTGGTAAATAATCCAGCACGTTATAAGATATGGCTAGAAATTTCAACCCCGGTATGTCAATGGATAACAAATCGCTGGACTTCAAAGAGTTATTTTTCAGTGACAGTAACTTCACATTGTTTAACCCTTGAAAGGTTCCATTTTCTATATGATGTATTTCGCAGTTATCTAAATAAAGGGTACTTAAAGGCAAACCTTGCTGGAATATATTTTTGTGAAGAATATTCAATGGGTTAAAAGATAGATTCAAACTTCGTAATTTCTTCAAAGTATCAAACGCCATGTCGAAGACAAATGTAATCTTATTGTTTGAAATGTCCAAATCTTCTAGCTCACTCAAACCATAAAACGTATAATTGGTAATATTTCTTAACAAATTATGCCTTAAATCCAAATATCTAGTTGAATTTAAATGTTGAAATGAAAAGTCCTCTATAACAGAAAACTCATTCTTACTTAACTCGAGGCGGGCGAGTTCAATGGAATTCCGAAAAGTACTCTTTGTTAAAAATTTGAGACGATTGTATTTCAAACTCAAATGAAGTAACTTCTGTTGAGATTGAAACATAAAATTGTTTATTCCTGATAGCAAATTTGAATCTAAGTATAACGTTAGCAAATTAGAATTGATTTTTGGTAACACGTCATTCAAATCGATAAGATAATTATTATTTAAGCTTAGATATTTTAATTTTTTTATAAGTACAAATGTACCTGGCTCAATAAAATTTATTTCATTGTGATCCAAATATATTTCTTCGGCTTTTAAACAGTTAGTAAAATGATATTTGGAAATAGATTTAATTTTGTTGTTATTGAGTCTAATTTCACGTATATTCAACAAAGGCCCTAACGTGTTATTATCGATGTCAGAAAATTGATTATTGTCTAATCTTATCTCCACTAATTTCTTATTATTTATAAAAATATTATGTGGCACTTTTTGTAAATAGTTAAAATCTAATCGCAGCTTAACTAATTCTTCTAAATTGGTAAAGCTCTCACTATTTATGGTAACTATGCAGTTCTTATCTAGATGTATCGCGTTTATTTTAGTTGAATTCATAAAAGGGTCTATTGGCACATCCAAAATATTATTATAGCTTAGAATAATCTCACTAAGAAATGGTAAATTATTGAATAAATTATGAATATGATGCAAGTGATTATGACTGATATCTATATGCTTTAAAAGTTTATTGTTCTGAAACAAATTAGGGTTCAATATTTTTAATCTATTATGACTCAAATTTAAAGATTCCAAATTAATTAAGGAGTAAAAAGCTCGATTGTGAACGTTATTAATGAAATTAAAATGAAATGATAAAATTTTCAAGGACGGACAAAATTTAAGGCAGTCTTCTGAAATAAATTCAAAATTATTTGAGTTTAAATCTAAGTACTCTAAGGTTACTAAGTCTGATTTTTCAATTACAGGAAAAGAAGACATTTCGTTCCATGCTAATCTCAAAGATCGTAGGTGCCTTAACTTTGATAGAGATGCTATAGGGAAAATAGTAAGATTGTTTTCGCTCAAATCAATTTCCGCGAGGGAAAGTTCTAAACTCGCAAAAGCAGATTCTGAGATATCACGTATTATATTGCCTTTTATGTTCAGTTTCATTAAGGGAAGCCCATAGAAACTGTAACTGGGTACATCTTCTATATAGTTAGAAGTTAGATCGATAGATATTAGTTTTAAGAGGCCTGCAAATGCTTTCTGAGGTATAAACTTTATTTTGCTCGAAACAAGGCTCAGCGTTTCAAGGCACTTTCTCAACGGTAGAAATGTTTCATCTCCGATATCCTGTAGGTTTGTCCGTGATATGTGTATGTGTCTGATACAGACTCCTTGGGGTATTATATGCGGTCCCAATGTTACTTCGGTATCATCGAGGTCATAAACTGACAATGACTGTATTTGTTGCACATTTTTAAGCGCATTTCTTATATCTTTTGATTCTGTGTCTTGGCAATCTATAAATGTGCCTGCGAAAAGTATGAATGTTTATTTATTTGAACAAAATAATTTAAAAACATTATTAACATCTGACACAATATTTACCGTCTTCGAAAACATAACACGAGCATCTATTGCTTCTGATCAAGTCTGGACATCCCACGGTATTTTGAGCTCCCAAAACGGAGGGAAGTACCAGCAATAATGAAATAATTTGCAACAGATCGCAGTCATTCTTCTTTTCATCGGAACATAATTTATTTTTCATAGTTACTACATTATTATATATATTTCATTTTATTGATCCCTTATTTTCTGAACCTGTAACAATAAAATTCAATTAAAATATGTAGGCATTGATCAAAGAGAAAGGGTAAAGTGTGTTACTAATTGGTCGTCTGTAGCCTTTATTCGTCTTAATTCAAAGGCAAATTTAGGCAATTGATACTACATCTGCACACTACAGAATAATCAAACTGCATACCCGGACGGGTTGAGTTCTCGAAACCTATTCTGTTAATGCACTTGACATTTACAGACTATACAGCAAACACAGTTTACAATGTTGCCATGTGTTGTACATGTGGCATAAATATATTTATGACACAATTATACAATGCAACATATGTTATTATTATTATTAAGTTGCTAACCATAAATTAGCGCTTGATTAAATTCTCACCACAACATGCAACTTATAATTATATAGTCCTACAGGGGGCTAGATTTATGTGCCATTCGAGACTAACAAATAATATATATATATTTGTTTAATTTTTTTAGAAAATTAAATAATTTCACATTTCCAATATTTGTTAAGTTTAAGCAATAAATGTTTAAAAAGATTTTTAGTTCGAAGGTACTCACTGAAAATGTTTTCACAGCGCTGACATACAGCCAATGGCGGCTAATTATGAAACCGGTGTTATCCTTAAGGCCTTAAAGTTCATTTTTGTGACGCAGCCTCCCCAGTGTGGGGTGGGGGCGGGAGCGCGCCCCGATCCTTTTCACCGAACTAACAGGAATGTTCACCACGCATGAAACAAGAATTCAAAGCACCTTTTAGTTTGTCAGTTTTAAAGGGATTACATAGCGCTTAGCTCTCGCAACACAGAACGCCTGAGGTCATTAGAAAGCTCAACAGAAGACTGCCGCGGCGGCGCGCGCCGTGTAGGTCACAACGCTGTTGCGGCACCCCCGACCCACTATTACACTTTTATGACGAATCGGATTTTTGTTGGACGAACACCCCGACATTGTATATGATACCGATGCGACTTGTAAGGGTTTATCTTTACAACACCTACTCCCTTTATACTCGCTCCATTATACGCCCCTTCATACAAAGCAAAGAACTTTGTACCAGGAAACTTTTGACACAATGTGTATTGGAAAATTGGATGTATTGGATTTCGCTATATTAGTTGTAAACTTAGACTGCATGTTGTTTGAAGTATTGATCGATAATATTTACGGATACAGTACAAAAAGGTGTGCAGTTGAAGCGGATTTATGATTTTAAATTGTTTATATGTTTCGTTTTATATATGTACACAATATTGGAGTTACAGGCATTTTTTTAATGTAAAGGTTACCAGACAGGCTGACGGCTCACTTGATGTGGCCACCGTCGCCTATTAATACGAAGCAGCAGGTACTGCCAAGTGCGCTGCCAACTTTAGTAGTTTAAGAATAGGAGATAAGGATGTATGTACCAATAAAATTATTTACTTAAAAATTACCATTGGATAATTTTATTATTCTAGTTTGTAAGAATTAGGTACTTAATAAATTTACTAATTTAATACAGAATTAAATATTAATACAGAAACAGAAAATAAAATAATGTAAGTTACATCTTGTTTCATAGAAAAGTTTCAGGCAGGCTGACAGAATAAAAAGTAAAGACGAGGTGCGGATAGGTAATGAAGGTATACATTATTATTTCACTTTGGCTACTGCCACCAGTGGCACCGCACGGTTATGACAGCGGTATGCTGTGTGCCCTACCAATACCAATTAATATACTTACTTACATATTTCATTTATACTCGATTTTTAAGTGATAGCAAGCAGTCATATTACTCGGCAGGCAATTCAAGTAATAAATTCAAGTCATAAATCGGGCAGCCCGTTTGGCAACAGTAACCACCCCTTTACAGAAGACCGCTCTGAAATAACAGCATGTGTGCGTAATTGAGACGAAAATATTATGACTGAAACTGTATATTATGTAATGTATAATTTAATACATAATAAAGAGTCCCACTTCTATTATACATTATAGAGAAAAAATATTTTTAATAAACACAAAGCGGTAATTTTTAACTCGGTTACAGTATATTTCTTGTTTGGTTGCCAGTACTACCATCGACGCTGTTTGCCAGTAAATCTTAAGGTTTGCGCCACGTCATCAGCGTTATCAAGTCACACAACATATCTGGGTCAAGCATGCTTCCATAGTGCGAAATTATAAATAAAAATATGCTAACATTAAACATAAAAAGTTGGTACAGTTTCTCTATCATTTAATTTAATTTGTTATTTCAGATTGTATCTAATAATTTTATGTATTGTATTTTAATAACTACTACTAATAAACATTGCCGACCTTATTGCTTGCTTAGTATTTAATACATAAAATTTATGTATCATGTCTTTTATTCAAAATGATCGCTATCATAGTCTCCAAACTAATACCTACTATATACAACACATTCTGAATATAACCTACTACAATTTATTCAGACCCTTCTCCTTTTCATGTATTTAGTCAAAATAACATTTTTCTTTTCAAAAACAGCTCTATTTACGGTTTTTCTTTTTAATACTGAAATAAACATAAGCTCAATTGGATTTGCGGTCTCGACTTGTCGCATTGGAAAGTGTACTTTATCGGCCTTTTTCTAGTTTAACTTTCATTTCACGAGCTTCTTTTCCTACAGATCTAATCTAACAACGACCGAGGAAATTGAGGACAGAATTTCTCCATTTCGCTCGGTCTACGCTCGCTTCAGTGAGCATGCACATTAATGTCATTATATTATCAGCACAGTTTAATTAGCACGGTGTAGAAACTTTGAAAGAGGGAAGAAAAATACGGTTCAGCTCATAAGAGGAACATTACCATTTGTATCTTTGTCAGCCAAAATTCATATAGCAGCAGTAAGTTACTACCACCTTACAGAAGAGCTACGTGAAATAACAACATGTGTGCTGTTGTTTCGATGAGAAAATTAGGTACGACAGAGCCCGTTTACCTATCCTTTATCAGATATTACAGATTGGCAGGACTTCACATTCATGTCTTCGAATTTTAGTCGTGTATAAGCAATACAACCGATTGGCTCAACGGTAATTTCCTTCCTCCTATCCCGTTCTCATTTCCCTACTGATGTCTGCAGCGTATTTGCAGCACATTATACGTTGCTTGTGTATAGGCGACGATGGACACCTACCATCAAGTAGACCGTCAGCCTGTCTTCAGACCTTAACATAAAAAATGATAATTAGAAATATAAATTTCACATCTCTCAACGGTTTAATCGCGAATAAACTAATTATCGCAAAGATAACATAATTATTATTTTAACGCTACAGCGATCTTTAAGCTAAACTAAGTTTTAGCAAGGATCAGGTAAGTCTTGCTTAAGATGTACGTTATGTACGTTAAGATGTACATTATGATTATTTAGCTACTAACTCACACAGTAGATAGTAGCGAGTAAATAGTAAAGTAATACGAGTACGAGTAAATAGTATAGATTTTTCTGAAAGATCGGCTAATATGTTAGTGAACATAGGACAGTTTACAAGCTATTCTTAGGAACATATACATTATGCATATTGTTGAAGATGTAAGTAAATAAAATTTATACCATTGGCTAATTAGTAAGCTCGTTCAATGTATTCCACTCTTAAAACTATAAAAATATTTTTTAGAATTTTTATATAATATAATTAATTATATTTTTAAATTAGTAATAGTCTTATTATTATGTATATTTATTCAATTTTATAGAAAAATAATTTTCCTAAAATATTTTGTCTTGTACGACTTGTAATATTTACGACTTTGTAATCACGTATGGTAATGTGAACGTATAAAAGGAAATATACTTCGCATTCAAAATAAATAATTTATTTTAATAAAATGCTATTTTATTTTGTAGTAAGTTAACAATTTGTTTTTAATAGTTCACACACTTATTAGTTTCACTGTGAACTCGGCCTCTATTTCAATCGTACAAAGACCGAATGAAATTCAATTTGTTTACAATTGTAATTGGTAGAACCATCTACTGTTGCTTTACACCATTTTACATAATAAGCCTCATCATTGGCCCTTACTTAAATTCAATTCTATGTATTTTCTTAAATAATATTCACAATTTACATAAATTCGTAATTCTTCTAATATTCTACGAATAAACTTATGAACAAATGTATAAGTAGCGGAAAGGCAATTAGTTGCGCCTTGCAAGCACAAACGAGACAGCTGTCTCACCAAAAGATCACCAAGAATTATTAGCACACTCACTGATGTGTTTCGGTGATATCCCGACTTATCACCGAAACACATCAGTATAAAATTAAAACAATATAAAAATTTACCTACCCCCTGGATCCTGTTAGTCAGCGCACATGTCGCCCGCCAGGGTTTGCTCGTGTTCCTAGGAATCGTGTTCAATTTTATAGTAACATAAAATAGACTGAGATGCAAAAATCAGTAAGATGGAAAAGTCGCTAAACATATATAAAATATAATAATTAATACCTACTCTAAAATGAGAATAAAATAAATTAGTGAAATTCGATTTCTAACAGTCTAAGTACCAATTTATGTTTTGGTTTAGATACTTAAACATGTGAATCTTTACATTCATATAAACAGAAAATACGCAACTCCATGCTAACTTTCATCGCCTTCGTATATTATAACCTAATTCAATTTTTTGTTTAAATTAATTAATATTAAATGAAAATATTATGTAAACATAAATTACTGAAATAATGTATTCTAAATAGTAAAAAATCTAATATTAAAAGAAAAATCAAAAATGAAACGAGGGTAAGTAACTTGACGAAAAATGTGATTTTATTAAAATATGATCGTTATTTTCTTCCGCCATTTATTTATTCCAGTTCAGTCCTTCATGTCACACCTTATTAGTATTTATAATTATTAAATTTGTATCTATCATACTTACATTTATGATAGTGAAAACTGCATTAAAATCCGTTGCGTTGTTTAGAAGAAGTAAGCTCACAAGCAGGGCCGTAGCCAAAACTTGTAGTAGGTACAGTCAAAATATTGGCAATCAGGGGAAGTAATCCGCGTAGTTTTGAAAATTGGTACAATTATACCTTACGGTATCCAGATAAACATACTAAAAGTCCTCAAGGGTGGGGGTTGTACTAAGGGTGTGGGGGTGTGGTTGAAGGTACATTTTTTCAGGTTTTTGCTCATATCGCGAATATCTGTAGGAATAGCATTATGTTTACAGACCGATTGCTCGGACTTGGATTTTTAGACAATACTTTCCCTATATGCTAATTAGATTTCACTCAACTAGTGACTACTCGAGTGAGTGATTAAAGTAATTACAAGTTTGTCTCAAGTCCATAATTTCAGTGGTGTAACTTAACTATATTGTAACTTCTGAGGGTAATTCTTTCTTTTATATGTATAATGTTTGTTACTTTTAATTCATTTTTATGGTTTTTGTATTACTCTCAAATTTTTATTCTTATAAATTTTTAATATGTTTTTTTATTTTTCTTATTTGTAATTTATAGGCTAATTGGTGT